>CM068830.1:17661826-18861826 GCA_028554795.2 Sinohyriopsis cumingii
ATATATATATATATATATATATATATATATATATATATATATATATATATATATATATATATATATATATATATATATATATATATATATATATATATATATATATATATATATATATATATATATAATATATATATATATATATATATATATATATATATATATATATATATATATATATATATATATATATATATATATATATATATATATATATATATATATATATATATATATATATATATATATATATATATATATAATGTTGTAGCGATTTGGTAAAAATTGTACTGTAATAAATTTGGAGTATGTGCATTTGGTTATAACGCCCCGTTTTAAGAATTCTTAGATTTTTGTGGTTATTTGTTTGATTATTTGAACTCGGTCCTTTGGAAATATTCCTTAGCCCGATATAATTAATCAATTCCTAGGAGCAAATGTCACGGAATGAAGTATTAGTGAGTTTCCATGATGCCATGGTTTACTTTTGGTGAATTAAAGTCAGAACCGCATGAGTGTCCCTGTCGTTCCATAGTACCTATTAAAATCTAGTGGTGTGCATTGGTGGTGTGACTGCAGGTGCCATATTTATAGTTGGAGACCCGGTAAATTACACAATGGAATAAACAAGAAGGGACTCAGCAGATATCGTTTATGCCGCCAAGTTGGCAAATGTGACGCAGTTTTACAGGCGAAACGTGGCTCGAATCCATGAATTGACTGGTCTAAGATGGCGTAGTAAAAATAGTTCCCTGTGTTAGGGGATAGTTGTATAGTTTTACGGCGTGAAATGATGACGGTACGGAAAGCTGATGAATATAAACCATGCAAATGTGCGGTTGATAGCACCGCCCAGCGACCTTTGAACATAACTTTCATAAAGAATTGTCGTTTTGGTCAGCTTAAAATTGAAAGTTAGAGTCATAATGCGAATGAATGCGCATTGGAACAGCTTTTGCAGTTGGTCTGGAAACTATTGATTATGTTAGGTATTTTGTCGGTTCCACCCAATTTCGCTGATTATGGACTGGATTTTCTCAGTTGTGCCAATTCCACACATTGTACATGTGTTTGTGATTTGAGCATGGAGAAAAGAGTCTTGACTCAGCTGCGTGTGTGTTTCTGTTCTGTCATTGGATGTTTGGAATCATAATGTGGTAAAAATATAAACTCTTTCAATTGTAATTATTAAAAAGACGCATTGGAGTTCAGCGAGGAGATTGTTATTGCAGTTGAAAATGTAGTCGAAATTACAGGACAGTTTCGAAATGTGTAATCAAGCTTTAGAGCCCATGATATAGCGGATGTAATTCGGATTTGCAGAACTAAAAGAGTACATTTTGAGGAAATTCAAGATGCTGTTGTAAGTATATATATCTGCCATACTTATTATCAGCTAATGAATGCATGTTTATGCCTAGTATCTTGCATACTCTTTGTAGGGACCCCGGCTGTGTTATGACTGTATGATGTCTATTGCTGGTTAAATCCGAAACATTGTATCAACAAAGTTAACACGGAAAATTGCAAAGCATTTAGTGTGTGACAGTCCATTGAGCCAGTGGAAATAATAATTTTTCGTCGTCTAAGCTTATTGGCATCGAGGCCCGTACTTTTCTACCAGAACCTTTAGATGCATTTTTTTTCTTCTATAAATTAAATACTTTCACTTATAAAATGGCACTTTTCTGATAGATATGTACTAGTCCTTGGCCTAAGTATGCATATCTATGTTATTGTTATAGACCCTAGAGAGTACTGGTCATCGTCTGAACCATTCTATTTCCGGAATGTTATGAATATTTATCCTAAATAACTTTATGTTGTCAGAATGGTATTTTTAACACTGCGTCTCTCACGTCTGTTGTGGACATTGCGAATATCACATTCTTTCATTTGCTTATTTGAAAGTTTCGTTTCTGGCAAAGTAAACTCGTCCACGTTGTTCACTTATCTCTACTTTCAAATAGACGAAATAGCTGCTTTAGTTCATCCTCAAACAAATCTAATAAACTAAAGCCTAAATTGTCTACTACACAAGTGTACATGGTTTATTTACAAAGTAGTACACTATACTATTTTTAGACAAACGTGTGATGCACGTGCGTGCAATATCAAGGTGTTCAGTATCGTTAAATACTGCACAATTATGACAATGTAGAGTTGACAGAGAAAAAAAGGAGTATATAATAATGTTTCTCTGCACTGGCTTAAAATATACTGAGCGGAGTCAAGAACAGAAAATCTCTTGCGGTAACTGTCTCCACGCGACAACTAATCTGAAATCATACTAAATTTAATTCTACAGTTGTAGGTAAATTTGCACCGACAAATCGGTATTGAAAACACTTAGTAAATCTTATCAATATAAAACAATATTACATTACAGTAATCCCACTATTTTGTTATGGATATATCATTATCCCTTACGCATAAGCCATGTCTCTAGCTAGTAGAGGTAATCGTACTGTGTTAATAACTGAGACCGCCTGGTTTATACGTATCGCGCGTTGAATTACAAATTCATGTCTCCGGTTTGGTTCTATGAGAGGTAAGCATTCTTCTATATCGAATCAGAACATAATTTTACTATATATTCTCTACATTAGTTTTTCAGTACTGACTTTTCTTTTGTGTCCAAATGATAATAAATCATATCTTGTTCTAAAGTACCTTCAAAGATGAACTCACAGTGAAGTTCTTTTTATAGGTTATCCGGCATTTTGTTCGAGATGCTGGACAATAAACATAGCACCGTACATTGGGTCACATTTCACTTCCGGATTATCATCAATGACCCTTTACTTACCGTGCCCGCTCACCAAGATGCACACAGACAAGCACACCATAATGGTCAAGTTTTAAAGAATAAACATTTACCTTTAAATCAACACCAATAATGGCTAAATCTAACTCTCCAAAAGGAGACAGGGAAAAAATGATCTAAAGTAGACTGGGACTACATGCGCGGATAATAAACCGGAATTAATTATTGTGATTCCATATAAAATAGAGCGTACTTGTTTCGTGTCGTCGATTCCGTGTTGGAATATAACCATACAAATGGGAGTTAATCCAACCGTACAGGTTGACTTGACTATATGATATCAAGGTGAAACTGTGGTGAAACTTTTTATTCTATAGAATGCTATATGTATTTATAGGTTACTGCATTTGTACGTTTCTTTTGGATGGATATACTGCACTCCCAAGGTCGTGAAGTATTTCCATCCGAAAAACTCGTTCACATTTTCCCATACAAATGCAGTTACCTTTTTATTATATGCTCATTTTCTTATTCTACCTAAGGTCTAATTATATAAACAAAAATACACTACAAGAAACAAAGTAACGGAATGTGTGCCGTATTCTAAACTAAATATACAAGCGCAGATTTATCATTAAACAACAGAACATTATCAATGCTCACATAACTCCTATCATATAAATTTGAATTTAGTCGCGCGATAGACATAACTTTCTACAGAAAATGCGTTTCGGTCTACTTAAAATTGAAATTTAGAGTCATATTGTGAACGAATGCGCATTGCAACAACTTTTCCATTTGATATGGAATGAATAGAGTTTGGCATTTTTGTCGATTCTACGATATTTCGTGATGATGGACTGGATTTATCTGTGCCAGTTCTACCTGAAGTTCATCGGATCTCAGCAGAGTGTTCACATGTGCAAGTGTGTTTCTGTTCTGTCATTTAATGTTTGAAATCATAATGTGGAACAAATACGAAGTCTTTCAATTGCAATTATCGAAAAGACGCTATGAAATATAATGTTTATTTCATTTTGAGTTCAGTAAGGAGGATGTAATTACACTTGGAATATAGTCCAAATTACAGTACAATTTCTAAATGTGCAATCAAGCTTGAGAACCCATAACATGGCTAATGTAATTCGGATTTGTAGAACTAAGAAAGTACATGTTGAAGAAATTCAGGATAATTTTTATTACCAGCTAAAGAAGATAGTTTATGCCTTGTCACTTGTGTGTTATTTCTAAGGACCCTGATGGCGTCTATAGCTAGCCTAAGTCCGAAACATTGCATCAAAAGTTAGCGCGGAATATGGCAAAGCAACTGGTATACGGCATTGTACGAAACATCTGCTTTAGTTCATTCAGAAACAAATTTAATTAACCAAAACGCAAAGCA
This sequence comes from Sinohyriopsis cumingii, assembly GCA_028554795.2. Lineage (NCBI taxonomy): Eukaryota > Metazoa > Mollusca > Bivalvia > Unionida > Unionidae > Sinohyriopsis > Sinohyriopsis cumingii. Next base: position 17,665,996 of record CM068830.1, read on the forward strand.
TCTACTATTTGAGTGTAAATGATTTATTTACAAAGTAGTTTCTAATACAATATTGGGCACACCTGAGCGCAACATCGTAAAGTACTGAACGATTCTGACAATGTAAAATTAATAGTGAAAAAATGAGCATATAATAAATCTGTATATCCTAGAGGTATAATTACTTCTGGAGCTTCTGTCCTTTTCTTTGTCCTCAGAATTTCAATGTGAATAAACTTCAGCCGTGGTATTGAAGTGACTTTGCTCCATTCAGGCTATTTTGACATAAGAAATCAAAGAAAAACTATCATAATCGACATTTAAAAAAGTAAATAATACTCTCCAGAGGGCCTCTAGATGCACTCAGAACTAATGTGATGGGTGATTTCAGAGCTTGACATCACCGGGAGAGAGAGAGAGAGAGAGAGAGATATGCTTTTGTTAATCTTATAGTAAGGCTCAAAATTAACACATCGATACTAGATACACAAAGATCAGCTTTAGTAAGTTTCCAATTAATCTTTTTTAAATACACGGAATTTAAGCAGATTTATAAGTTGAAGACCTAAGTATTTCGTTGAAAGAAATGTAAAATTGATCGAGGTATTTGATCTTCATTCGAAACGTATTGCAATATGACTATGTGAAAGCTGTTAATTTAACAATCTGACTTAGGAACTATATTATTGAAGACAGTGTGCAAGATGAGCATATACTGTTTATTAATGTAATAAGATTTGACCTGAATGGGTGTTTGGATTAAATGACCACACAACACAGTGTGACGAAAGATGGAAGTTTATGAGATGAATTAATAAAAATATGCATATACTCTACAAACACAGTGTAATTTTTTCAAGCTTTAAACACACGACTAATTCAGTTACTTTACACAAACATTCACAAATGGGAAAACAAAAATGTAATTCATATATTCTCGTCAAATGAAGGTGAGATTCATATAATCTAATGTAATGAAAGCAAGATTCATATAATCTCATGTAATGAAAGCAAGATTCATATAATTTCATGTAATGAAAGCAAGATTCATATGAGCTCATGTAATGAAAGCAAGATTCATATAATCTCATGTAATGAAAGCAAGATTCATATAATCTCATGTAATGAAAGCAAGATTCATATAATCTCATGTAATGAAAGCAAGATTCATATAATCTCATGTAATGAAAGCAAGATTCATATAATCACATGTAATGAAGGTAGCCGAGCAGTCCTAACACTAACCTCTTAATGCTGAGCGCCAAGCGAGGCAGCTGTTAGTACCATTTTTGTAAGTCTTTGAACCCACGACCTCCTGCATCCGAGGCGGACGCTCTAACCACTAGGCCACCGGAGCGGTCCTCAATTAATACAACATAAATAATTGAAACAAATATGATCACATGGTCAATTATAAACAACAATTGTACCAAACATATGACTCCTATAAATACTTGTATAAACTTGCAAACGAAACAGTTTGACCTGGTTCATATGTCCATTGTCAAACCACACAGTTCTCCTGAATTCTTGTGTTGGCCCACACATGTATTGGCCACACACCGCTTTCATGGATCCACCATGCGCACAAGGTTACATATCAACACTTCCATCCTTGTATGGCCATGATGGTCGCACTTGCTTCCATTCCCATACAGACACACATACAGCCAGACCGATAGCCTGATACAACCCCCCCCCCCCACAAACAGCTAAAATAAAACAAAACTGGTCATAATAACAGGTACGGAATTAAAAACTATAGACACTTGCAACTAAATTAAACTGTTAATAGCAATTTGTAAGAGTTCCAAAGTTCACACCGTTTCAAATCCACGTAGTGGTAAAGGCAACATTTCGCGCTAGGACATTAAAACTGAACATTAAGATTCACCTATAAAATAGAATAAAAATGTAACATTTACCCTTATGGTTGTAGAACAAAATGGAGAACCTACACTCCTTATCCAGATCCAAAAAGACCAATATGTCAATTAAAAAAGAAACTTGCCTTAAATCTACTGGAGAATGAGTATTAGTAAGGGTAAAGTATCCGTGCATACCGTGCTTTTTGTGTCTCTCGCCGAAAGCAATCTACGACGACATACATGCTAGGTCAGTCACTTAACATTAAAAAACACAACTATCCACCCTAGGTAACGTTGTACGAATGTACGAAAACAAGATCAAATCGTTCAAAGGCGAAACCAAGTTATTTTTTGTCTTATTTTGTGACGATTAACTACAGAATCAGGCCTCTAAATCTGTTGAAGAGTGATGATATGGATAATTTAATTCAGCGATTAGTTGACATTGTGCGTACCAAATTTTTACAGAAAGTTAGAGTATATACCAAAATGGATGTTCAGCAAGATTCAATGTTGTGCGTCGTACATATATATCAAACAGTCATAGAAAGCTTACGTTAATTTGCCTCATTGGGGTAAGAATAATAAAGTTTGGCTTAGTGTGAGAAATAAAGACGATAACTGTTTCTTTCTGCTGTGGAATCTGTGGTGAATACAGCAACAAATTGCAAAGATATGCATTCAAAACATAATGTCCAGTAAAAGCAGGGCATATTAAAAACATAATGAATTTCAGATATTCGTAAATGTGTATGAAATATCGGTAGTGGGAGTGGAAACTAAGAAACTACATCAAACCGGACTTACTGATATAGAAAGACAAGGACAAGTTGACATCCTGATTCCTGTCTTAATTTCAGTCTTTTAGTTGTGTTTAGTTATAGTTTGAGAGGATTTATTAATGCAACTTATTCGTTAGAATAACAAAGTCTTATGTTCAGTCTTTTAGTTGTGTTTAGTTATAATTTGAGAGGATTTATTAATGTAACTTATTTGTTAGAATAACAAATTGCTCATTGACTAAAATATTACAATGGGATTATTGTGGATTCATTCAAAAACATTCTGGATTATATCATCGTCATACAAAAAGACTGTTAGCACATGGACACATTCAAGAGTATTGGTACATCAGCGTATTTCAGATTGGAATTCCTTCGAAACACCACTGAAATTCATTCGGAACACTCCTTTTGACATATGATAGAACGTTTATGGTTAATTTTGGATTTAATTTACAAGACTGTGTTTCTCATAACTTTTCATTTTATAACTTAGAGAATTAAATTATTTGTTGCATTTTACTAGATTTGTTGGATTTGTTTTTTTTTTTTTTTGTTGCTTCTACACCACAGAGTCGTAACAATGTCATGAGACAATTCTGTCTTAAAAAATTAGGAAACGTTTATCACTGTTGCGGAAAGAAGGATACGTTGAAATTTGCGAGGAATTTATAAATGTACATGTGAAACATTGCCAACTAGATTCTACTCACAAATACTGTCAATTATGACATGTTGAAAGTCGAAAGAAATCTTAAACGCAAAAGGAACAATGCCATGCGTCTGATGATTTAGAGTGAAACGTGGAAATAGCATACAATCCTTGAACTTAACCGATACGTAGAAATAGCATACAATCCTTAACCTTTCTGAACTTATTATCTCATTTTCCCTCATCAAACAATGTCTTTTGAAGCTGTAGCCTTTTGAGGACGTATCAAAAAGTATCGTGTATGTTCATCTTTCTTTCTCTTTTGTACATTTTAATCCCAAGCGTCTTTCCAACAAATATCAATAACTGTCAAATGGATTTGTATCCATTGCTTTATATTCTATATATTTCTTGGTCAGCAATGTATGCATTTTAATTGTTACATATCTACGTTAATGTGGACGGGGGGGGGGGGGGACAAAAATTGTTATGTTTTGGTTGTAAAATGTGACAAAATTGTTCAGTTAAGCATTCTTTACATTCGGTGTATCTTATTTTCTTTGTATCCATTTTGTTTGCTGCCACACATTATTATGTCAAGAACAAAGTGTCGTGTTTTGGACATTCACAGCGGTATAAATCAGCCAGAAAATATATTACAATTTTCAGTGGATGTTATCAACAAAGCAACAACAAGACCATTTAAAACAACTTATTTTATGTTATATTAATAGTTCTTCGGTTCTTTTGAAGAAAATGATTTCGGATTTATGTCAAATTTTGCCATTCATATGATTCATTCCGAAACTGTATATACTTTATCACTGTGTATTATTTTTAATCGAATTTTTGTAGCTGTCATTTTTATATCTGTCTTTGTTGAATTGACTTTGTAATATTTGTGAGTTCTTCATGGTGTTCAGTGTGTTCAGCTAAATACAAATATTTGTATTTTTTTCACCAAAAAATGTAAATTTAGTCCTTACTTGAACTGCTATCTTTTCACCATAGCATAATCGAACTTGATAATGCTGATCGCAATGTTAATCACTATTAATATAATGTTTTGAACTGCATCGTTCTAAACTAATGGGGTATATCTTTTCATGGTTGCTATAAGCAAGTAAACATCTTTGTTCTCTTGAATTTACTATTTAACACAACTTTACTAGACTTTTATGTGTCTAATTTATAAATCATCTTATGATAATGTACGTTCTTGTCTTCATTTGTCATGAAAACATAAAACAAGGCATTCCTTAAACACTTTGATTGTGGAAAATTGGCATTACCCAAATATATATGTTCACGTTTTTAATCGATTTCCAAAATACATGTATAATTCAGGCTCGCTGGTAAAGTAATATTTAATTAAATTGTTAATGATCTCTTTCCAACGTCAAACCATATACACAAATATTTTGGAATAGCATGGAGTGGGTATATGAACAAGTGATCTTTATTAACCCCCCCCCCCCCACTTTTTCAAAATACTTTTTATATTTGATTTGATACTGGTAACAATTTATTCTTAATGTTTTCCCTATACAATTTTTTTTTTACTGTACAACCATATAGTTGTTGTTGTAGGGTTTAACGCCATTTTTCAGCGCACGATAGGTTATACATGGCGGCCAGTATTAATGGTGGAGGAAGAACCCGGGAAAACCCCAGAAAGAACCACCGACCCACGAGAAGCTACTGGCAAGCTTTCTCACATACCCACATTGGCCGAATCCGAGACTCGAACCCACGCAGACAGAGGTGAAATGGCAGTGGTCCGTAACGGAGAGTGCATTAGACCACTCGGCCACTTTGGGCCCCAACCATATAGTATCCAGTAACTCTTCTATTGACTTAAATATCTCTAAGTCATATTTTTCTGTTTGGTTTGTTGACATTTCTTTTTACCAATCGATGAAACTAATTTAAATGTACCAAGTTCACTGTCGTTAAATTTTACGTTATGTTTTCGCAGATTGAGAAGAATGTCCGAATACGTGAAATTCAAAACAAGAAAGCAAAGATGAAACAATCAGTTAAAGATAAACTTGAATTGTTGACAGAAATAGAACAGACGGCAGCAGGTTTGTCAGACTAATATAATAGTTGCATAATTAGAGCAAGAAGGTGTGTTGAGGTATAGGGTGAGTACTTTGAGAATATGTTCTGACGTATTGTTCACTATGAATGAACTTTATAGTACAGAACACTATTATTTTTAAAGTTTCTAGTGTCTGGATCAACTTTTTGCTGGTTTTTTTTAATTGCATTGAATGTGTTTTGCTATATTTATAGGACGCCTAAAATAGTTATTTTTTAAAAAAATTTCTGTCGTTTCACATTGTTATTTTATCAAATCATTTGAAAAGTTAAGCTGATATAGTGATACCCTGCACCTGTCAGATCATCGATCTGCCCATTCGTTTGTAGTTGTGACACCTTGCACCTGTCAGATCATCGATCTGTCCATTTGTTTCTAGTTGTGATACCCTACTCATATCAGGTCATCTCTCCATTCGTTTGTAGTTTTGACACCTTGCACCTGTCAGATCATATGTCTGTCCATTCGTTTGTAATTGTGATACCCTGCATCTGTCAGGTCATCTGTCTTGTCCATTCGTTTGTAGTTGTGACATCTTTCACTTGTCAGGTCATCTGTCAGTCCATTCCTATGTAGTTGTGTTACCCTGCACCTCTCAAGCTTTTAATCTGGAGTTGTGTTGCCCTTGTGGTAACCATCTGAAAAAAAAACCCAGATACTAAAAGAGAAATATTATCTGCATTTGTTACAATGATATAAGCGGATATTGGATTAGTAAACGTAACGTAACGGAAGTCAGAATAAACATTTTCTAGTAATAGCTTACTTCTACACTAGATATTGTTGCGTAGATTAGAGTAGGATTTCAAATAAAGGACTGAGAACTTATATACATGCCATTGCTGAATGTATTCTGTACGTGTAACTGACAATGGTAACTATTGCCTATTTAAGAATAACACAAACCAAACATATGAGAAATTACCCTCTACACGTCAACATGGGTATTTTAGTTAGAATTATGGACCTGTAACCTCTAAGGGGAATTTAACATTACGCGTTTAATCCAAAGGTGTAACTCTTGGGCCTATACATGGTCAGACGGGAAATGTATTGTTAAAACTACATATAATGTCCACTACCTAGTTATATCCTATCCAACCCGCAGTTGTCTATAATCCAAAGCCGAGTCATCTACTATCTAACTTCCAGTTATTTACTATCCAACATGCAGTTATCTACAATCTAAAGCCCAGTCATCTGCTATCTAGCTTCCAGTCATTTATTATCCAACATGCAGTTGTGTACAGTCCAAAACCCAATCATCTAAAATCTAACTTCCAGTCATTCATTATCCAACATGCAGTTATCTAAAGACTAAAGCCCAGTCATTACTATCTAACTTTCAGGCATTTACTATACAACATGCAGTTATCAACAATCCAAAACCCAGTCATCTGCTATCTAACTTCCAGTAATTTACTGTCCAACATGCAGTTATCTACAATCCAAAACACAGTCATCTACTATCCAGCTTCCAGTCATTTAATATCATTTAATCCACACTTATTATCGAACTGCCCAGTTGAAGTGACGAATATCCCACATTAACTAACACTCGAGTTGAAGTGACCAATACCCCACATATTACAATTCAGCAGCATTTATGATCTACTGATCACACAGACTAGGGTGTTAAAGAAGGGGTTTGAAATATAATTATCTACTGTCCACACAGAGTAGTATTTTAAGATGGTGTATGAAATATCATTTAAATATCTTTTAAACTAAACTAATTTCCCTATCCAGGTATAATTACCATTTTATCCTCTTGTAAACAAAGGTAAACTTATATTCATTGGAATGACCACTATCCGTTGATCTGTTATCAAATATCCGCTTATGTACACTCTTTTGTATCCCACCACATTCTTGTTAATACTTTACTTACATTTACAATTAAATACACCATTTGGAATGACCAATCCAACTCCTTAATTACAGGCATGGTTTTCTTACAAATCAAACACAAATATACTTTTACAGTGTCATACATGGAGTGAAAATACAGGACGGAGAGAAGAACAATCACACACATAAGGACAAGTATTAGTTATTTTTACAATCCGACCACAAATATATGTTGCAAAAATACTGTATAAAGCCATTGGGGTAATTTTAACAGTGTATTCATTATCCGTGCTAGATTTTACTTAGTTCGTTAGACTACCCGAGTTGTTACGGTTTTGCCGATATAGACTTTAAAATGTTTCACTGACTTCATCCAGTGTCGGTTAACTTCACTGCAAATGTTGCTTCATGTACGGTCAGTGAAGAGTTAAATATGACACAGTGTAAACTTCAATCTGAATTTGACCTGAAAAAATAATTGTTTTTTTTTGAAAACGACAAAATATTAATGTGTTAATAGATTGAACGCGTTTGTTAGACAATAATTTTTATACCGTTACATTAAACATTGGATAAAATTTTTGGTGCCAAACCAAAGATTGATAGAGAAAAAGTAACATTTTTTGTTCAAGGTTGAAAACGGTTAAACTAAATACATCGTTCATTGAACGTAGAAAATATTTGTTTTCTGTCATTAAAAATGGCATTCATTTTAGTACTATGGATAAAATTAGGAAGAACATTTTGTATAGCAATAAGTGTGGTACAAGAATAATTGAGAAAGAGAGAATAAGATAGTTAGTCAAAAGAAATTTTGTACAAAAAGAGACCCAAACAATCAACACGAATTGTTTTTAGATCAACATTTTTAATAACCCTTCTTATCCAAACATCAACAAACAAATGAGGAAGGGGTGTTAGGTTTAGTTCCTTTTATCTTCACGTACAGCTGACGTAAAATACATTAGGTAAGATAGCATTTACGAACTTGACAGCGTTGCGGAGTAAGACTAAATTCCATTGATTGTGTTGTACCATTTTGCCATAGAGGCACATTACGTTTTTGTGCTAAAACAAAGATAGCCGTAGTGTTCATAAAACCTCCCTTCTATTTAGGCATCACTTGAAGAGAAACCATGTTCAAAACAATTTAGTACATGTTCTCTTTGGAATACAATGCTGCATTGATAAAGAGAACGTACACAATAGTGTCCGAACACTATTAAAACTAATTCTTGTGATCTTACATTATTCAATTTAGTGGACGCATCATATCTTCTCATGATGTTTATGCTATCGTCTTTCAGAGGAGGTAATTGATAGGAATACAACTCTTTAACTCTATGGTCGTTGGCAAAGCAGACAGCTACCCAATCGCTTCCTGTCCGATGGTTGTTGTCTGTGTTGATGACATACGCTCAAGCATCTTATGTTTTCGATGAGGACATTCATCTTCATCACACACCATTGAAATCCATGAATCTACATGCATATGGACTGTGCTGTAGAAGGTAGCATCATGAGGAAATGGGAATCAGTGCCTTTTCCAAGAACACACTTAAGCACCCGACCTGACCGGACCTGAAACTCGCTATGCCTGAATTACGAGTCTGATGTTCTACACAGGGAGTTACATAAATAAAACACAGGATATGACTGTTGCTTGAAAATAATTTGAAACATCAAACTCTACCAGGTGTATGATTTCCTCAAAAGGTTTGTGCATTTTATTACTCTGAAAGGTACGACATATGCCCGCACAGGTAACAAAATATGTAAAGTTAACAGACCTGACGATACGATTTTGGAAAACTATTGTGCCATAATGAACGGAAGGGAAAGCAATTGAGAAGTTCTATGGCAACCAGGATTGCGGGCAGTCAATGGCGTGATGGCGTATTTTTCAGAGATTGAAAACTCACTTTTCTCGAGAATAGTTTGGTCACTATGGTATGGGGGTATAAAAAGAAATTTGAGTACTGAAGAACGTGTTAGAGCTGTGGTCAATACTATTTTCTATTAGCTTTCTATTTTCGTAGACAGTTCCATTTCCTAGTACCAAACTTTGCATAGAATGATTCATGAAGGTTTTTAAAAGCATGCCTGGAGGGTCACGGGAACAAAACCTTCAAAATATTCAATAATACTTCTTTTGACTTACAATGAAAATATGAAAGTCGGAAGTGAGACTCTCAAGGAGCAGAAGAAAATGGAAGGGTTCACTTGGTGGGTTTGTGTTTCTAAAATGCGAAATATCTACTCCAAACCGGACCTTGAGGGAACGCAAACCATTAAGAATGGAGGGATTAGGTAGTTAAAGTTCATGTCAAATGAACGGGTGTGTAACTTCTGATAGAAAACACCATAACTAATATATTCGTCCTTGTTATATACTTTATAATAGTTCCATTAGTCTTAATTTGTTGCTACTGGTCAATAATTAAGTAAAATTATTCAACGTTTCCCATATGTAAAAAGTGTGCCTCCATGTGAGACACTGCGTTGACCTCGGCTAAATAAAAATGTCGACATAAAAGTTGAACGCTGACCATGTCATAAATCTAATGCCCATCAAGGAATATCGCCATTTCATTGGAGAATCGTCAGTCTGAGAATGATATTGCTTTTTATATAAAAAAATATTGCTTTCAATATCATCCAAGAGATGCTACCCAAATGATTACTAATTTAAACAAAGACTAAAATCATTCCACTATAAAATATGTGTGTGTTATCTAACGCATTTTTTAACAAACGGATGAATTTTTGGTATATTCTGTCAATATTAATGACAGTAAAATTTCAAAATTTCCCGAAAGTCTATTTTTCCTTTGCCACCTCTTCTATATGTCTTGCCTTCTTGAATTTCACGGCTGTTAATGTCGAGCATGCAAAATTACGTTTAGTTGGCAGTGTAAAAGACAGAAAAAATTGTTTGATAGTAGCTTTCGCATTGAGAAGTACACTTATTTCGCTTGAAACCGTCAGCAGAGCAACACATCTTCTTAGCTCTTTTTATGAGTCTGCTTTGGCCGAAGCTTGACATAGCGATCCCAATAATGTCCATGTGTGTATCCCTCGTCCTTTCACATCCATCTGTAATCCATTTAAACCTCATTGTTGAATGTTTGTACTCAGGGACGGGCTAGACATTTAGGCCATGGCCGACATATTGTTTTAGTTATTCATCGTCTGCATCCTCGTCCTTTTCCTTCCAATCAGATAGTAATATCCTCTAGAAGACGAAGTCAACCAAAGTAGTAAAAGTCTTGGCACCTCTGTATCATGCATATTTGTGTGTTTATACACTTTGTTTTACATGCAAGAGTAGCGAGAGTACGATAAAGCAAAACTAAAATTTAAAAGCAAAAATAATAGACCAGCAACACATGTGGTGTTTTGAAAATCGTTGAAAATCAATAGAAAACTATATTTTGTTCAAGCACGTGTTTTCTGAGGCAGATTTGTTTCGGGTTGCCACCTTAGAATCAGTACATTGTTGGACCTTACCCAGTCTAGGTGAGAAATTGAAGAACCAAATCTGACTGATCAACATTTGATAGCTTTATCCAGGCCCGAGCCTAGGGCAAGGCGAACGAGACAACCAGCTTGGGCCTCTCGCTTTAAGTTAATGCAGTGTGTTTGCTTTGGGCCCCACGCTCATCGCCTTCTGCCTTGGGTCCTGCATGCTGCCTTGGGCACCGCACACCATAGGCCGGACCTGGCTGTAGCTCATTGTTTAGTTCATTTGACTCGTGATTCAAGGGTAGCGGGGTTTCAGGCCCGGTTCGGTCCGCTCGTGTCGATTGTCTCGATATGCTCTTGGGAACGGTACTTTCCTCCAATTTCCTCAGTATGCTACCTACTGACCGAAAGTTTACACATATTCTCTGAATCCTGTGGTGTTTTGGACGTGATTTCTCAAGAACCGATGACAAAAATGTACTAATATGAACCTTACCGCTATATATTTTCTTAAGCACTTAAACGACGTGTGTATCTTTGGCTATATCAGATCACTGGAAATCTAATCTTTCTTCACAAAGTTGTCAGTCTTGTAAGTACGTTAATTTTAACATGCTTTTGCTTGTCACTTTTATGTCAAGAGGAAGTAACTAGTACTAATTGCTCTTCTTTCCTAATGTTGGAGTTAATGGAGCTTATTTAAAAATGCTGATTTGTACAAATGTTATCAAAATCAAAACTGTTTCACTGATTTTCTCTGTCTTTCCCCTCTCTCCCTTCCTCCCTACCACTACTCTTTCTCGGTCTTTGTTTTGACACAAAGAATTCCATCCGTTTACTAATAATTTACTCTCTCACTCTCGCTCCCCACCCCACCCCCCCCTCTCTCTCTCTCTCAATCTCAAGCACAAAAAGAGATATTCAAAGTTTAATATATAGGTAAATAAATTACAACTATTGCTATGCAACATCGTATCATTTCTTTCCACGAGACTAGAGTCACTTACCATTTTCACAAACAGAAAATACTTTTCTTAAAATAAGCTCAGACACTCCATGTACTATGCCCTTAGTTCGGACATTTTCAAACATGAACAGAAATGTTATTTTTTTTACCTTCTGTCATTCTTTGATTCGGCGCAGTCTATCTATATTTAATGTAAAGGCGTCACAAATTATTTTCTGAACAGATACAAACACTCCATGGAATTGGGGTCTTTTTTGCCGTTTTAAAAACACGCCAGATTCCAACTTTGTTTGACTCTGTAGCAACATCTCACGTGTCACATTTCATTCATCATGCGATAAACAACATATGTGTGACATTAACTAAACATTGGAGGAAGTCAGTCAAGTGCATTAAAATCTAGACTGGCAAAACCGTCATTTTGTAAGAAAGTGACAAACTCAGTCTGTCTTATAGAGCTGGATACTTTCTTCCAATATGTTCATCAAAAACATTTAAGTATACGAATTAAAACCTAGGACAGAAGAAAGAAAGAAATATAGTATTTACCAAAAATTAGTTCCCCTCCACCCTTATTGGCTTCATACAGTATAAGCTAGTGGTTATACATTCTATTGTCAGACAACATAAGAGAGAAATACATTCAAAGAACGGAAACGATTCTTAGAATGTGTCACTTTGGAAAACATGGAAAAGAATGAAGGAAGACGATCATTTGTCAAAGTCATGTTAAATTGTCTGTGGGGAAGAGTAGCGCAACGTTCCATATTACCTAGACTGCATTACTTGCTAGATTTCAAGTTGCTACTATTACCGGTGGATGACAAAGGAAAACACTTGAAACACCAGACCATCGTCTATGAAAACTTGATCTTGTTCAATTAGAAGAAACGACAGAGTTTAAAACATCGTCCTTGTAGCACACCTGATAGTTAATGCCTGTTTCAAATTATTAAGTGTCTTAGAATTTTTACGAGATCTAGTCCAACTGACAGTTGTATGTACATCCATCGCCCTCATAACCGTTACCCAAATTCCGTGCAGGTACATGAACTGACGAGCAGCTAGAAGACACTGTTGTGAGATTCGCTGGCGACGGCCCTAAGCATTACGGATATCAATACAGAGACCGACTGAGAGAAATTTTTACTTGAGGCAAAATCAAATGACTATCATTCAACTGCTGATTGAGTCAATTATCCAACTTGATGTTATATATATATATATATATATATATATATATATATATATATATATATATATATATATATATATATATATATATATATATATATATATATATATATATATATTGTTGTTTGGTTGATCTTTGTCTGTGGATGTGGGTAGAATTGTTATAGCCTATCAGTCTTTTGTCATTTTGTTAAAAATGTTCTCTACTGATAGCCTTATTTACAAACTTAGAATGTTCTGGAATCGAACTTTTGAAACACAATCTGGTCATTTTATTGTGACTTGGAAATTTATATAAGTTTGAGGTAAACAAAATTATTTCAATCATATCTTAAGATCAGTTCCTGGTATAATTTTCAGCTGTGTTCAAATATAATTTGAGAGGAATCATTTATTCAAAAATAATTCATGATTATAATGTCCTCAATGTCGTTTTGAACAAAAGCACTGCTTTGGGATTATTTTGATTCATTCAGAATCATTCTGGATTATATCATTAACATAAATAAAGACTGTTGGTATATCAACATTTGGAAGAATAACACTCTATCGTTCTGGATTTGTGATAGGACATTTAGGATCATTTGTGATTAAATTCGCAATACTGTAAGTTCCTCGTAAATTTTCACTTTGTAACTTAGAGAAATACATTTATTTGTTAACTGTAATAAACGTTTTGGTTTCCATTCCTTCTGTTACTTAGTTTAAGACCATAGAGTCGTAACAATGTCTTGAAAGAAGCTTTATAATCCGAGAAAGATCACTACATTCGCGTACAAATATTAGATCCACAAAAACTGTACGTTTACGAAACCACCAAAGCGTCAGTCTACTTTTAAAAAAACTGTGTATCAGAACGAGTTTGACATTCTGGTTACAACACTTAACCGCACGGACACGCAAAGCTCCGTATATAAAATGGGGGGGGGGGTCAAACGTTTGCTTGTGACTACCAACGCCGAGCTGGAAAGATAATGTAAAATTCAACACTGAAACCAAGTAAGGGACCCACTACAGATTCTAAGCTAGATAATAACCCGAGTGCGCTGATATGATTAATACCAAGATTGATGCCGCATACTGTCACATCAACGATGCAGCATGACAGTGCCGCTCCTCAACTGCTATGCGGTTCGTGTGCCTTACCGCTCTACTAGCGAGGAAGTACAGAGCAACCTTTCTGCTTTGCTGGCAAAGGTGATGCCGTGCGTGCACCCACCAATGGACCTTATACGCGCACTGGCAAACTACTCTGGATAACAATGGGTCATCGAGATGCACCAGTCAAAAAAGAATACACGCTTCTTGTGGCTTTGCTTGGCTATTGTGACTTTGAAAGTCAAATCAAGTCATTCAAACAATAACCCAAAGATATGGATTGGATAGCCAGTACTAAAAAGTTAGCCAGAGATGGATTTGTCTACCCCGGTGAGAAAGGAAGCTTACAGTAGTATTGTGAAATGATCCACGAATGAGAATAAAGTATCGGATTCCCTGGAACATGCCAGATGTTCTCTGTTCTGTCACTACCTTCCTTTAATGTGGTATGATTATTATCCCCATGGATACCTTAGAAGAGTGAATTCGTAATTTATCTCCAGAGCTATGAGAAAACATTTATAGGGAGCTCAAACAGATTCGAAGAAATCACAAAGAACAATTGCATCCTTTATATGACATAGACCTTCTAAACAGTGGTATCTGAATGCTATGAGGATTGACTGTTTTAAAAGCCATCAAATGGGTAGAGATTGATCAACTACCCATAAAAAGAAGAATTTCAATGATACGGCTACTACTTACAATTACATAGGACTTAGAGGATTCCACAAATGGGTATCACCACCAGAAGAAACTTCATGGCGTGTAGTGATTGACCTGGTCCACATAATTTACCGAAAAATACCGTTTGACAAAGGTATGCATATTTACTCATAAACCAAGACATTCATGGGAATCACTAGTTTATGAGAACACGTTCAGAATCTGTTTTTAGAGCTGCGAGAATGCATGTACAGAGTCTTATCATCTTCGATGATATGTTAGGAGAAGACGATGAATACATTAAAGCTTGGTTTCTAGAAAAAGGATATCATCGTATTACCAGTATTATTTACATTACACAAAGTAAATTTCAATAAAGTACATCCCATCGCACAATCATTTTCAATGTCCATTATGTTGATGAGGCAAATTTCAAGTGCAAGAATTAGCCAAACAGTCGGGAACACCTTGATTGAATTATGCGTACGGTCTATGCTACTCAGATACCTCATGAATATTTACTCATCAATTTGGAATTCATTTCTTACCAGTTTGTTTCACCGTTGGCATCAGAAAGTTATGTCATTAACCATTCCCTTTCTGGAGTCTATATGAAGAATAAAAGTATAAAACACCTGCACTTCTTTTTTGTTTCAAACAGTATCTAACATGACCTCCTTTCAGTGTCTTCTTCCTGCCTAATTGATTCGTGCACTCACCAGTCGCATAAAAATCAGCACGAGTCCGTGTACATTTGTTAGAAGCCAGTCTTAAGAAAGTATTTCGATGGCTTAAGTTGAGAGTACTTCATTCACTTCAAGGAATAAGTCACATATCCCATCGAATCAAATGATGTGTAAAAAAACAAAAGATAGCGTTTTCACAGCTGACACAGCCAAGAATATATACTCCAGCTAAAAATCAAATCATTTTGAAACCTAATGAATGTGGCTCTTTAGGAGGTGTACTTATTCGTTCCATTAAAATGGCCAAACCCACCAAAAAGTCGGCAAGAGACCCAAAAGAAGAGTGGTGGTGTCGCAAGTTCACAGAAGAAAATTACAGCCAAACGAAAAAGTCCCACGACAAAATATGTGCCAGA
Organism: Sinohyriopsis cumingii; assembly: GCA_028554795.2. Taxonomy (NCBI): domain Eukaryota; kingdom Metazoa; phylum Mollusca; class Bivalvia; order Unionida; family Unionidae; genus Sinohyriopsis; species Sinohyriopsis cumingii. Next base: position 17,681,724 of record CM068830.1, read on the forward strand.
AAGAGAGGTACTGCTTCGAAGCATATGTCCTCCACAAAACCATGCTGCCACATCTACTTCTTTGCCGGTCAAGATAATGCCTGTCAATCCTGATTTATTTACCAACCCCGTCTCCTCATTTCATTAAATAATGGAAACCAATTGCTCCTTTTCCGTCAGTGACAAAAACGTTTTCTTTAGCGACTGCAGCTACAGTTAAATATTGGCCTCACCTAAACAAAATTCCAAGACAAAATCTTGATGTTGCAAGGTTTGCTACAGTTTTCGAAATTCGAACTATCACAATTTAGAGGCCTGAAAACCCCTCATCGTCGAGTTCTGCTGATAAAGAAGTTGATTCGACGTGCCGAAAATCAGTGGGGACAAATTCAAGTGTAAAACTTATGTGTGTATGATGATTCACTTCAGTGATTTAGCTCCTGAAGCGAAAGACATCACCAGGAGGAGGCTTACACCAACTTTTCCTTCCCAATGCACAACTTACCTCCAGAGAAGCGAAAAGAAAGAGACTACCTCATCATTTAGCTAACTAAAGAGATATGTGGTTGATACTGAATAAATCCATCCTCCAATTTGGCAAGAAATAATGTTTACAAAAATGCTCAACTGTATTGCGTCATCGACGCAATTCTTAAATGTTTTCTTTTAAAAATGTTTTGAAAGGAATCTTTCCTTTGTCAAAGATAAAAAAGACGATGTTTAGGAAACATCAGAACGTTCTTCTCAATATGGTGAAATAAAAATACCCATCAGCCAAAAGTGGCTACTCCTTTGGTTGGATCAATTCACAGGGAAGGACGAAGTACAAAGGTTAAACTGACACCCTTTTCTTGATGATTATTACACTTTTACATGTGAACCTTATGGAAGTACGAAACTCATTTTAGTTCCATACGATCGGTGGAATAGAAATCCATCGTTGGCATGATCACGGATAACTCATGTACTTCCGAATTCTAATCTCACAGAGATATATCACAGTTACGACAAAACATTTAATCATGGATGGATCCAACCGATTTGTCAGAAACATGAAAATCGCAACCTTACGGTAACCTATTCATCAAAAAACGTCAACCAAACCAGCTAAACTTACTCTAAGAGATTTCAAGACAGCCATAAATTCGAACCCAAAGTCACCAAGGCAGACACAACCACAAGGCTGGAAGAAAAAGAAAACACAAAAAGTGTTTCAAACTACACAAGCATAAGTACGATTTTAGCTTAACCTCAGCTACTACCAAAAGAGAAGAAATAAAAGCTTGGGCCAATGAGATGATGTTAACACCTCCCTTCTTCAGCAAATGAAACCGATATGGTGACCTAAGTAGTTAGAGTGTCTGCCTCGGATGCGAGGATCGCGGGTTTGAACCATGGGCCAAGTCATAACAAAGACTTTTAGAAATGGTAATAGCAACTGCCTTATTTTGGCGTTCAGCATTACGAGGTTAGTATTAGGACCGGTCTGTTTGGTTGCAGAATAATGTGAGTGGGTGGGAAATGATGCTACATTTTTGGCATGATGCCCCAGTATAAACTACCTCACTGCAGACTGCAGAAAAAAAGACGAAGAAAAATGTCACCACCCTCATAACTGGCTCCTATACCTATTGCGCGTCAGTTGCTCTCTAGTGTCTTGAAACGGTTCAAAGAGCGTTGAAAGAACGTGTAAGGGAATATCTGACAAATCAACAAACTCTCAACTCCATCGACACATTACTATGTCTCGTCAAAGCTTACACTCAATCTTATCATTATAACATCTGATCTGCACTTGAAGAAGTGACTCTGCAAGCGAAATGATGGTGGTCGATTGTTTGAAACATCACCTACCACCCAAAATAAAGCAGTGGAGTTGAATATTGGTGATTGGGTTCGCATTGGAAAATCCAAACGAACATTTAATAATGGGTATTTACCTAACTGGACAAACGAATTGATTCATGTAACTAGACAAGTACATTGTCTAACAATTGCACGATGGAAACAGAAATGTGTTAAATGAATATTTTTATTTTCCTGTGTTACAACGAGTGACCAAACAATAAAACGTGTAAGCTATCGAAAGCATTCTCGATTGATGAACATTCTAAATAGGCAGACGTTGAATGGAAGAGGTGAAAGTGCACTGGAGAGAATATACACCTGGTTTTGATTCTTTGATTCCCGCTTGACAAGTCATCGTCTGTAAAGAAAAGAAGAAGCAATCATCATGCCATTAAATACAGCAGCAGCCTCTCCTTTCCAGAGTTCCCCTCTTCATAAAGTATAAAAATAACTCAGATCTTTTACTACCAAGTCATTGTGGTGTATTGTATCATCGGAACAGTGATTGCCAATTCGAGTTTGCAACAATTTTACTCAGTAGTTTTTATTATCTTCTTCCCAGTTCATCCTTAAACTGAATAAAGGACTGAACTTATTCTTTGTGTACTCAGATGTGATCGAGTACAAGGCGATGAGAAAACACGGCTGCTTAGTTACTCAGAGTCATTTCTTTGAAAGCGGATTCTGCTATAACTGCTTACGAATTCGGTGGAAACACAACTTTTTCATTCACAGTGAATTTGTACATTCGCATTATTTTCCAGCCAGTAAATCGTATTTGACAGCATCAACATTAGTATTAAAGGAGATATTGGACTAATTAATCTTTTCTCGATAGGAAAAAGCATGGTGAAACTACATTTTTGCGAACGATTCTCCAGTGAATTATAACCCATGCATCGTCTGCACCAATGAGTCCCTCCACAATGAGGTCGTGGCGTAGGAGACGTTAAAAGCACCTTTTCATAAGGAAGCGGCTATTTTAAAACCGATGGTGACTCGAGGATTGTATGCTTAAAAAGTTGCTGCTTTGACACAAGAAAAACAAGCATCGCAAAGCGTCTTCATCAACAAACAATGTCCGAAGGAAGCCTTTCATGACAGCAGGGACATCTGTTGCTTTAATCTGGATTAGACCTTTTGAGTCGTTGAGACATCCTATAAATTCGCTTCACACTTCTGGCCAAATCATAAATTCATCATATACGCCACAACAAGTACGAAGAAGAGAAAGACGTCGAAAGCCCTTCAAATATCATAAACATTGTCAGAAAAAGGGAACAAGAGCAGTAGGTGTCAGAGAATTTGGCTTTTTTAAAATTACTGCCTGAAAAAGAGAAATAATATGATATAGCGAAATGCGTGCGAATGTTCCAGTTCAGATTTGATCTGCTTGCCATGCCACCGACGGTAATGACGATACAAAAATCCCGATGTGTCGAAATTAATCCAGTGTTGTCACTGAATACCTCAGGCACTATCAAATTTAAAATTAAATGACATAACGAAGGTTACATTGATCTGAATAACAATCACCTGAAGACAAAATTAACGAAGTTGACAACACGAATCCAGACGCGGTTGCCAGAGTAACTCCTATCAACAATGTGATGCATTCATTGTTCAGCAAAGTGGACTAATACCTAATAACTGGTTACCATTATCAAGGATTCTTACACTTACAAAGCGTACGTGGAAAATCTCTTGGTATATGGAATAAAAGCAAAGAACACACAAGTGGATGCTCCCCTAATGTGGAAACCTGACACGTTGGACTAGTCCAACGACACATCATTGATTGCAGCTGATGATGCAGAGCACAATATTATGATTTAACGACCATTCAAAACAAAATCAAGCAAAGACACTGTTTAGACCTGGTTGGTCGTTTGCATTTGGAAATGTGTTTGCAACCAAGACAAGTATGTGTTGAATGGAGTGGATGTATGCCTGAGACTGAATCGAAATAGTACTTTGCTCCATTTGAATGCACTTCAAAGAATCCAAGATAGACGTCACTTGAAATTTCCAGACGTTGTGTACCAGACACTTTGAACATAACGTTGCCAAGAAAATCTACTTGAGATCTTACTTGATACTGTTTGTAGTCACAAGACAGTTAGGTACCAACACCAACTACATTATTACGACGATAAAGCAGTGCATTTACAAGATTTGCCATCCACCTTTGCTGATGTATGACAGTGTGTGTATGTTTCATTTCCATCTTTTGCATACTACCATTCTTATGAAATATATATTTGTGCATATGTAAGTATAATGCGTATAGCACTTTTTGTTGGTCAATATATGTAGGGAGTCTTGATTACTCCACAGCATGCTGGAAAGTAATCAAAATGTGGGTGTTTGGATAGTGAATAAAAAGTGGGTGTTTAATAGTAATCGAAATGTGGGTGTTGGATAGAAGGGTATGAATTGGATAGTAATATAAATGTAGGTATTGGATAGTTTACAAAAGTGGGCGTTTGACTGCATATAAAAGTATGGATTTTGTAGTACTCAAAAGTTGGTGTAAATGGGTGATGGATAGTATATATAAAGATGGATGTTTCATAGCAATCAAAATGTGTTTTTGGGATTGTATGGTGTGGTTTGAAAAGTAATTAAATATAGTGTGGGATAGTGTTAAAAAAGTGAGTGCTACATGGTAAGTTTTGTGATTTCATCGTCTTTTACATTATACCTTTTATGTCTCATATTTGGTGTGTAGTTTTTAGGCACTTCACAAGGTTTTTGGAATTGTGTGTAAGTGGTCTTGGATAGTTACTAAATAGTGTGTGTTGGATAGTAATCAAAAAGTGAGTGATGGATAGTATGATTGTGTGATTTCTTTCCCTTTCACATCATACTCTTTTTATTTGATAGTAGGTGTAGAGTTTTAGGCATTACACAAGGCACTTTGGATAGTGTGCATGGGCGATGGATAAGAGAATTAATTAATTGGATGGTAGATAACTAAGTATTTGGATATTAGATAACTATTCCCAAATTTTTATTGTAGACACCCATACACTATAATCCTTGAAAGATATACACGTTCAACTCTTTTTCCTTCTTAAATTCCCACAGACCCTCATAAGTGTGGATAGCAATAAAAAACCAGGTGATGGATTGTATATGTGTATATGTGGTATTCTTATATAATAATCAAAAAGAAGGTCTGTAAATTTGTATGGGTGTGTGTTTTGGATAGCATATGTGTTGTGTTATAAACATGTGTGTTTAGATTGTAGAATAAAAAAATTAACATCACCCTTCCTGTTTGATTCTATAAGCATTTCTGACCCTATACACACGTTTGACTATTTATACCATGTTAAACCTATGAACCATTTAAACATAGGATTCCCAGTTGACCCCTGAGTGGCCCATACAACTACTATAGTTTGTAATTTCAAACTTTTTGCACACTGTACATGTATTTATTAAGGTGGATATTAATTATAATAAATATGTATCTGTAATAATCATACATTTTTTAATAAGTGGATACTAAATTACTTCTGTTTTTCTCAGTTAAAATCTTGTAAATGTCAGTGAATGATTAAGGAGCAAAAGAAGTTTCCATGCAGTCTTAGATGCTGAATGATCACATTTCACAAAGACATCCAACTGGTTGATCAATGATATGACATGTCATTTTAGGTTTAACTTGTCTTCACATCACATTGATCAATGATATGTCATTTTAGGTTTAACATCTCTTCACAGCACATTGATCAATCATATAACATGTCATTTGAGGTTTAGCTTGTTTTCACATCACATTGATTAGTGATATGTCATTTGAGGTTTAGCTTCTCTTCACAGCACACTGATCAATCATATAACATGTCATTTGAGGTTTAACTTGTCTTCACAGCACATTGATCAATGATATGTCATTTTAGGTTAACTTCTCTTCACAGCACATTGAATTTTGAATGCCTAGTAGCATAATGAATTATATGAATTTTGTGGATAACAGTTGCTCCATCTTTATATTATGTCTGATATTTTATTCAACCAGGTATTCCACAACCCGCATTTGGAATGTAGCTACTTTACTTAAATTTACAATATGAAGAATTCTACAATTGCTCTCTCTCTCTCTCTCATGCATGTGTACATGCCCCCCCCCCACACACAAACACACACACACACACAACAATCTGGCAGACCTTAAGAAAACCTGACAACTCTATCACAGTATTTGCTGAAGGTCATAGTTCATATCACAAATAAAGTGCACTTTACAAGATAATGGTCAATCCTCTGCAATACATTTGTTTAGATATTATTCCTCTGTTAAAGCACCAGTTGTCTATACACAGCTTACTATGCTAACCCAAAAGGACATGCAGCAAAAGCGTGGAGAAAACTGAGAGAAAAAGTACAATTAGAGACTGGATGTCAACTAAGTGATAGTCAAACACAGACTAGACATGCTGTAGGAAATCTCCAAGAGTTCACACCCATCCTCTCATATCTTATTATGCTGGTAAGCTAAACATCTCGGTCGTAACTTTTAAAATTGCTTTGCATTCAATTTAGATTCTGTGCATTTCATTGTTTTCTCTCTTTTTTTTCTTTTTTCCACTTCATAAAGTTTGCTTAGTAAATTTTAATCTTCAGTTATAATTTTTGAATAACTTTATTTCACATTTGTAATTGGAGCTCTGTAACTGATGCGTAACTAAGTTAAATTTGTAGTGTTAAAGTCATGGTGTATGTAGATATATACAACAAGTTATCTCACCTATGTATTATTGCAGCAGATTTTTGAAATATTAATGTATATTCATTTATCTATGCATTATTCAAGTGCACAAGGAAAGGATTTTATAGACATTTCTTGCTGCACAATCTTTTGACAAAAGTGTGAAGAAAAAAAACCGAAAGTGTGAGGAAAAAGTAAAAAATAAACATTAACAATTCATGACTCCCTAAATATGATTCCATCTCAAGATGGTGACGATGTATTTTTATTCAAACAAATATAATAAATACTGCATTAGACAGAACTTTATAACAAATGTAATTGGTAAATTTTTATCAATATGGTTGTAAATTTAAATGGTAAAGCTGCATAGGTTTTTAATTAAATTGTATAATAGCTGCTCCTTTGATACCGATTTCATAAACTATTATGATTGCCTTTATGTCTGGTTTTTTTTGTAGTTTTTTAATTGTTGGCTAATTTGGGGCAGTGAACCATGAATAGCTGAATAATATGAGTATTTTGCAAGGCTGGGTTTTAAAAAAATTGGGAACTAAACATTTTTTTATCAAATTTTCTATCAAATTTGAATGTAAGTTTATAAGTAACTCTATAAGATTCTTCATAATAACTGTCTGAAATTTGTATAATAAATATGAGATATCTTCATATTAACTGTGTCATATTACCAGTGATATTGTCTGGATTAACTGATATATTATCAAGAGGTAGGAAGAAAGATTTCAGGAGACTATGTTTACAATTGGCTAGCAGCTATTTCCAGTTTCCTTCACATGTGTATATGTATTGAGAGATAGAGAACCTATTAGATTCTTTAAATTGTCCTTTTTCAGGCTCAGCTGGCAGCTATTATTGTACTCTGTTCACTGGGCGGATTTGCAGAAATCGGTCTTGAACCCCGTTTGCAGTTCATGCATGTAAAGACATTTGTTGGAACAGAAGACGTACACAAGTGGGTGTATCCAAACATTTGGATAGGTCCCAGTGAGAAAGCCCTCATTGGTAAAAAAACAAATGTTCAAGTTAGATTGTGTCGTCCATTTCTGAACTCTTCAGTCTAAAGGATGATGTTAGATTTCCCTGACACAAGAAAGAGATCAGATCTGTATGACAAATTTAATTAACATGTACTATTGTAACTTCTTTGGGTTAGATCTTTCAAGATCAATTATGGAGGTTTCTAAGTGAATTCACTTTTAATCTTTCATACTTGGAAACCCCACATTTTGCTATTGCTATACATATCTTTTCCCTTTTTTACAAATAATTGCCTTGTTTACAAATAATTGCACTTGTTCATATGACTGACAGAAGTTAGTGTAGGAATTACTTGCCTCTTATTTAAATTTGGAGGTAATATTTTACAAGAACATAAAACTCTAATGCAGGGAATGTAGTGTTGGCATATGGTTTCGAAGTACCACTAGTTTCAAGAATTGTATGTCCACAAGATATAAGTAAATCAACCTGCTGTATAATGTGCATCACATCAAATTCTCATCAGCTTTAGCTGTTTCCAAATGATACCTAATTTGATGTGAAAATCATCAATACTTTAACTTATAAAGTAACAGAAAAATCTGATGATTGTAAATCAGTTAGAATGGGTGTTTCTGCATCACTGATAGCCATATACTTTGTTCATTTTCATGGTTACCAATAAACTAAGCTATTGACATGGACCCCTTACTTGCTCACTTCACACTGAGGACTGCCTAAATTGTGTCAAGCCCCTGTTTTTGTTGCTTTTTCCTGAACAGTTGTTCAATGTACTAAGTCTACATTATTGGCTGGTTGGTTGCTTCCAGGATGATGTCACACCTAACAATAAACCAAATCTTATTAAAGGTATGTAATGCAGTCAGTAACTTTAAACTCATTATCAATTGACACTGCACATTTTTTTTTAAAAACAATTCAGCTTCCTTTTTAATCTACACATAATGTTCTACAAAAAGCATGGTCAAATGGCATTTTGAAGATCTTCTCCTGTTGGGGTTTAACCACCAGTTGGGTTTATAGTGTTATGACCACAGGTCTTAAGCTAACAGAAAGAAGAAAAGCCAAAAGGTTTAGTAAAATTACCAATCAGTTTAGTATAATCACCAATCAATTTATTTGATTACAAAGTATAAATTTAAGAGACACTTGGCAGTATTATGAATTAAATCCCAAAACATCATAAAATTGTCATATCTCAGGTTCAAAACTTGGGTAACAGATGTATTCCAGAGACTGACATACTTGCCATAACATGCCATGCCACACAAAAAAACATGATTTTGGACTCCCAAACCCTCCAAAACAGTAGTTTTTTTAAAACCTTGATTTTTAGAAATCTAAGATTAAGGAGTTTTCAACAACAACAAAAACAACCCCATATATTTCTTGATCACTGCCATATATGCCTGTATTCTGTAGTATTTATGAATAGTAAACAGACCTGCTCAAAGGACAGCTAAACCTATCCCTGGGCATACAGCTCATAAGGAGGCAATTAAAAGGTAATGCAGTTAGAGATAAACAATCACCTTTCAGAGGTTACTTAATGGGCACACAATAGCTAAGGGATTGTGTCATGTCAAATTCTGCTGGGAGAGAACTCATTTAATAAACTAAATTACACAGGTAAATTACTCAAAGTCGAACAACCCAATTCTTCTGAAGTTATGTACATTGATCAATGTGAGGTGCTGAAGACAATATGTTATTACAATCATCACTCCATTGAATGAGAATGTTGAAACCAATCTGTCACCTTAGCTGTATTCCCAGTCTGCCTAAAGTCCATCTAAAATTTGTTTTCTTTTTAGATGGAACACACCCTGATTCCACCTAAAATCCAGGTGTTGTTGTGATTATATGAGTGTTTGCACATGTGTATGTGTACGACATTGATAATTGACAATGCTAAGTCTACCAAGTATATAATTTTTTCATATTATATTTATTTCTAAGTGAATGATTTGAAAAGAAAAAGAGACATGCTAAAATATTTTTTTTTCAGATTTGAATTTCCAATTATTTTCTATAGGTTTTTACGAAAAGATAACCTTCTGTCAACTGGGCGATATAAATTTTTTGGTTACATGCACTGATCCCCTTGGGACCTCAAAGCACACCTTTTTACCTTCTGAAACCCCCAAAATTGTCTGGGAATATGGCAGGTATGTCACTAAACTTAAGATAAAAAAGATTTATGTGTCTACCAAGCCCATCCCATCTGTGTGAGTATATATCTAAAAAAACGTTTTTTCTTGAATATTCTGAACTCAATAACCTATTTCACCATCTTATTTACAATTTACAATCATGGACAAAAGTTGGCTATGTTAACATTTTTTTGACCAATGACCATTATCTTAAAGTACAGTATACAATCATGGGCACGTTATGCAGACAATAAAGACAATACTATATGGCAACAGATGTTTTGTTCATTTTTTTCTTCTTTTTCTTTTTATTCTTCTGTCTTTTTCTTCATGGATAATTCTTTGCTTCATTTGAAGATACTCTGACCACTGTTACCCCAACAACAGAAATAATGTAAATGTTGGATTTATTTCATTCACTGGAGACAAAAAACATTTCAAGTCACTGTAGATTGTTGGTTTATTGTTCTAATATGTCATTTTGCATTATTCTAAAGATAATGAAATTCGTTTTCAACTAAATCATGTGACTAAACTATTATAAACTCTTGTTTCAATGAATATGAAGTTGTACATAAACCAGTAACATCGACCTCTATTTGACATTTGTCAATGTTTGGCTTACTGGTTCATTAGATTCCAGAAAAAATGTACAATTATTTATCATCATGTGTTTTATATATATATATATATATATATATATATATATATATATATATATATATATATATATATATATATATATATATATATATATATATATATATATATATATATTATTATTATTATTATTATATATAATTTTGAGATGGGTATATTTTATTAGTTATGTGATCAGTAGAGGATCTTACATAAGAAATTGTTTTATATTAATTTCTTTTTAATAATTCATATAATTTGATGAGCAGATGATTGAATTATTAGAGGAGTTTTATAAATTCATTTAAAATGAGCACAACTGTGAGATTATGTTTATGACATGATGAGAAGTAATGCATTGATAAAAATAAATTGAAAAACAGCATGGTGATTTCTCAAAAATTACACTTTTCACTAACATGATGTCAGGGCATCATTTGTGATGTCATGAGTTGTTAGACTTGTGTAGTATGGGGAACATGTGCTACGGGTTTCTGAACCTAAATAACACAGAATTCATTTGAAAATGCATTTAGTAATTTAGATCATACAAGAATTTACATCTTATTGAATTCTTTTTTCTTTCTTTTTTTTGCTTTTATTTCAAGAAAAGGGTGGAATGTTTGCTCCATGCATGCGACAGGATTATGGTATCCGACTGGAGTACATGAAAAAAAACTACAGCACAGATAATGTGCTTGGTTGTTGTGAGGTGGAATCAAGGAACACAGCTGGCACAACTACGGAAGAAGAGTGTACAAATTGGAGCAGAGGTTCCAGATTCAGAATTTTACAATTTAATTAAATCAACAATTGCACACATGTACACATTTTTAGGAAGGGGAACTTTGTTACAGGAGTGATTATTTTTTGCAATGCTTATGTTATATGACAGACAAAGCTATCTAAATGTTAACTCTGAAAGCAAATAATCAACATAAATATTTGGTATTGATTTGAATCTCATACTCATAAGAATGTACATACATACATGTATAAAAAAGTGAAGGAAACTTGTCATAGCTGCTAACATTTTTTAATGAAACCACACCACACAGCCAACCAACCACCAAGCCACCTAACCTCCCAGCCACCCAGTCTCCTAGCCACCCAAAAACCCAGCCAGTCAACTGCCTAACAATTTAACCACCCAGCCACCCAAACTTCTAGCCACCCAACCACCCAGCCAGCCAACTGCCTAGCCAACCAATCTCCTAGCCACCAAACCACCCAGCCAGCTAACTGCCTATCAACCCAACCACCCAGCCAGCCAACCATCTAGCCACCCATCCTACCAGCCACTTAGCCATCCAGCAACCCAACCACCTAGCCACCCAACCTCCCAACTACCCAGCCACCCAATCTTCTAGCCACCCAGCCACCTAGCCACCCCAAAACAAGCATTTATTTGATATTCCTTACATATTTGAGAGAACCTGAAGTTTGAAGAGCTGAAATATTTGGCAAAGTGATATAAGAAAATTATTTATACTTCAGACCCGAATTCCGAGAACAGTTTAAAGGGGAAGTTACATCAAGGGCAGCCATGTAGAATATGTTCACAATTGAAAGAAAAAAAAGCAGCATAAAATCAGGATGACTTTATGTCAGCTGGAATTAAAACATACTATTTTACGCATATGAAAAAATGCCCCTATGGTATTTGGTTATAATAATTCTTCCCAAAATATTATCTAGAAAATGCCCAGACCTCTGGACACTAAAATATTGTTATATTCAGTAAATAGGTACATGTATCTTTTCTTGTAGCTTTTATATAAGTCATCTTATTCTGATCATTAGTTCTGTATCATTGACAGAAATTTGCTTTACATTGCCCTGCCATTAGCAAATAAAGTCTCTGTGTTCTGGTTATAAGTTCCATATCTGTGCCTTATGTTGCCCTACCATTTAGAAAGTATTATTCACCTGAAGCATTTGTAGGGTTAGAGATAGTTAGTGTATCTTTTACATTACCATTAGTGTTTGTAAGGTTAGAGATAGTTAGTGTATCTTTTACATTACCCTTAGTGTTTGTAAGGTTAGAGATAGTTAGTGTATCTTTTACATTACCCTTAGTGTTTGTAAGGTTAGAGATAGTTAGTGTATCTTTTACATTACCCTTAATGGTTGTAGGGTTAGAGATAGTTGGTGTATCTTTTACATTACCCTTAGTGTTTGTAAGGTTAGAGATAGTTAGTGTATCTTTTACATTACCCTTAGTGTTTGTAAGGTTAGAGATAGTTAGTGTATCTTTTACATTACCCTTAATGGTTGTAGGGTTAGAGATAGTTAGTGTATCTTTTACATTACCCTTAGTGTTTGTAAGGTTAGAGATAGTTAGTGTATCTTTTACATTACCCTTAGTGTTTGTAAGGTTAGAGATAGTTAGTGTATCTTTTACATTACCCTTAATGGTTGTAGGGTTAGAGATAGTTAGTGTATCTTTTACATTACCCTTAGTGTTTGTAAGGTTAGAGATAGTTAGTGTATCTTTTACACTGCCCTTAATGGTTGTAGGGTTAGAGATAGTTAGTGTATCTTTTACACTGCCCTTAATGGTTGTAGGGTTAGAGATAGTTAGTGTATCTTTTACACTGCCCTTAATGTTTGTAGGGTTAGAGATAGTTAGTGTATCTTTTACACTGCCCTTAATGGTTGTAGGGTTAGAGATAGTTAGTGTATCTTTTACACTGCCCTTAATGGTTGTAGGGTTAGAGATAGTTAGTGTATCTTTTACACTGCCCTTAATGGTTGTAGGGTTAGAGATAGTTAGTGTATCTTTTACACTGCCCTTAATGGTTGTAGGGTTAGAGATAGTTAGTGTATCTTTTACACTGCCCTTAATGGTTGTAGGGTTAGAGATAGTTAGTGTATCTTTTACACTGCCCTTAATGGTTGTAGGGTTAGAGATAGTTAGTGTATCTTTTACATTACCCTTAGTGTTTGCAAGGTTAGAGATAGTTAGTGTATCTTTTACATTACCCTTAATGGTTGTAGGGTTAGAGATAGTTAGTGTATCTTTTACATTACCCTTAGTGTTTGTAAGGTTAGAGATAGTTAGTGTATCTTTTACACTGCCCTTAATGGTTGTAGGGTTAGAGATAGTTAGTGTATCTTTTACACTGCCCTTAATGGTTGTAGGGTTAGAGATAGTTAGTGTATCTTTTACACTGCCCTTAATGGTTGTAGTGTTAGAGATAGTTAGTGTATCTTTTACACTGCCCTTAATGTTTGTAGGGTTAGAGATAGTTAGTGTATCTTTTACATTACCCTTAGTGTTTGTAAGGTTAGAGATAGTTAGTGTATCTTTTACATTACCCTTAATGGTTGTAGGGTTAGAGATAGTTAGTGTATCTTTTACATTACCCTTAGTGTTTGTAAGGTTATAGATAGTTAGTGTATCTTTTACACTGCCCTTAATGGTTGTAGGGTTAGAGATAGTTAGTGTATCTTTTACACTGCCCTTAATGGTTGTAGGTTTAGAGATAGTTGGTGTATCTTTTACACTGCCCTTAATGGTTGTAGGTTTAGAGATAGTTGGTGTATCTTTTACACTGCCCTTAATGTTTGTAGGGTTACAGTTAGACATATCCTTTACACTGGCCTTAATGTTTGTAGGGATATAGTTAGGCTGATGTATTCTTTTACGCTGCCGTTAATGTTTGTAGGGTTAGAGTTAGGCCTATCCTTAACACTGATGTTAATGTTTGTAGGGTTAAAATTAAACTAGTGTATCTTTTATGCTGCCCTTAATGTTTGTAGGGTTAGAGTTAGGCTCATCCTTAACACTGACCTTAATGTTTGTAGGGTTAGAGATAGTTGGTGTATCCTTAACACTGACCTTAATGTTTGTAGGGTTAGAGATAGTTGGTGTATCCTTAACACTGACCTTAATGTTTGTAGGGTTAGAGTTAGGCTCATCCTTAACACTAACCTTAATGTATGTAGGGTTAAAGATAGTTGGTGTATCCTTATCGCTGACCTTAATGTTTGTAAAGTTAGAGATATTTGGTGTATCCTTAACACTGACCTTAATGTTTGTAGGGTTAGAGATAGTTGGTGTATCCTTAACACTTACCTTAATATTTGTAGGGCTAGAGATAGTTGTTGTATCCTTAACACTGACCTTAATGTTTGTAGGGTTAGAGTTAAGCTGGTGTATCCTTTACACTGACCTTAATGTCTATTTAAAAGTTGCTGTGGTGGGGTCTAATGTTCTGTAGTCTTAAGAAAAAGAGAAGAATTTATTAATGTACAAAAAATCTTTCAGTAGTAAACTATTCCTGACGAAAATATGAAAGTTTTCAACATAGTTTACTCATTTTAGGTATTGGTGTATGGCAGTCTGGGGTACCATGTGGATCAAGGAAATCAGGCAATAACAGTGTGGCTCAGATATTACGGCCCTGTTGCACAGACATGAAAGGGATGTGTGAATTATTAACTCATGAACACTGTATATTTCTCAAAGGAGTGTTTCATGAGTTACCAGCAGAACATTGTAGTCAGGTAGATACCATTCTTGTAGTCTGGTAGGTACTATTCTTGTAGTCTGGTAGGTACTATTCTTTTAGTCAGGTAGGTGATATTCTTGTAGTCAGGTCCAAGGTACTATTCTTTTAGTCAGGTAGGTAATATTATTGTAGTCAGGTGGTTATTATTCTTGTAGTATGGTAGGTACTATTCTTGTTTTCAGGTAGGTACTATTCTTATAGTCTGGTAGGTACTATTATTGTAGTCAGGTGGATACTATTCTTGTAGTCAGGTAGGTACTATTTATTATAGTCAGGTAGGTAATATTGTCTTAGATATTTTTCCTATAGTAAGGTAGGTACTATTTTTGTTGTCAGGTAGGTACTATTTTGTAGTCAGGTAGGTACTATTTATTATAGTCAGGTAGGTACTATTCTTGTGGTCAGGTAGGTAATATTGTCTTAGGCAGATATTTTTTCCTATAGTAAGGTAGGTACTATTTTTGTTGTCAGGTAGGTACTATTGTTGTAGTCAGGTAAGTACTATTCTTGTAGTCAGGTAGATACTATTCTTATAGTCAGGTAGATACTGCTCTTGTAGTTTGGTAGGTACTATTATTGTCGTCAGGTAGGTACTATTCCTGTAGACAGGTATGTCCTGTTCTTTTAGTCATATAGATACTATTCATGTAATCAGGTAGGTACTATTATTGTGGTCAGATAGGTACTATTCTTTTAGTCACTGTCAGGTAGATAGTTTTCTTAAAGTCAGGTAGGTACTTTTCTTTTAATCAGGTAGATACTGTTCTAGTAGTCAGGTAGAGACTATTCTTGTAGTCAGGTAGACACTATTCTTGTAGTCAGGTAGGTACTATTCTTGTAGTCAGGTAGACACTATTCTTATACTGTTGTTATAGTCTGGTAGGTACTATTATTGTAGTCAGGTAGGTACTATTCAGATTATATTTTAAGCACATCAGATTGTACTCAGCATTAAATGAATCCAGATTATATTTTAAACATGTTGGACTGTACTCAACATTAAAGGAATCCAGATTATATGTTAAACATGTTGGACTGTATGCAACATTAAAGAAATCCAGTTTATATTTTAAACACATCAGATTGTACTCAGCCTTAAAGGAATCCAGATTATATTTTAAACATTTTGGACTTTACTCTAACATTAAAGGAATCCAGTTTATATTTTAAACACATCAGATTGTACTCAACATTAATGGAATCCAGATTAGATTTTAAACATGTTGGACCATACTCTAACATTGAAGGAATCCAGATTATATTTTAAACACATCAGATTGTACTCAGCCTTAAAGGAATTCAGATTATATTTTAAACATTTTGGACTTTAACATTAAAAGAATCCAGTTTATATTTTAAACATATTAGACTGTACTCTACCATTAAAGGAATCCAGTTTATATTTTAAACACATCAGATTGTACTCAGCATTAAAGGAATCCAGATTAGATTTTAAACATGTTGGACTGTACTCTGACATTAAAGGATTATCCAGATTATATTTTAAACATGTTGGACTGTACTCAACATTAAAGGAATCCAGATTATATTTTAAACACATCAGATTGTACTCAGCATTAAATGAATCCTGATTATATTTTAAACATGTTATACTGTACTCTTACATTAAAGGAATCCAGATCATATTTTAAACATGTTATACTGTACTCTAACATTAAAGGGATCCAGATTATATTTTAAACATATAAGGCTATGCTCAACATCTGCAGACAAATTCTATATATTACACACAATAATGGGATCCCGAGTGGCCGAGTGGTCTAAAGCACTTTCCGTTATGGATCACTGCCATCTCACCTCTGTCTGCATGGGTTCGAGTCTCGGATTTGGCTAATGTGAGTATGTGAGAAAGCTTGTCAGTAGCTTCTCGTGGGTCGGTGGTTCTTTCTGGAGTTTTCTGGGTTCTTCCTCAACCATTAATACTGGCTGCCATGTATAGCCTATCGTGTGCTGAAAAATGGTGTTAAACCCTACAACAACAACGACAAAATCACAGAAAATTTTCAATTTCTTTGAATCTTAGATAAACAGGAAAAGCCCAAAAACAATGAGATAAAATTGGGTAATTAAAGAGTACATTGTATGCCAAATAGTGAATGGTTATTTTGCTGTGACATATTTACATTAAAAAATCTATATTTGATTGGACATCAGTTTGTTTTTTGTCTTTATATTGAAATTTAGGTAAACTGCCTGGGCAGTGTCTGCCAAATGGGCATGAACAGTGGTGGGGTGGACAGACAAACATGGCTACCAAAAGAAACCTCTCAGTGGTGGAGGCTACCTCTGTCACTGTTTTACCATCATGGAGTCATTGATACTGTAATAGTCCTAGCAACTGAATTTCTGTTAATGAGGCAGATAGAGAGGACGGTAGGCTGGCTTAGGATTGCCTTGATTTATGTACTGTCTGGAGTGAGTGGGCTGATGGTAAGTAGAAAATTAACAATATTAGTACATTGAATCCCTGTCTCTTTAAACATAAAGTTTGAGGACACCATGGTCACCTAATGAAAAATATTAGCTCTTATAAATATAAAAGCACAAATTTATTATTTTTTTAGGCTAACACATTGTTTTCACCATGAAATAATAATTATTAAAACAAGAAAATGAAAAAGATTTAAACAGATTTAGACATGATTAAACAATTTAGTTGATATATGATCAAGAAAACGTTATTGTAACACTTTGGTAACAGCCACAGAATCATTCACCAAAGTGCGGACTGGGGCCCTGAGTGACCGAGTGGTTTAAAGCGCTCTCCGTTATGGATCACTGCCATCTCACCTCTGTCTGCGTATGTTCAAGTCTCGGATTCAGCCAAAGTGGGTATGTGAGAAAGCTTGCCAGTAGCTTCTCGTGGGTTGGTGGTTCTTTCTGGGGGGTTTTCCCATGTTCATCCTCCATCATTAATACTGGCTGTTATGTATAGCCTATCGCGTGCTGAAAAATGGCGTTAAACCCTGCAACAACAACCAAAGTGCAGATACTTGGCAACTAGATAGAAGAAAAATGAACTTTGTTTTGGTGATATGGATTAAATTTTTATTATATGAGAGTTATAATAAAGAAACTAAACTTTAATAATAATATTCTAGTTGTTATAATGTTATACATAGTAAATTATATCTGTGACCATTTATTAAAGGTATTCAATAATCTAGAATAGTCTGGAAAAATGTTATGTATACGATGGTTGATACTGATGTTCACATATAAGAAGGATACATGTTTCCTGTATAAGATCTGACTGATCATAGGTTTTTTTTATAATGATTTTTTTTTAAATTTCACAAATAATAAACAAACTAATAATATAAACTTTAACATTTAATATCTTACAGTGTTTTTTAAACCCCATTTTGCTCTTTGTTTGAGCTATTAAAAGTACTTTATATAGTTTTAAACAGTTTTAAGTCTAAACTGGTTTTGTGTATGTTTCATTTCCAATTTTGTCCAGTAACTCAATGCTCATTTTAAAACTAAATGAAAAGTTTGGAATAAATAACAGAGAAAAAGTATGTTTTGATATTGAAAACATAAATCATTGTTTAAACAAAATAAACAGGACAAGAATAATCTTGAAAACAGTGAGCTGAAAGAATGGTTAACTAACATTTTATAGGAAAATTATGTGAAAAGATTTCCATGTAAAAGGGTTTATGTGAATGACATTGCTTCACACTGGCTGGCAGACACAGTTCTATTCACAGGCATATGAAAAGGATATCAACAGATATAAATATATGTTGACTGTGATATATAATGACTATGCTTGGAAAGGAAATACATATATATATATATATATGATGGATTTACATATATATATATTTATATATATATGAATGATGGATTAACAAGATATATATATGATGGATTTACAAGTTAGATATATATGATGGATTTACAAGATATATGCGATGGATTTGCAAGATATATATATGATGGATTTACAAATAAGATATATACATGATGGATTTACAATATATATATATATATGATAGATTACAAGTTAGATATATATATATGATGGATTTACAAGATCTCATTTTGAAGGTTTGAATCCTTCTTTGTAGATCTGATGTGAGCATCCATGTTTCACAAACATACAGAAAGATGGATATGACAATTGAGAGGATCAGCCTTAATTTGGAACCAAAAGAAATGTTGATATCTTTCCAATTTGGTCCCAACCTGGCTATTGCTGCTGTTTAGGAAATCATGCAAAGTAGTTCTGGTTTGGAGCCCTCATTTGTGATAATTGAAGCTTGTGAATCTTTCCAGCTTCTGTCCTGTCATCAGTTTGGTTTTTTTAAAATACTAATCTCCATACCTTATCCTGTGGAGGTTGTGTCAAAGCGCTCAACCATGTCAGACAGTTCTTTTTCATGTCCTGCTAGACCATCAAATCATCTGCAAAGCGAAGGTTGGTGATTGTTCTTCCTCCAATGCTGACAGTGCCCTTGTGGTCATGCAAGGCATCCTTCATGATCCTTTCCAGGAAAATGTTGAAGAGTATAGGTGACTGTATACATCCCTGTCTGACTGCAACTGTTGTTCGAAACCAATCTCCTCTGCTGCCGTTGATGAGAACAGCAATGGTGTCTTTGTCATAGAGGTGCTTCACAACCTGCACCAGATTTGAGCTGATGTTTTACTTCTTCATAGTTGCTGATAAGGCACATTCCATACCATAACAAAGGCCTTTTTGAAATCTATAAAGATGTGGTATAGATTCTGCTGATGCTGAAGGTATTTCTCGCAAAGGAGTCTGAGGTTGAAGATTTGTTCTTTGGTGCTCCTTCCTGTTCAGAAGCCTGCCCACTCTTCAGCAATTATTTTCTCTGCTTGATGCTTTAGTCTGTTGAGAATTATCTTCAGCATGACTTTTCTTGGGTGACTGATCATATGATGGTTCTCTAGTTTGGCACAGGTGTAGGTTTCCTTTCTTGGGGAGCACGATGACCAAGGATTGAGTCCATGTGGTGTGCCATTCTCCTTTCTGTCATATCTTGTTGCAGATTGTTGTCAGGACTGTGACTATCTCTTCCCCTCCTGCTTGAATGAGCTCTGCTGTTATGTTTTCAATACTGGCTGACTTTCCTTTCTTACTGACCTAACTGCAATTTCTACTTCTTCACGAAGAATGGAGTTGTCATCAATTTCTTCTACCTGAGGGCAATTTAGTACTGCCAGATCTCTTGGGGTCTTTAATGATTGTACAATTCTGAGCAGTATTATGTCCAGTGCTTGAGGATCTCTTGATCTTCTGTGAGGCATTTGCCTGATTTGTCTTGGATGGTGGTAGGTTTCCCTTGTTTATGGGTTGTGAGATCTTTCACCAGATATTTGCCAGTGATCTTGCTAACTGTGGTAGTCACAACTGTGTTGAATGTGGTTTTCAAAGGTTCAAATTTTCCACCTATCATTGCTTGGAAGGCTTCTGCGACTTTTGGATCTTTCAATTTTTCAAGGTCAAATCTGATTCTTGTTTGGTTATGCTTTTTGATCATTTTTAGGTGGAGGCGAAATGTTATCATTAATAAATCATGGTCACTTCCAATATCTGCTCCTGGAAAACTTTGTGTTCTGGTGATATTCAGTCGTGTGCAGAATCGTTTTTTCACCAAGATGTAGCCAATCTGGTTGTGGTGTTGTCCATATGGACTGTGCCAGGTCCATCTTCTAGATTCTTTGTGAGGGCTGAACATGTTGGCTAGCACAATATTGTTGTAAGTGGCAAATTCCAAGAGCCTGAGTCCTCTTTCATTTGTTTCTGCATTGCAGAAGGGTCAACATGTGCTTTGCCAGTTTGTCAGTGAATCATCTCCCACCACCTTTTCATTCCAGTCTCCTTGTACAAACAGAATGTCCTTCTTGAGTGAGCTGTCAATGACATCTTGTGTTGGTTATAAAAATTATCCGGTTTGTTATCATCATAATTAGATGTGGTTGCATATGCCTGTATGATTGTGATGTTCACAGAGACCATTAATGTTCCAGATGTATCTCTCCAACTCATGTGTAAGTTCTTTCAGCTTTCCCACAGCCCTCGGTGTTCTAATGTTCCATGTACTGATGATGATGTTGACTTTCCCAGAGATCTTGGTAGTGACTCCAAACACTAACATGGTTATAAATAGTTGTTTGTTTCTATTCAGTCATCTGTAATTACAAGACTATAACCATATAGTTCATTATTTTTCTTCTTGTAATACATTGTTGTCTCTCATATGATGATAATGGTTTCAAATTATCATCTGTAGCAGTGTCGATAACACTGTTCAGTCCTAGTGTAATGCTATCAGACATATTTTTTTAAAGTTATGGTTGTATCACCAATAATATTTGATCACCACATCACTCGGTTATAAAATATTCCTTCACCACTCATCAGCATATTCTAGTCTAACTTTGGAACATAATTGTTATTGCTGAGATTTATCTAGATATTTTCATCTGAGTCATGATTTTATGCAAAGTGAATTTCTCTGATAACTTTATGATGTATTTATACAACTGAAGCACACTTTGTAATAAATGTTCAGTTTCTAATTTGACCACTTAATATACAAATCGTGTATTATGCCATGTTTTGATTTGCCTTAGCAATTTTCAATTATAAATGTTTTTTCCCCAATCCTATGTTCATCCATATCAGTGCTGTTATTGTTTTTTATTAAGACACTTTTCTATTTGTCTGATGCAATGCAAATTCAGGTAATAGTTTTTGTATTTGAGGGTAAATGTGAAATTTATATCCTGATGTGAATCATTCTGGAACGTCTAATGCCATACAAATGTCAAGTTAAGCTGAGTATGCTCATTGTTTGTTAACAAAGCCATAACTGTCATATCTTAAAATGTATTTATTTAAAGAATTTAATGGTTCTTATGTGAAAAATATAGTTTTATTTAAGTAAATTTTAATCTCTTTAAATAGTTGTGCCATGTCTAGATTAAGTTGAGAGTTGAATTGTAAGGCACAGATAAAGTACACTGCTTACTAATTCTTAAATCTGAATTCTATTACTTAACTCTCTCAGTTTCATATATCAGCCAAAGTTTCAAATTTTATATTTGAATTCTTTCTATATAAATATTTTCATTGCATGGCCAACCCCACCAAGGTCTTAGATACCCAAGTATCTGATTCTGAAGTACATTTTTGGGGTATTTTTAAGAATTATTTAAATGGTCAACATTGGTCTGTTGTGGCCTGGAAAAGAAAGTATTCATTGTTATATTTGTTTGACCTAATATTTTTGAAAATTAATTAATGGTTCTAAAATCATTAATAGATGACCAATGTGGCCTAGAAAATAGTAATTCGTTTAAAGATTTTAATGCTACAAACTAATGCAAAATAATAGTCATAGTCCTAATAATAGTATTTTGTTTCTGTTTGCTGTAATGTTAAAACATATTTGCTTTATATAAAACTTGAAAGTGAATCAAAGTTATCCTCGTCTTTTAAAATGACATTACAGTCATCAAAACTGCTGCAGATGTTTTAAAGAAGTACATGCTGCTTTATGGTCAACTCAGGCTTTCGTATCGCTTTCTTTATGAAGATGACAAAGACAAATGTGAAGAGAAAAACTACATGATGTTGTTTGTTTTAGTCAGCAGTTTATGTAGCTATAATAAAATCTGCAAAGTAAAGTATTTTTTTGACATAATTGTCAGCACCGTCTGGTCAGAAATAGATGGGATTGACTAAAGTTCTTATATACTAATGTATTAACATATTTAGGTATATTCTTTCTTTTCTTTGTGCACACTTGATTCAGAAACACAACCAGCTATACACATGATTATTTCCAGTGCCACCTTCTTTACTTCAAACAAATTAATGTTATCATCCTTGACATTACACCCTCCACCTTTATCACTCTACACCAGCCAATCATTGACAACCTTTTCGGTCAGGCATAATTGAAAAATGCTGTTGCTGTTACTGTCCGCATTATCTTGTATTAAGTGAATGAGTAAATCATTTAATAAATTTATAAATATATGTATACACATCACATATGAATAACAAGAACTACATAAAACTTCCTTACTTACTGTCTTAGTAACTTGCTAACTTATTGTATTACTATTAGTCAACTTTGCCATATGTGATGGTAAGTAGACATGACCACCCATATTTAAAGCCATCTTTATGCCACAGTTCAAAAGTAGGTTTTATCTACTTTCACCTGTCTTTAATTGATCTAGGTCAGCTAGCTTTCAGTCATTGTTCTGGTGCCCCAAATATCACTTTACTACTGATGTTGTTCTTGAGTGAACGGGCAGATCAGATAATGTACAAAATATTTATTATAAATGTACCCAAAAATTTATTTTACACTTACATTTTTAAAATTTTACTCCATTTTCAGATTGCCAGCATCTTTGACCCATACCAGATCCATGTTGGCAGTCCTGGAGCAGTCTTTGGAATGGTGGGTGTAATACTTTTTGAACTGCTTCATTTTTGGAGACTTGTTCGAAAACCATGGGCAGAACTATTGAAGATCATTGCCGCCATTGTGTTTTTTCTTCTGTGTGGCACACTGCCTTATTTGGACAATATATCTCTCTTGGCTGGTCTTTTTACAGGAGTCTTGAGTGCCATGTTGTTTCTTCCTTATATCACATTTGGACGTTGGAATACAAGGTGCAGGGCATTTCTAGTTTTAAGCAGTTCCTGTATCCTGATCCTCTATTTCTCTGCAGTTGTTTACATTTTTATGAAGGTTCAGATTCTACCATCATGTAATTACTGTAAGTATATTGATTGTTTACCATATGCCAGAAGAATGTGCAATGCTAGAACATAAAAACTTGTTTATTTAGGATGGTTATATTCTTTGTTTGCTTATTTGATGTTGTTGTTGTTGTTTCTTTGTTCTGTTCTGTTTTGTTCGATTGTTCAAAAGTTTCTGTTGAGAACGTATTACTGGGATTTCTTTTGCTGATATATTGACAATAAGAATTTTTCAAATAGGATATCTGTTTAAATGATAAAAATCCACATTCTAATTGATACATTTTCACTTGCAACAGTTTAGACATTATATTGAGAGACTCCCACTGGCCAAATTATACTGTTTATACAGTATAACGTAAAGATTCAGATAAGTGTATCATCCAAATAGTACCATTTATACAGTATAACTTACAGGTTCAGATAAGTGTATTTTCCAAATAGTACCATTTATACAGTATAACTTACAGGTTCAGATAAGTGTATTATCCAAATTGTACCATTTATACAGTATAACTTACAGGTTCAGATAAGTGTATTATCCAAATTGTACCATTTATACAGTATAACTTATAGATTCAGATAAATGTATCATCCAAATTGTACCATTTATACAGTATAACTTATAGATTCAGATAAGTGTATCATCCAAATTGTACCATTCATACAGGATAACTTATAGATTCAGATAAGTGTATCATCCACATTGTACCATTTATACAGTATAACTTACAGGTTCAGATAAGTGTATCATCCACATTGTACCATTTATCATCCAAATTGTACCATTTATACAGTATAACTTATAGATTCAGATAAGTGTATTATCCAAATTGTACCATCTATACAGTATAGCTTACAGGTTCAGATAAGTGTATTTTATTCAAATTTTACCATTTGTACAGTATAACTTATAGATTCAGATAAGTGTATCATTCAAATTGTACCATTTATACAGTGTAACTTATAGTTTCAGATAAGTGTATCATTCAAATTGTATCATTTATATAGTGTAACTTATAGTTTCAGATAAGTGTATCATCCACATTGTACCATTTATACAGTATAACTTACAGGTTCAGATAAGTGTATCATCCACATTGTACCATTTATCATCCAAATTGTACCATTTATACAGTATGACTTATAGATTCAGATAAGTGTATTATCCAAATTGTACCATTTATACAGTATAGCTTACAGTTTCAGATAAGTGTATTATCCAAATTGTACCATCTATACAGTATAACTTATAGATTCAAATAAGTGTATCATTCAAATTGTACCATTTATACAGTATAACTTACAGATTCAGATAAGTGTATTATCCAAATTGTACCATTTATACAGTATAACTTACAGATTCAGATAAGTGTATTATCCAAATTGTACCATTTATACAGTATAACTTATATATTCAGATAAGTGTATCATCCAAATTGTACCATTTATACAGCATAACTTACAGGTTCAGATAACTGTATTATGTAAATTGTACCATTTATACAGTATAGCTTATAGATTCAGATAAGTTTATTATTTTGTTTGCATCAAAAGCAAGTTGACTACAGGCTTCTGTTATTGCATAACTGTGCACATTGTGTATTAATAAACAGATTTAAGTAAGTCATGTAGTAATTTTATTTGTTTTCTCTGTTAGCTTAAAGATGGATATATACCAATAAGCACCCTGACAATTCTTAGCGTAATTACTGTCTTCTAGATGGCGGGAAATTGCTTTAAGTGCTGACCAGCGGAGAACTCCTTGATTACCTAGTTCTCGAAGTGGTAACTATTTATGGGGCGAAATGTGATGACTTTTTAAAAAAAAGTATTGCTTAATGTATCCAATTAAGTGAAGCTGATTGTTCTGACCAATAGGGAATTTGTATGCTGGCCAGTGAAATGAGTGCTACACGCTAGTAAAGACTCGGATTACTGGCGGGGCGATCTAGTATTATGCTGACATAAGATTAAATCAGATAAATGTTTGCACTGAAACTTGGTAATTACATGAATTAGTCTCAGATTTAGCAATGTTTCTCGTTAACATTGAGTTATTCATTAAGTATTTTGAGATTTGTAATAATTGGGTTTTGCAGTTGATTCTGTTACATTGGCATTTGCAATGTGTAGTATATTATTTTTTAAATTAGTAATGCAAGCATTACCCTTATATGGTAAAACAGAACAGTCAACAATAAATTGATCCATCTGAGAAATGTAAAGAAATGTGTATCATTCATGCAATGCCTGATTCAAATAATAAAGAATATTAAATTTGTAATGAAAATGGTAATTAGAACGGAATCCGATACCACTTTCAACTACATTTCTTAAACTATAAAATAAATCTACAGAATAAAAAACTACAAATCGGTATTTCAGAATCAGTGCAAGTTAAGAGCATTGAAATAAATATAAAGAATGGTAGTGGAGGTATTTAATTTACTTGCTAATTCTACATAAATCAGATGCTTTGATCAGACATACATGATACTTAAATTGGGACTAAATATTCTCCATGTATGATTTTGGCACTTTTTACGACTCATTTTTCATAAACTAAATAACAGAAAGAAGCAAAACCAACAGGCTCTGTAGAACTTAACAAATAATTTAATTATTGAAGTTGTTTAAAAAAAAGGAAAATTAAAGAATGACTTAAAGTATTATTAATTGAATCCAAAATATTCAATCAATATGCATAAACTTCAGATCCACGAAAGTAGTATAGTGGGGCAATGTAGGGCAAATGAGAACAAAGAAGGAAAAACACCCTGGGCCTGTATAGGGACAAGATTTATAGGGACAATGGAAAATCCAGTCAGAAAGGTCATGGGCCTGAATAGGGACAATGGGACTTATTATTAATACAGGGACAAGAGGAATGGAACAGGGAAGGTGACGTCACAGTACTGACAATTAGCAACAGTGTTGCAAGAAGCTGACCTCAGTTGGACCAACAGCAGGGGATAAAAAACTAGAATGCTTGGCAGGAACGGGACTGTTGAAACAGAGACAGAGATAACACAGACAATAGACATTATACAAACAACTATACACACTATAAAAAATTTAGGCAAGAAAGTAAATCTTTTTGAGGCATATGAGTGCCCCTGAAAAGGGCCTTTGGGTTCTTCTGCTTCTTCTTCTTGTATATTTTTCTCTACTTCCACCATTTTCTCACTTTCTCAAAGATACCTTTATTCTTCTTTTCATCCTCTGGCATCCAATCAGGATGGCCCATCAATCTAAATTTCTCCTGCACTTTCATCCAGTTATCATTTAGTCTGTCAAACTCCTCCTTTTTCTTTCGCAGTTTTCTCTTTCCTTAGACCACCTTTCTTTTATCTTCTTCACTTCTTCCAGCACTTTTCTCATTAGTTCTTCTGCTTTCTTTAGCTGATCCAGCCCCCACCTTACAAAAGACCACTCTGTGAAATTCAATATATCTTGTAAAAAAACACCTGACTTTCATTACGTTATCAATGGCCTCCTTCAATGTTCCCACTCTCACATACTGAGGGTGAATGAAGCTTCTTAATCTCTTCACTTCTTCCTCTATCATGTCTTTCACAATATCAATGCCTACTTTTAGGTTTTTCACGTGTCTTGTTACAAAGTCTTTTGTAACTGGATACCTCCATTCCTTCTCAAGTCTTTCAACTACATAGGCGGAATCCACCATCCAGTACCAACTGTCCTTCAAGTTGTTGAATAAAGCGATTGTCATCTTCTTCTTTTGTTATTCCGTAGAATGGCCCTGAACAATCATCATCATCATATTTATATTATAGACGTAATCGCCCATCCGGGCATGTACGTCTGTTTAATATCTGAAACAGACTATTTAATTGGTGATGGGGAGTGGAATGGTGCCACATTCCCCAGTCATTACTGTGCATAGAAGGCACTGTTTAATTGAGCTGTCAGGTCTTGGGTCAATATGACTGGCTTCATAGACCCTAGTGACCTGGATGTAAGGCTGCACTCAAGTGGGGATAGTCCCAGCACTCACTCGAGTTAGAGGTGGTAATTCAGTTTGCATTTACTGCGCATGGTGTCAACCAAGCAGTATGTGATGCCAGTAGCGATTGGTCACCACTATGACGTCACATCGGGACACCTAGGTTGTTTAGTTGTTTGTTCATGAAGAGTCTCAGGAAAAAGTGCATCTCCCTTCATGTAATTAATATGTGCTAGGCACATTAATTAATTTTATGTCTGGAAGTGGCAAGGAAGAAGGTGTGGTCAGGAAGGAGCCTGCCCATCAGGAAGTCACCTTGGTGTATCCAGGGTATTTATTTTTGACTCCCTTGCCAAAAGATTACTTAATTGTCATCTTGATGGCATTTTTTAGATAACTTGAAGAAATATTCTGTGCTGTTTTAATTAAGGATAGTACCGCACAAGTGACTGATTAGTGATAGTTTGTAGGGTTATTATAACTGTATTCAATTTGTGTGATTTGGATGGGGCGATTTTGGTTGAGTTCATCCTTTCACTTATGGTTATCTTAAGCTTTCCTTGGCTGTTTGGTGTGCTGCTTTGTGCAGCTGGGCCTGATGGTCCTTGGGTTTGGGCCACATCATATATCCATTTTTGTGTTGTTTTTCTTCACAGGTGATGATAAGTGATCAATTCAATCCTGACTTTCTCTTTGAAAATGTCTGACAAGTAACCGTTTCTTCGTTTCATCTCTGCACTATGAGACAAGAGAGCTTTGATGTGATGGATCTCTAGAGTCATCAGTGGAAGAGAGGAATGATCATGCAAGTTTTTATACTACTGATGCAACACAGCTTCTTCCAAGATGAGACTCCAAGCTTCGTCCAGATACTCGTCCAATTTTTCTTCTTGACTCAGCATCAGACATTTATTGAATTTGACTGAGATGATCGTTTTAACATCCATAGCAATCTTTCTTGATCAGTTCCATAACTTCTTCTGCTAAGTGTTTGGCAAAACAGGAGACTAAATGTTGTTCTTGTTCTGGCCATCTGGTCTTTATCACTATGTCCTTTTCGTCTTTGTCTTGGGGTTCTATTTCACAGTCTCCTCCCATGCAATTTCCATAGATTCTCCACCATTCAAAGAGGAATTACAGTCTTCCATTGCTTCTAATAGTCTGGAATGACTTCTCTCAAACTGTTGATTTCTTTGGTATTATCAAATTCTGCATACAAGATGACGTTCACCGTCTTGGTTGGAGCTGTAGCAAACTGAAGTTCCACTCGAATCTGGCTGGATTTTATAGGGTGAAAATGTCCCTTGTCGCTGCCTTGGTCTGGAGTGAAATGAAAAGCCCACAAAGCGTAACCTCCGGCATAATCGTCGTACGAAATGCCGTGACTGGTGTTGGCTCCTAACTGTCCGATGGCTTCGTATAGGGACAAGTACGATTTCAAGTAATTCTTCTTCTCGTCATTAAAATCCGGTTCAAAGGGTCTGGTACACAAGGTTTTGCCATCGCGACTGACTTTGATCTTGGTCACGTTGTAGTGATTAAACTCGAAAGGATTGGCAATGCTTGTACCGTTGAAAGCTTCGTTGTTGACGATACCAATGATTAAACGTTTGGGTAACAGTCCTTGGAACAGATGAACTTCGATCATGGATCGCTGGTTAGTGGGAATGGTGAAAGTTTTCACTTTCACTCGTCGTATCGGATACTTGGATGTTGTTCTGCTCAAAGTGTGTCTGATGTCGTTTCCCGCTTTAGGTAACACTTCCACGCGTCGCACGTACAGTCTGGCTTCTTAGATGATAGTTTTGTAATAGTCAGCATCAGCCATCAAATGGAAAGTGACACTGCTGAGATTCAGTCTCAGGCGGATATCCACTCCGTTCAGCAAATACTTGTCTTGCAACCACATGTACATATGCAAGCGATCCATTAGTTCTAAACTTGGCTTGTAGCAATTTTCTTTTTACGTTCAATACATCCCTTATTATTTCGTTAAATTGTCCTGCCGTGTCAGGTTTACATACCAAGCAGGCATCCAGATGGGTGTTCTTGGCTTCTTTTCCGTACGTCAGGAGATTTTCCAGGTACGCTCGGTAAGGGTAAGTATCCATGCTACAGCTGGTCAATTTGTTATTCAAGTACAAATCCACTTCACTGAACAAGGAATGCATGAAATTGTTAACGGGGGCTACATTATTCGTATCCTTTAGATTGGGACCATCCCCTGGTCTTGTGTCAATCTCTTTCACTTTCAAGTACAAGTAACTGCTGTTCAGATCAATGTAATCTTCGGCTGTCCTTTGATTTCAAACTCGATCGGAGCGGAATCCGTAAAAGAGGTGACGGGATGAAATTCGACCCAATGGGATTCTTGCATCGTCATCATCGTGGGTGACATTGCAAACTGATCCAGTTCTGACTTGGAACAGACGCAGGACTCTCGGTGCATCATTTTTTGTCTCTATGATTTAATAATCAAAAACGTCTAAGTCTCGGACGGTTCTTCTTTTCTTAGCTTTTCTAGCTCTAGGAGTATGAAGGCTTCTGAAGGGGTGTTTTCTTCTTCGTCTCTTTCTACCTTGTCCTTGCTGTCGCGTCAGGGAAACAGGAATGCCTGATTCGGTAGTGTCCAAGGCATTTATAGGAGTTTCTCATCGGCCTCAAATGTCTTTGCCCATTTGCAGCAATACATTTTGCCCGCTCTCAAGAATGCTTCTTTAGGGTTTTGTTTGTCGATGATGACATTTTGGAGAAATTCTTTGCCTTGCGTCAATGCGGCATCTTTTAAGAAGTGCAATCCTCGTGTCACCATCGGCTTCAACACTTGGGCCACTGAACGAAAGGCTGATTTTAACATATCTCCTAAACCATGTCCTCGCTATCGAGCGACGCCTCGGTACACAGGATACATGACTTATGGGTCGTTAGAGAATCGTTTTCGAAAATGGAGTTTCACCGTGACTTTCCCTTTGGTGAATGAAATATTTTGTCCCAGATCTTCTTTTCTAGCAATGTTGACAGTGTCGAAATACGACTTGCTGCCGGGTAAATAGTGAGGATATACACATTTGCGGTGAACGTGATAGGTGCTTCCACCTACCTCGTCAGCGTTCGTGGCAGAATCCACTTTGAATGGAATGACACGCAGTAACGGTACGGAGGTGTGTCCCACCACGTTGTATTCCACCACATCAGAATACACAAAGATCAAATTGAGTCATTTGTTCAGTTCTACTGGGGAACAAAAATGTTTTGCAAAATCCAGGTTACTGGTGTTGGTTGGTATGGTTTTTCCCATCAGTATGTTCATGGCTCCACCCAAAGTTGAGGACAAACTCTAATACCTACCACTTTGTCCTCCGGAAATTTCATCAGTAGGTGACGAGCTACTTTAGGTTACTCGAGGCAGACAGATTTTTGTTTTATGTCCAAAAAATATTTACCAAGCAGTGCATTGAATTTAGTAGCAATTGCGTTCACCAAATGTTGACCACTAAAATATTTGCCTATAGGAATATGCAACCCATTTAATTTGCTCTTTCGGTTATTGGTTTAGCGTCAGCTGCACTTACAACAGCTCAGTGAGTGATCAAGTTTTCTTGCAGTCGATCGTCATAAACTTCGACCTCGAAAGTGTTTTGCTTTTCAGTGATGTTTTTGATTTGTTTAGGGTGAATGATTTCCACCAAACCCACTTCCCAAAAGGCTTCTTGATCTAATGGCCTGAGGTAATTTGGCCGTGTAACAACACAAAGTATTGTTGGGAAACACATCCATGGAACTGTCACTGGGTAAGGTTAAGTAAAATTAGTTGTTGCTGTTCATAATTCCAGAGTTGTTCTGCTGTCCGAGGGCTTATTGGAAGTGAGAGGAGTGTCTCCGCCCAAAATGTTGTTGTTGTTGGTGGAGTGGTGACTTACGTTTGTGACCAACACTATAAAAATGAGAAACCGTAGATTCTACAGAAGTAAGATGAGAGGATAGCAGCATTAGCACGTAAAGTTACATCAATTGCAGCTGATGCAACAAAAGCGTTTGCTACTGGGTCAGCATCAGCAGCTGGAACAGCTGTTGCTTAGAAACTCCCTTATAAGATCAAAGGTAAACTGGCTGCTGTTCCAATGCAACGATTACTGGAATAAAAAAGATCGTAAACGAAGTTGCTCCAAGTAAAAGAAAGCGGTTGCCATGATAAAAACAACAAACAAATTATTGTCCCCACAAGGTGAAACATATTACGAAACCGAAGCAAACAACCTCATAAGCAATTGAGAGAGACAAGCACGAAGGTTTTAGCACATCAATTTTGTGTGGCCAATAATATAAAATGTCGATGAGAGATTGCCTCGACTTTTCTAAGATCGAAGATGATGATTGAACAACACGGTATGAGTACTTTGAGTACTGGATTAAAAGACAACGGACCCTAATCAAATTGGAATAAGAAAGATTAACACAACTGATGATGGTATTTTTTTTTTGTTGCCTTTTAAAGCTTTTCTTGAAGTGAGAGGAGTAATAAAACAAGCAGATGGTACACAATATGCTAGTGGAACAAATGTTGCACAACAAAAGAATGGCTGACCTATTTTCAAAGGCGCTCAATATCGAATTGATAATAGGCTAGTTGAGGGCATCAGCAACAATTTGTCAGTTGCTATCACAATATTGAATTTGGTTTCATTTATTGATGTTTGCTCGAGAAGCTCAACGAGCAATATGTTTCGGTACAAAGACGTGCATACAGGTGCAGCACAAGCTAATGAAATTGTACCTGTTGGTGGTTTGTTTGTTCCAGGCATTAATGCAGCAGCTGATCTGGAGACCGTAAGAATTTATCTTACTAACTTCAATCCACAAATAGGTCCTAACTCACCAATGATTCCACCGCTTGCTTTTGATCCTGCTGTTAGGCAAGCGATAACAGAAGAGGGCAATGTACTCAAAAGAATTTCACCAGCTCTAGGTGTAAATGGCGTAGCGTTTCTTAACAAATCAAATGTAAAAAGATTGTTTCGCATAAGAAAAAAGTGTGTAGTACAACGAGGGCTTTGCTAAGATAAGATGATTAACTGATAATGGTGCTACTGTCTCAATGTTGGGGCCGTTATCATCTATCTTGGGGTTTTTGTCGTGATGTTAACACAGTCTTTAGAGGCGTCAAATACACACAATACTTTTTGATAGAGCTGAACCAAATAATTACGTGTACAGAGCAGAAGCTGTTGGTGGTGGTAATTTTGAGATAAAACGATTATTTATCTGGATGCCAAAGGTGATAATATCGATAACAAAACAACTTGAGCTTACGTCAACTTCAGAATCATTCACCAGAAAAATGTATTTTGTACAAAACAAGGTCTATTACGAACAAATGCCAACGACACGATTCGATAGCTGGAGGATAGCAACTGTTCCAGGTGATCAGTTACCACGACATATTTTTATTGTTTTAAGACCAGGACATGGAGCAAATCCACAGCAAGAAAACAAGATGATATTCAGTCATTTCAATTTAATCAGAACTTATTCTTCAATAAAATCAAGGAGATAGTCTTAGTAAGAACGTGAGTGTGATTTTACACCAGCAACTCTTAATGTCCAGAGAGCTTACGCAATGGTGTTAAAATCAATGCAAAATTATTAAGATGTTGGTGATAGAGCTCAAATATAATTAAGCGAGTTCGCAACAATTTATCTCATTTTTTATTTAGATGTTAGCAAGCACATTAAAAGATATACAGGACCAGTTGACCTAGAAATAAATTTTACACTTGGTTCTGACCCAGCTTCTCCTTTTGATGCTTATGCATTTGCTACTTCAGACATATACATTATCCTTAATTCACGTGGTGGTAAGTTGAGTGTTCAAACTTAATTTTGTGTAAACAACAAAATAAATGCCAACAATATATTACCTCGATGATTTAGATGATTCATCAACAGAAAGCACAATATTAAATTTAGTTTCATAACTAAGGAGAAGCTGTTGTAAGTGAATTCACTATGATTCATGCACTTTTTGCAACTGGTCCTGATGCTGGATCTGATCTTAACACCATTACACAATATCTTATTGATTTTAGTTATCATCTGGGTATTGTATCATTAGATGCTGCAGCAAATGAAACTGCGGTTAAAGCAACGCTAAAAGCAGTTTGCAATGCACGTGGAGTAGCACCACCTGGAGCACTGATGATGGTGTTAAAGTAAGCGAGATACTGACAATTTGGATAATAAGATCAAGGGATTTGCTAAGAGAAGAGCATTTGCTAATGGAAGTGCTACTATCGCAATGTTTTTCCAGCAATCATCTATCTTTGGTTATTGTGGTGATGCTAACACAGTGTTTAAATGCGATAAACACACGTTAATTTAAACAGGGCTGAACCTAATGATTACATGCACAGCGCAGCTCATGTTGAAGACGTTGAGTTTGCGATAACATATTTATCCCTCTGGATGCCAAAGTAGTACCATCTATCGCAAAAGAAAGTTGTCAATACTTGAAACATTTAGCATAAGAATTTATTTTATGCAAACTAAGGTTTAATACAAGCTGATGTCAAATGCTATTACACACAACTGGAGAATAATAAGTAGTCCAAGTGAGTAATTACCGATAAATATTTGTTTTTGTTCAAACCAGTACCAGCACCAGCACCAGTTCCACCACGACCACCACCAGCACAAACACAAAACACAATGATATTTTATCATTTTAGTCTGAGTAGAATTTATGAAACAGTTATCTCAAGAAAGTATCCGCTTAGAGAAATTGAATGTGATTTTAGACCAGCAACTCTTAATGTCTCGAGAGTTTACACAATGTTGCTTGAGCCATGCAACATTATCAAGATGTTTCAATGGAGCATAAATATCACTTGATGAGTTTGCGACAAAATTTTCCATTTTTCATTTTGATGTCAGCAAACACAGTGAGAGAAAATCAAATTCACCTGCTGAAACATAAATAAATTATACGCTTAGCGATTTTCCAGGTGTTGGTGGTTTTGGATCTTATGCACTTATCACATCAGACTGATAAGGTAAGATGGCTGTTCAGATCTTAGTATTTTATCAGAAAGATAACAATAATAATGGTCTATTCATCTGGTGAAGTAAGTTTAAGAGATGGTTAAATGAGAAAGTTGGCAAGTGCTGTATCAAATCAAGATGGCGTTTCATTAATGATTAATCCTAAATCAACAAAAGGAACAAAGACAACCTTGATGTTAACATAAAATCAAAAAGATAGATTAACAAAAGGATCATCATTTGTTCTGAATCTATTTGCTGCTCAGATAAACAAAATATATACAAACGGTGGTTTATTTGGTCTTGTAATAGCAACTTTAATAACGACACTTGCTTGGTATACTGGGCATTGCTACTGCATCGTGAGCAGTATCAGGAGCAACAGAGAGAGAGCTGTTTAGTGAAGCGAAATCAAGAAACTTTTGTATAAAAGAGTTCAATAAATGCCATAGAAAGCAAAGAAAGCAATGAGACCAAAGACAAAGAAAACAGGTTAAAAAAGATGCAAAGAGGCTTCATCGGACTAATCTTGTCGGGAATAGCGTGACATCTACTTCCAAATCTACTGGGAATATGTCGGGGTCTGACACTACCAGGTACAAGGAGACCATAGCACAACTAAACACTTTTTACATTGAAAGGAGCTAGCTGATATAAGAGGTTTTATTGGTGTTTTCAGCAAATACCAATTACTAGATCGAAGAAAAGCTGGCTCAAGTTGTGTTATTAATGCACAAGATTACGATGTGGATCTGGTACACATTGGGTTGCACTGTACACTAACAATTATTTGGATTCCTTCTGATTATATGATAAAATAGAGTTCGTGGCACAATAAATTACTCATCAAACTAACTACAACTACTTGAAACAGCTTGTTGTTGTTATTGTGTTAGCTTTATCAAGCACATGAGCTAAAACAAAAAAAGTATTGATTTCATAACCCAGTTTGATCCTGTACCATCAATCAACAACAATCGTATTGCGATTTTATCTAACACGTAAATATAACACGTTGACGTACTGTTTGAAGTGTAAAAAGCCGACAGAAAATATTATTTATGAGGAGATAGCAGCAAAAAATAATCGAAAATGTTAAAGAGCACTTGCGAAGATGGTGGTAAAAAGAAAAGTGTTTTTATGAAGAAAAGGCTATCAGTAGCACCAACTGCAGATAATGTATGATGTTAAAACAATAACAACAATAAATAATGGTGTACAATTGTAACGATGATTATCATCTTACTAATGAAGATGATAAGATTGTGATTTACTGTAAAATAAATGTTATCACAGAGAGATCATCGGCGTGACATATCAACTTGCTCCTTTAATCAAAACGATAACTGGCGGTTAAAATGATGTACACAGTTTCTTAGGCAAGTTACATAGACCAAGAGGAGGTTGGACAGTACCAAAGTACAAATACACTGGTCCATGGAACCCAATTGATCAACAACTGGACG
This sequence comes from Sinohyriopsis cumingii, assembly GCA_028554795.2. Taxonomy (NCBI): domain Eukaryota; kingdom Metazoa; phylum Mollusca; class Bivalvia; order Unionida; family Unionidae; genus Sinohyriopsis; species Sinohyriopsis cumingii. The sequence goes on from CM068830.1 coordinate 17,717,856, forward strand.
AAAATGATCAGCCTTTTGCCTAATCAAGAACCTTACAACTACATTGATGCAATTGCCATGAGACATGTCAGTTACGGAGATAAACCCGACGATAAACAAGGTGATGCTAGATGAATTATCGTCGATGAAACCAAAAGGCAGAAAAGAAACTATTGATCGAAGAGTTGATCAGGGAATAATAAGAGCAAGACATAAACTTAGTGTTGGACTGACCTACCTTCAGCAACTAGCTAGAGAACTTCACAAACTAAAAATCATTTCTACGAAGAAAGATCACTGCAAACGCATTAGACGACATACGGGCAGCTGATTAAACTGACATGAACAACTAGCTGAATTTAAGTAGGGTAATAAATACTTGGTAAATATCATTGATGTCTTCAGCAGATTTGGATTTAGTGTACTAATAAAAATTAAGATGGGAGCTATAATAACAACTGCATTTCGTGACGTAATGAAAACGTTTGAGAGACAACCAAACAAGTTGTGGACAGATGGTGGTGTTGAGTTCTTCAAGAAAAATTTGAAGATTTTCTCGACATAAACATCATTGAAAAAATAAGTGACGGGTAATGAAGGAAAGTTATTGTTGAGCGATTCAATCGAAACTAAAGGAAAAGATCTACAAGAATATGACAGCAAATAACACAAATAGTTACATTGGAATTTTACAAAATATTCTTGATGACTACAGCAATACAAAACACAGATTAAGTAAGATTACACCAAACGAAGCAATAAACAATCTGTTGGTTAGCTAATAAAATTCAGTTTGAGTAGTATCGACGAGCTTTGGAAAATATTCATTGATGATAGAGTAAACCAATCACTTAAAAATTGAAAGACGGAGAGGACATAACAGGCTCATTTTATTAAGAAGAAAATACAACAAGATATTTTTGTTATTGTGAGAATTTTGATGAAAAAGGCAACATAAGCTTAGTCAAGTGGAGGGGATATACAGACTCATTCTGCAATTCATCAGTTGGATTACAACTAGCACAATAAGCAAAATTTAATGTTTTGTATGATACTTGCAAAGATCCTCTCGTACTAGAGTAATATTGGCTTACATTTAACTGATTAGCAAAGTGCAATTAACTCGATATTTCTCTCATTTGTAATTATGTTTTGCTGATACATCATGTTGAAGATTTTTGAAAAAATAAAGTCGAACTTTATGTTTTCAGTGCGGCGTTGTATCGTAGTGTTCATTAACAGACGCATGATTGGGTCGAAAAATATATTTCCTCAAAGGTTAAATCAAATTCCTCAGCTTTATTGCAACGTAGTACTTAGCATCGTATTTGTTCTTTGATGTTTATAAACAGCGTGAAACGTAGATTTGTTCTTCATCAGAAGCTGTTGCTTACTCCCTTGTGAGAGGTGTTTGATCAGACATCTTGTGTAAACTAGCAAGGAGATTGGAGAGATTCGTTGTTGTATATAACTGAACTGGATTATAATTCCAGCGACATTTTTCACAATAGCAGAGTTTTGAACACCATCGCAAACCAACTGAAATGAATTAGAATGAATACTAAAGTACTTCCTCGCTGCTGTCATCGATTGAAATGTTATTTCCTCATCTGTTTCCAAATTACTTTATGAGACTGCTCTTTTGTGTTTTTATATTTTTCCGGCGTTTCCTCGTGGAATAAGTTTGGTGATGAACTTAATGATCTGATCAACTTGGACGTGATAACACGATCTCAGTTTGCTTGCAGTGTTATGGAACAGTATTTTACTCTGTTAAAATCTGCTGCGTATCCGAAAAAAAAATTGAGTTAAGACACCTGCGTAATGATGTTAATAGACTGCAGCAGCAGCAACAACAACCACAAATAAACAAAATTGAAAACGATATAATAAAAAACTGCCAAGTTGAGGAGCATTACACGAAAACAGGTTTTTGCTCGAAAAACTGAATCAAAATTTGCTGCATTTGGCAAGTCAGTTGAGTTTGATAAAAGAAATTGCTTGATGATGATTTTGATCAATATGATCTGCTGACCTTGTTGAGATCAATTGCTGATGACGAAGTTAAAAAACTAGGTGGCATAAAATTAATTTTCGGTGCTAATGCAATGATGAAAAGACGAGTTGGCGAAGAAGAAAACAGATAACACCTTGACTTAAGACAAAATCAATTTCCCGAAACAACAATGTTGCTGAAATAGCTGATCCGTTGTGCCAAGAAATAATGAACAAAGTTAAAGCCTATCAGCAAAATGGTTCAGCATGAACATTGGAGAAATTTAACAAGATAAGTTTCACACATAAAAGACATCGTCATTAAGAGGATCATCTTACATCAAATTACCTGAATTCATTCAAAAAAACTGGTTCATGCAAAACAATGAGGATTATCGCTTCTTGTGATATGCTGTAGCTCACCTTTGTCCATCAAACCGCCATCATCCAGAACGAGTTGCAAACTAAAGAGAGCATCTTGTTCAAGTGAACATTATAGGACTACAATTCCCATGAGCTGAGAAAGGTATTCTAAAGTTTGAAGAGTTTAATCTTAAGATCACAATCTTTGGTGTTGATAGCGAGCTGATGCAGAAAACATTGTTGTTTATCCTCGAATGATCAATAAAAATGCTGATGATAAAACGAAACTTTTTTTCAAAAATAAAAATCATTACGTTTTGAACATAACCCTTTCGTGACTTGTCAGCAAACAATACAATATACGCAAGAAAGCTAGTTCTTAGATTTCAAATGTTTGCAAGGTTTTCTGTCAGGTGAGATGCTGGACAAGCATACAGATAGCTTGGTTTGTCGAGATGTTTAAGCTATTTAATTACAATAAGGGGAAAATCCTTTGTTGAGTTTTTTTTTTTTAAAACAACAATAGAAAACTAATGATTCTTTTTGTGATTTACGCTGTTTTCGAGGCGATACCTGAGACAGTTGAAGCACCATTGAATAATCCAAGGAAATCATTTACAACAACAGTTCAAAATCATATGTCGTGTTCTGTCGCTTATAAACTACTCTGTTCAGTTGACCAAACCACAAATAAAAAAAATAAAGTTGTACAGAGGACTTGATCCAACACAGTGATTAAAAAATTTATCAAGTGACCTTGATGAGATAAAAAGAAAATAGTGAACCAGCTAAGATGACAACTGTGGCTACAAATCAGGTAAATGATTTCAAGACATCGATCAAACGCCACATTTGTGAAAAGCCAATTGGAGATCACAGTGAGATCATTGTTATATCACAGGTCAATACAATGGCGCAGCCCATGATAAGTGTAATCTACGTTTCAAATTACCTAATTTCATTCCAGTTGTGTTTCATAACCTGAAAGGTTACGACAGTCACATTATTGTTAAAGCACTCGGTGATAAAGAAAAAATAAATTGATGGATAAAAGAAAAAATAACCGCAATACCAAAACTTTTGAGAAATATTTGTCGTTCAGTATTGGTGGACTCAGATCTATTGTTTCATTCCAGTTCATGGCGAGCTTACTCGAGAGTCTAGTTAAGCCATGTGATGTTTTGAAAAGCCTCGATGATTACTTTGGTTGGTGAGTCATCAAATGATTTGAAACAAAAAGGAATTTACCCTTACAAATACATGGACAGCTGGTTGAGATTTAATGAAACTGAGTTACCGTCAGAGAAATGTTTTTACTCTAAGTTATCAAATGAACATATTACAGGTGATGAATATGAGTTTGCTAAGATGATCTGGAAAACATTTAAGATAAAAGATATTAGCGAGTATTACGATTTATATTTGACCACTGATGTTCTATTGCTGGCTGATGTATTTGAAAATTTTAGAGTTGTATGTCAAACATTTTATAAGATTGATCCAGCGTGGTACTATTCATCACCAGAACTCAACTGGGATGCGCGTCTCATAATGAGTAAAATAAAACTGGATTTGTTTACTGACTCTGATATGTTCATGTTCATCGAGAGAGGAATAAAAGACGGAATCACACTGAAAATGGCAAAAGCAAATAACAAGTACATGCCAAAGTATGACGATCATTCACCATCAAAATAAATAATAAATCCTTCCAAAACAATTTGTATGGTTATAATATGAGTTAGAAACTAACAACTGGAGAATTCAGCTGGATAAGTGGTGATGAATACATAAGAGAAACAAGAGATATTGTGCCAGATGATGTTGGTTACTTTGTTGAAGTTGATCTTGATTATCTTGAAAAACTGCATGATCTTCATAATGATTACCCATTTTGCGCTGAAACATTGTTGGTTACAGATGATACGCTGAGTAAGCAACAAAGAGCGATGAAAGTTAAATTGAGTTTTGGATCTAGCAAAGTCACGAAGCTGATTGCAAATCTAATGGAAAAAATTACGTGATGCTGGATTGACACAAGCTGTTGATCATGGTTTCATAATAAGAAAAGTTCACAAAGTAATCAAATTCAGACAAGAAAGATGGATGAAACCGTATATCAATTTAAATACAGAACAACGTAAGTTAGCTAAGTCAAAGTTTGACAAAGATTTCTTCAAGATGATGAATAAAGTTGCTTTTGGTAAGACAATGGAGAACATCAGGAAACGAGTCAATACTGAGATAGTAAATAACGTTTAACGAAGAAATATATTAGTTTCGAGTGATTCGTTTGTAAGGACGAACATATTTGGTGACCTTTAGCGATACAACGTAAAAAGGCGAATTCAGTTCTTGACAAACTGATCTTTGTTGGTGCTACTGTTCCTAATTTATCCAAGATACTCATGTACGATTTTCAATATACACGATGAAAACAAATATGGTAGGAGAGCACAATTGCTGTTCACCGACACAGATAGTTTAGTTTATCAGATTAAGACAAGTAATATTTATTACGACATGAGAAAGAGCAAGGAGCTGTTTGAGTTATCAGATCACCCTGCCAAGTCTAAGTTTCATGATGATATAAATAAGAAAGTGATTGACAAGTTCAAAGACGAAAAAAGTTTTTATTCCGATTTCAAAATATATTGGACTGAGATCTAAAATGTATTGCTTGCTGTTGAGTAATGAAAGACAAAAGCAAACTGGAAAAGGAATCAAAAAATCTGTTCTCGAAAACAATGTTACTTATGATGATTATGAACGAGCAGTGATAGTCGGTAATATTGAGAACTTAACACTGACCACCATCAGTTCATATCATCATAAGATACAGACCAGAGTGTTGAACCAAAAAAGGATTATCATCATTAGATGACAAACGATTTTGTTCTGATAGTATTCACACATTAGCCTATGGTCATTACAAAACGAAAAGTTAAATATTTTATCAAATAGTTAGGATAATGTCTGGTACTAAAAATTATAAACATAAATTTTTAGCACAAACTAAAAAGATGATTAAATTAAGAAACGATATTTTGTTCTCAAACGCTAAATTAGCTCTGTTGGAAAAAGGTATCATCGATTTTTTTCGACAAGGTGAAAAAAAATGAAGATGTGAGAGAACTTGATGAAATAGCGGAATTAGGCAACGTGCAAACAAAATGGTAGAGATGCTCAGTGCAAAAACAAAAAAAGATTGCGACATAATCGGTTTACAAAAAGTGCTTTAATAGTAATGTAAAAGAGGGTTTAGTCCTTACTCTGCAGACAAATTTATAATCAGATTAATTTTCAATTTATATGGTAGATTCTAGTGAGTGATTTTGAATTCTAGTTCAGTTAACAATAAGTATACAAATCTAATTTCTTTGTTTTTTTATTTGACAAGTACAAATATATTTGAGATTTTTCACACTTATCCACTCGCAGAATGTATTTGAATTACAGAATGAACTTAAAATGATTGAAAAGTTCTCAAAATGTACTTAATCTGAGAGGATAACGCCGAAACCCCCTTTAATATTATTACTGTCATCCCTTCTTTATATGTTACATAAATGTGAGCTTTAAACACAGCTCTTCATAAAACCTCGTGTTTCATAAAATTATGATTGAAAATATCAAGTGGAACCACAACGAAATATTTTATTTGGAGATAAAGGTTTATAATTTTCTTCGGGTACGGGGGATGAAGGGTTAACATTTCAAAGAACGGTATATTGTATTACAAGAGTTATTGTAGATTATTTCGACTAAAAATTGGGTCGTGATGTATTTATTTTCTCACAGAGGCCTAACTCATATAACGAGTATCAAATATGTCGAGATATGTTAGTATTTTTAAATGCACTTTATTTTCGTATTTTTTCAATAACTGTCATCAGCTGTTTTCAGATTTTATTTCTCTCCGTCCAAGATAGTAATCATATTAACCGTGGATTTAATCTTAATTTAATAACCTATAGCAACTTCCGTACACTTCAACATCTACGTTACCTATTGCAGCTTCCATGCACTCTAACATGTACGTTAGACATAGCAGCTTCTATACACTGTAACATCTACGTTACCTATAGCAGCTTCTATACACTGTAACATCTACGTTACCTATAGCAGCTTCCATACACTCTAACATCTACGTTACCTATAACAGCCTCCATACATTCTCACATCTACGTTACCTATAGCAGCTTCAACACACTGTAACATCTCGTTACCTTTAGAAGCTTCTGTATAATGTAACATCTACGTTACCTATAGCAGCTTCCATGCACTCTAACATCTACGTTACCTACAGCAGCTTCCATACACTCTAACACCTACGTTTCCTAAGGCAGCTTCCATACACTCTAACACCTACGTTTCCTATAGCAGCTTCTATACACTGTAACATCTACGTTACCTATAGCAGCTTCCGTACACTGTAACATCTACGTTACCTATAGCAGCTTCCATACATTGTAACATCAACGTTACCTATAATAATTTCCATACACTATAATATCTACGTTAGCGAAATCTTTGTTATAATAATCCGAAAATTCCATATAAATAAAAAGGTCCCGTACGTACTCTGGTCCATATTTTTAAGATTCGTATCTCTGTGCACAATTATTCTTAAAAGATGCAATACAAATTAAAAAAGAAAAGAATATGGAGCTTTCGGGTAAGAAAAGGTTTTAAATAGTTTAAACAGAATCCGGTCTTTTTTTCCTTCAAGTGCAGCTTTTCTTGTTTAGGGTTGGCATTGGCTCCGTTTCTGACACTATCATGCTTTCAAAATCATATTCATTGGGATAATGACCTATCATGACTACACTCTTCAGTTATAACGTGGTCCTTGTGACCTAAATTCCCATTGCAGTGACCCGTTTTAATCGTTGCATTTAGCTTAGTTTTTCTCAGCCTTTATAATATTCAGAATTATATACCTTAGTCTGCAAATATTTTCTTCAAGAGTACTGCACGCTTCATGAAACACGTCGTAACTTTGACCAATACTTTAAGCTCAGTGGTAATCATTGGTTTATTAGACTCTAGTACTGCAGATTGATGTTGTATTTTATTTGGCACTATTACTACAAAGTGGTGTAACCTTCTTAGACAGTCTTACTGCAGAGTGATGTAACTTTAATAAATACTCTTGTTTTCTCATTTTCGAGTTTTTGTAGAATCTATTCGCAATTCCTGCAGTTCAGGATCTAAACAAGCCGTTACGCTATGGTCCATACCGTTACGCTATGGTCCAAGCCGTTACGCTATTGTCCAAGCGAAACGAATCGTTTTAAAAAATTGTCTCTAAACTGTGTATAACAGCTATTAACATACTATTTCTCAATGTCGAAATTCTCACATTCGGATGAAGCTTAGAATAATTTACTAATGATAACAAAAACAAAACGTGACGTCCAAATGCTACATAGACAAAACTAGAAATCTTAATTGATATCAAAAAGGAAGCTCTTTCATTTGTAGATTCCATAATTAAGTCATCCGTGTATCTTGTTAATGAGAACAATTTCATCCATCAACGCATTTATGGTGGTTTCAACATAGACTTCGTCAAGTTCGGCTGGTGGAGTAAAGATGTCTGGGTACAGAGCAGCATCATCGGGGTCTATGTATGAGGAGTAAATTCCACTATCTGCTCGTTGATCATCCTTAGAGTCAATCGATTTTCTTCTCGTCTCATCGACAATCCCTTTGAGACAAGAATCACCTCCATTAAGGTTCTTTTTAATAAGTCCTCTGTCTTTCAGCGAAATATCGTTAAAAATGGCCATGCCGTTTCCGTTATGATTAGGTATTATCATTATTTCCTCGTTGTCAAACTCGTTGTGAGTGTGTTTATGGACTACGTCTTCTTCCTTTGGCTCTAAATTAACATCCACAATATTGGTTTGATAAGAGATGGAAGGACAAAACTCCCCTTGCAAGCTGGAGGCGTTAGCATCAAAATGAACTTTTGCAAAGGCAGTTCTACCGTTTGAAGATACAACACTCTGATCGTCTGGCGCTGCTTGATGAACAGCTCCTGAAATAACGCCATGACAGACACGGGTTCCTCCATCTACACGCGTGTCTTTCTTCTGAACGTGTTGCGTTACCTGCCCATCCCCTTGTGGAATTAGATAACCTTCATTTCTTTCACAGCACTGTAAATCGAACTTGTTGATATAAATCGCATCTATTTCAGACGAATGTCTATGGACAGGACATTGTCTTTTTCTCGCTGAACTGAGCGTGCAACCCACCATTCTCTCTTTCGTAATGCTTTCAAGCAGTAATTCTGCATCCATGCTATCTTTCCAAGTTAGCAATGATCGGTAATTTGAGTCACATAGGTATTGTAACATTTGATGAATGGCATCTACGTTAAGTTGAAACCCTAGTTGTGCCGTGAATGATATGATCTTAAACACTTTTATGCCCTTATTATGAGCTCTGAAAGTTTTCAACTTATGGCTATCTTCATTTAAAAAGTCATAGTTGACCGCTATTTTCATCACTTGATCATTTCTCCTTAAATCGTGACAAAGTGCAACTAATGTTTTTAAATGTTTATCCTCTATATACTTTGTTTGATAATGGTAGTCTGCTGTTGACGTCCAAATGTCTAATATTGTTTCTGTTAGAATAATTATCACTGCCTCAATGTGTGACGATCCCAGATTTCCTAGTTGCTGATGGATAAGGTCATCAGAGGATCCGGCAACTAGTGACGATCCCATAATACCCTGTTCATGGGTATAAACATCAGCCAAAGTTACGACCTCTAGATTTGGAAATTTGTGAAGAAGGGACAAAAAATACTTGACTGTGTTACCCAAGGTCACCGAATCCATTAGAAAAGCTACCAGAACTCTCTTCCTGTCACCTGTAAAAAAAAATGGGTGGTAGTTTCAATGCTTATTTTGCTAACTCTGAAAACCAGAAAACAGTAATTCTTCAAGTCCAGGACTAGAGTCAACTTTTTTTAAATATAAATTTTGTTTACAACGTTATTTAGTGTCATCACTAGGTTATGAAATGATAGTATTTTATATAGATTCATTTGAACGTTTTCCAAAGATTGCTCTAAAAAAAAATGTTAACGACTTCACCTGTTCATTTTTTAAACTCTCGATGAACTATATGCGGTTTTGCCCAGAATACATGTAAGAATCGTTCGAACATGCGCCCATACTTATGACGAACGAGCTTTAAAATATATTGAAGGATATTTGGTAATGTAAGTGTCTGCTTAAAGCAAAAGATATGCACAGTGTAAATTTTGTTCACACCAGAAATCATATAAATCTAGAACATTTCAGGGCAACAGAAACGTAAATCCTGACTGGGTTTATTAGATGTGAATTTCATCAAGGATTTCCTTACATTTTCTTCCTTTATTTCACGCAGATGCAGGAATGTTATCGAAATGAAACTGTGATGTACAATAGTTCTGTACAAGTTTCTAATATATATTTTATAGGTTAATAGAACCACGAATAATGAAGTATACAAACTAATACCTCAAGTAAGACAACTTTAAGATTCAGTCATAAGAATAAATGACGTTGAGCAGGCCAGAGTTCTCTCCCCATAAAGTAATACCTTGCTTGTTCTCACTCAATGCTCTTTGTTGCAATGTCTCTACGTTCGTTTCAACATCGTCTATAGGTCCATATGATGAACTGTGTCTCCTCTGTAAGTTCACTGGGTAATTTCTGGCTGAAATCGAAAAACTGTGTTACAAAATAATAATTTCAGTTCTCTTTGCTTCATACAAAATCCAGAATGTTTCGAATTTGAGGTTAGCAATACACAATTAAGTAACTTGCAATCATAAGTAAATAGAAAAATTTCATATGATAACGTTATCAAACAGATTACAACAACAACAACAACAACAACACACACACACACACACACATACATATATATATATATATATATATATATATATATATATATATATATATATATATATATATATATATATATATATATATATATATATATATATATATATATATATATATATATATATATATATATATATTTGTGTGTGTGTGTGTTATGATCGGCAACAGACGCTTTGTAAATGAAATGACATACTTATAATTGTATGGGAAGTCTTATTTTATTCACATTATTCATTGAAATCTTTTCACATTTTAATATATGTGAGATCTTATCACATTTTAATATAGGTGATATTTTATCCCTTTATGTTATATTGAGAACTTATCACATTTTAGTGCATGTGAGATTTTATTAAAATTGAATATATGTGAGATCTTATCACATTTTAGTACATGTGAGATTGTATCACATTTAAATATATGTGAGATCTTATCACATTTTGGTACATGCGAGATTTTATCACATTTTAAAATGTGTGAGATATTATCACAGCTCAAGATATGCGCGTCATATCCTTCCTTTTCGTTCTCTTTTACTATCATCTAATATAAAATTAAGCCTGAATGGATAACAAGATTCCTCTCCTGCATGATCGATTGAATAACATTCATTGGCTTAGACCACAGAATCAGAAAAATACCTTTACGTATCCAAATAATAACGAAAGCAACAACCAGCAACACCAGTAGTAGAACCGAACCAATAACTGTTGGGACAACAATAATAATCGATGGATTCTCGTCACTGGTGATATCTAGAAAAAAACCAGAAAATAAAAAACATTAAACTAAATAACGTATTAAAATTCAAATTAATTGCATCCTTTTAGCACAGAAAAGCCAAATAATGTTTATAGACACCGAACATAACAGTCACTGAAAAATGTGATATCGTCGTTTGATGATACAGTGTCATTTTCAGTTTCTATGACATGTTTGGATTTCTCTTTAAATTCTAAAACTGTATGCTGCATTTGGCTTGGTACGTTAATGTCACATACAGATATTTTTATTTAAAAATTAATCACGTTATCTAGACCAGAGCTGGAGAATGAAAGAAAGATGGAAGAAACAGTAAGACGATGTCAATGTCAATGAATGAAGCATGCATACCGTGTGTGATATTACCCGGCAATTTGAATACCGCAGATTGGTAATAAACGTCAGAACCTTCTTGGCTTGCCTGCAAATATACGGTACCGAAATAGATAAATAATATAATCACCACTGAGAGAAATTTTAAAAAAAGTAAAACAAATCTACTCTATGAACCAAATTAAATGCTCCTACAAATTCTTACACCCAAACCATCTGGGTCTGCATGCTATTCTTCGTCCTAAGCTTTCTGGGTCTGCGTGATATTTTTTGTCATAAGCCATCTGGGTCTGGTGGCTATTCTTCTTCCTATGGTTTCCGGTTATGCATGTTATTAAGCCTTCCGGATATGTACGTTATTCTTAGTCCTAAGCCTTCCGGGTATGTACGTTATTCTTTGTCCTATGCCATCCGGGTCTACAAGTTATTCCTTTCCGATTCATCGAAGAGCTCACAACCGTTTTCTTTGGGTAAACATGATTTGCCTTTTGTTATAAAGTTTATAAGCGGGAAACGTATTAAATAGTTTCTTTGTCTATACAAAATGAGACTTTAAGACAGAAAGTATGTACTGCGTTTGCTGCAAAACGGACCCTATTAAAACAACTAGTATTTAGATAACCAAAATCTATAACTCTTAAACAGAAGGATAAATAACGCGATATTTGATTGGTGACTGACAATATTTGCGATATGGAGCAATATGATGGCTCATTGGAAACGGTGACGCAATTTTCATGGTATTACTCCCAGCTAAGGAGCCATAGAGCTTTTGTTTTAGATCGTCGGCATTTTGTACATGAATTTACAAAATTTCATAAGACAGCAAACTGAACAGATCTGAAAGTTTCAGAAACAACGAAATTCTGAAAATCAGACGCAGTAACAAGAAACTCTTCAGCTATGCTCTCCGACCATATTTAATAATTTCAAGGAGCGAAGATCATGCTTTTGTATGTATTCGTATTTTGGAAACCAAATAAACGGAAGTGGATTATTTTCAATTAAAGTAGTTGCGTTTTGTGTTTGCATATCTTGCGTAATTTCATATTTTCTCAAGGCAGTGAAGTTCTTCTCTTCATACCAAAGAATGATTGGAGGACATAATTGAGAAAGTTTTAGTAATGACTATTATTTCCACGATTATTTAGTATTTAAAACTTCTCGATCGCTTAGGTATGGAATCCAGTCCAGTTTTGCAAGCCCAGCGTCCAAAACATATGTCCAAGAGCGACGTTTAGTGCAAAAGTCCATCTGCTCTCCTTGTAAAGCTAAACAAACTAATCACTATTTTTGTTACAATCTCTGTTATAAATGCTTGAAATAAGGTGGATTTGTGATTAAAGATTTTTTTTTGGTCGAAAAAATAAAGTTTTTTACAATTACCACCCTGCATGCATCAATCAATTAATGGTCCCATTTCATAATATTTTCGACGCCAATTCGTTGTTAATGGATTCACATATCTTTCTTCCTTAATCGAGATGATAGTTGTTTGTTAGGCTTACTGAACTATACTATGGTGGTTTGGTCGGGTTTCATAACTGGGTTTAGAACGTTTCAGCTAAAAATAAGGTCAGAAACCAGCTTTAATCAAGTTATAGCTTGATGGAGCTGTTTTGGCACTGAAACCAATGTCTGTTTATTTATTTTTCTTTCGAAATATTACTGTAGGAAGTGCCATTATTATCTATGTACCACATGACACGGTTCATTCCATAAAATATCCTTGTGCAGTTGAGTTTAATTCTTTTAGTAAGTTCATTTTCCTTAGAGTTTTCAAATAACTACTAAATGGTTTTGATGTCAATGTTTATGAAATTGTTTAGATAATTGTTCGGCTAAAACATTGCATGAACTGATTGTCCTGTTGTTAGTACTAATTTTCTCTTTAAGGTTTCGAATTATGTTGCATGTTATCATAATATCCGACGAAAATCTATTTCATTTGACATAAAAAAGAAGAAGTAGTCATGCAATTTTCACTTACAAGAATGCAGTATGTTTCAAAGTCGTGTTCACACAACTTGAATGAAACTTCGTTCTGTAAGTAAAAAGGGAGAAAGTAAAATTCACCACACATATTTTAAAGCAAATATTTGATCAGATTGATTTAAATAAATTGAAGTGTTAGGACTTTATCATTATTGTTCGCAAATACAATGTACATATTCACACAAACATCTAAGACTTTCAGCTAAAGTATTACTTGCGATTGTTAAATTTATCAATTACATTCATCGCCAACCTTTATTAAAAAGAAAACTGGCAAGCATTTTATCTGAAAAAAACTGCCTTTAGACAAATTAAGTTTTAAAAGTTAAAGCTTTCACTGCAGTTTGAACCAGTACGTATTCAATAATGGCTATTATTATATACTCATTTTTGTCTCAGTTAACTTTACCTTATCAGAATCGTGCAGTATTTTACGATATTGAACATCCTCATATTGTACGCACGTGTACGATAGGTGTGCCCAATAGTAGTATAGTGTATTAGTAACTACTTTGAAAACAAATAATGTACACTCGTGTAGTAGGCGCTTTAGGTTTTGGTTGATTAAATTTGTTTCCGAATGAACTAAAGCAGCTGTTCGTGGACTGCCACATACCAGCTGCTTTGCAATATTTTGCGTTAACTTTACGATGCAATGTTTCTGATTTAGGCTAGCAATATACGCCATACAGGTCATACCATTGCTGGGGTCCTTACAAAGAGCATGCAATTGACAAGGCTTAAACGTGTCTTCTTTAACTGGTAATAAGAATGGCAAAATATACTTACAGTTTTACATCCTAAAGTTTTTCAAAATGTACTTTCATAGTTTTGCAAATCTGAATTGCATGAGCTATGTCATGGGTTCTAAAGCTTGATAACATATTTGGAAATTGTACTGTAATTTCACCACATTCCAAGTGCAATAACATCCTCCATACTGAACTTTGAATAAAATTAACATTATATTCCATAGCGTCCTTTGGAGAATTACAATTAAAAGAGTTCATAATTTCCCCATATTATGATTCCAAACATTCAATGACAGAAGAGAAACGCACATGCAGATGAGTCAAGGCGCATGCCTCGCTGTTCAAATCATTTTAGAATTGATACAGATATAACCCAGTCCATAATGACGAAATTTAATAGAATCGACAAAAATATCAAAATCCATTTATTCCAGACCAAATGGAAAAGTTGCTGCAAAGCGCATTCATTCACATTATGACTTTAAATTTCAATTTTAGGCAGAATAAAACGACAATTTCTTTCGAAACTGACGTCCAGCGCGCGACTAAGTTCAAATTTTGCTGGGCGAAGTTATGTGCGCATTAATAATGTTGTTGTATACTTATGAATCTGCGCTTGTGTATTTAGTTTGGAATGTTTTACTTTGTTTCTTGTAGTGTAGTTTTGCTTATATAATTAAGCCTTAGGTAGAATAAGAAAATGAGTATATAATAAAAAGGTTACTACATTTGTATGAAACATTATGAACTCGTTTTGTCGGATGGATCTACTGCACTCCCAAGGTCATGCAGTATCCATCCGAATAAAACTCGTTCATATTTTCCCATACAAATGCAGTAGCCTATAATTACGTTCTAAAATCTCTCTTTGAAGCAGTCTAGTTTCCAGTATATATCTCAGTATCGGACTTTAATCAGTTAGTGGCATTAAGAAAGATCCTATTGATTTAGATCGGAATAAACAACATGACTATATTATCTTATTATAGGTCATACAATATGTAACAGAAAGGAAGTGAAAGTAAAAGTCAACAGACAATTTTTCCTGTTGGATAAAAAAGTAAAATTTCAAAAGACACATTATTGTGAATTAAATAACAAACCGTCCTAATTGTTCTTTTACAATTCCAAAAGTACAGAATGTTCCGAATGAATTTCACTTGTCATGAATGTCCAAATATTCCCATAGCCTTCAATGTCCAATAATGCAATCCAAAATGTCTTTGAACGAATTAACAAAAATCCCAAACTAATTTGTTAATCCAGTCAATGACGAATTTAGTAATTGTGATGATTAATTTAAATAAGTAATCTCGAATTATATCGACCGCTCCGGTAGCCTAACTGATTAGAGCGTCCGCCTCGAATGCGGTCGGTCGCGTATTTGAACCGCGGCTGAGTCATTCCAACGACTTATAAAATGGTACTAACAGCTGCCTCGCTTGGCACTCATCATTACGAGCATAGTGTTAGGACTGGTTGGCCTGGTGTCAATATAATGTGAGTAGGTGGTACATGTTGCTACGTGTCTGCGGCATGATGCTAAACATCACTATAAACTACCATACAGCAGGCATCGTAGCGATATGACTGGAAAATTGTTAAAGCTACGTTAAAAATCCAAATCACACACACACACACACACACACACACACACACACACACACACACGTGTGTGTGTGTGTGTGTCTAAACACAACTGCAATAAATTCTAATTAGTTATGAACTAGATTGAATTATTTGTTTACGAAGTCCCCTATATATACTAATGTCACTAGACATGTATGTGAGTCATTTCTACTGAAGAAATACATCAACTTATAAATACGTTTGCTTCAAAAAACATTTTAAGGAGGCAATAAGGGTTCGGCTTGAACTCAGATTTTAGCAAACATCTTGTTCACTACGTCAGGTATGCAAAATCAACCTCAATCATGTTACAACATAATACATTTAAAGGTTTAATTCCTGTACAAACAGCCATGTAAAGTTTTGCAAACACAACGGTTTTTGTGTTTTATTTGTTTGTCTTGTCTATGCTTTGTATTTGCCTTTGAAAAAGACTCATTAAGAGTCGAAAGCTCTCAGGTTAGTTAAGTACTAGTTTTGCACTGTAGGCTGTCAGTTTATTGTACTTATATAGTCGTACTTTTTCTTACTTAATTTAAGGTGCGTTGACTACTCTTACCGTCTTTGTTTCAACATTAATCAACAGCGTGTTTGAACCAGGAAAATATACAGTGTTGTTATAACCGTAATCAACAGGCTGTTTTTATTAGGAAAATATGCAATGTTTCTTCAACCGTAATAAACAACTAGTTTAAGTTTTCTTTTAACCGTACTCAGCAGCCTGTTTGAGCCAGGAAAATATACAGCGTTGTTATAACCGTACTCAGCAGCCTGTTTGAACCAGGGCAACATATAGCGTTGTTATAAACGTACTCAGCAACCTGTTTAAGCCAAAACAATATACAGCGTTGTTATAACCGTACTCAGCTGCCTGTTTGAACATGGACCATACACAGCCTTCTTGTTCGTCGATTGCTCCAAGAAAAAAATCTAAAATTAACACTCAGTTGTGAACAAACCGTTGCGTCTGTAGGCTGATAACATTGTGAACAGTTGCATTCCATTTGCAAACAAGCAAAATAGGCTGTATTCTCCTTTAGTGTTGATTGAAAGGTTACATCGATCATCACACATCCATCAGTGACGTGAGATTTCGCTGTTATTTCAAATTTCCCCAGTCCTTTTATTACATGGCAAGGTGCGTCACTCTCTGAGAAAATTAAAACGATATAATGAAATATAAATTATAATTAATTTTACACTGAAAATACTATATTAGAATTATTAAAATGCATATCAGTATTTCCAAATGTAAAATTGGCTAGTTCTTTCATGGTAAATTATGCTTTATTAAATGAACCTAAACAAAAGGAATCTGTCAGTTCAGTGTAAACTAAATTATAACAAATACTTAAATTTAGATTCTCTGAAATACGCTCTCAGAAGCAGTTGAAGATACCAGATAATTTTGTCCACGTATAGAAACAGACCAGTTTAAATAAGACTGCTGTATTTACTAATAAAAAGTTTTTGTCAAGACTGGTGAAGGTATCATCAATTATATTGGTATAGCATATTAAAATAACAAATTAAATGTTTTGGTGGCTGTTCATGACTCATTTTTGTATGTTTTTGCATTGCCTTTCGAGTGAGAAAAAAATTGCTGCTGAAAATGTGTCTACAATAAATATTATATCCTTTGTAATGTATCAAATTATTTAGGTCAAGAAGTCGTCTGGATGTTCCAATAGATAATTATGTACAGCTACAACGTATAGTGTCGGCCTTGTGACTCATAGCTGAGGAAATGGATGCAACGTTTATGTTGTAATCTGTATCAATAAGAAAATCGATGTGACTCATTCAACGACTTCATAGGGGATTGGTTTTCTTGTTATAGGAAAATCTATGTGACTCATTCAACGACTTCAAAGGGCATTGGTTTTCTTGCAATAAGAAAATCGATCTGACTCATTCAACGACTTCATAGGGTATTGGTTTTCTTGCAATAAGAAAATCTATGTGACTCATTCAACGACTTCATAGGGCATTGGTTTTCTTGCAATAAGAAAATCGATGAGACTCATTCAACGACTTCATAGGGCATTGGTTTTATAGCTATAAGAAGATTGATGTGACTCATTCAACGACTTCATAGAGCATTGGTTTTCTTGCAATAAGAAAATCGATGAGACTCATTCAACGACTTCATAGGGCATTGGTTTTCTTGCTATAAGTTGATTGATGAGACTCATTCAGAAATTTCATTGGTGATTCCCATACAACTGGTAAAATTGTAAAATGGATGATGATTTCAATACACCTGCCATCATCAAATAATAATGTAAGATGGACGATGATACCAACACACCAGCCATCATCTAGTAAAAACGAAAAGTGTGGCAAAGCCAATATCAAAGTCAAACATTCCTTATCGTATGTGGATTAATTTCCCTGTAGGATCTATAAAATAGATGTTTACGTATTTCTTGACAGTTACTAATAATAGAATTATAAGTAAACATGTTTACAAGATTTGGCCTTGCTCCCATTGGATAGATTTGTCAGGTGCTATCTTAAAAGAATTATATTAATTCTTATTGGATGAGTTAGATCGCATGAATGTGTATTTTCAAACATTAGAATGAGTAGTATGAACTGTCACGTAGGGCTATGTTGTGAAATATAGTCATAATAGAAGGTGTATGTAAAGAGAGAAATGGGCTATCAAATTTCGTTCCCATATTGGAGTCATTGTTATTTGTTTTATTTTTTTTTTTTTTTGTATCATCAAGTCTGCTGAAGTGTTTTATTTTCTACGTAGATATTTTTTGAGAAAAAACATGTGTTTAGTCTGTTCAGTGTAGATAGAAACTGCACACTTTTTTGGACATTAATATCTTCTGGGACTATCATGAATTATTCAAACGGAGTTGCGGATAACGCCAATTCGACAACGTCACGATTTTTGACAAACAAATGCGTTTCCGTTTTTTTACGTTTATACGGGAATTTTCATTCGCTTGGACATTAATATAACTCTTTCAGGATTATTTTGGATTCACTTCATAATATTGTAAGCTCCTCTCAAATTTTCACTTTACAACATTGATAATAAAATTGTTTCTTAAGTTTTAAAAGCCTTGTTAGCTTTTTGTTACTTAGTTTGTGACCATAGAGTTATAACACCTGACATTTTTCAAACCAATGAAATTTGGTTTTCTTACTTACTAAGTTGATCAGGGGTTCGGCAATTATGAAAAAATAGCAAAATTTGTATAATATATATTCACACCCCAAATCCCATCAGCTGTTGTTTACTGATAGGCACAGAGAATTCAGAGATAGCAATGCCATTCACTTCTCTAGGATTAGCTAGACTCTGTCCCTCGATATGTCCTAGAAATGTAACAAATTCACGACAAAACTCACTTTTGGATCAATTAATTATCAAATTTGCATCATTAACTGTTAAAAGAATTTCCGCATCATCTCCAAATGATTTTTTCAGCTGTCGTTGTAGAGGATGGCTCATTGATGTAAGCGTCACAATTGTCTAGAGCAGATACAATCATGGTCATTAAACCTTGTAAAGTACAAGGCGTACATTTCATCCCAAACGGTATCTCTTTATATTGATAAAGTCCATCTGGGGTTATGAATGCCGAAATTTCCGTAGCCCTTTCTGTCAGTAGAAATTTCCAGACTCCTTTCAAATGGTAAATTTTATGACATATTTTGCATTTGCAGTCATCAATTTTTGGCAATGGAAATTAATCTATTTTCTCTTTTGCGAATTTGACATGGGTCTGTCCGTTTGTTGTTTTTTGTGTTTTCTTTTTAGTTTCTAAACCGTTGTCGATATACCTTAGTAAATCGTAAACCTTCAAGATAATTCCTGAACCACATCATAATCATTGCTCTCTTTTACTGTCAGTAAAGTATAAACTTCGCGAGCTTTGTCGAAAACTGCACTTTCTAATAATAGAGTTCAATGCTCTCTTGGCGTTTCGGATTTTTCAGCAGGTTTTTTTGTTGTGGAAATTAGGAAAATATTTATCTACTTCTTTTTCTTTAAACGTGGGTACTAACCTAATATTTCCGGTAAAAACCAAAACTGAACTTGTGTATAAAGGATGGAGTAATTTCCACTGACAGTTCTCATTTTCTTAAGCTAAAATGAAATTTTCGTTCTTCCTTTTGTCTTTATATCTGCGTCTATATTTTCCTCTCTTCTTTTCACACTTCATTTGCCTATCTTATATTTCTCTCTCTCTTTCCTATTTTTTCAATTGCAACTCTTTTTCATCCTTTGAAGCTGCATTTCTCTCCCTCTTTCCTCATTCTCTTTCTTCTTTCTGTAGCTGCATTTGCCCTTCTTTCTCTTTCTGGAGCTGAAACATTCTTAACTCTATTTCCGTCTTTTGTTTTAATTTCAATTCCATTATTTTCATGTCAGATAGAGACCTGCTAATCAAGCGCAATATTGGTCCACATTCTTTTTTTCTTCATTAAAAAAGTCTTCATCTCAGAAAAATCAGATTGTCTGGTAAGCTGGAGCAATTAATCCCATTTCAAGAGCTCAACCATTCCTGGATAAGATTAGAATTTTTTTCCACTTTAGATCACATTGTGAAAGCTTGTTGCTTTCACTATAGATTTTTCAAATACGTGAAATTAAAATACCCGGGGCTTAGAAAATTCAGAAACAAATTGAATTTATTTTCAAAAACTATGTTTTCTGAAATATTTTAGAGACATTCTTATCCCGGACGACCCCAAAATTTCGGTTACGACTTTCGGTTCTTCAACAAAGTAACAGAAGAAAAGTTAAAACCAGCATGTCTTACAAAATTCAGCATATAATTTATTTCTCTAGAAAATAAAGTGAAAATTTTAAATAACCTTACAGTATTCTGAATTAAATCAAAAATAGTCCTAAGAGGTTCTATCACAAATCTAAATATAAGAAATTCCAATTCAGTTCCAGTGCATCAAAAATAAATTCTAATAGAACAATTAGACTTTTTCTCAGCTGTCTTGCTCCACTGTTTTTGAACAAACCGCCATCACGTGATACTCGCCAGTCAACCCGTTTATGCTACGATGGACCCTCATTAATTGCTTTAAATGATCACTCCTTGGCTCTCCACACTACATTGTGCTCTAGACTAAACGAACTAGGACTACATTCATCATCATTACCTAAATGTAAACAGAAGCGGAAAAAGAAACGTTGTTTCAAAGCTGGCCGGCGTAGAACGGAAAGAAGAATTCCAGTTATCTCCCTTATTTCGGCTCATCAATTTAAAACAATTTCGACCGTTAATTTAGATAACCTAATTCAAATCCCAATTAATTCGCCAACCTTTGTGTCAACTATCCAAGAGATACCTCTACGTATTGCATTATTCAATGCCCATTCAGTAGGACCACCGGCAAAGTGCACATAAATAGTTAATTTTATCAACGAAAAGAATATTGACATCTTTTTCCTAACAGAAACATGGCTAAAACATCAGGCGATGAGCCCAAGTGTGTGGATCTAACACTTGCTGGTTACTACATCAAGTCGTTCCCCCGTAATTCTCGCGGAGATGGAATTGCTGTCATCACAAAGAACTCCATGATAAAACGTGTTAACCACACCACAACATTCAATTTCGACCACACATCGTTTGAACTAGTCCAAACCACACTTACACTGGAGGGAAGGTCAGCCCATTTTTTCTGCCTATACCGTCCTCCTCCTAGTAGAAAAAACAAGCTGGCTGACTCTCTCTTTTTGGAGCAGTTTCCCAAACTCCTGGACTATGGAAATTCGATAGGTGGCAACCTGATTATTCTTGGAGATTTCAACTTTCACTTTGACTGTCCCGGAAACCCAAATACATAAAAACTCATAGATTCCATTAATGTTTTCAACCTCAAACAATCAGTCAACCAACCCACCCATAAACATGGTCACATTTTAGACTGGATTCTTCATAGACCTGATGATAACATTATACGGTCCTCCCTGGTATCCCATGACCTTGCATCAGATCACCTCTGCATTATATGCCATCTTGATGTATCAGTCCCTAACCCTCCACCTGTATCAGCTACTAAGAGAAATCTCCGTATGATAAATAGAACCAAACTAATGCACGACATCCAAGCTAACCTAACAACCTGCTTACCTCTTACCGCAGAACAACTTGATAACTGCCTGCGTTCATTGCTTGACAAACATGCCCCAGCTACCAAGTGCAGAGTATCAATTCAAAAATGTTCTCCATGGTATAGCAGTGTTAAGGACCAGCTTCGCACTGCTAAAAGACACCGCCGTAAAGCTGAGAGGCTTTGGCTTTCCACCAGACTCACTATTCATAAGCAAATCTATGAAGCCGCTAAGAAGAATGTCACAAATATAGTCCATGCAGCGAAATCAGCCCACTATACTACTAAGATCATGGAAATTTGCAGCTGCAAAGAGCTCTTCGAGATTACTAACAAGCTAATGTCAAAGAACAAATCAACACCACTTCCAACTACCTTCTCTCCAGATGACCTTCCGGACATGTTTGCAAATTTCTTTCATGACAAAGTACAAACCATTAGAGATAAGCTTGATACCACCATTTCAAATGACTCGTCGTCACCATACAGTTGGGATACAGAATTTGAGCGGCAACCATTACCAGCATTTGAACCTGTCTCTATGGATTTCGTACGTACAATCCTGATGAAGAGTGCACCAAAGTCATCTGAACTTGATCCAATTCCATCATCACTGCTGCTTGAGTGCTTAGATCCAGCATTGTCTTCACTAACTGATGTTATCAATACCTCTCTCTCATCCGGGGAATTCACATCATTTTTCAAAACTGCCATTGAAAACCCTCTGCTGAAGAAACCAACACTAGACCATAACGATTTAAATAACTACCTCCCAGTATCTAATCTCCCATTCATATAAAAAATCTTAGAAAAGGTTGTTCTATCCGAGCTTGTATCTCATCTAAACTCAGTCATTTTAGCACTTTACAATCTGCATATCGCCCTTGCCACAGTACTGAGACTACTCTTCTAAAAGTAGTCAAGGACATTCTCTCTGCGTTGGATAGCGGAAAGATTACAGTTCTCACCCTCCTTGATTTGTCTGCAGCATTTGACACAATAGACCATGATATATTACTTCACCGTCTCCAGCATGTATTTGGCATCCATGATACAGCCTTAATGTGGTTGAAGTCATATTTGGTCAACAGGACACAAATTGTATCTGCAAATGGAATACACTCCAGCCCAGTTGATCTATATTGTGGTGTTCCACAGGGGTGTGTTCTTGGACCTGTTCTCTTCATTCCAGTGTCTCACCAATTGTACGCTGATGACACTCAAATATGCAAATCTAGCCACCCAACTGAAGTTGATGCTACCATCCAAGGTGTAGAGAGGTGCATTTCTGATGTGAAATCATGGATGACATGTAACAAGCTGCAGATGAATGATGATAAAACTGAGGCCATTCTGATCACAACACAAAGACTTTCTCATTCACATCCTTTACCTCAAACAATAAATATCAGCAACACCAACATTAAATTCACACAATCAGTACGAAACCTAGGTGTTACTCTTGACAGTACTCTCACATTGCACCAACATATCATGAACATATGCAAGGCTGCATATCTTGAGCTGAGACGCATCATCTCCATTCGCAAATATGTTTCAGCTGATGCCACTAAAACACTTGTGTGTTCATTAGTACTTTCAAGACTGGACTATTGTAACTCAATTCTGTCTGGTTCATCTCAATATCTACTCCAGAAACTTCAAAAAGTAAAAAACACAGCTGCTCGGATCATACTTAGAGTACCACGATCAGAGCATTACACTGGCTATCCATTCGATCCAGAATCAAACACAAAATTTGTTCTCTGTGCTACGTTTCACTGTCGGACTCTAGTCTAATATACCTATCCGACCTCACCAATGTGTACACATCAGCAAGATAATTACACTCCTCTTCTGACAATCGTATACTCATTATTCCAAGTATGAAAACAAAGTCATATGGACAGCGTTCTTTTGCATACCAAGGCCCAGCAACGTGGAGTGAATTGCCCACTGAACTTAGACACAAAGACACAGTGATATTCAAGAGGGCTCTCAAAACTTATTTCGACTGCAAGAACAAACGTAAAGACCTAATAATGTTTCCTACCTTAAATATTCTCAGCATGTTTTTTAACATTTTCTAATTTCATGTTGTTTGTTTTTGTAATCATATCATTATATGTTTTTTATCTTATAGGTGTTGTCTAATGTTGCAAAGCGCTTAGAGCTTCTAAAGATTAGGCGCTATACAAAGTCCTCATTATTATTATTATTATTGTTATTATTATATTGAAGTGCTGATGTGCATGTAGTTTCGAATGTGTTAATGTGCCAGTACTTTTTATGATGATGTGCTAGCAGTCTTTTGATATATCACAATTGTATAATCCAAATATGTCCTTGCATGAATTCACGTTAGTTCCAAATTAGTATTTCTGACAAAGAATATTACTGGGCACTTTGTTATTCTAGTGATTAGTATTTGAATAATTAAATCTTCTCAAATGAAAAACTGAGAACAACATCAAGACTGATTCTGCTTCGAGAGGTTACGGGGAGAATGTACAAGTTTAAGATAAGCGAAATTATATACCTCTCTACTTGACCTTTGTTGTAATTACCTTTCTACTTGACCTTTGTTATAATTACCAGAATTTCAATTGCAACTGTGCTACGTTTTTACAATGATTACCAGTCAGTTTCTACTTACTCATATTATTTGGTGTATGGTTCTCCTTATCATTCAGGTACTAGTAGGTGAGAGGGTGTGTGCATTTTTAATATCAGACGGTGGGTGCGTGTGGTAGTTTAAATTATCATATATCCGATGGTGGGTGTGTGGGGTGTATACATTATCAATAACCGATTGTTGTGGGTGCTCGTGGTCATTCGTCATACTACTGGCTCTCTGACAGTTTTGAGTCATCACTCTTTCCTGCCAGGCGTGCAATCATTTTATTCTCTGAGCTGTAACTGTTTGTGAGTGTAATGTAATCATAGGTTACTGCTTTTGTATGTGAAAATATGAACGAGTATTTCGGATGTAAATACTGCACGACCTTGGGAGTGCAGTAAAACCATCCGTCAAAACGATTTAATATTTTCCCAAACAAATGCAGTAACCTTTTTATCATATGCTCATTTTCTATTCTATCTAGGGCTTAATTACATAAACAAAAATACGCAACAAGAAACAAAGTAACTAAATGTATGCCGTATTCCAAACTAAAGACACAAGCGCAGATTCGTCATTATACAAAAACAACATTATTAATGCGCACATAACTTCGCCAAGATGAATTTGAATTTAGTCGCGCTAGACATAACTTTCGAAATAAATTTGCGTTTTGGTCTACTTAAGGTTGAATTTTCGAGTCATATTGTGAATGAATGTGCATTACAACAACCTTTCCATTTGATCTGGAATGACAAGAGTTTGTTATTTTTGTCGTTTCTACGAACTTTCGTGATTATGGACTGGATTTATCTGTCCCAATTCTACATGAAATACATCGGATTTCAGCGGCAACGGAGCAGCGTGCACACATCTGCAAGTGTATTACTGTTCTGTCATTGAATGTTTAAAATCATAATGCGGGAAGAATATGAAGTCTTTCAATTTCAATTATCACAAAGAAGCTATGGAATATAATGATTATTTCGTTTTGAGCGCAGTAAGGAGAATTTCATTGCACTTGGAATATAGTCGAAATTACAGCAGAATTTTGAAATGTGTAATCAAGCTTGAGAAACCATGACATGGCTCATGTAATTCGGATTTGCAGAAGTAAGAAAGTACATTTTGAAGAAATTCAGAATGTGAAAATGTAAGGAAATTTTTGCCGTTCTTATTGCCAGCTAAAGAAGACAGTTTATTCCTTGTCACTTGCATATTATTTGTAGGGACCAGGCAATTTAATGAAATCTGGCGTCTATCCCCCGCCTAAATCAAAAACACTGTATCAAAAATGTTAACGCGGAATGTGGCAAAGCAGCTGCTATGTGGCAGTCCACGAAATAAATTTAATCAACCAAAACGTAAAACGCCTTCTACGTGAGTGTACATGATTTGTTTACAAAGTATTTATCATACAGCCATCGCTGCACATTTCTGATATCACGTTCAGTCCCCTGCTTCGTTGAACGTTTCTTGTTTCTTTTGTGAGTCTATGAATTCATCGACATTGTAAACTTTTGCATCACGACTTTCAAATGGCTCAAAAAGTTGGTTTACTTCATCCACAGACAAATAAAATAAATCAATAGTGCTAGCATCTGTGTCCATTGCTTGTTTGCAAAAGGAAAGTAGTTCCTTTATTCACGTGAGTTTGATATGAAGTACGCGCGAGCGCAGTATCGTAAACTATTGTACGATTCTGACACTGTAAAGTTAATGGAGAACAAAATGAGCATATAATAATAGGTATTATACTTAAGGTATAAATTAAGCTGATTAGCTCATTAAGCATGCTCAAGTTAATACACTGATATGAACTGTAATTACTGGTGGGATCCCCTACTAGCAGGCTAACTTTGGTTTGTGATAAATATTTTTATAA
Organism: Sinohyriopsis cumingii; assembly: GCA_028554795.2. Classification (NCBI taxonomy): domain Eukaryota; kingdom Metazoa; phylum Mollusca; class Bivalvia; order Unionida; family Unionidae; genus Sinohyriopsis; species Sinohyriopsis cumingii. Next base: position 17,744,190 of record CM068830.1, read on the forward strand.
TTACCTGGTGTCTTGCAATATCTGCTCTTTGTTCGAATCCCACAAATACTTATTAAATCACTATTACAATACTGTGCATACCTACCATGCTATTAACATAAATAAAATTTTCACTTTTAAAATAGTTTTCAAACCTATCATGCTATAAGGATAAATACAGTTTTCAATTTTAAAGTAGTTTTCAAACCTACCATGCTATAAGCATAAACGATGTTTTCACTTTTAAAATAGTTTTCATACCTACCATGCTATAGGTATGAACGAAGTTTTCACCTTTAAAATAATTTTCATACGTACCATGCTTTAAGCATAAACAAATGCATAACCTTTGTGTGCATATGCACAACTTTCTTTTACTTTGGTATTTTCTTTATGCTTGTTTTACACTTTTATATGCATCATGCGGACATAACGTATTTCAGACTGATTCATTATCATTGATATTATTGTGTCATGGTTAGAGTATATCACCAAAATTAAGTGGGAATAATGATTTTAAACTAATATTTGTATCATTGGTTTTAGTATGTCATCGTCAGGATATATCTCCCACGTTTTGTAGTGGCAATTACATATTTTTGAAACAATAATTCCTTTCCATCATTATGTGCATATATATTTAACATTTACCACTTTTAACCAGTTTTACCGTAATTACCGTAATTTCCCGTACATGTCTTGGAGCAAGTGACAGTTTTGTATAACATTATCGTTTCCAGCATTTTGTGTATGTACGTTCAGAAATTAACGATATTTGATCCTTCGAAGTGTTTTCAAAACCCTGAATGGATTTTTTTAACAAATGGTCGTAACAAAGTACGATTCGCTCGTAATTATTCAACTACTATCAGCCAAGACTTCCCATTGGAATTATTTGCATGAGTTAAAGGTCTCATATACTGCACGTGAATTTGAGAACATTAATAAGGAAATTTTACCTGTCACTTGAAAAGTTGCACACAGAAAGCACACAAGGAAACGTAACTTTGACATCATGATTCGAGTGTTTCTTCCTCCAGTGGCTTCATGTCTTAATAAAACAAAAACATGTATCAGTAAACACGAGGGTGTTACGTATCAACATCAAAGCGACTATCTATAAATTTAATTGAGAGGAAAATTCCATTATGAAACATATACACATTACCATTAATAAACTTCAAAATTAAACCGATACAATCTACACATGGGACCGTGAATGAATTTAAAATTCCAAACGGAACAATAAATGATCTTGGCATGTAGAAATTATTGTATTTAGAGAAAGCGATATAAAATGTACGTCTTTTTATTTGCAATAAAATTGTAGATACGTCCCTTTAAATGCAACAAAGTTCCATATACGTCTCTTTTATATTGCAGTATAGTTGTAGATATGTCCTTTAATATACAGCAACGTTTCCCTACCGTCAACTGGCCTCTCCTCGCATCAGCGACTGATATGCCCTTGCTTACCGTCAGTCCCCAGGTGCCTCAGTCCTCGGCCGGCAAATCCCAGCCATCGGGTAAAATGTCGCATGCCTTCATGTCCCTCTTGCACACATCCTTGAAACGGAGTGAGAGGCGGCCGATTCTTCTCGTGCCAGTGGCCAGCCGTCCATATAGGATGTCCTTTGGCAGCCTCCCATCCTCCATTCGTCGGACGTGTCTCAGCCATCGAAGGCGGCGTTTGCTCAGCAGGGAGTACATGCTGAGGGTACTTGCACGCTGTAGGATCTCGCTGTGTGGTGCACGGTCTTGTCAGCTGATTTTCAGGATGCGTTTTAGGCACCGTATATGGAAGGAGTTGAGCCGACGCTCTTGCCTCATGTAGGTACTCAAGGTCTCACTTCCACATAGAAAGGTGCTGTTAACGCAGGCCTGGTACACTTGGACCTTGGTGTGTTCTGCCAGCGCGTTGTTTTCCCACACCCTCCTCGTTTTTTCGTGCCATGATGGTGTTTGCCTTTCCAAGCCTTCTGTCCAGCTCCATATCAAGCGAGATAGTGTTGCTGATGGTTGACCCCAGGTAGGTGGAAGTAGCAATGGTGGTGTCTTGCACGCTAACATTTGTCTTTTCCAGGTTGATGGTGAGCCCAAACTGCATGCAGGCATCGGCGAAACGGTCTCCTAGTCTCTGGAGGGCTTCCTCGGTGTGGGTCACAAGAGCCGCGTCATCTGCAAAAAGCATCTGATGAGCACAGCCTTCACTTTGGTCTTCGAGCCCAATCGTGCCAGGTTGAACAGCCTCTCGTCGGACCTGGTGTGTAGATATATGCCATCAGTGGACGAGTCGAAGGCGTAGGACAGGAGCAGGGAGAAGAAGATCCCGAAAAGGGTTGGCACCAGCACGCAGCCCTGCTTCACGCCGCTGTTAATTGGGAAGGAGGCTGAGGAGGATCCATCATACAGGACTGTTCCCTCCATATCTGCATGGAAAAAGATTATAATGCTGCGGAGGTTTGTGGGGCAACCGATCTTACTGAGAAGTTCAAAAAGGCACTTCCTGCTGACCAAGTCAAAGGCCTTGGTGAGGTCGATGAACATCATGCAGAATGGTTGACCTTGCTCTCTGATCTTCTCTTAGAGTTGTCGAAGAAGATCCTGTATGTCGTCGACCTGCCTGCTCTGAAGCCGCACTGGCATTCCGGGTACACACGGTCCGCCAGCAACTGCAGCCTGTTGAGTATGATGCGAATGTACACTTTACCAACGATGCTCAGGAGCGAGATTATTACAGTCACTGCGGTCGCTCTTGTTTTTGTAAAGGGTCACAAATGTTGCGTCGCGCATGTCTTGGGGACTGCTCCTTCCTCTCAGCAGAGGAAAAGTAGCTCATGCAGTGGTTGAAGCAATGTTTGTTTCCCACGTTTGATAATTTCGGGCGGGATGCTGTCACTACCTGGTGCTTTGTCGTTTGGGAGGGAGTCGGTTGCTTTGCTGAGTGCCTCTAAGGTTGGCACTTTGTCGAACTCCTCCATGCTGAGCAGATTCTTTATGCTGCTGTGGGCTGCATCGGTGACTGACGTTTCTCGGGAGTATAGCTCTGAGTAGTGCTCCACCCATTTGGCCATCTGTTGCCCACGGTCTGTGATCTACTCTCCCATCAGAAATTTCAGGGGAGCGACCCCTTTTACTGTAGGGCCTAGATACTTCTTGATGCCACTGTACATACCTTGGATGGATTCCTTCACACAGTTGTTGCCAGTACTCGTTAGCGCACTGTCTAGCGATGCGTTGGGTGTTGCTTCGGACACTTCTGAGAGCAGCAAGCGTCAGTTCATTAGGGCATTTTTTGTAAGCTACGAAGACTTTTCGTTTCTCCTCGATTAGTGGTTCCATCCTTGATAGGTGTGTGTTGAACCAGTCCTGGCTGGGTCGTTCCATCTTGCCAAACGTGGACATGTCTGTACTGCAGATGGCACCCTTCATGGTGTTCCACTTGGCTATGGTATCGTGCTCTGGCAGGTCCTGGAGAGCCTTGTCCAGGGAGCACACATACTCATCCACCTTGGAGGGTACCGACATCTGCGCAGGATTAATGCGAGGGTGTCCTTTTGGTTTTGAGCGGTGTAGTGTGTGTGGCTGTAGTCGCACCCTGCTGCTCAAGAGGGCATGGTCGGAGTCGCAGTCTGCATTGTCGTAGGTTCTGGTGGAGAGGACGCTGTTAAGGGCTGAGCGCCTGGTGATGACCAAGTCGAGTTGGTGCCAACGATGAGACCTGGGGTGTTTCCATGACACTTTGTGTTGTGGCTTACACTTGAAGAAGGTGTTTGTGACGCACAGGCCATGGTAGGTGCACAGCTCAGCAGTCTCTGACCGTTTTCGTTGGTGTTTCCAGTGCCATAATATCCGAGGCGGGTAGGCCATGACTCGTGGTCCGCACCTACTCTGGCATTAAAGTCGCCGAGGAGGAACAGTGGTTCGTGTTTGGGGCATCCTTTGATCTGTTCGACCAGCTGCCCATAGAACTGATCCTTTGCATCTTCTGAAGACGTGAGGGTGGGGGCGTAGAGACGGATGATGTTGACAGGACCTGCAGCAGTGGTGAGTCGAATGGACAAGAGACGCTCAGTGCCCCCTGTGGGAGGTTCAACCGAGGCCAGGAGATTGTTAATGATGGCGAAGCCCACTCCGTGCTGGAGGGGCTCCTCAGGTTCTCGACCCTTCCAGAAGAAGGTGTAGTTTTTCTCTCTGAGGGAGCTACTAGCGGCAAGCCTGGTTTCCTGGAGGGCAGCTATGCTGATATTTAGTCTGGTGAGTTCTCTATCGATGATGGCCGTCTTCCTGGTGTTGTCCACTTCCCTGAGGTTGTCCGAGATGCCCGTGCACATGGTGCACACGTTCCAGCTTGCAAATCGAAGAGCTGGAATCTTCTTTATTGGTTTCTTGTTTCTTTTGTCTGGTGTGGAATTTCCGTCTGCTTGTCATGCTGAGCAACACACCGAGCTCCAGACACCCACTGATGCAACACCTTATTGGCCGGGGGCTGCCCGGCTTGAGGCGGGCGGTAGTCGGCCAGTGGAACACGATGATCCCTTCCACCGTCAAAGCTAACCCGTGGCGCCCTTCCCTACGCCAATCAGTGGGACTTATAACCCGTAAACTGTCAGCTTCCGTGTTGTTTCCTCACTCAGTAACGAGACTGGAGTGACCTCTCCAGGGCGCAAGCCTGGGCGTGGAGTATGGAGATCCTGGGCTGCCCAGACGTCAGAATCCCCCTATCGTCCTTGCTGGTGGGATCCAAAGGAATGCTGAGCATGACATTTGGCACCAGTTTGGATGCAGGAGCTGCCGGAAGGAAGTTGTAGTCGACACCCAGCCGCCTTGGGGGCTCCACTTCGGATTTTCTGTCTGGATTTACTACCGTAGCCTTTCCTTCTCCCGAATATATCCACAAGGCAGTGGAGCCATCATCCAATGGATGGGACTTGGTGGGTTTTGAATCAGTGTTTCCTTCTCCTAGACGAACTGCCTGACAAGGCTAACGAGCTTCATCTGCCCGGGTTTGGAGTAAGAGTTTCTCTTCTCTTAGACTGGCTGCCTGCCAAAGCTAACGAGCACAGTCTGCTCACCCAGTTATACTGCCGGTAACTCGGTCGCGTCACACATCAGGCTCTGTGAAAACAGGGGGCCCCGCGTGAAGGTGCTGCTGTGGACACAATAGTGTAGGAGAGGCCATATGCAAGTAACCTCATGCCCTGCAGAGCGAGACAGTGGTCCTGCGGCAATCACTACACCTGGAAAGGAGATGCTATGAGAGACGCTTCACTTTCATTTGGCAAGCGGGACGTCAGGCTCAGGACTCGCCCCCCCCCCATATACATATATATCCTTTTAAATCGAACAAGTTGTATGTATGGATCTTCATATGCAATGAAGTTGTAAACACTTCAGTATCTACTTTAAAAAACATAATAGGTTTCCAGACTTATTAACTTTTGCTATGGTGATATTGTCTGTTTTGACTTCTTTCACAATAACTACCTCCGTGCTCAGTAGTTTATTCATGAAGTTTAAAGAATTAACTTGCATGTTCGAAAACTTTGTTTCAAATCGTTTTCTCTTGTACACATATTTGTGATCTTGGCAAGAAAATGTTTAAACATTCAGTTTCTAATTCTCATAAAAGTTTTTGATAACGCAAAATAGCTAATATCTAAGGGAATTGAAGTAGCATGTGTAAGGTTGATCTGCGTTTAGAATCAATATAAGTATTTCAAACAGTATAGATCTCTTTAGCACGCTACAATTAGTCCTGCCTTTTCAGATTGTTCAGACATGCATTATGTTGGAGTGAAACCCTACAGAATCCGTCTCATATCTAGCATTCCAAAACGTGACAGATTTCTGCGACAGTGAGATTTTTATTGGATTCCCGACTTCAGCTTGCCGCCAGGTCACAGTCAGAATCATTCTCTTGGTTATTGCGTGATTAGCTCTTTTCATCGGCTTATCGTCCCGCTAGTCGTCGACTGGATATGATTCGTCCACTGTCCTGCATTCTTTGTAGTCAACTATGTTGTGCTCTGATTCGTTGAACGGGCCATATGCTGACAAGTCGATTGGGTCGTGATCCGAGTCGTCGCCTCTTATCAGAAAGACAAGCAGAAACGAAGAAAAGAAAGAAACAATAAAAAGATGTTCAATAACAATATGTATTTATGAAAAACACTGATAAGCAAAATCTTTGTTCTTTCTTAGAGGACCTCGAAGCTCTCCTGTTCTGGCTGTCGAAGATATGATCAGTAACAACCTGAAAGGCTTCATTATGAATTACATTGAGCGGCGATCGTTTGGTCCTTGTGGTCCTAGCGCTCACTCCTCCAGAAATGTCCCATACGACTTGAGTGTCTGATCGTATTTGTCAACTAAAAGCCAGCTCCTGGCCTTCGCGAGTGGCTTAGCTTCAAAATCCGGCGGACCATAATTCCACTAATAGGTGAAGGGGTGAAGGCGGGCCACTGGTACCTTAAAACCAGTCGCTTCGGGTAGATGGGACTCGTAAACCAACATCTGGTAACTCATCTAGGAGAAGGAAAGCTCCGATTGCAAACCTCTGCTGCCTTGCGCTATACATACTCACGGGAAAGGCTAAGGGAGTAAACCCCGACAAAAAACAGCTGGTGAAGGAGTCCCTAAGGTAATTTGACTTGGACTTCAACGTCATTCGAGCAACTTCTGCGACGCCGTTGGTGTTAAGCTGTATCTGCATTCGTCGTTCCCTTGGGTCCACCAGATGCGTGGAGATATGAGATCTGCTCCATGGGTAACAGCTGATCATCCATAACACCTTGCTCTAGCTTCGTAGCTCCAATGGAGAGGAGACGCCAGAGTCGTCGTAAGGCGTCGGCACAACACGGGAAGTAACATTTTACCGCTTGATTGGCGTAGAGCTTGGCACCAGGGGTTGCGTTCGATGGTGAGAGAGATCATGATATCTCACTGGACAGCTAACGCTCGCCTCAAGCTCGGCATCCCCACTCAGTAAGGTTCTGCCCTCTATGGCCTCCCTGCTTCACTGGGTGCGTGGAGCTTAGAGAACCATCTCGACAGGCGGGCTACAAACTCCTCACCAGGCAAGACTCAAAGAATAAATAAAAAGGCTTCAGCTCTTCGTTTCGCAAGCTATAACATCAGGACCATGTGTCTTGGATTCACCGCTTACCTACAGCAGATCGACTACACACGGAAGACTGCCATCATGGACAGAGAACTCCCCCGACTGAACGTCTCCAGGAGACCCAACTAGATGACAGCGGCACCATCGGGAAAGCCAACTACACCTTCGTTTGCAAGGGAAGCTCTCGGATGAACCTCAGCAGCACCGTGTCGGTTTTGATGTAAAGAACACGCTAGTCGCCTTCATTGTACTCCCCAACCCTCTGCTCCACCCATGAGGCGAAAGACAAGCTCTATGAGGCTCTGGATTAGGCAATATTCAATATCCCCCACAATGAAGGCCTCTATCTACTAGGAGACTTCAATGCTATAGTGGGAGCTGACCACGAGGCATGGTCCACCTGTCTCGGCTCTTACGGAAGGGGCAAGATCAACGAGAATGGGCGGCGAATGCTGGAGATGAGCTGCCCAGGTGTGATAAACACCTTCTTCGAGTGCAAAGAGATCTACCAGGTGTCATGGAGACACCCACGTTCCCGCCATTGGCACCAGCTAGACTTCATCATCACCAGACGTGCGGGACTGGCCAGTGTCCTCCTCACCCGCAGATACCAGAGTTCTAACTGCGACACGGACCATTCCGTCGTGGCCAGCAAGGTCCGAATAATGCCCAAGAAGCTCCACCACGCCAAGAGGAAGGTCGCTCACGCATCAACGCCTGATGTACAAGCTGCCAAAAGAAAACACAACAGTTCATCAGCAAACTGCAGGAAGCACTCACCAAAGCAACACCTGTTGATGTCATCGACTCCAAATGGTCCCACCTCCATGACACTGCGTACAATTCAGCCATCACTGCCTAAGGGAAGAAGGAACGAAAAAATGCTTACTAATATGATGCCAACTTTGAGGAGATGAAGCCCGTGACTGAGACGAAAAGAAAAGTATACAAGGCTGCACCAACGCTTAGTACACTACAGGCCCTGATGACTGCCAGGAACAACGCCCAGCAGACCGCCCACCGCTTCGCCAACACCTACTGGCTGAATCTCTGTACCAGTATACCGACAGCTGCCGACACCAGGGATGCAAGAGGCATGTACGAGGGTATCAAGAAGGTGACAGCACCCCACCCCCTCCCCACACACCTCCAAGAATGCACCCCTCAAGTTCAAGACGGACGAAGTCATCACAGACCAGGGGAAACAGCTGAAACGATGGGTTGAGCACTATCTCGAGCTGTATGCAACCCAAAACGTCGTCAATGACACCGCTATGGACGCCTTCCCAGACATGCCAGTCATGGAGAGACTAGACACACTGCCCACCCCGGAAGACCTCGGAAAAGCCATCAATTGTCTCGCCTGTGGGAAGGCTCCTGGAAGCGACGACATGTCGCCTGAAGTCCTCAATAGCGGGAAATCAGCTTTGATTCAGCCCCTGCACGTAATCCTCTTCTTCTGTTAGGAAAAGGAAAACATCCCCAACACATGTGGGACGCCATCATTGTCACTTTGTACAAGAACAAAGGAGACTGTAGCGACTTCAGCAACTACCGGGGCATCTTCCTCATTAGCATCATTGGAAAGGATTTCGCCCGTGTCGCCTTGGTACGCTTGCAGAGCGTAGCCCCCGCGTATACCCAGAGTCCAATGTGGCTTCCCAGCCTGCCGGTTAACTGTAGACATGATATTCTGACTACGCTAGTTTCATAAGAATTGTCGCGAACAGCAGATGCCATCTACATCGCCTTTATAAACCTGACGTAAGCTCCTGAAGAAGATTGGCTGCCCCCCAACGACTTCTTGCTGTCGTCACGTCATTCTACGAGAACATGCACATCACATTGTGCTTCAATGGCGCAACATCGGAGGCCTCCCCAGTTAGCAGCGGAGTGAAACAAGGGTGCGTCCCTGCGCCGACGCTCTTTGCCATCTTCTTCTCCATGCTTCTCCAATATACCTTACAGGACTTCTTCGAGAGTGTGTACATCCATACAACAGCTGACGGCAAGCTGTTCAACATCGCCCGTCTCCATGCTTAGATTAACGTCACGGAGGTCTTTATCCGTGAATGCAGCCTCCACATCACACACGGAAGATGGACAGCACCAGCTGGTCTGTCACATCACACGCCTGTAAGGAGTCTGGACTGACCATCAGTTTTAAGAAAACCAGCGATGGGTACAACTTGGAAGTTGTTGAGAATTTCACATACCTCGGATCCATTTACTCCAGCTTGCTCTCCTTTGATTATGATTTGAACGGCAGGATTGCCAAGTCAGTAGCAGTGACGGCCAGACTGAACCTGATTGTCTTGAACAATCCCAACCTCACTGAGAAGACCAAAGTATGCGTTTGCCAGGCCTGTGTGATCACCACACTCCTCTACATCAGCGAGACAGGGACCACCTATACGAGACACGAGAGAAAACTCAACAGTTTCAACCTGAGATGCCTGCAGTACATTCTGCACATCCAGTGGAAGGACAAAGTACCCAACACAGAGGTTCTGGAACGCGCCAACATGAACAGTATGTTCTCCATTCTCAGCGAGAGGCGCCTTCGCTGACTTGGCCACGTCAAGAAAATGGACCCAGGTTGCATTCCTAAGGATTAGATATACGGGGAGCTAGCAGAAGTTGCACGAACGACTGCGCGGCCAAGTCTGCGTTACAAATATGTCTGCAAGAAGGATATTAAGAAGGACAACGTCAACGTCAACGGTTGGGAGAGCTGTGCTAACGACCGCTCCACATTGCACCTTGGTGTCAGACATGGCTTTCAGAAAGTTGAGGAAGACAGGAACATAAAGCAAGCTGAAAAGAGTGCCAGAAAGAATGCGAAACAACAAATTACTCTGAAGCTACACCCTCGTCTCCCGTAGACAGACAGATGACAGGAATACAGCGATCGACAGTCAAACGTGATTATTTCGGCTGCGTGGTTTTGGATTACTTCACTCCAAGGACACAACTTATTTTTATCCATTGTTTATACTATGCACCAATTCACACCATACTATAAAGGGGACATCTTATTTTTTTCCTTGCTTAGTCCATACATCACTTTCATCATGTCACCAAGGGGACATCTTATTTTTATTCCTTGCTTAGTCCATAATCACTTACACCATACCACCAAAGGGACATCTTATTTGTATTCCTTGCTTAGCCCATAAATCACTTACACCATACCACAAAGGGGACATCTTATTTTTATTCCTTGCTTAGTCCATGTAATATTAGTGTTATATGTTAATGAATATTATATTATTTGTGTAATTTGTAATGTTCGTCTCATTTTAGTCTTGCGTAATTGTCGTCTGTCGTAAGCAGTTATTATTTGTGTAATTTGTGCTGTTCGTCTCATTTTAGTCTTGCGTAATTGTCGTCTGTCGTAAGCAGTTATTATTTGTGTAATTTGTGCTGGTCGTCTCATTTTAGACATGCGTAATTGTCGTCTGTCTTATTATTTGTGTAATTTGTGCTGTCGTCTAATTTTAGTCTTGCGTAATTGTCGAATGTAGGGGGGTTGGTGACAGTTAAATGCTTTCAATATCGTGTACATTACAAAACCAGAAAAAAAGAATAAAAGCGCATCCCAAAATATCACCAGTAATTTTTTTAATAAAATGTCAATATGACATACGTGATAGGGTAACATAATTCATAGTGTCCTAGCAAGATAATGAAAGATATAACAGAAATAATGCAAATATATAACATTACCATTGACGTTGATCCTATCTACATCAAAAGAAAGGCTGATAAACAAATACGAACTCGCCTATGTGACTTTGAACAGGGTGAAAGGTAATGAAATTACTTAGATGTTGATGTAATTAAAGGGAAATTTAATGTAGATGGCAGGAAGGTCATAAATGAGTGTTCATGGAGAAACGAAAGATGAAGCATTCAATAATACGATTTTTATTCGAGCATCGTCTATAAAACAGGAAAGACAAATGCCGTGTTAAAGACTATAGCTGGTCTCTTAGATTATGAACAGGACTAAAGGTAACGAGAATAGCACCAGTGTTAATGCATTCTTGAGACTACTTAACTTTCTTTTAGATATAATTCAAAGAAACAGGAATTGAAAAATACATTATGAATTCTCTTTTGCGGATAAGACCTAATTTGTACAACTTTATAATTCCTTAATCACATTTGATGTGCAAGGAATCTTTAGATCGATCACGTGAATGAAGAAAAATACCTTTCACACTGCATGTAAAGATTTTGAAAATACACTTTTCATTGAACGTTGTTGAATTTGCTTGTTTGAAATAAAACCATACAGACCAGTGGTATATGCAATATGTGAGATTCACAATGTAACAAGATAATCGGAGAGAGATATAACAAAGCAAAACTCAAAGTACAAGCAATATATGAATAGTGTAAAATGAACGAGATTAAAATGATGGTACAGCGGGAGAAATTAAAAATAGAGAGATAGATAAAACAATCATCTGCACGTGAATAAGAAGATACAGTCGCTGGAAACTCAATATATTTATACAAGAGAAACAATTTCTTCGTATATTTGTGGAAAATTAATAATTTAATTAATAATAAAAATAACTCAGTCTTACTCTTTCCTTGTCTTGCAGCGGAGTTTAACAGATCCTGCTACACAACGCAAAGGTTATGCCATATACTCTGAGCTTAAACAAATATTTGACGAGATAAAACTTTACTCCAGCGAGGTCGAATATTTGGCAAGCAAACCATGAAAATATTGATAAGTCCACTTCAAATAGTTGATAGTGAACACATATGAAGAGACACAGATCACACTGTTTGACATCAGCTAAATCTGGAGTGGGGATGGTCACAAATACTTGTAGGATTTCCTGCCAGCATTTAATATATCAACATGTTCGAGAGTTAGTTTAGGGTTTCAGGTTTACCTCAAATATGAAAACGAATGCAAATATATTCTCCCAGGTGTTTTAATCGTATTTCAAACGGCAAAGGTTTAAAACAATTTAATTTGATCCTCAGGAATTTTTATATTCGACAATATTGTGACTGGATATACGTCCAGGGCAATAATACAAATTTCTTGACTAATTATCACTTGAAAATAAATTTGATGATAATGCGGGCAGAAAAGAATATGTGGATATCGTTTTTGATACTGGAGGGTTAAATCGCTGTATGATTTTTGAGGAGAAAAGCTATACATATAAGTTACTGGCTCGGCTTATTACTTTCTGCAAGGTAACTAAGGATTAACATATGAGGGGATATCGAGCTAAACCGAATCATCCCAACATATAAAATCTGAGTGTTAGACTAGCTATGAAAGGAATATGTGTTTCATTGCTTTTGATGTTCAAATTACGATTCAACCGAAACATAACTGTATGTTGAATGATAACGGTCGTGGCCGCGATAAACAATGTAGAAACATAACCAATTCAAAAGTAATATTTGACTTGCTCTTCTATGGTAAAGATGTATTTCTATAACCGGGTGATATTGATAGGAAAATCGGTGGAAACCAATGCAACATTTAGAAAGTTAAAGATTAGCTCAAACTTGGATTAAATCCAGGTGTGTATTGCTGTGAAAACATGCGGGAACGGCTTTCCTTTAATTCTTGCACTCGCCAAGCCAGATAAATAAATGTAACTGACTGACAATAATATTTTAGACTGCAGCCATTAACGAGATTATGACGTCATAAAATCAAATACAAATTAGTTACATAGCTTTGAAGCCTAGCGAAGGCAACACTGGTTTATGCGAATAACAGCAAATGCGTTAGTTCTCGCAGAAATAACTACCAACATAGTTGATCCTTTGTCGTTTCCTGAATAACTATCAGTGCAGTTGTTCCTTTGTCTTTTCCTAAATAAGTATCAGTGCAGTTGTTCCTTTGGCTTTTTCTAAATAAGTATCAGTGCAGTTGTTCCTTTGGCTTTTCCTAAATAAGTATCAGTGCAGTTGTTCCTTTGGCTTTTCCTAAATAAGTATCAGTGCAGTTGTTCCTTTGTCTTTTTCTAAATAAGTATCAGTACAGTTGTTCCTTTGGCTTTTCCTAAACATTAATGTCCAAACTGATCTGATAAAAATAGAGCTGCATCATAATCAGCAATCTCCTTAATCTATTTACGAATACTAATTACATTAGAGCTGGTGAATTCTCCACTTTATTGCAACGATTAGAGCTTGCTGTTAACTATCACCGTGTTTCCGATGAAACGAGAAACTGCAACCTTTCCCAAAACAAATGGAAAGATATAAGGGCTGTTTTAGGTCGATGGTGTTTACAATATTGTAATGGACATCTAAAGAGTCAATGCCTGTAAATGGTGATATAGAGGACAGCATTGATGTTTACTGTGTGCATCACAACACTAAGAAGTTAAAATCACTCAGAGTAACACTTACATCCTATGTATCAGCAATTACAATGCTAAGATTCAATACTCAGAGTCGGGGTCTCGAGTGGTATAAAGCGCTTGCCGTTCTAGATCACTGCCATCGCACCTTTGTCTGAGTTGGTTCGCGTCTCGAGCTCGGCTAAAGTGGGTATTTGAGAAAGGTTGCCTGTAGTTTCCCGTGGGTCGGTAGTTCTTCCGGGCGTTTTCCCAGGTTCTTCCTCCACCACTTATACTGGCCACCATGTATAGCCTAAAAAATGGCGTTAAACCCAAACCAATAATATGGAAACTTAATGTAAGACTTACATGGTAGGTATCAGCAGCTACAATGCTAAATTGTGTGGATTCAAAAGCCAGATAATTATGCAGTACAGTTTGTGGCTTTTTGAAACATAGATTTAGATATATTTTTTCTATCCTATCAGAATCACACCAGACCTTACATTAATCGCTATTAGTGGTGTTTGCAGATGTGACTACCGGTCAAAACTATATTCACCGAGACTTTGTTTTATAACATTAATAATAGCTATTAGGTGTTTTATAATAATATTAATGGTTACAAGGTGTTTTAAAACAATATTAATGCTCATTAGGTGTTTTATAATAATAATAATACTTATTAGATGTTTTATAATAATATTAATACTTATTAGGTGTTTAATAACACTATAAATGGTTTTTGGTTGTTAAAAAACAATATAAATGGTTAATAGATATTTTATAACAATATTAAAGGTTATTAGGTGTTTTATAACAATATAAATGGTTATTATGTATTTTTAAAGACTATTGATAGTCATTAGGTGTTTAATAACAATATAAACGGTTATTAGGTGTTTTATCACAATGTCAATGGTTATCAGGTGTTTTATAACAATATTAATAGTCATTAGGTCCAGTTACAAAGATTTGCTATACACAGGATATTATGATAAAAATGAAGATAAAGGTAATATATATGATGAAAATGAAGATAAAGGCAATAGATATGATGAAAATGAAGATAAAGGTAATAGATATGATGAAAATGAAGATAAAGGTAATAGATATGATGAAAATGAAGATAAAGGTAATAGATATGATGAAAACAACTTACAATTTATCGATTACAGCTTATTAACACGGTGTCATATTTTTTCGAGTCAGACCGCTTCAGTAATTTTAGAATATTTAATGTGATGACAGAACTGGAACTTTTTAATTTCCTGTTGTATCGCCTCTGCGAAAAAGAGTTATATTCTAAATTTGACAATAGCCCAGAATATGCGGTTTCCACTACTTATTCATTCACACATTAAAAAAATCACTACACGCAGTGAGAAATCTGCATAGATTCCACTACTTATTCATTCACACATTAAAAATATCACTACACGCAGTGAGAAATCTGCATACATTCCACTACTGATTCATTCACACATTAAAAAAATCACTACACGCAGTGAGAAATCTGCATAGATTCCACTACTTATTCATTCACACATTAAAAAAATCACTACACGCAGTGAGAAATATGCATACATTCCACTACTTGTTCATTCACACATTAAAAAAATCACTACACGCAGTGAGAAATCTGCATACATTCCACTACTTATTCATTCACACATTAAAAAAATCATTACACGCAGTGAGAAATCTGCATAGATTCCACTACTTATTCATTCACACATTAAAAATATCACTACACGCAGTGAGAAATCTGCATACATTCCACTACTTATTCATTCACACATTAAAAAAATCATTACACGCAGTGAGAAATCTGCATAGATTCCACTACTTGTTCATTCACACATTAAAAAAATCACTACACGCAGTGAGAAATCTGCATACATTCCACTACTTATTCATTCACACATTAAAAAAATCATTACACGCAGTGAGAAATCTGCATAGATTCCACTACTTATTCATTCACACATTAAAAATATCACTACACGCAGTGAGAAATCTGCATACATTCCACTACTTATTCATTCACACATTAAAAAAATCATTACACGCAGTGAGAAATCTGCATAGATTCCACTACTTGTTCATTCACACATTAAAAATATCACTACACGCAGTGAGAAATCTGCATAGATTCCACTACTTATTCATTCATACATAAAAAATATCATTGCACACAGCGAGAAATTTGCATCTTTTCTGGAGTAAGACGAGATACGATAAGTTACGCAAGAGCGCACTCAATGGCTTACATACAGACGAACGGCAAGAATTACATAACGCGTCTCTTGTAACAAAAAAAATAAACGTCGAAAAAAGACATATTCTATAATTTCACACAAATGTCAACGAGAAAAGATGACACATTGATTAAATACTTGCCAAAATCTTGGAGAAAAATATGATTAAAGAAAACAATCATGACAGGGTCGTTCGTTAACAGATATATCTGAAACACCCGTTTGCATTTAAAAATGTTAACAAAATGTCCATACCTGTCACAGTTTACCCAGTACTACTGATGTATTCATACCTTTGTCTTGACTCAACGTTCGCAAACAATTTATCCAAATCAAACCTTTTCTTAAACCTACTCGATGCAAATAATAGATGATTACATTAGCCGTCCTGGTATTTGTGTCGATATATGCTGAGATGTATATTTGCATCGTACACGCTTGACCTTAAATATGACATTAAGATAACAAGTTGATACAAGTGAAATTACGATAATATGGATATCAGGAAGGAACGCTATACTCATCTCCATAAGTTGGATATCAGAAATGAACGCTATACTCATCTACATAAGTTGGACATCAGAAAGGAACGCTATACTCATCTCCATAAGATAGTATCAGAAAGAAACGCTATACTCATCTCTGTAAGATAGCTATCCGAAAGGGACGCTATACTCGTCTCTGTAAGATGGTATCAGAAAGAAACGCTATACTCATCTCCATAAGATAGTATCAGAAAGAAACGCTATACTCATCTCCATAAGATAGTATCAGAAAGAAACGCTATACTCATCTCTATAAGATAGCTATCAGAAAGGGACGCTATATTTATAATCATAATTTGGACATCAGAAATGAACGCTATACACATCTCCATAATTTGGATTTCAGAAGGAACGCTATACTCAACTCCATAATTTGGATATCACAAAGGAACGCTATACTCATCTCCATAATTTGGATTTCAGAAGGAACGCTATACTCATCTCCATAAGATGGATATAAAAAAGGAACTATATGCTCATTTCCATAAGATGGGTATCAGAAATGAACGCTATGCTCATCTCCATAGTTTGTATATCAGAAAGGAACGCGAAAAGCATCTCCATAAGATGAATATCAGAAATGAACGCTATACTCATCTCTATTAGAAGGGTATCATAAAACAACACGCTATAACCATCTCCATAATTTCGATATAGAGAAATGAACGCTATACCCATCTCCATAATTTCTATGTCAGAAATGAACGCTATACTCATCTCTATTAGAATTGTATCATAAAACAACACGCTATAACCATCTCCATAATTTCGATATAGAGAAAGGAACGCTATACCCATCTCCATAATTTCTGTGTCAGAAATGAACGCTATACTCATCTCCGTAATTTGGATATCAGAAAGGAACGCAATGCTCATCTCCATAAGTTGGATATCAGAACAGAACGCTTTACTCATCTACATAAGATGGACGTCAGAAATGAATACTATACCCATCTCCATAGTTTGAATATCAGAAAGGAACGCTATACTCATCTCCATCACTTGGATATCAGAAAAGAACGCTATACTCGTGTTCATATGATGGATATCAGAAAGAATCGCTATACTCATCCCCATCAGATGGATATCATAAAGAAACAGTATACTCATATCCATAATTTAGATATCAGAACGGAACGCTATACTCATCTACATAGTTTGACTCTCAGAAAGGAGCGCTATACTCATCTAAACGCTATACTTATCTCCATTATATGGATATCAGAAATGAACTCTATACTCATCTCCATAATTCGAATTTAAGAAAGGTACGCTATACTCATCTCCATAGATTTGGTATCAGAAAGGAACGCTTTATTCATCTTCATAATTTGGATATCAGAAAGAAACGCTATTCTCATCTCGATAATATGGATATCATAAAGAAACGATATACTCAGCTCCATGATTTGCATACCAGAAAGGAACGCAATACTCGTCTCCATCATTTGGATAGAAACGCTATACTCATCTCCATAATATGGATATCAGAAAGGAATGCTATCCTCATCTCTATAATTTGGATATCAGCGAGGAACCTTATAGTCATCTCCATAAGATGGATATCAGAAAGGAACGCTATAGTCATCTCCGTTAGAAGGTATCAGAAAACGGTTTACTCATCTCAATAGTTTCTATATCAGAAATGAACGCTATATCCATCTCAATAATTTCTATGTCAGAAATGAACGCTATACTCATCTCCATAATTTGGATATCAGAAAGGAACGCAATACTCATCTACATAAGATGGGTATCACAAAGGAACGCAATGCTGATCTCCTTAAGAAGGATATCACAAAGGAACGCTATACTCATCTCCATAATTTGGACATCAGAAAGGAACGCTATAATCATAACCATAATTTGGATGTAAGAAAGGAACGCTATACTCAACTCCATACTATGGATAGCAAAAAAGGAACGCTATGTTCAGCTGCTTAATTTGAATATCAAAAAGGAACTGTATAGTCATCTCTATAATTATGATATTAGAAAGGAAAGCTATACTCATCTCCATAAGTTGGATATTTAAAAAGAACGCTATACTCATCTCCATAATTCGGATATCAGAAAGGATCGCTATACTCATCTCCATAAGAGGGTTACCAGAAAGGAACGCTACATTCATCTCCATAATTCGGATATCAGAAAGGAACGCTATACTCATCTCCATAAGATGGACATCAGAAATGAACGCCATACTCATCTCCAGTGATACTACTAAGAAAGCCCAATTCTACATAATAATCACATTAAATAGTTTACCAATATGCATTACAGAAACTGCAATAATAGGCTTGAAATAATCCTCTTGGCATTTCGAAATCACTCTATCAATAAACAGATCAGCTGTTGTAACACCGACGAATAATGAACTTAGCTAGCTTGGCCTCACACTAGAGCTTACATACTAAAATCGGATCACGTGATGTTTGTCTGAATTATGATATATCTCAACCTTGGAACTTTATACATGGTTCTACCCAATCTAAGAATGTCTCATCCTACAGTACACACCAGCTAATTTAACAAGACCAGTACTTACAATATAATTAATTCAATAAATGTTAATAATTATAAACATGAATGAAAATGTATATAATATAGATATAAATTGTTTGATTCTTTTAGGCACTTTGTTGGAGAATTTGTTTCACGAGGACATTTCTAATGTTGTCATTACCTTCTTCTTTTTCAATGTTCGATTTTGACAACTTTATCATTTGAGGCTCAAAAATTAAAAATTTCTCCGCTATGTTTTGCACAGTAGCAATACACAGTTTGTAAAAAACATTTACCACAAATTACATACAGACATGGCAAACGCATGTGTGAAGTTGTGCCTTGAGTGCATGCATTTCTTTTGCTATTATCTGATATAGACTTGTTGGATAAACTTTTTTTTATTATAACTGAATACAAATATGAAACTTTTTTGATCTAAATGAAGTACTCTGTTATGTATATCTTTTGTATTGTGTGGTGGCTTTTCTTCATGACTATTGATGTTGTCCAAAACTGAGTTAATTTTTGCTTGACCTGAATTGATTTTTTATTTTATTCTGTGCATAAAAGATAATACATAGCTAAATTATTCTCCATGTGTATGGGTTTAAAATCAGTATTATTATTAATAGAAGTAAATATGCTTATTTGGGTCTAGGTCTATGTTTTGGAATTTCCTAAATGTATTTTACATAATCTAGGTCCTGGTTTTTTATTTTGGAAACATCATGATCATTCTAGAAGGTTATTTTCCATTAGGTAATTTTTTTTATATAGAAAATTACACTTGTGACACAAGGTCGAGTAGAGAACTGTATAATCTTTTAACTGAGAGGATTTTTCAGTCGTGTTTTAAGATCTATCACTTTCAAGCCTCATTATATGTTGTATCCAGTAATTCATTTTTGGGCCGGAAATTTTATTTCTTCTAATTGTTGAATGCAAGTTAATATTTTCTCTGAAAACAGAAAAATGCTCTGATAAAATTCATGGACAGACATTTACTGGAATTTAAACTGAATACAGACCTGGAATTATATTACTTTGATTCAACAAAAGACTGTTGACCCATCGACACACTGTAAGCTACCACAGACACATCATTGCCTACATTATTTGGATTTATTCTGGATTTCTACTTAATTTTATTCAGGACTTTAAATTATTAGGACTTATGGCTGTAATTCTTGAATTATTTGGGGATTTAATCCGCAATTAAGCGAGTTCTTTTTTCTCACTGTTACATTCTATTCTAGTTAAATGCATCATGTATGTGTGTATGTATGTATGTATGTATGTATGGTGTTCTTTTGTAACAGCGTTTTACACAGTTAATATTCTAGATTTTATTTTGCACTTTTAGATTATGTTTTAACATGACTGATATTGGATGTAAACATATCTACGCGTAGGACATTAGTCTCTCACTTGGGAATTCCTAATTTTGTTCACAACTTGAAAAGTTCTAGAATCAAGTTGTTTACGAATTTAATAGAAGTTGACCTTCATCATATGTCTTAGCTTGCTATATTAATGTTGTTTACTTCAAAATTATTAATTTCTCCATTTTTATTCGAAGTGGAATCAGTGTTTTTGTTTTGTTTCAGTTAATATTTGAGAGGCTCTGTTAAAATTATTCACTGGAATTGCGAAGTATTTTGATTTTCGGCCTAATGAATATTTTGGGATTATTGTGAATTCATTCAATGACATTTTGGATTATATCATTGTGGCAAGTCAGGACTTTTGGCACATTAGCATTTTCGAAGCTACTGGCATATCAGCACATTCAACATCGGAATTAATTCGGAATACCTGTAGAATTCATTCGGAATATTTTATAATTTTGGTCTTCTCACAGAACTTTCAGAACTATTTGGAAATTAAGTTACAAGACTCTAAGTTCTTGAATTTTACATAACTTTCTAGTTTTTAATCTTTAAGTTACTTAGCTTATGACCATTGAGTCGCAACAACACTTTTATGAATTTGTATATTAGACCTGATGGCGAGTCATCAGACGTGTCCTAAAGGCCGCCATTTGCACACGCAGGCACAAAACTTAAGTTAGCAAAACTGAAAGAGTTATCCCTCTTCCACCGGAATGAAAGTTACACACGATACAATTTACAAAGTTTACCTCAGATGATTCCGGGAGTCTCCCAAGATACATCGACAAGAGTAATCAAATACTTTCTGCCAAAACAATCCTATATGGACCACATGGACATTTAGTAGCGGACGTCATGACAACTGTTCTTGCAATGTAGCGTATAATCCCTCTCATCGCATGCCTCGTTTTTCCATCCATCGAATGCATCTCACCGCATGCCTCGTTTAGCCATCCAGTCGAATTCCCCTCACCCCATGTCTCTTTTAGCCATCCAATCGAACTACTCTCACCGCATGCCTCTTTTAGCCATCCATCTGATATGGAAATGTTTAGCTTTAACCTTGTGACTGTCCTTTGCCTGCCCAGAACGATATAGATTATCTAATTAGTTAAATGTGAGTGGGTTACCTGAAAGTCTTAGAATTATTGTTAGCATTGTGTTAATAATAAGGAAACAAGCTGCATATAAGATAAAGTATTCTTGTATAGTCTCGATGAGTTAGACTGTGGTTATGTACAACGGAATTACAACGTATCTAGTGTAAAACAAGGATACACCGAACAGACGTCATCCATATCAATTTGCAATGACCTTTTTACACATTGATGTATTTGTTTAATCGTGCTTCTTTATCAGTGAAATGACAAACCAGCTTGACTTAACACTATAGGCCTATGCTTAGGTACACGTTCATGGGAAAAGCCATATTATTCATAGATGCGACTTTTAGCCATGGATCAGATTTCCCTTTAGAAACAAGTATTTTAGAAAGCGACGGGAAGTTTTTCCAGTGAACCATTAGAGTCTGCATTACTCTAAGGTACCGTGAGCCATTAAAGTTTGTTTTCTGGAATGTGCTGTGAACCATTACAGTTTGTAGGACTGGAAGGTACCGTGAACCACAACACAATTTATGAGCACCAAATTAGGGTACTTATATATTTTCCCTTAACAAAATGCCAGCGATATAAAGTTTGCAATATGCTATTTATATAATATTGCTGGGTTCTTTTCTGCTTTACACGTCGTAGCTGTTATCTGCTATACATCTTTCAGAATTGAAGGCAGGTGTGTACAGCCAGGTTACGTGCCCGAATTTCTAATGTTAGAAGACAAATAATTTGGCATAATGAATGTAAAAATAAATTCGATATTCTGATGTTGGAAGACAAATAACAAGGCATAATGAATGTAAAATAAATTCGATATTCTGATGTTGGAAGACAAATGGCAAGACATATTGAATGAAAAATAAATTCGATATTCTGATGTTGGAAGACAAATAACAAGGCATAATGAATGTAAAATAAATTCGATATTCTGATGTTGGAAGACAAATGGGAAGACATATTGAATGAAAAATAAATTCGATATTCTGATGTTGGAAGACAAATAACAAGGCATAATGAATGCAAAATAAATTCGATATTCTGATGTTGGAAGACAAATAACAAGGCATAATGAATGTAAAATAAATTCGATATTCTGATGTTGGAAGACAAATGGCAAGACATATTGAATGAAAAATAAATTCGATATTCTGATGTTGGAAGACAAATAACAAGGCATAATGAATGTAAAATAAATTCGATATTCTGATGTTGGAAGACAAATGGCAAGACATATTGAATGAAAAATAAATTCG
This sequence comes from Sinohyriopsis cumingii, assembly GCA_028554795.2. Lineage (NCBI taxonomy): Eukaryota > Metazoa > Mollusca > Bivalvia > Unionida > Unionidae > Sinohyriopsis > Sinohyriopsis cumingii. The sequence goes on from CM068830.1 coordinate 17,766,700, forward strand.
ATATTCTGATGTTGGGAGACAAATAACAAGGCATATTGAATGTAAAAAAAAGCCGAAAAGAAAGACAGATGCTCTAAAAGTAGTTTTGACTTGATAGGTCTGATGAAAAATGAAAAAATGACAAGAACATCAGGATTGCAAAGTTAAATGCCATCAACTGTGATAAATCAGATTAAAGTTTGGTACGCATCAGTGACGCACTTACACATTTTGATTTGACTGTGTTATATGCCTGCTGTTTAAGGTGTTTGTGTTCAGCCTACTTTTTATGATGCTTGGTTATGTTTGGCCTGCTATTTTACGGTGTTTGAGTGTATTCAGCCTGCTTTTTAAGGAGCGTTTGATTAGTTAGATATATCATCTCTACGGACTAATTGTTTATTAATTAATTTTTTATTTAATTAATCGTTTATCAATTAATTAATTCATTCATTCATTCATTCATTCATTCATTCATTGTTAATTAATTAATTAATTAATTAATTAATTAATTAATTAATTAATTAAGCACATTGGATTTTAAAACATTAATTAGAAATCTTTTAGACATATTTCTTACACATATATTTCTACATCCAAGGACACAATTTAGACTACCATTCCTAACATTATATACTAGTGAATCCAAGGAAGAGATTTAGACTACCATTCCTAACATTATATACTAGTGCATCCAAGGAAGAGATTTAGAATACCACTTTTCTTACATTATATTCTAGTGAATCCAAGGAAGAGATTTGGACTACCATTACTAACATTATATACTAGTGCATCCAAGGAAGAGATTTAGACTACCACTTTTCTTACATTATATATTAGTGCATCCAAGGAAGAGATTTAGACTACCATTCCTAACATTATATTCTAGTGCATCCAAGGAAGAGATTTAGACTACCACTTTTCTTACATTATATTCTAGTGAATCCAAGGAAGAGATTTGGACTACCATTCCTAACATTATATACTAGTGAATCCAAGGAAGAGATTTAGGCTACCACTTTTCTTACATTATATTCTAGTGAATCCAAGGAAGAGATTTGGACTACCATTCCTAACATTATATACTAGTGAATCCAAGGAAGAGATTTAGACTACCACTTTTCTTACATTATATTCTAGTGAATCCAAGGAAGAGATTTAGACTACCATTCCTAACATTATATACTAGTGAATCCAAGGAAGAGATTTAGACTACCACTTTTCTTACATTATATTCTAGTGCATCCAAGGAAGAGATTTAGACTACCACTTTTCTTACATTATATTCTAGTGAATCCAAGGAAGAGATTTGGACTACCATTCCTAACATTATATACTAGTGCATCCAAGGAAGAGATTTAGACTACCACTTTTCTTACATTATATTCTAGTGAATCCAAGGAAGAGATTTAGACTACCATTCCTAACATTATATACTAGTGAATCCAAGGAAGAGATTTAGACTACCACTTTTCTTACATTATATTCTAGTACATCCAAGGAAGAGATTTAGACTACCACTTTTCTTACATTATATTCTAGTGAATCCAAGGAAGAGATTTAGACTACCATTCCCAACATTATATACTAGTGAATCCAAGGAAGAGATTTAGACTACCACTTTTCTTACATTATATTCTAGTGAATCCAAGGAAGAGATTTAGACTACCACTTTTCTTACATTATATTCTAGTGAATCCAAGGAAGAGATTTAGACTACCATTCCTAACATTATATACTAGTGAATCCAAGGAAGAGATTTAGACTACCACTTTTCTTACATTATATTCTAGTGAATCCAAGGAAGAGATTTAGACTACCATTCCTAACATTACATACTAGTGAATCCAAGGAAGAGATTTAGACTACCACTTTTCTTACATTATATTCTAGTGAATCCAAGGAAGAGATTTAGACTACCACTTTTCTTACATTATATTCTAGTGCATCCAAGGAAGAGATTTAGACTACCACTTTTCTTACATTATATTCTAGTGCATCCAAGGAAGAGATTTAGACTACCACTTTTCTTACATTATATTCTAGTGAATCCAAGGAAGAGATTTAGACTACCACTTTTCTTACATTATATTCTAGTGAATCCAAGGAAGAGATTTAGACTACCACTTTTCTAACATTATATTCTAGTGAATCCAAGGAAGAAATTTAGACTACCATTCCTAACATTATATACTAGTGCATCCAAGGAAGAGATTTAGACTACCACTTTTCTTACATTATATTCTAGTGAATCCAGGGAAGGAATTTAGAGGACCATTTCTTCAATTATATACTAGTGAATCCAAGGAAGAAATTTAGACAACCAATTCTTACATTATCTATTAGTGAATCCAAGGAAGAAATTTAGACTACCATTTCTTCAGTTATATACTAGTGAATCCAAGGAAGAAATTTAGACTACCAATTCTTACATTATACACTAGTGAATCCAAGGAAGAAATTTAGACCACCAATTCTTACATTATCTATTAGTGAATCCAAGGAAGAAATTTAGACTACCATTTCTTCAGTTATATACTAGTGAATCCAAGGAAGAAATTTAGACTACCAATTCTTACATTATCTATTAGTGAATCCAAGGAAGAAATTTAGACCACCAATTCTTACATTATCTATTAGCGAATCCAAGGAAGAAATTTAGACTACCATTTCTTCAGTTATATACTAGTGAATCCAAGGAAGAAATTTAGACTACCAATTCTTACATTATATACTAGTGAATCCAAGGAAGAAATTTAGACTACCAATTCTTACATTATATACTAGTGAATCCAAGGAAGAAATTTAGACCACCATTTCTTACATTATTTACTAGGAACATAAAGGATTAAAGGGATATACTAATCACAGAAAGTAAGCTCTCTCTCTCTCTCTCTCTCTCTCTCTCTCTCAGAATGTGGTAGCCCGATAAATCAACCCCCTAAATCTGTGTTGATACTGATGGACGGTAATGCCAAAATGTAAATGTAAAATTCACATAGCTCATGTATGTCATTGATAAGATCCAATCATTTTACTCCGAAAGTTGTTTACTTGAGCCTTAATCAAGGCCAGGAACTAAGTAAAAAATAGAAACAGTTTTTATATTATTATGTATCTAAGGAAAAACTGAATTGTTTGGAAAATATCAAATTCCTAGTAAACAAAATTACATTACATTGACATGTAAAGAAAATAAAAAGACTCCAAAACACACAAACAATCAAATCAAATCAAACACAAATTAAATCAAATATAAATTACATCAAATATACGTAACAACGCCCCTTTACACGTCACAATATTACAGCATCACACATTGCGTAGGTCAGCTTACACGTAAAAATATTATAGCATCACACAGTGGGTAGGACTCTTACACGTCACAATATATAGAGGATCTCAAATGGGTAATGATTTAATATTGAATTTATGAAACAAGTTGAATAATGTCCAGCTTTTGCGAGCCTTTCATATATTTTATATTAAATCATTACCCATTTGAGACTTTTTATCACATAGATTTCGTTTATTCTGATAGACGGTGCACCGTTCATTTGTTGTGCATAAAATATAGTCCCAAACAAAGTTTAACTAGTAAAAGTAGACTGTACGTTTTTTTTACAAACTATAATTCGAAGAAAAAGCTTCCATCCGAATAAACAGAACATTTTATAACGTTTTTCAAACCAGAATGATCAATGCGATGTGATGCCACGTTGTTTGATACGGTACACAGTAGGCCTAGAGTACATGTTTTCTCTAAAATGTAACTTTCAGAACATAACATTGCATTGTTGCAATTTTCATGTGAAATAGGATTACTGGATGCAAACATTTTCACATTTACTGCAATGCATTTGTGACCAGTTGTTTGCAGTATTTGATTTTGTAACAACAGACTGTACAGAAGACGTAAACAATTCTTAGTCGGATTTGCATCCCATATATGCTGCTGGCCTGAAGTACTCTCCACGATTGCACAGACAACAGAAGCACCGACAAAACTGAGCCCCATCTGGAAGGACAAGAACAGTTCAAAGGTCAGACTGATGCACTCACTTTTGATCTCCATATTGATACGCCTGCGAATCATGGATCATAACAGGTGACTTAGAGAAAAGGATACAGGCCACAGAGATAAGATGTTTCTGAGAGATCCTCGGTGTCACAAATAAAGACCGTGTCACCAATGAAGAAATGCGACAATGGATAATACAAGCCATTAGGCCTCGCGAAGATCTCCTGATGGCAGTGAAAAAAGACGTAAACTGCAGTGGTATGGTCATTTCTCACGATCATCAGGACTTGCCAAGACAATTCTGCAAGACACTGTACATGGAAGAAGATAGAGAGGCAGGCAAAGAAAGAAGTTGAAAGATAACATTCGAGAGTGGACAGGCTTGACATTAGCCACTCATTGAGAAAGACAGAAAATAAAATCGAGAGGAATTGAGGAAGCTGGTTGTTCGGTCTTGTGCGGTGCCCAAACGGTCTACCAGACTACGGGACTGATGATGATGTTGATAATGATGATGATATACTGTAAGTTCTGTCAGTTGGGAGACCCATTTATGTCCACATTCTTCTGTGAACAGATGTGAGTTTATTTACTTCTGTACGTTAACATTTAAACCACACTTGTATATACGGTGGATTCTATATCTGTGTTACAGATATACCGCCCCCTCCCCCACCCCGCCACCCGCTATCAAATAAGCAATACCCTTAGTTTTAATTCTTATTGCTGTTCTTGTCTTGTACTTTCATGCCATTTTCATTTGATGATATTGTTATACATGTCATAACAAACCCCTGTGGGGGTAACATATCCATATTCAGACAGCCGAGATAATTTTACCTCAATTTCCTTTCGCGAGTCAAGTTAAAAAATGGCCGCCAATAATGTTTATTTAAAACAAAAACATTCCAGAAGGCGGTGTTAAAAACGTTTTTCCACGATCCCAGCCAATCATTAAAGCAGATACTGCACAATAATTTCATGGGTTTATTTGGACCAATCAGAATCAAATAAAGTGATATTTTACCGTATGGTAATATCAAAATTATGAAACTGCACATACTATATGGACAACTATACCTACTATGTGATAATATAGCATCACACAGTGGTTGGGCCCCCTTACGCGTTACAGTATTATAGCATCACAGTGGGTAGGCGTGTTTATAGACACTCTACTGTAGCATCGCGTATACAAACACCAAAACTATACTCTAGCATACAAGTACGAGGCCCCTGTTGGCCAAGGCGCTCGCCTTTACAGATCAATGACATCTCACCTCTGTCCGAATGGGTTCGAGCCTCGGCATAACGACACTGGCCGCTGTGTATAGCATAAATGTATTGAAAAATGGCACTAAACTCATAACAACAACAACTCCAACAACATATAACGAACGCGGCATAAAACATATACATGCACATATTTTGTTAAGGGATAGGCTTTATGTTAAGGAAAAGAAATAAACACAATCACATACAAAAGTACGTGCGCATACAAACAAAATACACACAAACGTAGGCGCGCACACTTACACACACAAAAACAAACATACACACACACATACACAAACGTACATGCGCGCACACACACAAACTCCTGCATACAAAAACACATACATACACACAAACGAACCCTTGTATACAAAAACACATACATAAACACATACACACACTGAATTTTGTGTTTAGCGACAAGTGGTTTTTGTTAAGGGAAAAAAACAAACGCACCAGTAGTGAAGGGGGCCACCCTACGAACAATGGGAAAAGACATTACAGATCTCCGCGAGCTACTCTACGGACAATATTCATACGGACAATGGAAAACACCTTATATACGGACAAAAGGTTGGGGTTATATACGGAATGGAACAGGTGAGGTGACGTCACAGTACTGAAGATTGATAACAATGTAGCAAGGGGGCTGACCTCAACTGGGACCAAAGAGCGGGAAGAAACCCCAGAACGTTTTGGCGGAACAAAGACATATATAACACATACAACATATAACATACAAACATAAACAACTATACAACCGACCAAGAAATTGTTTTAGGCAAGAAAGCAAATCTTTTGGAGGCATATGAGTGGCCCTGAAAAGGGCCTTTGGGTTCTTCTTATATTTTCTCCAGTTCTTCCACCATTTCCTCACTTTCTCAATAATTCCTTTCTTCTTCTTCTTTACCTTCTCCTGCATCCAGTCAGGATGTCCCATAGATCTAAATTTCTCATGCACCTTTATCCAGTTTGTTTTAGTCTGTCAAAGTTCTATTTTTTTTTTCTTTCTATTGTCTTTTTCTTTTCTCTCTTTATTTATCTTTCACCTCTTCTTCCAGCACTTTTTTCATTATTTCTTCTCCTTTCTTCAGTTGTTATAGCTCCAACTTTACGAAAGACCACTCTGTCAAATTAAATATGTCTTCCAAAAAACACCTCACTTTCATCATATTATCAAGGGCCTTCTTTAAGGTTCCCACTCGCACATAGTTTGGTTGAACTTAGGCTGAATGAAGCCTCTTAACCTTTCTACTTACTCCTCTATCATGCCTTTTACCAGATCCCTGGCTACTTTCAGGCTGGTCACTTGACTTGCCACAAAGTATTTGGTAACTGGATACCTCCATTAATGTTCTAGCCTTTCCACCACATATGCGACATCCACCATCCAACACCAACTGTCTTTCAAGTTGGTAAATAAATCCATTGCCATCTTCGTTTATTCAATGTTGAATGGCGCGAACGACGGAGGCTTTGACTTTATATTTGCCAAGCACGGACGTGAAGGAAAACATCCCTTACAATAACTTCACATATTATCTACTATTCCCACAAACGTACGCGAACACTTACAAACCCAAATATACTATTCACAATTCCCAATATCTACTATCCACGCACCGGAAGGAGAGGAAAACAAACCCCAAATATACTATCCACACACGGGAAGGAGCAAAAAACAATCCCAATATCTAATATAAAAATCCTCAGTATCTACTATCCACATACGTAAGAAGAAAAAACCTATTATATACTATCCACAAACCCAAAATCTACTATCCACACATGTGAAGAAGATAAAAACCACAATATCTACTATTCACACAAAAGTACGCTAATTCATACAAATACACACTCTACTATCCACACAGAAGGGAAGGAAAAAACCACAATATCTACTATCCACACTAACGTACGCGAGCTTATACAAACACACACAAATACACACATACACACACATATTATGAAAGGAGCGAGTGTTTATAATCACACTACTCCACACTTATACCAATTGGCAACTTGAATAGTCTCTTTTCTAGAGATTTGGGTAGACCTGAGAAGGGCTTTTTTCTTAAAACTCCAAATACACATTTCTTAATGCTGGTACCTCCCAGGACTGGAACCACATACTCAACGCCGACTCCAATTGTTGTCTCGATTGATTGTTGTGGTTGGGAGCGCAGACCGGGCTTGAGTAGCTTTACTATCCTACTCCTCTGTTTGAGGGATAGTGAAGACTTGTTCCCTTCTCCTATGCCACACTCATGGATGATGTGGTCTTCATACTTCATTTTCCCAGTTTTCCGTCATGGGGATAACGGCTCTCTGTACTGGTGTAGTGGCTGTTGTGGCTGCGGCTGTAGCTCACGTGCTAGTGTTTTTTTTTCTTTTTGTTTTTTGTTTCTTCACAGGTAATGATAAGTCATCAATTCAAACCGAACATTTAGTTTGAAAATCTCTGACAAGTAACCGTTTATTCGCTTTGTCTCCGCATTCGGATGAATCTCTAGAGACATCAAAAGGGGGGGGGAGGAATGATCACGCAAGTTTTTATACCACTGATGCAACACAGCTTCTTCCGAGATGAGACTCAAGCTTCGTCCAAATACTCGTCCAATTTTTCTTCTTGACTCATCAGATATTTATCCTGTTGAATTTGACTGGGATGATCATTTTGACATCCATAGCAATCTTTCTTGATCAATTCCGCAATTTTTTCTGCCAGGCGTTTGGCAAGACAGGAGACTAAATGTTGTTCTTGTTCTGGCCATCTGGACTTCATTACAATGTAATTTTCGTCTTTGTCTTGTGGTTCTACTTCCACGGTACCCTCCCATTCCATTTCCATAGATTATCCACTATTCGAAGAGGGATTACAGTTTTCCATTGCTTCTAATAGTCTAGAATGACTACTCTCAAACTGTTGATTTATATGGTATTAACGAATTCGGCATACAGGATGACGTTCACTGTCTCCTTCAGCTCGTCAGCAAACTGAATTTCCACAACAATCTGTCCGGATTTTATAGGGTGGAAAAGTCCCTCGTCGCTCACTTGGTTTGGAGTGAAATCAAAAACCCACAAAGCATAACCTTCTGCATGATCTTTGTACATAATACTGTGACTGGTGTTGGTTCCTAACTGTCCGGTGGCTTCGTACAGGGACAAGTACGCTCTCAAGTAATTCATCTCTTTACCAAACTTAGGTTCGAAAGGTCTGGTACACAAAGTTTTGCCAGCCCGACTGACTTCGATTTTCTTCACCTTGAAGTGCTGAAAGTTGAAAGGATTTTTTATTGAAGATTCCGTTCAAGGCTTCATTCTCGACGATACCAAGGATTAAACGTTTGGGTAACTGTCCTTGGAAAAGACTATCTTCGATCATGGAATGATGTTCACTGGGAATGGTAAAAGTTTTCACTTCCACGCGACGTATCGGATACTTGGCGGTCGTACGTGGAGTTTGGCGTCCTCGATTTTGCTTTTGTGGTTGTCAGGAGCTTCAGCCAAGAAATGGAAAGCGGTACTGCTGCAATTCGGTCTCAAGCGGATATTCACACCGTTTAGCAAATACTTCCCTTGCAACCACATATCCAAATGCAAACGATTCATCAGTTCTAAACTTTTCTTGTTTAAGACTTTTTTTCGTGTCGATCAAAATTCCAACATTATCTTTCGATAATGTTTTAGACTGGCCCACTGTGTCAGGTTCTCATGGCACCCAAACATTTAGATGGGTGTTCTTGGCGTCTATTCCGTACGTCAAGAGATATTCTAGGTAGGCACAGAAAGGGTAAGTATCCAAGCTGATTCTGACCAGTTTGTTATTCAAGTACAAATCCACTGAGCTGAACTAGGAATGCATGAAACTGTTGACGGGAGCTACTTTCTCCGTTTCCTCTATAGGATGTCCAGCCTTATCTAGAACTTTGACTTTCAGGTACAAGTAACTGCTATTCAGATAAATGAAATCTTCGGACTGTCTTTTGATTTCAAACTTGATGGGAGCTAAATCCGTCAAAGAGGAGACGGGATGAAATTCAACATTGAGATTCTTGCATGGTCATCATGGTGGGTGGCGTGGCAAACAAATCCATTTCCGACTTGGAATAGGCACAAGATTATCAGTGTATCATTTTTTGTTTCTATGATTCAATAATCAAAAACGTCTAATTCTCGGACGGTTATTCTTTTCCCAGTCTTTGTATCTTAAAGAGTATGAAGGCTTCTGAAAGGGTGTTTTCTTATTCGTCTCTTTCTGCCTTGTCCTTGCGTGGCGTCAGGGAAGCAGAAATGCCTGATTCGGCAGCGTCCAGAGCATTAAAAGGTGTTTCTTGTCGGCCCAGAATGTCTTTGCCCGTTCGCAGGAAGACGTTTTTGCCTGCTCTCAAGAATGCTTCTTTAGGGTTTTGGTTGTCGATGATGACATTTTGGAGAAATTTTTTTCCTTGCGTCAATGCGGCATATTTCAAAACGTTCAATCTTGTGTCACCATCGGTTTCAAAACTTTGACCACCGAACGAAAGGCTGATTTCAGCATATCTCCTAAACCATGTCCTCGCTGTCGAGCGACGACTCGGTACACTGGATACATGACTTACTAGTCGTTAGAGAATCTTTTTTCAAAATGGAGTTGGTGAATGAAATATTTTGTTCCCGATCTCCTTTCATAGCTATGCTGACAGTGTCAAAATACGACTTACTGATGGGTAAATAGTGAGGATGTACAAATTCACGGTGAACGTGATAGGCGTCTCCGCCTTCCTCGTCGGTGACCGTAGCAGAATCCACTTTGAAAGGAATGACACGCAATATCGATACGGAGGTGTGTCCCACCGTGTTGTACTCCACCACATCGGAGAATACAAAGATCAGACTGAGTCTTTGGTTCAGTTCTAGAGAGGAACGAAAATGTTTCACAAATTTCGAGTTGTCGTCAATGATTAGTATTTCTCTTATGTTCTTTACATCCTTGATCATCTTGTGTTCCCATCCCAAATTGTCATACAATTCAGGAAAGAATCTAATACCTATACTTTCTTCCTCACTTACACATTTCATCAGTAGCGACGAGACACTTTATGGAACTCGATGGTGACACGTTTGTTTACTTTGGCCAGGATTTTGTCAAATGCTGTGATGAATCTGTCAATAATCGCGTCCATCAGATGTTGACCGCTAAAATATTATCCTGAGTTAATTTTAAACTCATAGATGTAGAATGTAGGAGTAGTGCCGGGTACTGGTCGATTCGCAGTGAATTATGGTTGTTGTTTAGTGTTTATTATTGTTTGTTGCACTACGTCTTCAAGAATCCAGAACTTCGACCTCAAAATTGTTTTGAGTTTCAGTGATGTTTTTGATTTGTTTAGGGTAATTTATTTCCAATAAAGCCACTTCCCAATGGTCTTCGTGATCTAACTGGATGGCATGATGTAATTTGGCCGTGTAACAACACAAAGTATTGTTGGGAAACATCGGCATGGAACTGTCATGGCCGCACCGATGACACAATACACCACTAAGATTTGGCAGAAAAAGACGATTTGCTTTCTAGGCACACGTTCTCCACACCACACTCACAAGGGTTGCTTTTGTAGATCTTGCAGAGAAGAACTCGGTGAAAGAGTGGTCGCTGCGGTGGTAGCCGTACCTGAGGTTGTGTGGGAGGGCATGATGGTCATTTCTTTTCATAGCCAATGACTTGTGAACCGTTGATCCAAAAATCAAAACTGGTAGGATATCCTTTCCAACATACTTTGACTTTTCTGACACGTCGTTTTCCCACTTTACGGGTTCTTCTTTTGAAAATGCTTTCTATGTCGTACACTTAGTCTACACTTTTGGTTACGCGTTGTAACATTTCTTTTAACATTTACCCGTTCATGTATTCCAATTTATAGACGGCAGGATGACGGCCACGCACTCGTCCAGTGACACGAAACATTTCGGTGGTCCAGTTGGGTAAGTAGCCTGTGTCGAAAGTGCGTTTGGTTATGCCAATGCATACCCAATCTCCTGCTGCCAACACTCTACCTTTCTGGGGGGGGGGGGGCAGCCAATGACGAGAACTTACCAAAATGGCGCTCAAAAACGTGCACTTCGTGGTTGGATGTCACCTCTTGGGAGGCACTTCCGATGCTCCGACGGTAAGATTGGTTGTACGCTTGAACTAAGTGCGGTAAGATGTCGATGTACTTGAGAGTGTGGTGATGTGTAAAACATTTCCACATGCATTCTTTCAAGGTGCGTTGAAAACGTTCCACGATGCTGGCTTTGGTTTCGGGATTATCGGTGGTGAAAAAATGAATCTCACGTTTCTTTAATTCTTTTTGGAAAGCTTGATCCAGAAATTCGGTGCCTTTGTCGGTTTGCCAACAAAGAGGGTGACGTCCACTATGTTTCAGCACCAGTTTGAGGGCTCGGACTGATTCACCGCTAGATGTGTAAGTCAATGGCACAACCCAAGCTAATTTAAAAAAGACGTCGATGACATATAAAAAATATATGAAGCCACAATTGTACGTAGCCAAAGAGAGACATCGTCTCAATGGCTTTGCCATTGATGATCGATGCCCTCCACTCGGGTACGACATCTGGAAAATTTTCGTCGAATGGATTCGTGTAAAGTTGCACTTGAGTTAACGAAGACTTTTCAGGCGGATTTTGGCAGCATGATACAATTTCTGAACTCCTACGTAACCTGCAGGATGGGATGGATCGTTGTAAATGCTGGCTAACATTTTTAATAAGTCACCCACACTTCGCTGAAGCTACTTTGGATGGGGCGAGATGGTGGTATGGAAACGGCTTTCGTGTCCGATGTGCCACGGGAGTAGAAGTTGAGGGTAGTGGTGGTGGTGGAGGTGGCAATGGGATGGCTCTGGTCTTCCTTTCTTTTTTCAATTCTGATTTCCATTCTTTCTTTTTCACTTCTGTCGAAGGAGGAGTGGACATCATCTTTTTAACACAAGCTTTCAGTTCTTCTTGTTGGGGAGTGGAGGAAGGGGTCAACAAGGACGCTGAAATCTTACTAGGAACGGGAGCTGCTGACGGTGTTCGAAAGACTTCTCGTACCTCTTGTTCCTCAGGCATTCGTGGGGCTCTGTCTGTCTTGACCGCTGAGGGTGGTTGTTGTTGTTGTTCTTGTTGTAGAGTTTAACGCCATTTTTCAGCACACAAAAGGCTATACATGGAGGCCAGTATTAATGGTGGAGGAAGAACCCGGGAAAACTCCGGAAAGATCCACCGACCCACGAGAAGCTACTGGCAAGCTTTCTCTCATACCCACATTGGCTGAATCCGAGACTCGAACCCACGCAGACAGAGGTGAGATGGCAGTGGTCCGTAACGGACAGCGCTTTAGACCACTCGGACACTCGGTGTCCCCGGGTGGTGGTGGTGCTAGTGATGTTTATGCTGATGGACTGTTCATCAAGACCTAAAATCTTTCAAAGTGGGCAGAGCTATTTCGTCTAAAGCTTTCTGATGAAAGAGTTGTAGTCGTTGCAAGAGTTGACCGTACTTTTGCGATTTTTTTTCTGTTTCGGACAAATTGTTGCGATCCATCAACGACTGCAATTCGTGTTGTAACTGGGAATGAGGATTGGGAGACAAATGCGGTGTCCGTTGTTCTTGCCAACGATGGTATTCCATCCATCGTTTGTAAGGCAGTAAAGCCAGTTTTGTCCTTACATCGGATTTCAATGGTCACGTCTGAGATTTATGGTCTCCAGAGATCCCTTTTATCTTCTTTGTCCCTTTTTATCTTGCTCCCTTCAATCCTCCCAGCATTGATCCCAATACTCCTTTCACCAGGGACCCTAACAACACGGGTAAATTTCTTCCGCGTTGTACCAACATCTTCTTCTTTTGACGAACGGGGATTTTCTTTTGAATCATTTGGCGAAGAACGTGACGATGTTTGGCTAAGCATTTCTTCTCTTCTTTAACAAAGGTATCGTGCCTTTCAAGCCATTCAAACAACATTCATACACGGTATCGATGAAGCCTGTGGATGCCGTTTGAATGAGTTTTTTTCACATAGCTTTGGACAGGACGGACAATATGTTCCTATGTTTGATTAAACGAGGAGACAGTCCTTTCCTTTTCTTTCCTTGTGGGGGTTACAATAGGGAAGGCTTCTGGGGGTGACATCTTAGGGTGTTCAGGAGCACAAAAACACTGATTTCCATTCTTTGCCTCAAGTCTTTTTTATACTGGAACGCGTTCCCACAGATTGTCTTTACGTCGTATCAACTTGATTTCAGGCATCACTCATCGTGGATGGGTTCGCAACGGACTAAATCGGGACAGTTATTGATTGGACAAATCCAGTAAACTCTGTACATGCCCGATCTCTCTTGGACTTTGATTTTAGGAGCAGGAACATTGTGAGCAGCTGATATTTTTTGGTGTCAAATTAGGTTTGGCAGGCATCACCAACAACGGAGAAGTGGAAGAACCTGAAGCTACTGGAGACGCGGTCGCCGTCGCTGAAGGTGGTGGTGGTTTGCGAATGTAAGGTTGTGTCCTGGCCGAAGTGTGTCTGATGCGTGTAAAAACTGTTTGCCTGGAGCATTTCTTTTTCTGTGGAATTTTCTTTTTTTGTGTGGGCTTTTCTTTTTCTGGGGTTTTAACCTGGTATTGACACCGTTGATCTTTTTCTTATTTGGAGTTCGTTTGACTTTTTTTGGAAGTGGCTTTTTTCTTGGGAGGACTTTGGGAACATTAGGATCCCAAAAGGGAGCGAATGATGACACCTCTTAGAATATCGCTACCTCCAGGTTCCAAAATGATTTGCTTTTTTGGTGTGAGTGTCGATGCGGTGATCGGCCAGTTGCGTCAAGTCTACTTCGTTTCTCTAAAAAAAGCTTTGGTTTGATTAGGAATTGCAGTAATTGACGTGCTGTCACCGTAGACCGTCGTAAGACTTATTTTAGGCTGGCTTCTAAGACACGAGCATGTATTTTTTTTTATTTCTTACACGACTGATGGCGTACACGACTCGAATCAATTTGAAGGGAAGATGAGACTAAAGGGACGTCATGTTGACTCTGTGTGAGACAGATCGAAAGTGTCCGAGTTTTTCTTTATAGATTCTTTTGTTAAGACGACGACGAGGACGTGTACACGACAGACCCACTGTCTTGGCACCAGTGGTGAAACAGATGGGTACGAAATCGCAAATAATCGGGTGTGGTGGGTTTTAAATCCACGAGTAAATATGCGTGTGGGGTTTGAGTGGCATCGTCGTACGCACGAGTCAGCCAAGGCGTTCTTAACTGTTTGGCTAAGACTTGCACTTGCGATTTATCTCTAAGGCTTATAAACAAGACCACGTAATGAGCATTGAGAAAGATGGTGCGATGGGCTTTACTTTGTTGGAACAAATTTTGAGTAATGTAAATGACACATGCATTACGTTGATGCCCTTTGCGTGTAAATTACAGTTTAATTTCTTCTTCGTTTCTCCTAACATGTCGAAAATGACCAGACGAGTTATACTGGGGTCAGACACGATTCCGTCGTCTTCGCTAGGAATGTCATCCACAAACACGATTGAATCGCCTTGACTTTCTCGCAAGAGATTGTACGCCGATTGCCACTCTTTCTAATACCGCACGATCCACTGAGGTGGACGATCGATCAAATGATGCTTATGTTCGTTCAAATGTTTGACAAATTCGGTTTCGCCTGAACCACTTGGTCCGACAATTAACATGTTAAACAGATGGCGAAGATGCAAGGCCTCCCAGCTGGTACGATCTAAGTGTTCGTCGATGACTGTGAAAGTGGAGGAAGAGTGAGCAGTGACAGTAGAGGTAGCCATAGTGCAGGGAATGTCACTTTTGACACGAAAACAGACAAGACAAGAGTTTTTATACTTTTTCTGAAGACACGTTTAATGCAAATTAAAATGGAACAACACGAAAAACAAAATGACATAAAAGCCAAATGGTTAAGTACAACGATAAAATACACATTAAAACGACCAACATGAATATAAACAAGTCACTGTACAACATGTTGTTGGTAAACAATGTGTCATAGGGACAGTGTGGAATGTTCTTACAGTCTCTACGTTGGTTATAGTCACACAGGTGTCCTCCTGGAATGGTCTTTCGGGAATGTCCATGACAGTCCTGTCCTGGAGGGAACGGTTGTCCTCGGTGATGGGTTCTTCTGCTTCTGAGACTGTGACTAACACAGGTTTAAAAGTTACTTTTTTCACTGAACATTTGAATAGAGGATCCCAATTTTTCGGCATAATTGGCCACTTCTTTGGTCCAAGCCTCCAAACCCCATTTTTTCCAATCACGTACATCTGTCCAATGAGGGTGTAAGTCACAAGCTACACACACATCGTCATACACATCTTCGGTACCTAAAAGTTGACGAATATTTTTTTCCTTTCGAGGTCGAGAAGTTTCCAGATGAAAACGCAAGGCAGCCCCAGCCTCCATCATTCTTCCCCAAACCTAAGTCTCATTTGTATGACCATACAGCTGAGAGAAATGAGAAATTAACAGAAACGTGATTGACGGACAATGGTAAAAAAATCTGCCCTGCCATATCTGCATTATTGTACAAGCAAATTTAATTCTGAAAATACCGCTGAGAACAACGTGTGTGTGTGTGTGTGTGTGTGTGTGTGTGGTTTTGGATTTTTAACGTAGCTTTAACAATTTTTTAGTCATATCACTACGATGTCTGCAGTGTGACAGTTTATAGTGATATCTAGCAATGGGTCATCATGCCGCAGACATGTAGCATGATGTCCCACCAGTCTCATTATCCTGACACCAGGCAGCTGTTAGTACCATTTTTGTATGTCTTTGGTATGACTCGGCCAGGGATCGAACCCACGACCTTTCGCATCCAAGGCGGACGCTCTAACCACTAGGCCACTGGAGCGGTCCTGAGAACAATGGGAATGTTCCTATTAAAAACATTCTTAACATGATGATAAAGGGAAGAGTTGCATGACAAGCTCTGTGACTCACTAACTAGCACACCGTCTTAAGAAACAGCACTTACCTCTACCGACCAGTTCCCACCTCTACACACCATCACCCCTCTACTCACCGACACCCACACCTGCTGAACATCACCACTATATGAATTAAACGTTGCACTATAGCCTTCTAACGACATTGAACATGATGGAGAAAATAATAAACACGCACTTAATAACAGCCATTTGCATATATTTACAGGTAAGGGTAAATTTAATGCCAGCTCAAGTTTCCTAGGCGGTTCTTTTCGAATTATGGAATACACTGTGGCGAAAAAAAAGCGATACATTGTCACAATGTCAATCAAAATCTGATTAAAGTTGGTGATTTCCAGCATAGCAGAGATGGGACGGACACCGGGGTTATGTTCTGTTGACCGACAATCAGGTTATTTTGACTTTTCCGTTAATCAATCAGATTATAACTTTCACATTTATGAAGCAACAAAATAAAAACAAGTAATTTCTAACGACAACCTTTCAAAATAAGAAATCTACAGCTTTATTTTATATCCTACACAAATAAGTGGACAGAGGTTTCCAAAGGTCACCAGAACACGAACCTCTGTCGGCATCGATCCCTACGTATTATCCACAATCCTAGACGAAACACATTCTATCAAATCTACGTATTTCCACAATCCTAGACATACGATAAATGTAAGCTTACCATTCTGCATCATGAGCACGTGGAATGCTTCATGCTTCTTTTGCAATTATTTCATATCTTACTACTTGCGTCAGTTGGTCTAAGTATTTGAAGAAGAAATAATAGCCGCACACAAATCTTCTTTCATTTATAATGAAACTTACCAACAAAGTTTTGTTTCGAACTGCGCACAACCATCTTTGAGAACACATCCAGATCCGTGTAACACTTCCTTGTAATGTTTCTGTAAGCGGAGTTTTGCGAACACGATGTTGTTGCGCACCACAAGCAGCTATTTATCACCAATAGTATTGTTGTCTGAGAGGGTTGTCTGATTTTACTACATTTCAACTGATTGGTTCAATCTTTTGTCTGTCCCGATTTGTAAGGTTGATGCACAAAAACCTCAAAACGATCCAAACTCCCCTGACGTGATAGGTGGGTTTGTAAATAGATGGATCATAAACGTATGTATTAAGAAGGGGATAGCTTTGATTATTGTCAAAGAAAGCAAGAATGGTACTTTTTGGATTGATGAAAACAAGGGAAAGGATGACGATGACGAGAACAGGTGAAGTAAACAAAAGAAAGAAGGAAGGAAAGAAGGAAGGAAAAGCGGAATATAAAGTAGAGAAGTGGGAGGAAAGATTATAACTAGGGCAACGCAGTGCTAACACGGGGTAACTCTAAACAACTTGTATATGTTTTATTTAGCAAAAAATAAAACAAAATAAAAATAAATACTTGTAAACACCAGTTAGATATGGCAAATAATGTAGCACAATATATTTTTTTCTTCATACATGCTAAGTAGTATATGGGGGCGACATAACCTCTTGTATATTGCTATGCTATCAAATGAATTGGTCATAAACTAAATTTTCTCGTTAATTGTTCCATTCGTTGTACCCTTTCACCACAATCTGTGTAACAGACTGTTGTGTGCTTTCATTAAATGCCTCAATATATACAAGGTTTTGATTCTTCCACATATCCATTCGTATGTCTGTTTTTCCATACATACTTACATACATCTTTATGTATGTATCCACACATGTATGTAGTAAGTATGTATGCATACGTAACATGTATGTATCCACACATGTATGTAGGAAGTATGTATGCATACGTAACATGTATGTATCCACACATGTATGTAGGATGTATGTATGCACACGTAAGTGACATGTATGCATGTACACATGTGTGAAGTATGTATGTATACATATATATTTGCATATGTATGTTTGTAGCGTATGTATGGGTAAGAAGATGCATAGATGAATCTAATCTGGACTTTTTATTCCACGGTACTTTCTATCTTAAATCATGAAATCACGTTTGTTGCAGGCAAAGCAGCTACCAGAAGAATTCTAAACACCACCGTCACGCTAATGTTAGACGTGATAACTTAGTGTAACATCAGTGTCTGAGCTTCTTATAATCCTAAACTTGCTGTACTGTCATTACTTCGGTATCACCATACAGTTTTAGAAGAAATGCGTTTAAAAGAGAAACAGAGCGGTACATTCATCACTTCAGTATCGCCATAGAATCCTGGATAAAGTACTTTTAAAACAGAAACAGAGAGGGACCTGGTCTATTGTCTGGTATCAATTCAAAAACAAGGTATTGATTACTCACATTCATAAATGCAGCGTTTGTGTTTCTAATATATATAAAAGAAATCTCTCTCTCTCTCTCTCTCTCTCTCTCTCTCTCTCTCTCTCACACACACACACACACACACACACACACACACACATGTGAAATCAATCTGGTTAATACGTTTTGCTATCTACCCTTGTAAATTTATCAAGCAATAAAAACTATGTTCTTCAAATAATACACAATGCAGACAACAAAACTGCAAAGTAAACATCGAATCTTGATTAAAAATATTATTTCTGATAGAGCTATTTTCTTCTCAACTTTCAAATAGTACTTTTGTTTCATCCTCTTCGATGCCGTATGCATTTTCTGTGGAACCTTGCTGCGCATTCTCATATGCTTTAAGTGCCTTCCTAAGGCCAGTCAAGAAAAGCAGACTGCAACCGATTGAGCAGGCTCCGCAGATGGCTTCCATTGTCCTGCACCAAGGAAAGATGAAATCGGAGCTAGCATTATCTTGTTCTTGCGGTAGGAACGTGTGTAAAAACACTAAATCCCATTGCAAAACCACTGAAAAAGAATATTATTGCATATCATTATATACGCGAGGTCCATTTTTGCGACAACTGGTGAAAAAGAATAAGAATTTGAAGGACTCTGCAGCCACATGATTGATAAAAGGTGGCATGACCTCCGCCGTGGATAGGCGCATTTTCCTCCAAACATTATATAAACTCTACTTCCGAGGATGACAAGAAGGGAATACTGATACTAATACTACTACTACTACTACTACTAAATAATGATGATGATGATGATCATAATAATAATAATAATAATAAATAATGTTACGCGCAAGGGGCCTCCCTATCATGCGAATCAGACACCTGCGTTGGTCTGGCTAAGGACAATTGTGTTCCTGTATTTTAAGGGACCACAATAGAACAGTCGTTGTCAACTCAAGAGCTCTTAATTGCGTGAGTATTACAAATATTGTTTCCATAATCACCTAATGGCACGCATCACGAAAGTCTAATTTCACACTTGCAAGATTTTTCTTGTTTCACGTTTTAATGACTTATTAGTAAGCCTTTCCAAGCCGAATATTAGCACTATACGTTGCAAAATACATCCCAAACACCAAAAACAAAGAATTATTTATATCTCAAATTACTAAATACACATGTCCAAAATATCAAGAGATTTCCCTACATTAAGAAATTAGAGAGGGTCCATTGTATTAAATTTGTCCATGCTGTCATAAAGTCTCGTGAATACTGTACAATATGACGTCTGCTCTTAGAAATCGGCTAATTACTCGGGTTAAGAAATATCTTCCCAACACCAATTAAAATAATCAAGTGAGCCCTCATGGAGAATCGTTAGGAACAACGTACTCTGGTGAGAAACCACACCACCACCTAAGGGTAGGAGTGGACAAGAACAAGGATGACAGAAAATGACAAAAGTTATTTTTTTAGAGGGGTTTCTTTTTCTTGAAGTAGAGTGATTTTATTTGTTTTGTGGTCCTGTGGTAAACTCGAGTTATTTGGACAAGTGCTTCCAAAATCAATTGTATACAAATAAGAACGTCTATGTTGGTGTTTGTACGAAATCTTATAACAAAGATTGTCGCAAGTCATTTGCGGCAATTCGTTACTCTCCAGATCACCAGTGGGTGTTTGTGCCGAGATTTCCTAGTTTTTCATGAGGATACATAATCAAAATACTCCCACAGCAAATACATTGTAATAATCTCATAAACATCAATGCGTGTGTCTGTTTTATGGATCGACAATTGACTGTGTTTGGGCAAGAAACCTTGATTGTCTAATTCAAGCATTGTAAATGTGCATCATAGAACATAAAACGAGAAAATTGTCCTCGGTTAAGATGGGTAGGGTGATTTATATTACTGAGAAACGAGAATATCATAGTAAAGACGGACTTTCTCCAAATGCAAACTTAGTATTAATTCAGCAGCAATGATTTTACATGCAGAGGGGTTGTTAGCAACTTATCTATTAAAACAATGTCGACATTCATGTTTTGATTTAAATGCAGAGAACTTTAGTTGTTTAGGAATTTGCTAGTAAAAACAAATAGGTAATTTTAACCTGTTATATCAAGGTACACATTTTTATCAATTGCTGTATCTTTTTTATGTGATAATATTGATAACATTTGTAATCATTTGCAAACACCAGAAACGCCAAAGGAACAAGTATGCGTGTGATTATCTCCGCTATGCCCAATCCAGCTGAAGCAACACATATGCCAGTTTAAATTGTTCCTATACCATATTGTGCCCAATTAAAAATGTGCATGGTTCTTTTGTATTTCTTTCTAACACCTCATGGGCCATGTTTCAATCTTCCTGAATAAATAATAATAGTCTCGTTAATTTCATATCGTCTAAAATTGGGATCAGTATCAATCGGTTTTGTTATGAATGGATAGCCGATAAGTCGTATTGAAGAGATGACGCTTGTTGTGGTGAAGAGCCTTAGTGACACTGCATGATGGGTAACGTGCTTTGTACTTTATCAGTCATTTATATATATATGAATGAGATATCATAAACTTCGTTGTGACATCCGGTTTTTACATTTTAAATATGTTTTGATATGCACGGTCGGAAGCTCAGTCATTTTGATTGTATTTTTCGCGTTCTCCTTTAGAAAAGTTGCACCAATTTTCTTGGGTTTTCTTGGGTTTGCTTTGCAGAAAATACATGTAGTCATCAGGACCATTATAACTCATTTGCTATGTAACACGTTTGTCAGGTAAAATTAAATTTGCTACAAGGTATCTGAATTTGTTCAGAGAAAACCAAATGATAAACTTAACAACCTTTTCAATATATATGCTTGTCAGTGGACAAATTTTATTCATGATGAATCTCGTTTCAATCAACATTTTATTGTTTATTTAAGAAAAGTTAAAGCATATATGGTATTGGGCTGTACGATACTGACATGGTTCGATTTTCTTCAATCCCAGATACGTGATCTTGTTATTATGCAGTGGGTAATAATTCATTGTCAGATCAATGTTCAAGAATTGCCAATGAAACAAAATTGCTTCTTGATCAAATGAACAAGGTAAGTAAAACTGCTATTCCAGCTCCAATCAAATAACTGATGTTGCTGGTTTAATTTGTATTACTTCATTCACGTAGTGTGCAGTCACAGTTGTGTCGTGTTATTTTCTAGGCTTTCGTTGTCCGGCAGTTAAATATTCAGCTTTGGCTTTCTAAAGTCATTTGTAATTTTCTAAAGTCATAAGAAATCTAAAGTCATATGAAATTTTCTCATGGCATTTGAAATTTTCTAAGAGAATGCAACAAAGAGTAAATTAAATTAATTGACTTCCAGTGGTATCCAAATAGATTCCGATATTGAATGTGTTGATTTGCATGTAGTCTAGAATGAGCTAATGTGCCAATGGCTTGGAACGTGGTGATGTGTTAACAGACTTTTGATATATCGTAATCATATAATCCAGTATGACTTGTCTGAATTCACTGTAACTCCAAATTAATGGTTTAGTCCAAAGATAGTACTGAGCACGTTGTAATTCTACTGAATAATAATTTGAATACATAAATCCACCCAAAATAAAAACCAAACACAACAATAATTCTGATTCTGCTTTGGATGTTATGGCAAGAATGGATAAGGGCAAGAATCATTAAGCCTAATGTAAACAAGTTCATATACCCCTCTATTTGTCTAAGGTCTCAATTACCATTGTATGGAAATACTATGTCAACTTAATGCAAAATATCCTTTCTGGAAAATTACAATATCAGAATCCAGACTATCTTTAAATCAAACTGAAGTAAACATGTTTCTAAATAATAATGATCTGAATATTTACTCCATAATCATAGAGAAATATTAGTTATGTATTGTGTTGTTTAAAAAATAAATGTCACTGTTCAAGTACACCATAAACTTAATTTTAGACAAATGTCATGTACCGAAAATAAATATACATAACATATAATCATTTTATAACAAAAAACAAAAAGCAATACAAATAAAATATACACAACAGTAATAGGGAACAATTTGGTAATCAGTCATGCTACACAGTAAATTACAACATCTCACAACGATTAGGATGGCCCATGCAAAGCAAAACGATTTAGTAATTCAGAACACTTTATGTGACTCAGTATCAGCCATTTCTAAACAACACTTGTGACGAATATATGTGTGTAGTGGCGCTTTTGTAAGAAAGAAATCTTGTTTAAACTTGGTTCTTCTCAGTGTTAGAAAGAAAGATATACACTT
Source organism: Sinohyriopsis cumingii (assembly GCA_028554795.2). NCBI lineage: Eukaryota > Metazoa > Mollusca > Bivalvia > Unionida > Unionidae > Sinohyriopsis > Sinohyriopsis cumingii. The sequence goes on from CM068830.1 coordinate 17,789,556, forward strand.
TGTATAATTTTATTTCGTTACATGCACGAAAATTACTAATTTATTTATGAATCATGCATAATATAAAGAGGTATACATGTATGTAATTGTGCTTGAGTATCAAAAACTGTGTTCACCATGGATTTTTCCCTTTTTCTGTTACTGGTATTCTATGCACGACTACGCTTGTAAAGTTCCGTATATTATTTCCTTCGTTTATCTTCAATTATTTACTTATCCACTGGTTATAAGTTCAAGTGCATCTATAATATCATACTTATGTTACGTTCTATCTTAGACACAAATTATAACGCAGAGAACAGGGCTTATATTACATTTTCGAAAACAATTGCATTTGAACGAGGAGATTTGTGGGCTTAGCGCCATTTTTCAGCACATGATAGGATAGTATACATTGTGAATAGTATATCTAGTGGAGGAAGAACACAGAAACAACCCGAGATAAACCAACGACCCGCGGGAAGCTACTGACAAGCTTTCTCGCATGCCCACATTGGTGGAGTCCTAGACTCAAACCTCTTCGGTAAAGGCGAGCGCATTATATCAGGGCCCCCGCATTTCAGTGAAATGATGGAAATATTTGGGACAGGCTGTCTTCCATAACTGACCTTGTCACACTGTTTGCTGCATTACCTTAGGCAAAATCCAAAGAATGGAAGCCTTCGAACGTGTAGTTTACTTACAGACCCATATAACTCCAAAGTAGTGGCAGGAAGTCTTTTTTATACATTAGTAATTACGTTCATCATCATGACTTTCTCCATAGATATCACTCTATCTTTATACCTGTAATTTAACCATATTCAACTCACTGACATTTCTCGTGCGATATATAGTCAAAAGCCAACAATAAGCACAAGTGGGCATGAAATCCCATCTTTGCTGACACATATGTAATAACTAAATGCAAGAGCGGCTTGCCAAATATTCTTAATCAGTTTCTGTAACCAATTCTTCAAATGCTGTTGATTGTATGTGTGTTTAAAAAAATAATCTTTTCAAAGATTCACTAGTGTTCTTTTTATATTTGTCATATCTGACAACACACCATAATTTTTTGTCCAAAATTTAAAGGCGTCTAAGCCCATTCGCCTTCTTCAAACTTGGTCAAATACTGTTAAGTACAAATTGTGTAATCATATTTCCATTTTAGTAACGGCAGCCATATTTGATGACCGAAAGGTATCAGTTTTATAAATATGAAATGTTTCCTATCCAGGATACCTTCTGTTAAATCATGTCTCTGTTACTCTGAGAAGAAATCAATAAAGTTTATTTGTTATTGGTAATGGCGGCCATATTTGAAGGGAGAATTACGTTATTTCAATAGCTTTAAAAAGCCCCTAGTAACGGGATGCTATTATTTAACTTTGGTGGAATTCGGAAGGTCAGTTATATATATATATATATATATATATATATATATATATATATATATATATATATATATATATATATATATATATATATATGTATGTATGTATGTATGTATATATAAAGAAATTGTAAGTAGTAAACGTGAACCGATGACAGACGATTCACAATGGAACAAGATCCATCCCATAAGCTTACTTACCCTTGGGCAAAAATAACTTTCGTACATCATTTCCTGTTATATTTAGCACAGATGTTTTGAGCTGAAATTAAGCAGATATGTAATTCAAGACAATGTATTTACATGGTTAAAATATTACATTACAAAGAACGTAGACAGTCATCGTTAGTAATGAATTCCAAAACGTACGTCCACCAGCTACAGGCGTGTCCCAGAGATACCTTATTAATTTGTTCAAATTTCTTGTTTATATCGGCTAAATAACGGACAGTTTAAAAATACTCATATGCTTATTAGCAGATGATTCCTCACTTCAAATTCGTGCTGCTTACCCATTATTAATGCATATCTTGAAATTCGTACTGCTGTCTTATTACTAAAACAAATCTTTGAATTCGTGCTGCTGTCCCGTTATTAATACAAATCTTTGAATTCGTGCTGCTGTCCCATTATTAATACAAATCTATGAATTCGTGCTGCTGTCCCATTATTAATACAAATCTTTGAATTCGTACTACTGTCCCATTATTAATATAAATCTTTAAATTCGTCCTACTGTTATATTATTAATACAAATCTTTGAATTCGTGATGCTGTTGTATTATTGATATAAATCTTTGAATTTGTGCTACTGTTCTATTATTAATACAAATCTTTGAATTCGTGTTGCTGTTCTATTATTGATACAAATCTTTGAATTCTTGCTTCTGTCCCATTATTATTACAAATCTTTGAATTCGTGCTGCTGTTCGTTGATACAAATCATTGAGCTCGTGTTGCTTTTCTGTTATCAATAAAAATCTTTGAATTCATGATGCTGTCCCATTATTAATACAAGTCTTGAAATTCGTGATGTTTTCTCATTATTAATATAAATCTTTGAATTCGTGCTGCTGTTCTATTATTAATACAAATCTTTGAATTCGTGTTGCTGTTCTATTATTGATACAAATCTTTGAATTCGTGCTTCTGTCCCATTATTATTACAAATCTTTGAATTCGTGCTGCTGTTCATTAATACAAATCACTGAGTTTGTGTTGCTTTTCTATTATCAATAAAAATCTTTGAATTCATGATGCTGTCCCATTATTAATACAAGTCTTGAAATTCGTGATGCTTTCTCATTATTAATATAAATCTTTGAATTCGTGTTGCTGTTCTATTATTGATACAAATCTTTGAATTCGTGCTTCTGTCCCATTATTATTACAAATCTTTGAATTCGTGCTGCTGTTATATTATTGATACAACTCAATGATTTCGTGTTGCTGTTATATTATTAATAAAAATCTTTAAAGTCATGATGCTGTCCCATTATTAATACAAGTCTTGAAATTCGTGATGTTTTCACATTATAAATACAAATCATTGAATTCGTGCTGCTGTTCTAGTATTAATACAAATCATTAAATTCGTGCTGCTGTCCCATCATTAATACAAATCTTTAAATTCGTGTTGCTATCCCAGTATTAGTACAAAGCTTTGAATTCGTGCTGCTGTTCCATTATTAATATAAATTTTTGAATTCGTGCCGCTGTCCCATTATTAATACAGATCTTTGAATTCGTGCTGCTGTTCTATTATTACTATAAATCTTTGAATTCTTGTTTCCGTTCTATTATTAATACAAATCTTTGAATTCGTGCTACTGTTTATTATTAATATAAATCTTTGAATTATTGTTTCCGTTCTATTATTAATACAAATCTTTGAACTCGTGCTGCTGTTCCATTATTAATATAAATCTTTGAATTCGTGCTACTGTTCCATTATTAATATAAATTTTTGAATTTGTGCTGCTGTTCCATTATTAATACAAAGCTTTGAATTCGTGCTGCTGTTCTATTATTAATATAAATTTTTGAATTCGTGCTGCTGTCCCATTATTAATACAGATCTTTGAATTCGTGCTGCTGTTCTATTATTAATATAAATCTTTGAATTCTTGTTTCCGTTCTATTATTATCTTTGAACTCGTGCTGCTGTTCCATTATTAATACAAATCTTTGAATTCGTGCTACTGGTCTATTATTAATACAAATCTTTGTATTCCTGCTACTGTTCTACTATTAATACAAATCTTTGAATTCGTGCTGCTGTTCTATTATTAATACAAATCATTGAATTCCTGCTGCTGTCACATTATTAATACAAATCTTTAAATTCGTGTTGCTATCCCATTATTAGTACAAAGCTTTGAATTCTTGCTGATCTTCTATTATTAATACAAATGTCTGAATTCGTGATGTTCTCCCATTATTAATACAAATCTCAAAATTCGTGTTGTTATCTTATTATTAATAACAATTTTGAACATTCGTGCTGCTGTCCCATTATTATTACAATCTTTTTTATTCATGATAGTGTCCCATTATTATTACAAATGTTCAAATTCGTGATACTGTCCAATTATTAATACAAAACATTTAAAGTGATAATCTTCACTAAATCTAGCACTGAGAAAATCTTTGGCTAGAAAATTATAATCCATCCAAATAAGAATGTGCTAATCGTTTGCTAGTAATTTTAATCAATCCAAATTATGAGCTAATCGCTAGCCAAGGTTCCGATGTGATAACCTATCTACACCTTAGCATATTGAGCAGAGATATTCGTGTGCTTCGGGTCTGTGAATTTCAGTGGATGCGGCGGCAAGCCACTGCATCCAATCAAAATTAAATTGTTCAGATTTGAGCACTGTTCCTACATGATCGAGACAAGGGGAGACAAGGGGAGCACACAACTTGAATGGGCTGATAAATAAACAATTTTCCACTGCCGCTCCGCGTTTGCACAAAAACCTTTCACTCAAATGGACCTGTAATGGCTTCTTTTGGTACAGAGTCATACTTTTGATGTTAAACTTTCAAAGTATACTTTTTAGGTCAATTGTCCCTATCATTTTCGGCCGATGTACAATGCACAACGCTATTGGTTAGTTGGCATTACATACTAAGGGAGGCAACTCATGAAATTAGGACAAAGCCTCAATATCTCCGTTCGATCCAACAAGGTGTAGATGCATTCCATCATTCATTCAGGTTGGAGACGTCGACCAGTGAACATCGAAGAGCAATAACCTCTAGCGCCCACGTGCGGCCAGGAATTGCCATTTGGAATGGAGAAGAAGGAGCCACCAGCCCTACCAGGACTATGTTGTAGCCGTGGATAGCGAAGACTGCTGCCAAATTACTTCACTGGGGGGAAGCCTTTTGCCTGAAGGAATGATAGTAGTTCACTTTAGCAACATCGAGGAAGTAATATCGGAGCCATGGCTGGTACCTTGAAGGAGTGTCATGCTGGTGCATGGGATAAGATGATGCATGTGCGGATACGGGGACTCACATAATTGTGGGAAAAGAAAGATTTAAGTCCTGAATGTCAACGAGTCTCCTCATATTGAATAATAGAGGAGGGTACTGCTGTAGTTAAAAGGAAACTTTGCTCTTTAGTATGCAGGCGAATTACCAGCTGGGGTGTTAGCAGTCCAATGGTCGGGTGGACCCTCTGACGAGTTTTTGGGTGGAACTTAAAGAGCGGTACCGGCTGACTCACTGTGGACTGACAATATCAGCGCTGTGAAACATATACTGCCTTACCGCTGATGACCCCCGGTTTTATCTCAATATGGAAAAGGTCGAGTTACCTGACACAATTGCCAAAGTGAATTATGCGGTTCCCATTTGGCAGGAAAACTGCTTTTGATAATATTTCTATTGTAATAGTCTAATTTGATCCGTTTGGTTACCGCCATCAAAAATCTTTATTTTCCAATTTGTATAATGCGTGATCCAAGCTATGCATGAGCCATTTTGACTTCGCTGTTTGGTAATTATTAGTTAATTGTATGTACACTCTGTACACTAAATTCCAACTTTATCAATGAACCATTTTTTAAATGTTTTGACTTTGTTGATTCGTTTAATTGCACAGGTGGTTTACACACCATTGGTACTCTTATTGTCCATTAAAATAACTGGACCAAATTTAGTTAAGTATGGGCTGGCTTTTCAGGGCTCTGTGCATTTGCGCCTGCTGCCGCGTACCTCTCCTCCCTTGCCTCTCCCAGACTTCCTGTGCCACGACAGAGATGTGGAACTATTTCCACCCGTCTAAATCTAGGTGTCGCGATGTGACGTCATGGTTGCGACCAATCGCAACGGTCGTCACATATTGCTTTGGCAGACACCTGGCTCACTAGACAGACTGACATATTCTTGTCTTAACATGAGTGCGTGTGTTGGATCTATTCCCACTTTATAGTCCCACGACCTTCGGCTAAATTAACAAATCCCATATAGTGTGTTAACGCCTGAGGTATGTGGCTCGAATTCCTTCCTCCAGGAATAACTATCATCCTGCGATGCAGGCATTAAAAAGTGGCACATGCACTTACGTGCGAACGCCACTATAATTCAAACAAACAAACAAAACCAAAGGTGTAGATAGGCTGTTTGATCCTACAAGGTATTGATAGGCTCATCGTATCGGAACGATCAAAAACAAAATACGTTTTGCTTTCAAACTGAGATATTAATTATTTTTCTCTATTTACGTCCTTACGTACAAGATTTCTGTAATACAATATGTTGGCGAAACAGCCGACATAAGAACAAAAATCAACAATCATAACCGCATTATTAGAATCAGGGTCATACAAAACTCAACCAACCATTTCAACTGAGTCATACACTATGTTGAGTCCATTGAAATGCTGCCCACTGGGTCAAATAACAGACTGACAATGAACATTGTCATAAGGCTTAAACGAAAAATTAACATACTGTACCTACTTCTTTCTTATCAGTTTTCTCAGCCTAGCTCACCTCTAGTAAGAGATTATTATTATTATTATTATTATTATTATTATGTCTATGTCTTTCCACCTGTTTCAATTGTTAGGTAAATTCATTCATACCTTTGTTTCTCGTTCTGGAAGTTATTCAAGAGATGTAAAGATAAAAGCCAACAATAGTTAGTGTACTGGCTCCGACCAAACCCGATCTCCCCGAAATGCTGGTTTAAACAAATTAGTCAGGCCAAGCAGTGTAATGTTACTGCACTGCTATCGTCCATTCATATATAATAGCTCTTGTTCTAGTCGTATTGCTGTGATATCTACTTTTCTAGCCATATAGGTATGAGGCTTCTGCTTTAGTTATGTAGCTTTTTCTTGAAATATTAATGATCTTTTTCTTTGGTTTTAAGCCTCTTCCTTGTTCTGGATGGTTTTGTTTATCCGTGCCAAAATGAAAATCATATGTGTTGTGCGTTGTCCAGTCCTGTGTAAACTAACCTCATCCAATCATAGGCAAACTAATCTGATCCAGTCCTATGTAAATAAATCAGATCCACTTCTGGGTAAACTAATCTGATCCAGTCCTGGGTACATTAATCAGATCTAGTCCAGGGTAAACTAATCTGATCCAGTCATGGGAAAACGAATCTGATCCAGTCATGAGCAAAATAATCTGATACAGTCATGGGTTAACTAATCTAATCTAGTCCTGGGTAAACTGATCTGATCCAGTCCTGTGTAAACTTATATGATCCAGTCCTGTGTAAACTAATCTGATACAGTCCTGGGTAAACTAACCTGATCCAGTCATAGGCAAACTATAATGAGCCAGTTCTATGTAAATAAATTAGATCCACCTCTGGGTAAACTAATCTGATCCAGTCCTGGGTAAATTAATTAGATCTAGTCCAGGTTAAACTAATCTGATCAAGTCATGAACAAACGAATTGATACAGTCATGGGCAAACTAATCTGACCCAGTTCTGGGTAAACTAATCTGATCCAGTCATGGGTAAACTAATATGATCCAGTTATTTGAGCACTAATTTGATCCATTCCTCTGTAAACTAATCTGATTTAGTTATGGAGAAACTAATCTGGTCCAGTCAATGACAAACTAATCTGATCCAGTCAATGACAAACTAGTCTGATCCAGTCAATGGCACACTAATCTGATCCAGTCATGTGTAAACTAATCTGATCCAGTCAATGACAAACTAATCTGATCCAGTCAATGACAAACTAATCTGATACAGTCATGGACAAACTAATCTGATCCAGTCAATGACAGACTAATCTGATCCAGTCAATGACACACTAATCTGATACAGTCAATGACACACTAATCTGATCCAGTCATGTGTAAACTAATATGATCCAGTCATGGACAAACTCTTCTGATCCAATCATTGGTAAACAACAGGGACCAGTTAGAATTGAAAGCAATCTATTTCCTGCATGACATTCCAGAAGGAAACGTGGATTCAAGAAATAAAGAGATAAAGCAGCGGAGAAATTTCACGAAAAAATGGCCATTCAATTATTAGTAAAGAACTTGAGTGAGATTTTTCATTTCTACTGATATAAATTGTTGCAAGTGTCTAAACAAACTTATGGTACAAGAAACCTAGTACAGAATTGGTCGAGAGGACAGATTTGTACCTGAAACATAGTACTGAATTGGGAGAGAAGTCAAATTTTTACAAGACATATTGTACTGAATTTGGCGAGAGGTCACATTTGTAAAAGAAAATTTGTACTGAATGAGGAGAGAGGTCAGTTATGTACAAGAAACCTAGTACCGAACAGGATGAGAGGCCAGATTTCAGTGGGATTAAAATCGGACATAATGGATATTAGTTTTGTTATTCTAAGTATCTAATTAGTATCTAATTAAAGGTATAATGAACTTGTAAGAGAGTGACGGGTGTATGGTGAAGTTGTTTACAATTGTAATATGCACAATGTAGAAACTATTGGCATACCTCTATGTTACATTCATGTACAATAGCTGCAGTTTCTGTGGATATTGTGCTTTTAGGAACTGTACATGATCTATGTACACATCTAGCCAAAATAACTGTTCCTATGTTTTCAAGAAATCAGCCTGAATTAGTCTAAAGTACACTAGAGGGAAAAAGAACTTTGCCCGACTTGGCAATATCAGTTCTGAAACAGCGATCAATGAATTACCAAACTATATCAAATGTAAAAACAAGTTATCGGTTATTCTTTTTACAATTTACCACCAAGTCCGGGAAGTAAAATGACCAATTGGAGCTAGCAGTTTTTTTATATAAGTGCTCATCTGAAAAAAAGGCCAAGTCGTATATTCTAAAACCCTTATTACACCGATCGATCATTCACCAAAATAAAGGGAATTACATGTTGTTTGAAGAATACTTAAAATACAGAAGGTCGTTTTTAAATAGCTAGTGAGAAAAACTGAGGAAATTCCATTTCATTAAAAATCTAACCCATGCGAAATAGGAAACTTAGAGCGCTACCTAAATATAGATTGGGTAAGATTTTGAACAGCGCGAGTTAGTGCCCTTGTGCTGAGCCTGGTCTTAGATGTCGCTACTCATATGACAAACATCTGAAGATCTGAATACCGTTTATCTATACGAATATTCGCAAAAAGGTATTCCGGTTTGGTTATTGGCTTCAGGTAATATATGTCAGATGCAAAAGCTCCAGTCACAGACTAAAGTAATGTAGCGGGATACTTTAACGTCAGTGCGAAAATACATTACAGACCCCCCTTGGGAACGTTTAGCGTCAAGACTTTTTAGCACACCCTGGGAACGTTTAGCGTCAAGACTTTTTAGCACACCCTGGGAACGTTTAGCGTCAAGACTTTTTAGCACACCCTGGGAACGTTTAGCGTCAGTGGGAATTGAACATGGGGAACAGTAGGTATGTATTGCGACAAGGGAAAGTTGGGTTGTTGTATAGGGTAGCGGATATTTTCAGCTAGTTTGTGGGCAGTGGGTAGCGGGTAGCGCGTGATGGGTAAGTTCAGCAGGTTCAGCGGGTAACGGTGGCTGGTAAGTTCAGATTGTTCATAAACTATACCAATAAACAGAGCTTGTCTGAGAGAGACATATAACTCATTTACAGAAAGAGACATAGATATATGACACATTCATAGATTCATGAACATCAGTCTACCACACAAAAAAAACTATACAACCGACTAAGAAAAATTTCAGGCAAGAAAGCCAAATTTTCGATTCATATGAGTGGCCCTGTAAAGGGCCTTTGGTATTTTTGTTAACACCATTCCGTTAACATAGAAGGCATTGCATATATCTTCATCTCTTCCTCAAACTTTTCTGAGTTATGGACCGTAGACGAGGACTCAATTCAGACAGCCTTGTCTCTCCACATATATCCTTCTTTTCCAAGCGCTCGTATCGGTGATCCGGATGATTGTCCATGATTTGACATGTATCTGAATTCGTAAGAATGTACGGAACAGCATCGACGATACGAGAGTAGATGATTCAGCATTAGTCCACATCTTGTGACGAGAACAGGTGAAGGGAATAAAGTGAACGGTGATATTTATAGTGGAAGAGCGGATTGAAACGGGTTGAGCTTTTCACCAATCCTAACCCTCGCTACAAAATTCACTTACAGTGCGGTGTCTGTCTTCCAATCCGAAGAGAGCTACCTGTGACGTCACATTCCCTATATATGTGCGCTAGAGTCTGTGCACAGTGAATCAATGCGACAGAGTTTTCAAACATGATGGAAACTAAGAAGGCTCTGAATTGGTATGCACCGGCCGTGGAGACGAGAAGCGATGATATAGGAGCCGCTACCAAAGTCAGCACAGCCCTTCTTCCAGAAGAGGCCAATTTGAATTGGGATTTATTCGATTTTCTTTCTTCTTCGCAAGAATTAGTTTCAGTACCAGTACCTTCGCCACCTTCTCTTTCTTTACCACACGTAAAGGATTTTAAACAGAGACAGAAAGAAGAATTTGAATTTTTTTACAGCAACATAAAGAAGCAGAACAAGCTTTTATCCTTCAACAACAATAACGAGAAGAAGAGACAAGAAGAAGGAAACAACAGGAAGAAGAAGCAGCAGCAGAGAAGAAACAATGTCTAGGAGAGAAGGAGGACAGTGAAAATCAAACAATGACGGTACTCTTAGACATTTTAGCAGAGCTAAGAGGTCTAAACAAATGTATCAGATTTCTTTAATACGACCCAAGAGAAAAAGACCTTCCCGAGCAAAACAACCCAGCCATGTTACTACGCCTGCGATACCACCACTAGTGATTTCTACCAAATCACTGACAGGTTCAATTCCAGAAGTAGGCATTGACCGTGGCAAAGGGTTAAGGCAGTTAAAGCTGATTATGTCCCGTTCCTAAGTTTGCTTTTTAAAAACCAAACACTCAACGGTCCTTTTCCGAACCACTTACTTCTCTCAAGAAGAGATAGCATTCATTCATCAATTAAAACTCAAATTCCCTTTCTGCCCATGATGTACGTGCGTGTGTGTGTGTATGTACGTGAGTGTAGGTTCCCAATATGATTATAAAAACCAAAACCAAGAGACACTTACATTCTCTATCTAGTTTAGTCTGGAAAAAATTTCACGATCGAATATCTGTGTCTTTGTTCACTTTCTCTGTTTTTTTTAAATATCTTCACTTTCACAGGTTTTCCTCCTCTTTTTCCTCACTTCCTCCTAATCTTTTCTTATCTTTTTTTCTCTTTCTGTATGTGTCTGAATTCTTCCTCTGGGAAGAGTACCTCTTCTTCCTGTTCGGAACCCCTCTCTTAATCTTGCTCTTGTTGTTTCTTATGGCATTCTGAAAACTAATGTCATTGTTCTTGACAATGATAACATGTATCTTGACTTTTGTCTCTTCTGATACTATTCTTGCTTTTTTGATGGTCTGGAGACTCGGTAGCTCAATGCGCTTTCCTCTTAACGATATTGCAAGTATGTTGACTTTTATCTCGAAAGGAGGGGGAGTAGTCAGTCGGTTTGTCGGAAGGAAACTTTCGTATCAGACCTCGCAAAGTTAAGATCAGAAGTTCGTTCTGTGTTGGCTCTTCCATCTTTCTTGTCGGTTTGAGAGTGAAATGAATACTAGAAGGGATAACACTGACCCTTTATACATACACTGGTCTGACTAGGATATAAAGGGACCCATTGCGTTTAAAATGTAGTCTTTTTACTTTATATAGTCAAGATGAAACTATCGCATCATTCCGTGGAGAAAGGAGAAGAATATAAGAGGCAGAAAAGTGAGTTATCACCTTGCACAGTAGCTGAAATCTTGGCTCAAATTCATGCCAGCGATTTTGAAAATGACATGCGTGAGCTAGATTGCAGACTCGGAGATTCTACATCCAACCAAACTCCACCACCATTAACCCCTCAGAACTATTATCAAATTTGAGAGACCTAAAATCCCTCCTCTAGAAAATTTAGAAATACGGCTTACACTTACACGATGAAGTTTAAAGATTTCAAGTCCAAAGTACCGTTAGAGAAAGCAGAGGGGCTCATCATCGAGGTGTGGCAGAGGGGCTCATCATCGAGGTGTGGGATTCTTTGGTAACCACACTAAAATGGCAATGTCAAGATAAAAGAAGACGATTGTTTGAGACATTCCATTCATTACGACAGTTTGAACCCCACCCCCACCCCCGTTAGGATCGAGTTTAGCAGCCCAGTAGAATTGCCACCTTCAAATGTCATCCACAAGGTTCAACACGTGCAACAATCCAATAACAAGTTTCACATCACGATGGAAAAGCGACACTGTTCATGATCCACGTGGTGTCTATTCCCAAGGACAGGACGCATAAAGGTGTTATTGGTGGACGACCTTAGCAGCACCAAAAAGAGTCTTGTCCGAATTAACAATCCGCAAGACAGGATGTGTTTAGCCCGCACCATCGTCGTAGGACGAACGTATGCAGACAAGAACGACACGCTAGAATGGAATAAAAGCCTGGAAAACTATTCAACAATCGGACCGAACCAAGCAACGAAGACAAGCAGAACTTCTGTTACAGCAAGCGGGGCTATCCAAAGACATTTCCTCAAATGCAAAATTTGCAAGACGTCTTGGTTTCACGCTACATCTTGAAAGTACACCCTCAAGAAGTGCTTAGACCTCTATTGTTTCGAGGCAAAGATTTCAAAGAAGGAAAATACATTCACGTCTATAATTACAACGAACATTTCGATGCCATTACCATTATCTCCGCATTCCTGGGATACGAATATTACTGTGAGAAATGTGATTATGGCTATAACAATCGAGAGCAACACAAGCATTGTTGATCGAAATGCTCAGGATGTTTGGCTTCTAAACCTTGTCTTGATGAAGGACAAGAACGGGTGCATTGCCTTGCTTGTCCGCGCACTTTTGTCAGCCTTACCTGTTACCAACAACATCAGAAGACGCATGGTTCAAAGCAGAAATGTGCTTGTCAGCTTCTGAAATTGTGCCCTACTTGTGGACAAGTCAAACTTAGCAATAATACCAAGGCGCAGGTATGTTCAGGAAATAAACGATGTCACATTTGTCATCAAATTGTGGACTTAGAACACGAATGCTACAATCAAAAGTACCAACCCCAGCATGAAGAAGATGACCAGAAGAAAGATAATTGCATCCTGTTCGATTTCAAATGCATGCAAAATACCGGTATTCACATTCCTAATATCTGCGGTGTTTATCAAGCGTGCGATAAGTGCATCCAAGAACCTATCTTTAGTCATTGTCCTCACTGCGACTTCGCCTAGTGGATCTTAACCTTATCGACGAGACGTGGAGCCAAGAGGACATCGAACGTTACATTGATTGTCATCGCCATGCCACGGTGATGGCTCACAATTTCTCGCGATACAATGATACATTCCGTCAAAGATACTATACGGAACAAAGTACCGAACGTCCGAAAGTGACATTGAACGGAGGTAAAATCATTACCAATCAAGTGGGACAATAGCAGTTTAAAGATTATACGAGTTACTTGGCCATGCCTTTGAGTCGAATGCCTAAAACGTTTGAAATCACGGAAATGGCCAAAGGTTATTTTCCGCACTTTTTCAATACCGAAGCCAATCAACACGCCGTTCTACCCCATTTGCCTGAGGCTCACTACTACAACCTCGAAAACGTGCGCACTAAACAATGAGAAGCTTTCTAGGCTTGGTACCAGACTTACGCCTCGGACCCCTGTGACTTTCAGAAAGAAATGTTAAAGCATTATCGTCCTGATGTGGACATTTTACGCCGCAGCTGTGGAAAACTTCGAGAATTATTCATGGAGCAAGGTGGGATCGATCCTTTGAAAGAAGCCTTCACCATTGACAAAGCGTGTTCCTTAGTGTACTACCAACGATTCATGCCCGAAAATACCGTGGCTGTCATAAGCCTTGAAACGACAAACTTTGTCAAGCGTCAATACTCGATTAGAGCACTACGCGGACTACATTACCTGTGCGACAATGAAAACAAATAGATCCAGCACACCCGTAACGAAGGAGGCGAAAAGGCTATCGGAAGGTATTCGGTGGATGGTTGGGGCTTAGAAAACCCCAAGATAGTGTACGAGTTTAACGGGTGCTTATTTTACGGACGTCCCATCTGCTATCCCGAACATGACACTAAAAATCAGTTTCTACAATGTACCATGGAAGTCTTGTACCAGGCACTTGTCAGCGGCGCTTGAAGTTAGAACAGCAAGGATACCAAGTGGTGGAAATGTGGAAACACGAGTACGATCACCGTTTGAAAACTGATCCAGACTTTAAATGTATCGTGGAAAGTTACAAGTTGGTGGACCCACTTACCCCACGAAACTGTTTGTACGGAGGACGGAAGAATGTCACCTGTTTGCTGTACCACGCCGACGAGGAGAAAAGAGAAGAAATAAAATACTTGGACGTGTGTTCGCTGTATCCTTACGTGTGTAAATATTGTCACTTTCCCGCAGGGCACTCGCAATTCCTGGCCGAACACATCCACTTGGAGAACATTCGGCAATACGAAAGATTGATTAAATGTAAAGTCTCGCCTGCCGCGGCTTTGTAACATCCCGTTTTGTCTCACCATTGCCTAGGAAAATTGTAGTTTCTCTTGTGCCGAAACGTGCAATCAATGCCGACCTTGTCAGCACACCCAGGAAGAACGCGCATTGACGGGAACGTGCGTTAGCGTGGAATTGTTTAAAGCTCTGGATCTGGGATACCTTCTCTTAGAAGTCTACAAAATTTACCACTTTCCCAAGACAGAAAAATACCACAAAGGCGACCAAACTCAGAAAGGCATTTTCGCATACTACTTGGATGCCTTTTTAAAACTTAAACAAAAACTTAAGCTATCTTTCCTGGTGCCACTCTCCCCAAGTCCAAAAGAAATTCAAAGAGAAATACTGAGAGCAGAAAGCATCACTTTAGACCACGTGGAGAAAAACTAAGACCAGCGTATTTGTCCGATTCTTTCCGTTACTTCCAGATGATTCACGACAAAACTAAATACATGAAACACGTGGACGTCATTTGTGAGGACTTGATCCTAGTCAATTACGAAGAAGAACTGAACTTTGTAAAAGCTAACAAATTTGGAAATGTCTTCATTGCGGCTTAAGTAACATCCCATGCTCGCTTAAAATTGTACGAAGCTTTAGAACTGCTAGGTGATCGCCTCCTGTACTTTGACACTGACAGTTGCATTTGCATCGTTTCACCGGCACCCTGACATCGAAGAAGATCGTTTAGGAGCCTGGACGGACGAGAACATCAACGACAAAATTCTAAGGTTTGCTAGTGGCGTTCCTAAAATTACGGCAACGAATACAGGGACCCACAAGGTAAAGTGCACACGGAGTGTAAAATGAAATGATTGACTCTCAATTATCGCAACAGTCGACTGGTGAACTTTGGCGTATTGAAAGAAGCCTTGCATTCTGGATAGGATGGAAACTTTAACGTGACATTTACCCAGATCGTCAGTTGACCTTTGGAAAAAATGTATGAAATCGTGTACTAGAAGCGAGTGCGGCTTCTCAATCACTTTACTTGCCATATGGACACATCGATATTGGTCAGCATTATAAAAAGGGACAACGTCCAAGACCGCTAGTTCATGGTAACTACCAAGACCAAGCGAAAAAGATGAACACTTTTAAACAGACATCATTCAAGTTCTGAGATTCCACAGTGGAGTGCGATGCTGCGCCTTGGGACGGGAGCGATGCCGTACACTGTGATCTCAGCATTTCAATACCACATCACGGGAACTTTGCTATGACTACTAATACTACCGCTACACGTACCATGGAAAGTGATGTTGTGCGTGTCAAACCTGACGAATGCAAAAGTAATGTCACTCCTTAGAGAACACCTTATCACTTTACTGGTTTTCATTGCCAATGTCATCCTCCACGTTAAACCATGTAATTACCGCCCTACGGATGTCATCCAAAAATGAGCAAACCCTTGCGGATTTCACCGTACCCTCATTGAAATGAACACGTGAAAGAGAAATATTCGTTCCTTGTATGTTTGCCTGAATACTGCAACTTTGAAAGTCGATTTCAACCTTCAATGGAAAATGACCAAAATATCTGGGAGGACCTACTCCCGAAGAATTAGCCAGAACCGGAGTTATTTACTTGGGCGAAGGGGATAAAGTGAAGTGCATCAGCTGCGGTGTATCACTTCACTAGTGGGAACAAAAAGATTACGCTTACCTGGAACATGCTCGATGGTTTCCGCTTTGTCACTACCTACCTTTAGTGGGACGACTTCAATACTTTCTGTATGAATACTTTGCAAGACAACATTCGTGGTTTGTCTGCGGAGTTGAAAGAACGCATTCACCAAGAGCTATTTAAAATACAAGTGAAACGCAAAGAACAATTCCATCCTTCATGTCATCGATGTTAAAACCACTGGTACTTGAATGCTATAAGAGGACTGATTCAGATGAAAGAGGCTGAGTCGTCAGACATTGTTCAACTGGACGTGGGCGAGAAAGATTGGTTTGCAGCCGTGACTGCTTCTTTTTACTACAAGGTAAACAAACTGCAACAAATTCAAGAGGAAGAGTTACAGGGTTACCATAATATTTTACACAACGTAAACTTAGTTCAAGAGGAAACTTCTGATCGGTGTGTTATGATGTGTAAGTTAGTGACTAAACCATTTTGATTCGCCACTAGAGTATGATCATGTCTGTGCAAAAAGTACACTTATTTCCTCTGACAAAAATAGATATAAAAACGGGCTTCTATGCCACGACCTTATCAGTGGTGATACAACAGATTCCGTGGAAGGAAATCAATGAGAGTATTAAAACGATGTAGGATTACCAACACTTAATACGAGAACTGTGTCCCATGAATTGGGGTCCACATGTGGTGTGTGTCTTAGTGATTTACTTTCTGGGAAATCGTTTACCAGTCGATTCCTTGTCGGCTCGGTACAGCACTGTCATGGAAATTCCCGAAAGGCCTCTCCACTAATGTAGAGATTGTAAGAACATTACACACTGTCCTTTGGACACCTTTTTACCAAACACATGTTGTACAGAGACTTATTTATATTCCACTCTTATCATTTTGATGTGTATTTTATCGCTGCACTTAACCATTTGGCTTTCATGTTGTTCCATTTTAAAAAAATAAACGTGTCCTGAGAAAAGTATAAAACTCCTGTCTTCTCTGTCTTGGTGTCAATAGTGACATTCCCTGCACTATGGCTGCCTCTGCTGTCTGTCTCTGCTCCCTCTTCCTCCACATTCAAAGTCATCGAAGAACACAGATAAATTTGTTGGATCTATAAATTGGATTAGTATATAAATTTGTTGGATCCATACATTGGATAGGTATATAAATGTGTTGGATCTATAAATTGGATAGGTATATAAATGTGTTGGGTCCATAAATTGGATAGGTATATAAATTTGTTGGATCCATAAATTGGATAGGTATATAAATTTGTTGGATACATAAACTGGATAGGTATATAAATTTGTTGGATCCATAAATTGGATAGGTATATAAATGTGTTGGATCTATAAATTGGATAGGTATATAAATTTGTTGGGTCCATAAATTGGATAGGTATATAAATTTGTTGGATCCATAAATTGGATAGGTATATAAATGTGTTGGATCCATAAATTGGATAGGTATATAAATTTGTTGGATCCATAAATTGGATAGGTATATAAATTTGTTGGATCCATTAATTGGATAGGTATATAAATTTGTTGGAGCCATACATTGGATAGGTATATAAATTTGTTGGATCCATACATTGGATAGGTATATAAATTTGTTGGATCCATAAATTGGATAGGTATATAAATTTGTTGGATCCATAAATTGGATAGGTATATAAATTTGTTGGATCCATACATTGGATAGGTATATAAATTTGTTGGATCCATACATTGGATAGGTATATAAATGTGTTGGATCTATAAATTGGATTAGTATATAAATTTGTTGGATCCATAAATTGGATAGGTATATAAATTGTTGGATCCAGAAATTGGATAGGTATATAAATTGTTGGATCCAGAAATTGGACAGGTATATAAATGTGTTGGATCCATAAATTGGATAGGTAAATAAATTGGATATGTATATATATTTGTTGGGGCTCCGAGTGGCCGAGTGGTCTAAAGCGTCACGGATCATTGCCATCTCACCTCTGTCTGCGTGGGTTCGAGTCTCGGGTTCGGCCAGTGTGGGTATGTGAGAAAGCTTGCCAGTAGTTTCTCGTGGGTTGGTGGTTGTTTCCGGGGTTTTCCCGGGTTCTTCCTCCACCATTTATACTGGCCGCCATGTATAGCCTATCTTGTGCTGAAACATGGCGTTAAACCCTTCAACAACAACAACAAAAATATAGTTGTTAGATCTATTAATTGGATAGGATATATATATATATATATCCTATATATATTTAAGTTTGTTGGATCCATAAATTGGATGGGTGTAGCTACGTCAAAATCTATGAAAATTGGTGACAATACACATGATCGGAACCACGCTCTCTTGTAACCACACACATGAGCGGAGCCACACACGATAGTAAACTTGCTAGTAGCAAACTGCACATTACCTGATATGGTGGCACAGATTAGACAACTGATGTAGTTCTGTGGCTTTTTCTTCGGTTGTCTCATGGAAAGGATCTGCAGGACTAATGCAGCAACTGATAGAATTAGAGCTAGCAGGCACTTGATTATGAATGAGATCCCTTGAAACCAAACCCCTGAAACAGTATCAAAGTAATCTAGTCTTATTACACTCAATCAAAAATCCCTGAAACACGATCAAAATATAAAGTCTTATAAATGCAATAACATTATTACACTCAATCAAATCTTAGCAATTCTTGCCTTTGATTGCACAGAATTGTAAACCCAAGTCATATACCATGTTACAAGGAGGCGCTGACTTCGCAAAACATGTTATATACCATGGTTTTAAAATTCCTCATTGAGATTTCAAATATGGACAATAACTGTCTGAACTTACTGAAGAAAGGTGAAATACTTTAACTGTCCTTTGATTTGAGCGATTTTACATTTTAACTGTTCATTGTTTTAGTGATGAAACACTTTAACTGTCCTTTACTCTGAGTGGTGAAACATATAAAATGTATTTTATTCTGAGTGGCGAAACGTTTTAACTGTACTTTGTTCTGTGTGATGGACTAGTGTTTAGCCAAATTGGTAAACGTGTTCAACTAGTCTTTAGTCATATTTGTAAACGTGTTGGACTAGTGTTTAGTCAAATTTGTAAACGTGTTGGACTAGTATTTAGTCAGATTTGTAAATGTGTCGGACTAGTGTTTAGTAAAATTTGTAAACGTCTCTCAATTGAATGATTGGCGAACAAGAAGCAACAAAATGCAAGCCAAAGCAGGGTTGAAAAGAGTATGTAATGTCTCTAAAAGGTACATGGGAAATGATAAAAAAAATGAACGCAGAGATGAATGAGGAAGGAAAATTGGACACGTTCACATGCATTTTAAAGAGCCAAAGCCGAATAAGAGACACATGATGAAAAAAAAATTAGAGGAAGCGAAATAGCACAATATAACATAATATACCAGCTCAAATTAAAACAATCTATTGTTTGATGTGTGGCGGAGTTGCTGTTTTGGGACACTTGTTTGCTTGGCCAATCATAAGTTGTTTTATAACACAAATGACGCAAGAAAAATATCCTGTAGAATGAGAGAACCCACAGGAGAACATCTTCGAGAAGTTACAGAATTTTATTTGCTTGAAGAGATCGAAAACTATGCTACAACGGCATGAAAAATAAATTCTGCATGATATACAAAAAAGCTTTGAAATGTTAAAAAGCGAGTATGGAAACAGTTTCTAATAATGGAGATATTTCAACAGCGGGTTTTCTTGAATTGTTACTGCAAAGTTGTTTCATTGTTCTTCACAAAACACAGCACGACATTTATGGGAATGGGGTCAAGTGGGGTCAAGTGCTTTAACTAAAAGCATAATTTTAAACAAACTGTGAAACAAGATATATCAGTAATACGAGCCGATTATAAACTAAACAGTGTCGATGAACTGATAAGTATATATCAATGTATGATAATAAGAAAGGCGATTATGCCGTCATTTTACTCGTGAACGTAATTATCGAGCATCGAAAAGGGATGAAAAATACAATCAGGAAGAAAGGATTCAATGAAAGTAAGAAGAAACACCGTTAGTAAAAGTGGACGGATGAATTTGAGAGCTTTCTTTTCAGTCCAGAGTTCATTATGTCGTTTGGTATTATATTATTTCTAATGAGCTCTGCAATAATCTCTTATTGCACATTAGTAACAAGAATGAAATGAGGACTCATATTACATCAATGACAAGAAGGAAACGAGGACTCATAGTACATCAATGACAAGAATGAAATGAGGACTCATAGTACATCAATGACAAGAAGGAAACGAGGACTCATAGTACATCAATGACAAGAATGAAATGAGGACTCATATTTCATCAATGACAAGAAGGAAACGAGGACTCATAGTACATCAATGACAAGAAGGAAATGAGGACTCATAGTACATCAATGGCAAGAAGGAAACGAGGACTCATAGTACATCAATGGCAAGAAGGAAATGAGGACCCATAGTACATGAATGACAAGAAGGAAACGAGGACTCATAGTACATTAATGACAAGAATAAAATGAGGACTCATAGTACATCAACGACAAGAATGAAATGAGGACTCATAGTACATGAATGACAAGAAGGAAACGAGGACTCATAGTACATCAATGACAAGAAGGAAATGAGGACTCATAGTACATCAATGACAAGAAGGAAATGAGGACTCATAGTACATCAATGACAAGGGAACGAGGACTCATAGTACATCAATGACAAGAAGGAAATGAGGACTCATAGTACATCAATGACAAGAAGGAAACGATGACTCATAGTACATCAATGACAAGAATGAAATGAGGACTCATAGTACATCAATGACAAAAAGGAAATGAGGACTCATAGTACATCAATGACAAGGAAAGGAGGACTCATAGTGCATCAATGACAATAATGAAATAAAAACCCATAGTACATCAATGACAAGAATGAAACGAGGACTCATAGTACATCAATGACAAGAAGGAAACGAGGAGCACTTATGTTCTAGCAGGTTACTACAACCTCGGAATATGCCGGAAAAGAGTAAAGGACGGAATGACTTTAAATGACGGTGTTAAAGAATAATGTATTGATGTTTTGATGTTGTGTTTGAAACACAACTCAAAAGTTAAAATTCCTCCGAAAAACAAGTTCCAGGGTATAAGTAACCAACTGCATTGTTGGGATTCATTAGCCAGGGAACAATACAGGCATCTACGGCATCGGATGCATTTTGTGACGTTTTGAAACTTAGAAGTCTATCCATTTTCCTAATCAATAGCACAAAGATGAGACTGATGATTATTATTTGTGCTTACTCGAGTCTTCCTAACAATTACAAGCAATCACAGAGTGGTACCATTAACATAATTAATTTCATTATAAGAATATGAATGTGAGAAAGGAATATATTTCCATGGTATGCATATGACGTGTTTTACCCATAAATTAAATGTAGTACATACATAATGTTTGGAAACACCCCTTCGATGTCACTGTGAACCTTTAAACATTAATCTAAAACAGATGAAACAGATACAATGTTGGGACAAACGATCAACAGTGACTTACTCAGTAATAGCTGTAGAGTTATTTAATGTGACCATGACAAATTAACGGATGCAGCTAATATATAATTTCCTTTAAGAAGAGTTAATAACCAGAAAGTAAACATACTTTGTGAGAACAATTTCAGATACAACAAAACGCAGAAGAAACAAGTTGGCAGGAAAAGGAATGCTATTCAAAAGAAATGACTCTAACAGTCAATAAACTCTCAGCAAATATCACTATTGATTCTTCCAGAATGAACTCGACCAGTGTTTTGATACCGTGAAAAAAGACTGGAGATATTGATTCCGAAAAGATTTTCAGCAATATAAAAGATCTCAGTGACTACTGAAAGTTTGACAAACATGGTTTATTCCCACGGTTTGAATTTGAGGCACGAGTTTACACAAAACGACTAAGAATTTCTTCAATGAGCGTTGGACGTACACAAGAAAAAGCACCGTAAATGTCAACAATTTCGTACCTGAAATTCATAGCTTTTGGCAAAAGTACAACAAATTGTTCCATTACAAACCAACAAAAAGAAAATATTGAAGACCAAAAACTGCAAATCTTTTTTACAGATCGTCGAGTTAACATTCCAAGCAATCAGCTCAAAATAATTAAATATATATATATATATATATATATATATATATATATATATATATATATATATATATATATATATATATATATATATATATATATATATATATATATATATATGTGTGTGTGTGTGTGTGTGTGTGTGTGTGTGTGAATGGGTCCTATACTATGTGTGTGTGTGTGTGTGTGTGTGTGTGTGTGTGAATGGGTCCTATACTCGATAATTTACGTAGTCACTACATGTAGTTAAAGCAGTGCATTATATTTGACGGAGACTGAATGCGTCGCTTTTTTATCACGTCTTATATATATATATATATATATATATATATATATATATATATATATATATATATATATATATATATATATATATATATATATGGTCTGGATAACTGGTCATGTTTACTTACCAAGAATCCAGTTATTTGTTCTAATTGATGATTCTAAGAATCCTCATGATTGACAAAACCAAAGATACATATTTCACCAACCTAGCTTTCAATTATAGATATTTAAATAACTGTGGAAAAAAGTTCATATAGATTCCTCAGAAATATCAAAGCAATCTTATGTCAGTGCATTTCTAACTGACTTACTAACCATCATCTAATATTGTACTTCTAGCAAACGATACATCGTGTTGATATTTGACTTTTTTTTTCGTCTTGGAATATTTCAACTTTTGTATAAAAAAAAATTAGATGTAACAAGTAATTGCTTATAAAATAAGTAACAGAAAAGAGTGAAAGACAACAAGCTTTGTAAAATTTAACAAATTATTTTTTTCCTTAGAAAACAAAGTGAAAATAAGGAAAAAATTACTACGGTATTGCACTTAAATCCCAAAATAATCCAAGAATTACAGGCACAAGTACAAGTCATTTAAAGTCCTGAATAAAACTCATTTATGCCAAATCAATGACATTTTTATATTTGATCAAACACAATCGTCATGTCAACATTTATCCTTTTCTTTTCGGTTATTCTAACAACCATAATGTATCTTAAACTGTTTCATGCACATTGACACATCTATCATATTTAAGTTCAACTGGTTTAGTAAAATAGGCTTCTGTGAAATCAATGACTGTATCTAACCAAAATTAGGTTTCGATGGCCTATCTAACTGATCCTTCTGTGCATTTAGCTCAGATCTAAAACCACAGAGAAAAATATCTTATTCTTTTTTTTCCATTTTGACACAAGTCTTTTATTTTTCACATGTTCAGATAAAATAGTATATGGTAGTTTGTAATATATCTCCGTGCAATGATACAAAATGTTAACCTGTCATACATCCAATTCATGTTTTGCTTATGTCCGGTCCTAAATTTGTATGTAATCTATCTCCGTGGAATGACACAAACCGTTTATCCTGTCACGCATCCAATTCGTGTTTTCTTTTATTTCATAATTTGGTATGTCATTGTACCCCTGTTTATTATATAGCAGAGACAAAAATCTAACTAGACTGGTTAGGAACGTTCGTTTGTTTTACATTCGGGAGCACATACTATTATCCGAGCCAGCTAGACTGGTTGGTAATTAGTGTCATATACCTGGACCGTTATGAGGTCAAGTAGATAATTATATAATCTTGCAGCTGAGAGGATTATTTCTTTTGTGCTAAAAGTCTTAGCACAATCAAGTTGTATTATATGTTGTGACCAGTAATTTTGGACTGAATTTTGCTATGTAAATTTGATTTAATTTATATTTGATTTAATTTAATTGATTGTTTGTTAGTTTTAATTTCTTTTTATTCCATTACATACTAATGTAATGTAATTTTATTTACAGGATTTGATATTTTCCAGAAATTCAGTTCGGTTTTTGGAAAACCTAATATTAGAACTTTGTATCAAATGCTGACCCAGTTCCTGACTTTGATTCAGAATCAGTAAGAGTTGAAGTAACAACTTTTTTATTTTTTTATTCATTCTTAGTGTGGGATTAATAGAGTGTGATCGACGCTGTACTGAGAGTACGTGACTTTAAACATGTAGCAATTATTTCAAAATTCTGGTTTCACCCGAGGTTTGACCTTTTTCCGGGCGTCTGTTTTAATAGTAACGTTTTGAGAAATAATTTAAGTTGAGCTTTTAAACACTTGGTCGTCAAGATGGTGTTTTTTTGGTGACCAGTTTGAGTTGAAATTCTATTTTACAGAATTATTAATTCTTTTCCCTGGAAATATTTAAGTGCTAATACAGAATTCTTGGATAAAAACATTTATTGAAATTTTAGTCAGAATTCAAAGATCGAAATATCATTTTCTGTGGTTCAACAAAGAACTGTTGACGCTTCAGTACTATACTGATTACAGTATACGTCATCGCCTTCCACTTTGGATTTTCGTCGGGACTTGAGCACAAATTCATTAGGACTTTCTATTACTAGGGCTTCTAATTTTTTAATTCCTGGATTATGCTTGGATTATTTTTTAATTTGATTCGTAAAACCGTATGTTCGTACCTTGTTTTCTAGGAAAATAAATTATTTGTTAAATTTTACAAAGCTTGTTGTCTTCACCTTTTTTGTTACTGTTTATGTGAGCCTAAATTATAGAATTCAAGTGATTATTTTCTCTGAAAATACAAAAGTGCTCTGATAAAACTCTTGCATAGAGACATTCACTGGAGTTATAGTGAATTCAAATCTGGAATTGTATTACTGTTATTCAACAAAAGAATCTAGACACATCAACACTTTATAGATACCACAGACACATCATTGCCCTCAGTTTTGGGATTTATTCTGGACTATTACTTAATTTTATTCAGGACTTTAAATTACTAAGACTTATGTCTGTATTTCTTGGATTTCTTTTTAAATATTTAATTCGCAATACCATAAGTTCTTTTATCTCATTTTCACTTTGTATTTAAGATAAATTAATTATTTGTTCAATTTTACAAAGCTTGTTGCCTTTCACACTTTTCTTTTACTTATTGTAAGAGCATAGACTCGTAACACCTTAAAGATTGTACCAACCAAGATTATTGGGAATAATTTTGATTATCCCGAATAAATTGGAGCCCACTTTCCGAAGAGATGTTATGACTGCTCTCTATTCATTTACGTCTGCACAGACCATTATGAGAATCCAGCAATTGCCTTAGATACACGATATTTTCTGATAGTTTCGTCTGATTACCACTAGTGAGGCTTATCCAGGTGCCAACTATTCTCCTTTTAATTTGTAAATATAGAGCGTTTCTACCAATTTCATCATAAAGCATGTAAATAATGGTTGATTTTTTTTATACTTTTAGCACATATTTTAGAAAGATTAAATGAACCCATCTGATCGGATATAAATGTTCAGAATGCCAGATCGGAGCTGTAGGAATATGAACTGTTATTATATCACAGGAAGCACCATTCTTCGTTTCGATTAGTCCTAAATGTTTATAACTTCTGACAATTTCCAGTTCCGAATATCTTAATTTGACATTCACGATTTGTCTATTACTAAAGTTCCCCCAAATCATAGCTTTCCTTTTGTTTGTGTAATTATAATTTATATATTTACAGTAATTAAAGAATATGTCAAGATTAATTTGCATATTGTTTGGATTATCCGAAAACACAGCGGTATCGTATGCATAGCGTAAAACAAATAGTTCTTAATATTTTACTATATCTCCATCAGTAAATCAACTCTTAAGATATTATAGTACGAGTTCTAAAATTGATTCTCGATGAAAATTATTTACACTGCAAATAATACAGGAGAACGATTTTCGCCATGAATGACTCCTTGATTGCAAAGAAGATGGCCCTGATTTCATGCTATTGTGTAGTATACAAGATGAATATTTATAACAGTGTCAATTAATTTTCTTCATAAGCTAACACTTCATACCCCGTCTAAAAAATAAATCCACCAAAGTACAAAACACTATTTTATTTCCTTAAATTTAAACGTTCTATTAAAGAATATAAGACAAAGATAGTATCTATTACAGACTACCATTTACAAAAGCATGCCTGTGCCTA
Organism: Sinohyriopsis cumingii; assembly: GCA_028554795.2. Classification (NCBI taxonomy): domain Eukaryota; kingdom Metazoa; phylum Mollusca; class Bivalvia; order Unionida; family Unionidae; genus Sinohyriopsis; species Sinohyriopsis cumingii. The sequence goes on from CM068830.1 coordinate 17,815,761, forward strand.
AGGAATACAAGGCAAAAATATTATCAGTTGTGCAATACCCTGTGCTACAACGTGCCTGTGCCTCAGACAGTGAATTATTTTCTTCTAGAAAAAAGTGTAGTTCTATTATGAAAAGCAGTTATGACCTCACTAAGAAAACTCTGTAGTGTAAAAGGCCTGCAATTGGTTGGATCTGATTTATCTCCCTTGAAGAGCTTGAGTTAATCAAACTACTCAAATATACTTTCTGAACTACATTTCAATAACAAAACTGGTGGCCTCGTGATCTCATTAAATCTGCAGTATATCCATCCGACAAAACAAGTTCAGATTTTCCCATACAAATGCAGTGACCCTTTTATTATATGCTCATTTTCTTATTCTACCTAAGGCTTAATTATATAAACATAATACACCACAAGAAACAAAAGTAAATGAATGTATGCCGTATTCCAAACTAAATACACAAGCGCAGATTCATCATTACACAACAACAATATTAATGCGCACATAACTCCGCCCAGATAAATCGTCGCGCGCTAGACATCATTTTCGAAAGAAAATGGCGTTTTTGTCTACTTGAAATTGAAATTTTGAATCATATTGTGAATGGATGCAACAAAGTTTCCATTTGATCTGGAATGAATAGATTTTGATATTTTTGTCGATTCTACGAAATTTCGTGATTATGGGCTGGGTTTATGTGTCACAATTCCACACGAAATACATCGGATTGAAGAAGCGAGGGCGAAATGTGTTGACATCTGCAAATGTGTTTCTGTCACTGAATGTTTGAAATCATAATGTGAGAAAAATATGAAGTCTTTCAATTGCAATTATCAAATAGAAAATATGGAATTTAATACTTCTTTCATTCTGAGTGCAGTAAGGAGGATGTAATTGCACTTATATTCGAAATTACAGTACAATTTCGAAATGTGTAATAAAGATTGAGAGTCTATGACATGGCTCATGTAATTCGGATTTGCAGAACTAAGAAAGTACATTTTGAGGAAATTCAGTATGTAAAACTTTAAGTATATCTTTTTTTACCATTCTTATTACCAGCTAAAGAAGAGAGTCTATGCCTTGTCCCTTGTATATTATTTGTAAGGACCCTTTCTGGTGTCTACTGTATAGCTAGCCGAAATCCGAAACATTGTATCAAAAAAGTTAACGCGGATTTGTGCCAAAGCACTGGTATGTGGCAGTCCACGAAATATTTGCTTTACTTCATTCAGAAACAAATTTCATTAAACAAAACGTAAAGCGCCTACTACGCGAGTGTACATGATTTGTTTACAAATCAAAAGTGCTGGCGTCTGCGTCCATTGTTAGCTTACAATAGTGTGTGTGTGTGTGTGTGTGTGAACTGAATTTTTACCGCAGCTTTAACAATTTTTCAGTCATATCGCTACGATGTCTGCAGTGTGGCAGTTTATAGTGATGTTAGCACTGGGGCATCATGCCGCAGACATATAGCATGATGTCCCACCCAGTCATATTATCCTGACACCATGCGACCAGTCCTAACACTAACCTTTCAATGCTGAGCGCCAAGCGAGGAAGCTGTTAGTACCATTTTTGTAAGCCTTTGGTATGACTCGGCCGGGGATCGAACCCAGGACCTCCCGCATCCGAGGAGGACGCTCTAACCACTAGGCCACCGGAGCGGGGTTTACAATAGAAAGTAGTTATTAGATACACGTGAATGCAACATGAAAGTGTGCAATATCGTAAAATACTGAACGATTCTGACAATGTAAAGATAACGGAGAAAAAAATGAGCATATAATATATATATATATATATATATATATATATATATATATATATATATATATATATATATATATATATATATATATATATATATGTATGTATGTATGACTTTCTTTATATCCTGTTCAGAAGAGATTGTATTCAGTTAATTTTTCATTATTACACAATAGATATAGGTACATAGCTTGACATTAATTGATTTACAGCACACTAAACATGTAATATATATATATATATATATATATATATATATATATATATATATATATATATATATATATATATATATATATATATATATATATATATATATTTACATAGATAAATACATATACATATATACATATATATACCTACATACACATATACACATATATTCACACATTCATACATGCACATACACATACATAAACACACACACACACACACACATATATATATATATATATATATATATATATATATATATATATATATATATATATATATATATATATATATATATATATGCAAAAGTATACACAAGATATAAACACAAGAGTGAGAGAACTCATTGCAAACGAGATAATTAAGCAACAGAGATAAGAGAGGGGGGAAAAGGAATTGGAATTATTTACAATCGACTGGAACGATTTAAATTGATTATCATACTGGCTCTCACTTAGAACACTTGTAAATAATTTATATGATATAAGTGAATCCCGAATATACTGAACAAGCAAAATATCAGGTATCGTTTTCAAGTTCGTTTGTTCCTTTGTACATTGCATCTATTCCTTCAGCCAGCACACACATGAATGACTGCCATGATTGATCATCCATAGCATCAAAGATGTCCACTCTCTTGCCCAAACGGATATGAAGTAATGAGTCATTGTCCTGACATAAAAGCCAGTGCAAGTCTAGAATGTCTATTGCATCTATTATTTTTTTATATTTATATTACGTTCGTCGTTTAGGGCTTGTCAGTATAGTAACATATGCTTAGCTCTATCTGTAGTTAATCTTTTGCAAAGTTTATAGTCATATTCATTCTCTGTTGAAATTGAACACATAGTTAAATAGGCAATGTTAGCGAAGGTCCAAGTTTTATTTGGAAAACATTTACCAAGCGTCCAGACAGCAAGTGGTTGAAGATTAGTATGAACACTTGCATAATGTAAAAGTTCAGGTCTCATTTCAAGTTTAGATCTCCACAATGATTCTTCGCAGCCGTGAACTGCCGCTTCAATTATTCCTCCTTCAAACTGGTTTAGGGACAGAATATAGGGTGTTCACGTATAGGTGGAAGAAACCGCCAAGCTGGTATTTCAAAAGAACACGATATATATCTTTAACAAAAACAACTCTTTCGCTCTTGTGTATCAGGAAGTCAAGAATTCTTCTGTTGAATACACTTTTCCATGCTAGTGAACCATTAGCTCTGCAGATTTTATTGAAGAAACTTAATTTGATTTTATCTACATATCACTCAACTGACCACAGTACAAGACTGCTAATTGTTGTCTCTGTAGATGAGCGCTGATCAAGACCTATAATTCATCTTGCAGCTTTTTTTGACATACTTTTAGATCATATACCTGTGACTGGCTCAAGTTCGACCATAATTCGCATCCATATATCATAGCTGGTAGTACTGGGGTGTTTTTTTAGCACTAGGGAATAAAATACTGATCTTCCTTTATCACAAGCATTTTTCACTGTAGCAGTTTAAGAAAGATCTGTGGAGAGAGTAATCCCAGCATAGATTCTAGAAGAAACGATAGGAATCCTTTTATCTCCGAGCATGAACATAGGCTTTTTGTATGATTGTTTTCTTCTAAAATATGACGATATTGCTTTTATCAGCATTGTACCGGAGTCTACACTTCGATGCATAGTCATAGAGGTTGTGGAGTAAAACACACAATAAATGATGACGATAGCAAGGTTGTGTCGTCCGCTAGTAAAACACAGGGGATACTTAATGGACCAACGTGTATTCCAGATTTTGATAACTCCAGCAAGGATATTACGTCATTTATCATGACTAAGAATAGCCATGCTGACAGCGTTCTTCCTTGTCCTACCCCTTGATTGACTGAGTATGGTTTCGAATAATGGCCGTTGAGCAGAACAAAGGCCTTAACTTCTCAGAAAGAATTTAGAATAAGAAACCATCCAGGCAATCACATTACGGAAAGCCACAAGGCAAGTAGATCAAGAAAAGCATCTAGGCAAGTACGTTGTAACTAAGGAAAGTCTCAAGTGATGCAGGTTCAGGAAAGCCTCGAGGCAAGTACATTAAAACTAAGGAAGGTGTCTAGGCAAGCACATTGAAGAAAGCCTCTAGACAAATACATCAAAACTAAGGAAAGTGTCTAGATAATCATATTAAGAACGCCTGGAGACAAGTACATCAAAACTAAGGAAAGTGTCTAGAAAAGCACATCGAAGAAAGCCTCGCTTCAAGTAAATTAAAACTAAGGAAAGTGTCTAAGCTAGCACCTTGAAGAAAGCCTCGAGACAAGTACATTAAAACTAAGGAAAGTGTCTAGTCAAGAACATTGAAGAAAGCCTCTAGGCAAGTACATTAAAGCTAAGGAAAGTGTCTAGACAATCATATTAAGAACGTCTCGAGACAAGTACATTAAAACTAAGGAAAGTGTCTAGGCAAGAACATTGAAGAAAACCGCTAGGTAAGTACATTAAAACTAAGAAAAGTGTCTAGGCAAGCATATTGAAGAACGTCTCGAGACAAGTACATTAAAACTAAGGAAAGTGTCTAGTCAAGAACATTGAAGAAAGCTTCTAGGCAAGTACATTAAAGCTAAGAAAAGTGTCTAGGCAAGCATATTGAAGAACGTCTCGAGACAAGTACCTTAAAACTAAGGGAAGTGTCTAGTCAAGAACATTGAAGAAAACCGCTAGGCAAGTACATTAAAACTAAGAAAAGCCTCCAGTCACGCAGATTCAGGAAAGTCTCAAGGCAAGCACATTACAACTAAGGAAAGTGTTTACGCAAATACATTGAAGAACGCCTAGAGACAAATAAATTAAAACTAAGGAAATTACTAAGCAAGCACATTGAAGAAAGTCTCTAGGAAAGTACATCAAAACTAAGGAAAGTGTTTAGGCAATCATATTAAGAACGCCTGAAGACAAGTACGTTAAAACTAAGGAAAGTGTCTAGAAAAGCACATCGAAGAAGGCCTCGCGGCAAGTACATTAAAACTCAGGAAAGTGTCTAAGCTAGCACTTTGAGGAAAGCCTCGAGATAAGAACATTAAAACTGAGGAAAGCCTAAAGTCACGCAGATTCAGGAAAGTCTCGAAGCAAGTACATTAAAACTAAATGTCTCGAAAAGCACATTGAAGAAAGCCTCGCGGCAAGTACATTAAAAGTAAGAAAAGTGTCTAGAAAAGCACATTGAAGAAAGCCTAAAGTTAAGTACATTAAAACTAAGAAAAGCCTCCAGTCACGCAGATTCAGGAAAGCCTTGAAGCAAGTACATTAAAACTAAGTGTCTCGAAAAGCACATTGAAGAAAGCCTCTAGGCAAGTACATTAAAAGTAAGAAAACTGTCTAGAAAAGCACATTGAAGAAAGCCTAAAGTTAAGTACATTAAAACTAAGGAAAGCCTCCAGTCACGCAGATTCGGCAAAGCCTCTAGGCAAGTACATTGAAACTAAGGAAAGTGTCTAGGCAAGCAAATCGAAGAATGCCTATAGGCTAGTACGTTAAAACTAAGGAAAGTGTCTAGACAAGTATATTGAAGAACGCCTAGAGACACATAACTTAAAACTAAGGAAAGTTTCTAGGCAGGCACATTGAATAAATCATCGAGGCATGTACATTAAAAATATGGAAATTGACTAAGAAAACACATTGAAGAACACATCGAGACAAGTACATTAAAAGTAAGGAAATTGTCTAGGCAAGCACATTGAAGAAAGCCTCGAGGAATGTATATAACAACGAAGGAAAATGTCTAGGTGAGCACATTGAAGAAAGCCTCTAGACAATTAAATTAATATTAAGAAAAGTGTCTAGACAAGCACATTGAAGAAAGTCTCTAGGAAAGTACATCAAAACTAAGGAAAGTGTTTAGGCAATCATATTAAGAACGCCTGGGGACAAGTACGTTAAAACTAAGGAAAGTGTCTAGAAAAGCACATCGAAGAAAGCCTCGCGGCAAGTACATTAAAACTAAGGAAAGTGTCTAGGCAAACACTTTGAAGAAAGCGTCTAGGCAAGTTCATTAAGATTAAAGAAAGTGTCTAGGCTGGCACATTGAAGAAAGCCTCGAGGTAAGTACATTGCAACTAAGGAAAATATCTAGGCAAGCACATTGAAGAAAGCCTCTAGGCAAGTACATTAAACCAAGGAAAGTGTATATGCAAGAACACTGAAGAAAGCCTCTAGACTAGCACATTTTGGAACGCCTCTTGGCAAAAACATTCAGGAAGACCTTAGATCAAGCACATCAAGGAAATCCACTAGGCAATTATAATAAGGAAAGTATCTAGGCAAGCACACCAATGAACGCCACTTTGCAAGTTTATTCAGGAAAGTATCTAGGCAAGTATATTAAGGAAAGTATCTAGGCAAGCACATCAAGGTAAGAAGCTAGGCAAGGATAGTAAGGAAAGCCACTAGGCAAGTATATTAAGGAAAGCCACTAGTCAAGTATATTAAAGAAAGTATATGGGCAAGCACATCAAGGAATGCCACTAGGCAAGTATATAAATAAAAGTATCTAGGCAAGCATATCAAGGAAATCCATTAGGCAAGCACATCAAGGAAAGCCACAGGGCAAGTATACTAAGGAATGTATCTAGGCAAGCACATCAAGAAAAGGAACTAGGCAAGTATTTAAATGAAAGTATCTAGGCAAGCACACCTAGGAAACCCATTAGGCAAGTATAGTAAGCAAAGCCACTAGGCAAGTATATTAAGGAAAGTCACTAGGCAAGCAGATCAAGGACATCAACTAGGCAAGTATAGTAAGCAAAGCCACTAGGTAAGTATATTAAGGAAAGTCACTAGGCAAGCACATCAAGGAAAGCCACTAGCCAAGTATACTAAGGAAAGTATCTAGGCAAGCACATCAAGGTAAGAAACTAGGCAAGTATATTAGGGAAGGCCACTAGGCAAGTATATAAATGAAAGTATCTAGGCAAGCACATCAAGGAAATCCACTAGGCAAGTATAGTAAGGAAAGTGTATAGGCAAGCACAACAAGGAAAGCAACTATGCAAGTATATTAAGGAAAGTATCTGGGCAAGCACATCAAGGAATGCCACTAGGCAAGTATATAAATGAAAGTATCTAGGCAAGCACATAAAGGAAATCCATTAGGCAAGCACATCAAGGAATGCCACTAGGCAAGTATATAAATGAAAGTATCTAGGCAAGCACATAAAGGAAATCCATTAGGCAAGCACAACAAGGAAAGCAGCTAGGCAAGTATATTAAGGAAAGTATCTGGGCAAGCACATCAAGGAATGTCACTAGGCAAGTATAGTAAGGAAACTATCTAGGTAAGCACATCAAGGAAATCCATTAGGCAAGCACATCAAGGAATGCCACTAGGCAAGTATATAAATGAAAGTATCTAGGCAAGCACATCAAGGAAATCCATTAGGCAAGTATTGTAATGAAAGTATCTATGCAAGCACATCACGGAAAGCCACTAGGCGTGTACATTAAGATTAAGGAAAGCCTTGAGGCAAGTGCAATACAAACCAGGCAACCAAACGAATGTACAACTCTATTGGTCTTCTTTATTTAATACATTTTTATGAATAAACTTGTGGTAGCGGTCGCACACGGTAGGGGTTCGTGTTTTCCAAACTGATTGTTTGAATCTTTGATAAAATATAGTTTGAGTTTGTTACAAATTAGAATACTTAGAAGATTTAGACCATTAACCCTCCAGCTTCTTTTGCCCTTATTTTGGTGTACTGCACAGGATTTGTACATTGCAAGATGATGCCATGCAGAGAACTTGCAGAATCGATCACAATGTGCTGAAAAGAACTTGTAGAATGGGTTATATTGTACTGCATAGGCCTTGTTGAATGGGTTATGATGTACTGCATAGGCCTTGTTGAATGGGTTATGCTGTACTGTATAGGTCTTGTTGAACTGATTATGCTGTACAGCATATGACTTGAATAATGGATCATTTTATTCTGTACAAGACTTGTACAGTGGATCAATGGGTACTGCATAGAACTTGTTGAATTCATCAATGTGTACTGCATAGGACTTGCAAAATGGATCATTGTGTACTGCACAGAACTTGTTGAATGGATTATGGAGTCATGTAGTGGATTATAATATTATTGTGATAACGTGATAATAGTAGACCCTTTGAAAGAGGCCAGTATATATCCATGATGACTTTCAGTTTAGGAGCATACATGGAGATTACAGCGCGAAGGAACTTGGTGTGTGGAAATGTGAGATCACTCAGTAGGTTTTGATATCTGCATGCTTCAACAGAGGGCATTTAATGGATTCATATTTGTTGATGTTTATGCAAATCAAAAGAGGAAATTGTAAAATAATTACTACCAGAGCATTTTTATGTACACTAGATGATTCTAAAAACAGATGCTAAAGATTAATAAGCTAGTAGAAAGTTCGTCATTTATTCGGACAAATGTAAGATTGTCATGGATTTTGCGAACATGATTACATATCGAAAGACAATAATTAGATCTCATAAACAAGCGGTGATGATGCAGACTGTGAATTGGAATTCAGCACTCACATTCAAAAATCTGTTGAACTTTGTAAAACAAATTCCCGAACTGCTGTCTATTCTCTGTTTCTTTCCATACGGCACTGTCACATGAATTTGTTTCAGCCGTTTTGTAAAAGAAACGCATACGTTTGATGTTCTTTCATTTTCACTGGATTCGGAAAAGGAATTATGTCTTGAGCTAGCAACAATAACAATATTGCTGTCAACTTTGCATTCTTTTTAACCGAATCAACGATCAAACGGCTGAAACGAGCTAACCCTAGGGTCACACCATCTACGCAGACAGTGGCATTGCTTATCTCAGTCACTGGAGCAGGCTGCAAAATTCCATATCGGAAATACTTCGATGAAATGATACAACGTAAAGAGAAGGGAATCACCTGAAAATCTTAGAGACGCCCTGGAGTATACCAGGCAAAAGAACATTATATAGCATCATTATGACACCTTTGTGGAATTATAGCTGGTTTAACTTGCAGGGTGTACTGGTTTAACCTACAAGATATGCTAGTTTAACATGCAATATACACTGGTTCAACGTGTAAGATATAGAGGATCTGAAATGGGTAACGATTTCATTTTGAATTTATGAAACGAGTTTATTAATGTCCAGCTTTTGCGAGCCTTGGCTCGCAAAAGCTGGACATTATTCAACGAGTTTCATAAATTTAAAATAAAGTCATTAAAGATTCGAGATTCTTTTTATCACATAGTTTTTATTTGAGTGGAAATTATTTAGATAAAAAATGTTCATTCAAAACCAAACATTCCAGAAGGCAGGGTTAAAAACGTTTTCCCACGATCCCAGCCAACCAGCAAAGAGGATACTGCACAATAATGTCATGGGCTTATTTGGACCAATCAGAATCACATAAAGTGATATTTAGCGTGTGTTAATATCAAAAATATGAAACTGCACATGCTATAGGAAAACTATACTTAGTATGTGATAAATACTGGTTTAACGTGCAAGCCATACTGGTTTAACATGCAAGATGTACTGGTTTAACGTGCAAGCTATACTAGTTTAACGTGCAAGATGTACTGGTTTAACGTGCAAGATGTGCTGGTTTAACGTGCGAGATGTACTGGTTTAACGTGCAAGATGTACTGGTTTAACTTGCAAGATATATTGGTTTAACGTGCGAGATGTACTGGTTTAACGTGCGAGATGTACTGGTTTCATTTTTTGCATCATTACAAAGTGGTGGTTAGCCGTGATAACGACGCACGAGACATTCGGTTGATGGTTGAATTTCTAAACGATACATGAGACATTCAATTTATGTTGGTAATATATATATATATATATATATATATATATATATATATATATATATATATATATATAATCATACGAAGGAGCCATTTTTGTACTCATTGCGGTTCCATTAACTTTCTCCGTTAAATTCAAAGTTATTAAGTTTTAGGACAAGCTGCATGAGTTGGACTAGGAAGTGTGTGGGTGGATTGTCTACAGTTCTAGTTTCCCATGCTTCTCTACACGTCTGTATCCCTTCGTTGTGAAGTAATCTGTCGTGTCCTGAAGATATGATGGGAATTTGTGGATATGCGGTCTCATAAAATGATCCAGATATTCTGATATCCTTTCTGTGGGATGTCCGTTACCAGAGATTATGGGTCTGCCCGGGTTTCTTTGTTTATGAATGTTAGAAGATAAAATCTACCTGCCCTTGGGTTTTATGGGCTTAAGTAGTTTCTCGTTTGCTGGTCTATGTGTCCGATTTGATACGCCTCGTCAATACTATTAGAACATTGAAACCAAGCGGTTTAAAACAAGAAGACTAGATAAAGAAAACCATGAACAAATAAAATTATCTTTTGCAGCCGACACATTTTCTTTTAAAAAATTATCTAAATTTTGCTTAATAGCCTATGACTACTATAACAATGAAATATCCGGGATATAATCTGCGCTTACGTAAATTTACATAAAATACCAAATTTCTAGGTCAATACAAATATTTTCCAGTATCAGCCACGAGCTGAAATAAACTAGTTGACACATAATAGAGTTAAAAGGTTGAATTCCTGTAGAATCAGCCATGTAAAGTTTCGCAAACATAACCGTTGTTCTGTTTTATTTGTTTGTCTTGTCCATGCCTTTATTTGCCTTTGAAAAAGACTCATTAAAGAGTCGAAAGCGCTCAGGCTAGCTAGATACTAGTTTCGCACTGTTCGCTGTCAGTTTATTGCATTTATCTTACTCAATCCCTGACACACGTGATTTCTTGCTGGGTCCAGTGCACTTGAAAGGATTGTTATTTGCCATATTATTTGTATTCTTTCTGATTATTTTTTGTTTATTTGTCTGTCATTCCAACTACCGCCCTAATGTACTTTTCTTTAACGCTTTCATATACATTAACGGACAGATCATATTAATTTAAATTGCTTTCCGTGTATTGTGATACCGTAGGGCATCTGTTAAACCAGTGAGTGTATCAATCCAAACTATATTTCGATAAAAATTTTAACTTGTTTTTTCAAGTAAGGTTTATGCGAGCTTTTACTGTCATCGCCATAATATTTGTCAATCATATTTTTCACGTGTGTATTTGTCAAAGAGAATACGATAATGGCAACTTTCTTCTAGGGCCTAAGATAATATTTTTACTACAAGAAAATTGAAGATATATCTATAAATATCATTTTATGCAGCAAGAGTAATACAAATTGTACACATACAAATCATTTTATTTTGCTTTGGAACCCAAAGCATTTCTATAAATATAACTGTAGCAAGGATAACCCAAATTGTATCTATAAATATCTTTGTATCAATGGTAATCCTAATTGTATATATAAATATCATTTTATCATGGGTAACCCAAATTGTAAAAGTATCGTATCGTTGTATAAAGGGTAATACTAACTATAGCAATATATATATATATATATATATATATATATATATATATATATATATATATATATATATATATATATATATATATATATATATATTATCAAACATTCTATACTACTAATTAAGTGTACAATATCCTATAGCCTTGTTTGGGCTCAACAAACATTTAGACTGATACACTTAGGTAAGTAAATAAATAGGTGATAAGTTTAGTGAGTATGTACTATACGTACTTTCGTTCCCCAGTAAGAAACTAAACAGGACTGGGAATTTATGTACGACTAGCTGACCTACTGACTCACTAATGTTTCCTTTTACATAGATATTGTATCAGGTTTATATAATAGTGGATAGTAAAGACATTGACACACAAACAAAGTATCAAGATACAAATAAAATATGAACGTTACGTCATCTAACAAATATACAAAACGGAATATTTAATCAAGTACAGCATTGTAATATATCTACAGAAATATATGATTTGACATTGTTTAGGTAGATATGGCAAGCGCGTTCTTTATAAAATTGCCTAATGCCAGTACAAATACAAGGAGTTCAAGTACATGCTTTACCTATTGTCAAAAGATTAGGAATTCAAGTACAATAGGTACCTGTTGTCAAATGATTAGAAATTATAGTATATGCGGTACATATTGTCAAATAATTTGGAATTCAAGGACTGCTGATCTGAGTATTATTTAAATTTTCTAACTTTCTTTTTCTTCCTGTCCTAAGGCAGGCAATTAATCTAGTTTATATCATAAATCTTTAATGAACTTGCGTTAGCTGTGACAGTTACACCAATGTGATTGTTTTCTTAGTACTATGTAAACTCTTATTATGTTACCAACTGTTATAAAATATCTAACATATAACGGGTGCTTTTGCGTTTAATTAAAACTTTGAGTTTTACTAATAATTTTAGTAGCTAATTTAACTTTCAATTCACATATTAATGGTAGTCTGTAATGAACCTAAGTATTAAATTCACTTCTAATGACTGCGGTATAAAATGTTTTGTTTGCTTATATATTAAGTTATGCTATACGTGTTTTTTTTTCTTCTTCTGGTTGTATTTTTCATGTTGTGTTTGCACGCTTGTATGTCTTACAAATCAAGTTGGATTTAATGTCTTTATCGTTTTTGACATGTCGGTAACACACTCTAGACAGTTTTTGTTTAATTGCTGTTTTAAATCATGCCGACTTTAAGTAAATCATAGCCTTTCTTATCATATCAATCGGATTCAATGTATAATAAAAACGTTTCCTAATATAGTTAGCAACATACATACATACATACACACATACATACATACATACATACATACATACATACATACATACATACATAAAGGGACGTCATTGGGGGGATGGGAATCCCGCCCCCCATATTTTTATGTTCTATAAAATTGATGTAGCCTATATAAGAAAATTAACAAGCCCGTCAAGTTTTGCGCCCCCCCTCCCCGAAAAAAATGGAAATGACGTTCCTGCTATTACTCTCTCTCTCTCTCTCTCTCTCTCTAATCTGTTATTCAGCCTGAGCCAGCGCGTTGATATTTGCATGAATCAAGTTTTGCCCCCCTCCCCCGAAAAAAGTGGAAATGACGTCCCTGCATTCATACACACACATACATACATACATACATACATACATACATACATACATACATACATACATACATACATACATACATACATACATGCATACATACATACATATATATTGCTTTATGGTATAACAGTAGCAATTTAACAACCCCAGTAGGGTGGAGCTTAATGTGTAGGGAAACGTATTTACTAAATAAACAATACAACTATTGGTGCATTATGTAAGAGTTTAAGTTTTTCAGGGTTAAGAAAAAGTTAAGTCTGTTTGCAGCATGTGAGATTATGTTAATTCATATCTAGATTATACTGTGCATGTAATAAAATTAAAATGTATCTGTTGAGACTGGATACTCATTACCTGTGTTCAGTTACAACATAGTTATCTCTCTTATATGCAATAGCGTACTTTGTTCTGTCGTTGTCAAACTGACACTCTAATATTGTTCTCTCTGACAGTGTCTGACACGCAATAACAATAATACTAATTGGTACCAGCGTACCTTATATACTTGTTTATCTTTTTACTAATGTATATATGTATGCTCATGCGTAAATCTCCACATTCGAAACAAACACAGGGACAAACAGATTCTTACCTGAACTGGCATTCTCATTTATAGCAGAAGTTGTGAAACATTCTCCCTTGACTAGACAAACAATCTTGTAGAGTAGACCATGATATTCGGACCTGGTGTTACTTTTAAACACCATCCATCCCGGCGTCAGGAAACCAACAACTTGCAGGACGACGGAAATCGACAGGACACACACGACTATTTTGTTCCTATTCAATCGCATTTTTATCGCAGCCTTGGAATTTTCTGTTGCCAAAGTCTCCTTATTTTTCTGTTTGAAAAATCTTTGAGCAGGCAACTTTTCTTTGTTCTCAGTATGTGCTTGTTTGTTCTCAATATGTGCTTGAAGTTTTTCTCTATAACTGGGTCATAAAGCAAGGATGATGCAATGTGTGGGTATATCCAAAGGTCATGTAACTTGATACATGAATGTTGTTTAAATTGACACCAATTGCTATTTTGGTAAATGGTGCGATCAACTATATAGAGATAGAAAATTAAAAGTCATTTAGCCAATAATAGTTAACAACACTGGAAGTGTATCCACCGTATAATTGTATGAACAAATTCTTAATAGTACTATAGTACAGTTCCACTGTAGTTGTCAGCAACAGGAGCTTGAATGGCGCGTTGATTTATTTTGTTGCACTTTTCCAAAGTCAAACCAAGGGTAACCATTGTGTGCTATATATTTGCATAGTATCATATTATGTATTTGTCGATATTTGAATGACAAATAGGTTTGTCACGTGATCTGATAAGTTCTTCAGCGACGTTTCAAAAGGCATTATGGCTATTATTCAGCGACGTTTCAAATGGCATTATGGCTAGTCACTATATCCCTATGATAGTAGACTCAAAATAAATCTTCAATTGCCAAACCCTCGGGTTAATATTATTAATTTAATTTTCATGTTTTGGTTGTTTGAAAAAGAAAAGAAAATCGTTGGGGTTAACCAATCATTTCATGCAAATGCGTATGCGTGAATATTTGCCTAATTACCATTACATGTACACGCATTCGTTTCTTATGTGGAGCATCTAGTCACAAAAAGTGATTCATATTGGAAACTTCTAATAATATAAAAATTATTCGTTGGGTTATGAAGCACTTGTGACACAAGGTTAACTTACGATAACTTTGAATCAGAAATACGGACTCATTATCTAACTTGTCCGAAACGTGGGTGTTATAAACTCATATTCTTGATTCAGAAATATGGACTCAGTATCTAATTGGTCCGAGACGTGATATAAACTCATATTCTTGCATCAGAAATATGGACTCATTATCGAATTGGTCCGAGACGTGGGTGTTATAAACTCATATTCATGAATCAGAGATACAGACTCGTTATCTAATTAGTCCGAGACGTGGGTGTTATAAACTCATATTCTTGAATCAGAAATATGGACTCATTATCTAATTGGTCCGAGATGTGGTATAAACTCATATTCTTGAATCAGAAATACGGAATCGTTATCTAACTGGTCCGAGACTTGGGTATTATAAACTCATATTCTTGAATCAGAAATACGGACTCGTTATCTAATTAGTCCTGGACGTGGGTGTTATAAACTCATATTCTTGAATCAGAAATACGGACTCCACAGTAGTAATAAGTAAGTGTTCATGCACGGAAGACGCAAAGACATACCATAAGTTCACTTGAACTTATGACCAGGTCAGTGCAAAATTTAAAAGGTGAGGAAATGTAATATAAATTTCTGCTCAAAGTACACAATGGGCAACTGACGACTGACAGCTCACTACGAAGGCCAAACCATCAAAAAGCTTGTGTTAATGAAAGCACTAGGATACCTGCAATTCCTTTATTTTTTGGGTTAAGTGAAACATTACATTTTTATGTAAATTTAATTTTGTAGCCTGGGTAAGGAATTTTATTGTTATCACAAAAAGAAAGGTCATCGCGTGCACAGAATCAGATGTAAAACCTCAAAGTCTGGTGTATGTAAGAAGGTGTATGTCTGTGCATTTATTATTAGCTACTGATTTTACAAAATAAACTTCAGCTGAATGGTGTTTGTGTGTGCATTTATTATTAATGAGTGTGTCTGAATTTTGACAGTAAATACAGCATATAAACCTCAGTCATAATTGTGTGTGTAAGAAGTTGTATGTGTGTGCATTTATTATTAGCGAGTGTGACTGATTGCAGACAGAAAAATACAGAACACAAGCCTCAGAACATTTACCAAGCATGATGATCATAGAATAAACCATGCTAGTCATAAGAGGCCCACGTGAGTGTGAGATCATTGGCGTTTATCTGACCTAATAAAAGCATTCCTTTCTATACGGGACTGAGAACTTGACTTTTTAGAAATAAGAGCACTTGTAATTGCTCTATGTTTATTCTGTTGATTTTTCAATCTGCAGCAATAGCAATCAGAAATAACGTGCTCTTTCTTCTTACAATAAATGCACTTTGGAAGATATAAGGATTTCGGACTGGTCTTATCAGATGTTTGATTACTGAGCAACATATATCAAATAATTATTTGGGTTTTCTTGTCACATGCAGTTTTGACATTTCTTTTCTAAAATTAATAAATGTTTTCGATATGCATCAGGTACCAACTCACAATCCTGTAAGATACAGTTCTTAAAACTAGATTAGAAATAGTTCTTTGTTGTAGAGACAGTGAAGTGTAAACGCCATGAGCTTTGCCAGTAAGTACACTCTTAAATAACAAAGTCCAATGTCCTCTTGGCAATTTCAAATTTTCAGAAATTTTCTCAAATTAAGGAAAGTATTGATCTTTTTCTTTAAAACGGGCTACTAATTTAATATTTCTGATACCCTTAAAGCCTGAACTTGTGTTTAAAGGGCGAGTGTGCACCGCCTGCGTTCTAATTTGTTTAATTTCATTTGCATTTTCTTTCGTCTTTTGCATCTCTCTCTCTCTCTCTCTCTCTCTCTCTCTTATATGAGTATTTGCCTCCCTTCTCTTTGCATCAGCCTTTCTCTCCTCTCTCTTTTTGATTTTAGATTCCCATCATTTTCTTTTGAAGCTGAAGACGTGTTAAATCTATGGCCATATGTTTTTAAACTGCAGTTCGTTTGAAATCATCTCAAAACCAGATACATACAAACTAACTAGTAAAAAAAACATTTCGCTTTTATCCAAAATCTCCTTTCCCACCAAATATTATACTAAAATATGTTTTGATTTCCTACTCTGATAACGATGCCTTTAATCCAGAAATAAGAATAATACAATGTTTGCCAAGGTCCAGCAGCTCGTGTTTTTCAAACATTTTTAACCCTTCCTTTCAAATAAATTCATCAAATTGCATGACGCTGTGAATTATCTTTGTTATCAATTTGTCAGCCATGTGAAATTAATATCTTACTAGGGTCAAATTATTTTTAAGACAATTTTTTTTACATATCTGAAATCTTTTTAAAAATTCAGATCCCACTCGAGCAAACAATTTATGTTACTACTCTATAGTGTTAAATTAAGAAACAGAAAATGCAGCGGAACCAATTTAGTAAAATTTAACAAATAATCTATTTCCCTAGAAGATAAAGTGAAAAATTTGAAAGAACTTACAGTATTGATAATTAAATCCAAAATAGTCATAAATGTTTTATCACAAAGTATAGAATATTCTGAATAAATGTGCTGATATGTCAGTTTTTTAAAAATGTATCATAATAATATAATCCAGATTATTTTAGAATAAATTCAAAGAAATTAAAAAATGTGTTTTTAGTCCAAAAGTCAATGAGCAATTTGTAACTCCAATGAATAAACCTTGAATGAACGATTCCTCTCAACTATGTCTGAACACAAAAATTCAATCATTCTACAGGCTTAACCTAACGAAGGACAAAACTCTCTTTTGTATCAATCCCCACTTTAACTATTTCGCAACATTTTTTTTTTTTGAAAACATTCAATAATCTTAGTTACACCAAAAATGAAAAAATATTCGCTTCCAGAATCTTCTAAGGTCATAATCAAGGCTAGGTCTTGAACTCAAATTCAAATAAATATATATTTACAGCTTACAAACAAGACAAAAATCAAGTACACATTAAAACTCTATCCTCAATCATGGACAAAGGTAAAACACAAACGAAATATATATCATGATGTGAGTGTGTGAGTCTGTGTGTACATGTTTGTATTCAGGCCATCTTCTGACATGCAAGATATTTCTCGCTCAATACCTTGGCGAATTAGCTGATTTCCGAACGTGGATGAACGATCATAGAAGCCACATTTGAAACAAAGCAACGAGAAAGTCCCCAACCGCTGCTAATCGACTGGATATTCAGCCGAGCCCCTCACGATGCGGCAGACTGAATCAACTTTTGGGTGTGCATATAGAGAATACGTAAGGAGCGACGCTAGATACAACAGCTGAAAACTCACAGGGAGTTTTCCCGAATGAAAACAATCTAGCCTCCCCGTTTCAGTCTTACCAAATTTATAGTCATCAGGTTCTCTTCCGTATGCAGTTTTTCGGAGAACATGTACTCATTATATTTGTATTTATCATTATTAGTATTGTTATCATCACTATTATTATTATCATTATTATTAGTAGTAGTATTGTTGTTGTTGTAGTTGGTTTTGTCCATTATCCGGCCACGTCGCTGATATTCCTTTAGCTCTCCATACTTAAGTATACAGATATTTGTAGCTAATTTTGTTAATGACGTTGATTTTTATTGTCAGGATGTGTTTGTGTCCTTTGTCCACAAACACAATCAGGTCAAAATATATTGGTTTTCTGTGTAATAGACACCATGACCCTCTCGTTTAATTAATGCTATGCTACAGTTTACTTTTATATCTCAAAATTCTACCATGTAGGAGTCCATGTATTTTCTTAGAATTTGTGTTTAGTGTTTATTTTATGCATGTAAAATGTCTATTTTCCTGACAAAGAGTTTGAGCTTGTTTAGCTTGAGACAACGTTGTAAAACTGTTTTGAATTTGCCCCGTTTTCAATTTCGTGTGTATATTGTTACGTCTAGGGGTTTAGGCAAAATAACAAGACATGTACAAGACAACAATCATTCAGTTTTCCAAAATATAAATGTATTTCCCTAAAATACATAATCGAATAAAGTGAAAACATTACAAATAACTTACAGTGAATGAATTCATCGAATGTTATCCTAAACTGTACTAACATTTTCACACTAATCCGGGAACTACGCAAAGGTATTCCGAATGAAGGTTCTAATGTGCTTATGTGCTAACGTGCTAGCACCACTGAAGAATCACAGATCTCAATCAAAAACTTTTTTTACTTCAAGATGATCCGTTAAAGTAGAATATCACTAAAGTCGTCGAATGTTTCATATAATCCTACAGAATTATTTAAATGTTGGTTGAATTCTGGAGCTAAAAATCTGGTGCAATTTAAGTATGGCCTGTAACTTATCGAACGCTTCTGACATTTGTCAGACCAATAAAAATTGGTCTTCTCACGCAATAAATTGGTCAGGAGCTCAGAAATTATGGAAAACTTACAGCAAAAATTTTTGATAAAATATCCAGCCATACCCCAAAATCGCATCAATTGCTTTTTTACTGATAGATTCCGGGAATCCAGAGAAAACTTTAATGCTAGCTTCTACTGGCTTAACTTGACCATGTCCCACAATGTGTCCATAAATGTGAGACTAGCTCGAAAAAACTCACTATTATTTTAAACAATTGTCGAATTTGCCTTACTCAGTCGAACGAAGAATTTTCGGATAGTTTCCATGTGATCTTACCAGGTGTCGCTTCATATAATAACATTGTTGATGTTCTCATCAAACCCATTAAGGTAATCAGTGATCCCAATCCCCCTTAATTTCATCAACCAAATGAGAAAAAATCAGAGATTATTCAGGTGCAATTTGATGTAGGAATAGTACTTAGGTATTTTTCTATCACAAATCCAGCGGTATGAATGCTAGGAATATCGTATTCGAAAATCCACAGCGTCCTCTTCTATTCTTCTTTACAGTTGGGGGTGGTGGTGGCCTATAAATATTCAAATCAAACGTGTGAGAGCTTGTTGCGGGCACGATATTCTGATGTTAAATAATGAATAATATGGCATATTTAATGTAAAATAAAGCCGGAGAGAAAGGCTGATGGGCTAGGGAAAGAATACATCTAGACAGGAATTCAAAATGTCTGACTTACACAATATGCTACGTAACTCCAGATACATGATTTTTGCGTAAGTTTTTATAAAATGTTTATTTATGGCTTTTAATTGTAAAGAATATCTTGAGTTAGAAGTAAAGAACTGAGCAATCAGATTAATCAGATGTATTTCCGATTTTTGGGATCATCCTCATTTCTCGTGATTAGTTGAATACAGTCTCTACGGAGCAATGTATTGAAAGACTGGGTCGCTAACAGTCCGATATAAAGGGAGGGGCCAAGGGAGGGGCCATGTGAAGGATAAAACTAAACTGTTCTATTATCTTCAACTTATTATAAAATTTTTATTACTGTTCACTGAATCTTTAGAAGGTATTTCTTAACAAGGTATTGCAACTTAAAAGAATAGATAGAGGTAAAGATGAATTTCAGAAGATAATTTAATTATACTGTTCCATAAAATATGAACGAATATTTTGTACTCGTTGCATAAGAGTTACTTTTATTTCTATTTTAGATGTTCTTTGAAAGTAAATATATGTAACAAAGTTTACACTCATCCACTTTTAACTACGTGTTTAGACTGCTATTTCCGCTACTTTCTGTATGGATCACATCTTGCAGATTTGCCCTATCCCCGTATGTAGACATAGCCGGTATCATAATTTATCATTTCTTAGTAGTTAGAAGTCCTGAAGTCTTGCTAGCACAGTTCCGATGACTGTAAATGATTGATGGGTGATGCAAGGTGTAATAGGCTATGACTATTCCATCGTCACAGACTTCAAATGCATTAGTGTGTTCTCTTAAGTCGAGAATGAGTGCACTAGTTGGGAATGTGTACCCAAGTAAAGTTAAATTTGAATAATCTACTGTCATGAAACCATCTCACATTTCCAAAGGGAAACAAAAGCATAGAGAAAGGGAAGTAGATAAATATTATCCTAATTTTTAAACTATTGCTGAAAATTTGAAATGGCCAAGAGAGCATTGGACTTTATTATTACAAAATTTAATTTTGGCAAATCTCCTGACATCTACGCTGAGTATGATCTAGCTAAGGAATGTCTCATGAAGGGTTATGAGTTGGTACATGACGCTAACAAAGAAACTGGGCAAACCCGTGTCTAGAAAAAGAGCGAATATTTGATATGTGGTGCTTAGCTAAGAAAGTTGGTCAAGATTACGAAAATCTCAGACAACTCGTATTAGTTGACGAGTTCAAAAATTGCGTCCATAGTGACGTAAAGACTTACCTTAAGACGTTAAGACTTACCATGGTGAGCACAAGGTCGAAATTGATAAAGCTCATAATTTCTTCCTACGTGTAGCTATTGCAAGAAAAAATACAACGTTATTTCTGAATGCTACAAATTGAAAAATAAGCACAAGAATCAAGACAGACCTATTCCAAAGGCTCGTATTTCTAAGAGGTCAAAGTCACGATCATGTATTGAAAGCAATACATTTGTTGGGTCAAACAAACCACATGCTGATTTTATCACAGAGAATTATGAACCATTCATTTTGAAAGGTTCTATGTCACTCATTAGTGATTATGCCAATCTTATCCCTATTAAAACTGCATCGGTTACAGGAGCTTTTCAGAGTCTTTTAGTATCAGGTAATTTGCCTTTTTCTCAGAAGTCTTCTTCTAAAGAGTGTGTTCTTAATCAGGGAGTAGAGTGCGGCTTTGTTTGTGTCCCTCTCCATTGTGTAAGTTTATCAACAGACTTAGTTTCAGGATTCGTGACAGTTGGAACAGTCCCATCTTTACCCATCGAGGGTATTAATTTATTACTGGATATAAGGTTGTAGTTAATACACGTGTAACTGCAAGCCTTACTTGGATCAGAAAGTCGATCCTATTGAAAATGAATTCTTGAATTAGATTGATCAGCTTGGAAGTCTATATTGTCACTTGCGGGATCCAGAGCAAATAAGATGGCCCATTTAAAACATTGATTGTCATCATTTATCACGTTTATCACTTACCGCCTCGGTACATACTCTGGTGTTTAACCCGATCCGTGGAATGGTTGTAACGAGGAAATATGCACTTCAACTCGCATGCACCTTTCAAGAGTCCACCCCAATCCTATGTTTGTAATACGTGTTAAAATATTTTCAATGCCTTTGTCGATTTCATCATTGATAACTTTGGTGTCCTTGCGGTTTAAGATTATAAGTAGGCCACCATGAAAGCACGTTGTTGTTATGATAAACCGATAAGTGTCTGATGGATTTCTCTTAAGGGCATTGAGAACAATATCTGCTTTAACTTCTATAACCAGAGCATTGTAACGCCGACATAATTTTCCGGGAATCATCTCTGTCAGAAATTGTTTCGATTCTCTGCCTGATTCGTATGCGTATGGGATAATTGCGACTTATTTGTCTTATTCACCACTTTAATAGTATGGTATGATTGCTTCAATATTTCGTCTTCTACTTATGTTAACCTTAATATATTGTGGTACAGAAGTAAACTTTTCAGAATCCACAGGATAGTAACAATATTTATAACCGTTATCTCTCAGATCTTTATCTCTATTTAAGAAAGTGATTTCTGATCTCACATCAAGCTCTACTAAATAAATAGGTGTAT
This sequence comes from Sinohyriopsis cumingii, assembly GCA_028554795.2. NCBI lineage: Eukaryota > Metazoa > Mollusca > Bivalvia > Unionida > Unionidae > Sinohyriopsis > Sinohyriopsis cumingii. The sequence continues at coordinate 17,838,115 of CM068830.1, forward strand.
CTCCCCGATGCAAGCCAAATAGGTAAGATCCCAACTCAAATATTATTTCCTCCATAGTTGTATCACAATCATTAAGTACCATTAATTTTCCAGTATAAATTTGCACACCAAGTGATAAATTTCGTCTTACTTATTTGCATCCAGTAATATGTAATGAGAGGTGAAACTTAATTGAATAATCCATGGATTCCATTCCTTGATGAAATATATCATCTAGCTCTAGCTCGTTGTACAACTGTCGTAATGCTTTTTACAAAACATATTTCTAATTGATTTATCCCTGGCAGTATCCTGCATAATATCAAATATTCACCACTCAGGTATATTTTCATAATTGTTATCAAGCTTGCATCACTGCTGCTCCAAGATAATCCCCTAAGTTGATTATTTTATCGATATGTTCCGACCATGGGTTTGAAAAGTCTTACAGCATCTTTGGAGTTTCTTTGATGAATCTGTAGGATGCATTTATACAAAACAGTGATATAATCTTTTCTGTATCGTTACGCACGCTTCATTGTCTGGTAGATAACTCATAGATCAGATATACTAAAAACTTCTTTCAAAATACAATACGCACCAACCTGTGAATTTCTTTACACACGCACACACACACTCACACACTTCTAATTAGTGGTAAATCAAAACGTCTGTAGATGGGGAAATTTGAGTTTTTGGTAAAATCCAAAAGTGATTTTAAACGCACAAATTTCAACTTTCGTTGACAGTTCAATTTGTTGGGCCAAAACAGGTTGGCGAGGAGATCAAATTTCACAACATTATTCCAGTCCACATGTTATAAAAGATTGATACAAGTTATCTATGACTGATATTTTTACAAACGTTTTGCAAGTGCCATTTAATAAACAACCAAATGCATTGCATTGGATATAATAACCTAAACATGGGCAGTATAAAATGGTATATGTCAAGCAAACACTCAAATACCTCACAATTCGCAGCATTTTACTCGATTAACTAAAGTAAGTAGTTAAACATGCTTGGATAACTACCATAAGAACACTTCTGCATATTTCAAGTGACATTTCTCACACCACTATATCTGTCCGAGAAACCACGCTGTCTGTTGTATAGATTTATAAAACTTTCTGTCATAAGCAAATAAAAGACAATTTGAGTTCTCTAAAACTTATGGAAGTTTACTTAGATACTTTATAGATAATGTTGGACCATAAAGATAACCACGTGAGGTACCACAAAAATGACTTATCACGACTCTAAACCTTAACCACGGACAGCAGATCTTTTACATTTGTCATACATCCATGGTGAAAGTCAATTATGAATATAGCACCTGTCACGCCATTGGATTGTAGGTTATGTTAAAGAAGTTTAAGAGAACGGAATCAGATGACTTTAAACATAAATGAGAACAAATAACACAAATGTGTGAATTCTTGTAAATTTTATTTTAAAAAAGAAATAATTAAAACTTTATAAATTGGTTTCTATAGAAGGCTTTGACATAAAACCGTGCTGTTCTTTTCATGTAGTAGAGATTTCAATACTTCAATACTAGTCATTTACATCTATTTCAATCATTTTGGAAAGGATTAGTAACAATGACATATATATTTATAATTAGAAAATAGACTTATATCACCTCATTTTACGGTTGGAATAACCTTGTGATTTTCATTCGTTCAGACTACTGGAGTGAAAAAACCAATGATATGATCAACTGCGATTTTCATTCGTTCAACACAAACTACTGGAGTAACCAAAGAAATGATGAAATCACTAGAATGTAGTTGATAAATTCTTTACATAATGACAAAAAATGTGGAAAGAGTAGCATTTTGGAGTGCATGCGCTGGAGGAAATCCTTCTGTGGTCTATCTCAGTACAGGATACCGCTGCTCCTCACGTAACACTGAAGAGGTATTGTGTTTTAATAGACTGGTTTCTCTACTGTGTTCTATTAGACTGGCTTCTCTATTGTGTTCTATTAGACTAGCTTCTCCTTGACTCTTGTATTACTATTGCTTTAAAAGTCACGTAAGTTTAGTTATGTAATAGATGATGAGATCATTTGTTGTTGCGCTTAACATTCGAATTCATCATTTGTCTTTCTTTGTATGGCTAATAAGGCTTCGACAAGAGAGCACCACTGCTGACGGAATGCAGACATCCGGGTGATGGTGTCCCAAATTATGTCACATTCTTTCATCTCTTTCTTCCAAGTCCTCATCCACGCCTCTTTCGGATGACCCTCTGTTTGCGTCTGGTCAAGGATCGAGTGGAGGATTGCCATGGGCAGTGCCTCCAGTGACATTCAGCACATATATTCCAGCCATCGCCATCATCGCTTCTTCACAGTCTGGACAAGAGATATGTTTGTAGCCTTTGATGAAGATCATTATGTCTCCGGTTTGGCTCAAAGATCACAAAATTAATCGTCAGGTACTTCTTTTAGAAGGTATTGAAGTGAAATTAGCTCCGATCGATTTATTCATCCTGTGGTATCCATTGTAAATTTTTCGGGTACTTACGTTCTTCCAACCTAACCATTGGGAAGGTCTCTGATAATACCTGAAATAAAAACCATTAATGCAGTATATAGTGGATGTAGTTCAGTTACTTAAACTTGTAATAGCAAAACTAACTGTAACATTGATCATTATGACGATAACAACTGTATCACCTATAACGTGAAAATGAACTTAAAACGAATTTGGGTTTAGCCATAGAATGTGAAGAACATTTGACACAGTGACGGCAAAGATTGTATATCACATTGTTGCTACAAAAATCCCCAAACACACACACACACACACACACGCGCGCACACACATTACAGACATATCATGTAAATTGAAACATGAGACTAAACAGATAGTAGGAAATAATTGTGACGTGATTGTTATTACCAATGAGAAAAGTATGCATTATTCAAAACAACTTTCGTGTCGAGATAACTACGTCTATGACATGTCTGACTAACCTGCAGAAGATGTCGAAAATAATGATTAACTCTGTCTGTCTGTCTGTCTCTCTCTCTCTCTCTCATATGAAATGTCATAGCTATCTTGAGTCACTCTAAACTCGTGTAAATGTATCAAGTGATAAAAACTCCACTGATCTGGGGTAATAACATACTGTAAAAAAATCGTAAACGAAACGTTAACATCAATTCATTGTTTACAATGTTATTCCTGAGTAATAAAACTATTTGTAATTCTCAATTATGAAACAGTACTTTTGTTTCATCCTCTGTAACGTCATTTGCATTCTCAGTGGAATCGCATTACTGTACCCTTTAGGAGCCTTTTTAAGACCTCTCATGAAAAGGAGACTGCATCCAATTGAGCAGGTTCCGCTAATGGCTTCTATTGCCCGAGACCAGTGAAAGGTGAAATCGAACTAGCATTATATTCTTCCTGCGGTATGGACATTTGCAAAACACTAAATCCCACTGCAAAACAACTGAAATGAATATATTGTGATATTTTATATATATATATATATATATATATATATATATATATATATATATATATATATATATATATATATATATATAAGAATATATAAGCTCTCTAGCACAATGGCTGAATTAGAATGTGGGATGAAAATACATAATACATACCGCTAAGTCTGGAGTTCGTCGCATAGGAACATCCACAAAAGAAATGCACATTTATTCCTAAACATTTTTAAAAATAAAAATAATAATGATAATAATAATAATAATAATAATAATGATAATAAATATAACGAAGATCAACACCAACTGATGTGAACACAATGTGCGTGTCTTTGAGCGAGACAATACAAGTTTATTGATATGAGTACAGTGTTCTTGTGGTTCTTCTTGCCATAACTCTGTGATCCCTCTTCGAGAATCGTTAGGAACATCGTACTCGTGTGAGAACCCACACCACATGTACGGCGGTGTACACAAGATGATTGAATATGAGCGTTGAACTGTTTAATTTTTGTTTGTCTGCATGTGGTTTTTGTTCAGAAAGATAAACTCGAATTGTTAGTACGAGCACACTCAAGATCAAAATGAGAATCAACGAGAATGTGTTCTTGTTGCTTGGGCGACCCCCACCACCACCAAAAAAAAATATAATTAAACTAACAAAAAACAACATCTCGTGTCACGGGTGTAAATACGCTACGCTGCATTAGAACCGTTGCTGTCTGTGCTGATATGGCATAGTCTCTCATAAGTATGCATAACCAAAAATATATCATGAATAACACAGTGTAATAACCTCTTACACATGAATGAATGCACCCGTATTAGCAATCGATAAGAGACAATGTTTGATTGACTCATTCAAACAGCATGAAAGGACATGTTAGGTCACAATTGCTTGAACATTTTACTCGCGCCATATGTGATTGTTTAAGCAGCATTATCAGCGTAACTCTTTTGCACAGGCAGACACAGGTGAGAAAGGAGCACAACTTATTGTAATCCGTGACTTGCGATGTTGCAGAACAGGTCACCCAAATATGGATATCTCAAAATAGAAAGCTGGTATTACGACAGAAGCACTGAATTTATAGCATTGGGCGAAATGATATACAACTAAATTCGGATGCCGTGGCAGCATACAGTAATAAATAGAAAATTTTTAGAACAAGCTTTCTCAGGCCAACTATTCCGTCTCGATTTTGGAATAATTTATCTGGTGTTTGTTAATGTATTTAAGGAAAACAACATAATGAATACAGACCAGTTTTATCTTCTTGAATCAATACTCTGCCAACCCCTACATCACCTGACTGACATACTTGTTTGAATAAATGACTGAAATTTGGAGCTGAAACAGCTGGTTCACTCATAAGTATGGTCTTTAATTTATCTAAAACCTCTTGACATTTGTCACACCAATGAAATTTCTATTTCTTACTCAAAAAATTGGTCAAGGGTTCATCATTTATTGAAAAATTGACGCAAAATTTTCGATAATATACAGCCACATCAAACAATTGCAGCATTTGCCTTACTTCCACATGTTTCACTTGTTCGTATATCACAATATGTCCTAACAATGTAACACAATATGTCCTAACAATATGTCCTAACAATGCAACACAATATGTCCTAACAATGTAACACAATATGTCCTAACAGTGTAACACAAGCGCATCAAAGCTCACTTTGTCTTAAATGAATTGTCCCATTTGCATCACTGACTTGATAATAATAATAATAATAATAATAATAATGAGGAAAGTCAACAGCGTAATCTTTTGAAGCTCTAAGCGCTTTACATTTGACAACACCTATAACATAAAAACATATATAATGATATCATTACAAAAACAAACACTATGAAATTAGAAAACATAAAAAACATGCTGAAAATATTTAAGGTAGGAAACATTATTAGGTCTTTAAGTTTGTTCTTGCAGTCGAAATAAGTGAGTTTTAAGGAGTCACGGTACTAATTCAACTCCCCTAGTAAACATATGGAAACACCATCATATTCAAAATTCAATAACTTAAAATGTCTGGGTGCTGATGATCAGACTTACATTTCTCCATGCACAAATATCCTTGGTGCAAACTTCTGTGTGGAGAACACCATATGACCCGCGGCATTTTTTTAATCTACATGTGCATGAAACACGTTATCAGTTCTGCACTAAATGAATCAGGTGCTACTTTCATTATTGAGTACTCCTAAGTCAAGCCAGTAAAAAATACTAATATTGCATCAATATAATTTTGTCTATATTTTTTTTAAATTACAGATAGGATAAGTTCTCAAAATATATTTTTACTAAAATTTTAATTTTCATTATTAACCAAGTATGGACCACCAAACCCGCATATATTATTTGTTCACCCATTTCTAGACTGGTTCACAGTTTTTCCGTAAAATTACTACCGTGTGTTCTTAAGAGCACTCTCGAATGGGATCACTGTGTCTTTGTGTCTAAGTTCAGTGTGCAATTCATTTCACGTTGTTGGGTCCTGGTATGCAAAAGAACGCAGTCCACATGACTTTGTTTTCATTAGTGGGAATAATGAGTATACGATTGTCAGAAGAGGAGCGTAAGTATCTTGCTGGTGTGTACACATGGGTGAGGTCGGATAGGTATGTTGGACTGGAGTCCGTCAGTGAAACGTAGCACAGAGAACAAATTTTGTGTTTGGTTCTGAATCGAATAGATAGCCAGTATAGGGTACAGAGCAGCGGGGAGGCATGTTCTGATCGTGGTGCTCTAAGCATGATCCGAGCAGCTTTGTTTTGAACTTTTTGAAGTTTCTGGAGTAGATATTGAGATGAACCAGACAGAACTGAGTTACAATAGTGAAGTCTTGAAAGTACTAATGAACACACAAGTGTTTGAGTGGCATCTACTGAAAGATATTTGCGGATGGAGCTGATGCGTCTCAGCTCAAGATATGCAGCCTTGCATATGTTCATGATATGCTGGTGCAATGTGAGAGTACTGTCCAGAGTGACATATAGGTTTCGTACTGATTGTGTGAATTTAATGTTGGTGTTGCTGATATTTATTATTTGAGGTAAAGGATGTGAATGAGAAAGTCTTTGTGTTGTGATCAGAATGGCCTCAGTCTTTTTTTATTCGGTCTTTTACCTCAATTTCATATGAGTTACTGACCATATCAGGGCCCCGGGTGGGCTAGTGGTCTAAAATAGTCTATGATTCACTTACTAAGTCAACCGAAGCTTTTAACGTGCCAGTAAAAACGGCATGTACTTCCTGACGGGCAAGATTTATGTTATACAAATTGTTGGCAAAAACAGCTGACATAAAAATGAATGAGTAATCATAACGCATTATTAGAATCAACGTGAAAACAAAACTTGTCAACCATTTCAACTGAGCCATGTATCATTTTCAGTCCACTAAAATGCTGCCCATTCAGTCAGACAATAAACCCACAAAGTTGGAAACAGTGCGAGACCAAACTTTTCAAAAGTAAAATACTTTTAACTTAAGGCAAGGTTTTTCTTAATAGTGAATATTAATACAGAGAGATACACATACATACATACATACATACATACATGCACAAAGCCACGCGCGTCTTTCTTTGGACAATAAGCGAAGAAAAAACGTAACACTCCGAAGTATTGTTTAATTTGTCACGATGAAAATGACATTGTATGGACATTAGCTTGAACTTGAATGTTTTTCAAGCATTCCTTTGTGATTTGCCAGACTGATCGTGGAAAATAGCTGCAATCGCCTTGACGAGATTTTGAGCAACAAAAGAATATCCTGTAGGAAATTGAGGACTGGCTGTCGTTGTTCTTGAAATTGTTCGCTCAGGATATCAACCATGAAATCGGTTTGACTTTCGCTGATATACAGGGTTTGCGTAGGATGAACGATATCTACCAGAGCTACTCAGTCAGCATCATGATCCGAATGATTGGCTTTAGCTAATCTGACCGTGAAACAATGTTTCTGGGTTTTTTAAGGAATCGCTCGTGACGAAAGGAGAATGACTGGTCCCCCAAAAGTCTGCTATTCTTATTAGAAAAGGTTTGACTCACCTTGGCAGCAGGGCTACTGATTTTGTTACCGAAGATATATTTAAACGAAGGATTTTAAAGAAGACAACCTATACAACTACTGTGTAAAAATTTGACGACAATACCTATGTATTTTACGTATGCCATCCTCAACATCACTGGTATGCATTTGTCCTAACACTTCACTTAGCGAATGCGGCGACACACAATGTCACTGACGCCTCTTGATTTTTTTCCCCCGATTTCTTCTCAGCAAGTTTTAATCGTTTCATTTTGAAACAGCAATACGATATAACTAACATGCTCTCTCTCCCTCTCTCCCTACACACACACACACACACACACACGTTTGAAGAAGAAAGAGTATAAACAGATCGCCATTCTCGTCAGGGAAGAAATCGAAAGTACGCTTCCAATAACACTAAAAATACAGGACAAAAATAAAGATACCTGATACGTCTCGCAAGAGAAGGGACAATGGACTAAAGAAAATCCACAAAACAAAGAAGATTAAAGACAGGTGACAGGAGACAAAAGTAAATATTCCCATTATGAATGTCAAGAACAATTTTAATTGATCTTCAGAGTTCCCCAGAGAAAAAAGAAGAACAAGGAGAAGGAGGAGGAGGGGCGTTTCTAAAAACAGAAACAGAAGAACCCATACCGACAAGAAACATTCAATAAGTCATGATAACTAGAAGAATCTGAAGAGGTAGAACCAATACCGAGTAGAAATTCAAGAACGCAAAACAATTCGAAGAAACTGAAAAGAAAGAACTTAAGCCAATATAGAACATTTTAAAAAAAGAGACAGTGAAGGAAAGGACTTTTCTTCTGCTCTTTCCATGAGTATAATTTGCAGGAATCTATTTAAAAGGTCAAACTTGGTGTCATATTTTGTATTTCCAATTTTGGCAATGCAAGCATCTATTCTTGGCAAAGTCATTTTTGTGACTGTTGACTTTCTATAGCCAGTGGAGATGAGAAATGTATTATATAGTTTTGGTACAACAGTACAAGGTCAATTTAAATTACTTTTACTTGGTTACATGAAATCATTGTCCAAGAAATATTGATTTTTTTCAACCATTCCTTCTTGAGAGGATAAATCCTGTAAGAATGTTGTTTCACCTGTGTAGGATCTACAATTTCAGTGTCAAGGTATATTGTATTTGTCCTTAATGGATCATTATGAAATAAGTGTTCATATTCACATGATAAGTAATTTAGTCAACTCTTTTATTGTGGCTGTAAATATTGACGTTTATGTTCCAGATCATTCAAATATTTTTTAATTCCAAAGATTGGTTTAACAAAAGTCGCTGCAGTCAGACTGCATTCCATCGTTTACAACTTGACTGTGTAGGACAGGATATAACTAAACTGATTAAATGATTAACTGGGCTATTGTTGCCAAAATACTACCTTAACATATTTATATGACAACGTTGTTTCTGTTTTCGCCTCTCAGGAGTGTTAATCATATCATTTAAGACATTTACTTTCTTGTCAATTGTATAAGGACCATACAATTTAGTCTTAAGAGAGTTTTGAAATATGGACATGATAGCCCATAAGTCTTTTGCAGAGTTGAAAATTCAACTCTTTTGTTTTTCTGTCTTTTACCTCAATTTCATATGAGTTACTGACCATATCAGGGCCCCGGGTGGACTAGTGGTCTAAAATAGTCTATGATTCACTTACTAAGTCAACCGAAGCTTTTAACGTGCCAGTAAAAACGGCATGTACTTCCTGACGGGCAAGATTTCTGTTATACAATATGTTGGTAAAAACAGCTGACATAAAAATGAATGAGTAATCATAACGCATTATTAGAATCAACGCGAAAACAAAACTTGTCAACCATTTCAACTGAGCCATGTATCATTTTCAGTCCACTAAAATGCTGCCCATTCAGTCAGATAATAAACCCACAAAGTTGGAAACAGTGCGAGACCAAAATTTTCAAAAGTACAATACGTTTTAACTTAAGGCAAGGTTTGTACGTACGTACGTACATACATACATACATACATACATACATGCATACATACATGCATACATACATACATAAAGCCACGCACGTCACTCTTTGGACAATAAGCGGAAACAAACGTAACTCTCCGAAGTATTGTTTAATTTTTCACCATGAAAATGACATTGTATGGACATTAGCTTGAACTTGAATGTTTTTCAAGCATTCCTTAGTGCTTTGCCAGACTGATCGTGGAAAATAGCTGCAATCGCCTTGACGAGATTTTGAGCAACAAAAGAATATCCTGTAGGAAATTGAGGACTGGCTGTCGTTGTTCTTGAAATTGTTCGCTCAGGATATCAACCATGAAATCGGTTTGACTTTCGCTGATATACAGGGTTTGCGTAGGATGAACGATATCTACCAGAGCTACTCAGTCAGCATCATGATCCGAATGATTGGCTTTAGCTAATCTGACCGTGAAACAATGTTTCTGGGTTTTTTTAGGAATCGCTCGTGACGAAAGGAGAATGACTGGTCCCCCAAAAGTCTGCTATTCTTATTAGAAAAGGTTTGACTCACCTTGGCAGCAGGGCTACTGATTTTGTTACCGAAGATATATTTAAACGAAGGATTTTAAAGAAGACAACCTATACAACTACTGTGTAAAAATTTGACGACAATACCTATGTATTTTACGTATGCCATCCTCAACATCACTGGTATGCATTTGTCCTAACACTTCACTTAGCGAATGCGGCGACACACAATGTCATTGACGCCTCTTGATTTTTTTCCCCCGATTTCTTCTCAGCAAGTTTTAATCGTTTCATTTTGAAACAGCAATACGATATAACTAACATGCTCTCTCTCCCTCTCTCCCTACACACACACACACACACACACACACGTTTGAAGAAGAAAGAGTATAAACAGATCGCCATTCTCGTCAGGGAAGAAATCGAAAGTACGCTTCCAATAACACTAAAAATACAGGACAAAAATAAAGATACCTGATACGTCTCGCAAGAGAAAGGACAATGGACTACAGAAAACCACAAAACAAAGAAGATTACAGACAGGTGACAGGAGACAAAAGTAAATATTCCCATTATGAATGTCAAGAACAATTTTAATTGATCTTCAGAGTTCCCCAGAGAAAAAAGGAGAACAAGGAGAAGGAGGAGGAGGGGCGTTTCTAAAAACAGAAACAGAAGAACCCATACCGACAAGAAACATTCAATAAGTCATGACAACTGGAAGAATCTGAAGAGGTAGAACCAATAGCGAGAAGAAATTCAAGAACGCAAAATAATTAGAAGAAACTGAAAAGAAAGAACTTAAGCCAATATAGAACATTTTAAAAAAGAGACAGTGAAGGAAAGGACTTTTCTTCTGCTCTTTCCATGAGTATAATTTGCAGGAATCTATTTAAAAGGTCAAACTTGGTGTCATATTTTGTATTTCCAATTTTGGCAATGCAAGCATCTATTCTTGGCAAAGTCATTTAGGTGACGCTGTTCACTTTCTATAGCCAGTGGAGATGAGAAATGTATTATCTAGTTTTGGTACAACAGTACAAGGTCAATTTCAATTACTTTTACTTGGTTACATGAAATCATTGTCCAAGAAATATTGATTTTTTTCAACCATTCCTTCTTGAGAGGATGAATCCTGTAAGAATGTTGTTTCACCTGTGTAGGATCTATAATTTCAATGTCAAGGTATATTGTATTTGTCCTTATTGGATCATTATGAAATAAGTGTTCATATTCACATGATAAGTAATTTAGTCAACTCTTTTATTGTGGCTGTAAATATTGACGTTTATGTTCCAGATCATTCAAATATTTTTTAATTCCAAAGATTTGTTTAACAAAAGTCGCTGCAGTCAGACTGCATTCCATCGTTTACAACTTGACTGTGTAGGACAGGATATAACTAAACTGATTAAATGATTTACTGGGCTATTGTTGCCAAAATACTACCTTAACCTATTTATATGGCAACGTTGTTTCTGTTTTCGCCTCTCAGGAGTGTTAATCATATCATTTAAGACATTTACTTTCTTGTCAATTGTATAAGGACCATACAATTTAGTCTTAAGAGAGTTTTGAAATATGGACTTGATAGCCCATAAGTTTTTTGCAGAGTTGAAAATTCAACTCTTTTGTTTTTCGGTCTTTTACCTCAATTTCATATGAGTTACTGACCATATCAGGACCCCGGGTGGGCTAGTGGTCTAAAATAGTCTATGATTCACTTACTAAGTCAACCGAAGCTTTTAACGTGCCAGTAAAAACGGCATGTACTTCCTGACGGGCAAGATTTCTGTTATACAATATGTTGGTAAAAACAGCTGACATAAAAATGAATGAGTAATCATAACGCATTATTAGAATCAACGCGAAAACAAAACTTGTCAACCATTTCAACTGAGCCATGTATCATTTTCAGTCCACTAAAATGCTGCCCATTCAGTCAGATAATAAACCCACAAAGTTGGAAACAGTGCGAGACCAAAATTTTCAAAAGTACAATACGTTTTAACTTAAGGCAAGGTTTGTACGTACGTACGTACATACATACATACATGCATACATACATGCATACATGCATACATAAAGCCACGCGCGTCACTCTTTGGACAATAAGTGGAAACAAACGTAACACTCCGAAGTATTGTTTAATTTTTCACCATGAAAATGACATTGTATGGACATTAGCTTGAACTTGAATGTTTTACAAGCATTCCTTTGTGATTTGCCAGACTGATCGTGGAAAATAGCTGCAATCGCCTTGACGAGATTTTGAGCAACAAAAGAATATCCTGTAGGAAATTGAGGACTGGCTGTCGTTGTTCTTGAAATTGTTCGCTATGGAAATCAACCATGAAATCGGTTTGACTTTCGCTGATATACAGGGCTTCCGTAGGATGAACGATATCTACCAGAGCTACTCAGTCAGCATCATGATCCGAATGACTGACTTTAGCTAATTTGGCCGTGAAACAATGTTTCTGGGTTTTTTTATGAATCGCTCGTGACGAAAGGAGAATGACTGGTCCCCCAAAAGTCTGCTATTCTTATTAGAAAAGAGTTGACTCACCTTGGCAGTAGGACTACAGTTGTCGTTACCGAAGATATATTTAAACGAAGGATTTTAAAGAAGACAACCTATACAACTACTGTGTAAAAATTTGACCATAATACCTATGTATTTTACGTAGGTCATCCTCAGCATCACTGGCATGCATTTGTCCTAACACTTCACTTAGCGAATGCGGCGACACACAATGTCACTGACGACTCTTGATTTTTTCTACCGATTTCTTCTCAACAAGTTTTGATCGTTTCATTTTGAAACAGCAATACGATATAACTAACATGCCTCTCTCCCTACACACACACACACACACACACACACACACACGTTTGAAGATGAAAGAGTACAAACAGATCGCCATTCTCGTCAGGGAAGAAATCGAAAGTACGCTTCCAATAACACTAAAAATACAGGACAAAAATAAAGATACCTGATACGTCTCGTAAGAGAAAGGACAATGGACTACAGAAAACCACAAAACAAAGAAGATTACAGACAGGTGACAGGAGACAAAAGTAAATATTCCCATTATGAATGTCAAGAACAATTTTAATTGATCTTCAGAGTTCCCCAGGGGAAAAAAGGAGAACAAGGAGAAGGAGGAGGAGGGGCGTTTCTAAAAACAGAAACAGAAGAACCCATACCGACAAGAAACATTCAATAAGTCATGACAACTGGAAGAATCTGAAGAGGTAGAACCAATAGCGAGAAGAAATTCAAGAACGCAAAATAATTAGAAGAAACTGAAAAGAAAGAACTTAAGCCAATATAGAACTTTCTTTAAAAAGAGACAGTGAAGGAAAGAAAGAAAAAAGTTTACTTTTCAGATTTCATTTTGATTCTGATTTCACTATAGTATACCAAAGAAAATATGTAAGTGTCTCTTGTTCTGTTTATTTTTACTGTGAATGAGACTCAAATAGACTCAGGCAAGTACACCATGTATCATGGAGGGATTTAAGTTTGACTTGATCTGACAATCATAGAGCAGTATATTTCTACTGGACATAGTTGACCGTGAAAAGGACTATTGGTATTTTGTTTTAGATTTTTTTAATGGTTTTTTTTTTACATTTTATAAACATGACATCATCTTATCTACGGCCATGTCCTACTGCTGATGCTGTTATTCAGTGGTAGTAGTAACTAATGATATTGGAGTCCAAGTGGTGCTGTGAGTTGATGTAGTGCTAGACATTTTAGAAACCTTGAATCATGAAGGTATGTTTCTCTTAGGTTGATCTGAGGCGGTCTGATAAATTTGTCAGGTACTTTGACTCTGTCAAAATGTCTTATAACAGATTCATGTTTTTGTTTTCGCTTTCGTTTTTCGTTCAATGTTGAAAGGTTTTCCCTTTTCTTCTTTCGTCTTCTTCTAGCTTTCTTTTCTTCTATTGTTGTTGTTGTTATTGAACAAATGATTCCCTTTCTTCTTTCAAACATTCCAAAAGAATCTTCAGATATATGTTTGGTTATCTGAAATCATCATCCATTGGTAGCGATGAAGAAGGAGATGATGGTGGTAGTTATGTGATAGAGTTTTTATGTATTTAACTATTAATAGTGTCTATAAAAACTCATACCCTTGTCTGCTTGTGCATGGTAATAGGTTTGTGTGTATATATGTATACCTTTGGACTATAAACACTCGTATTCATTTCACTGGCTTGTAGGAACATGTGTTGGATTGTAATCAAAACAAGCAACACAGCATTTTCCATTATGACCCAATATTGCCATTCTCATGTTTTACCCCATAGTACCATCTCAATGTTAAAACCATGGATAATTTTAACATAGCATTTTCCATATGACCCCATCGTAACCCATGCATGTCGACCCTAGGGGGCCTATATAATTATCATCTAAATCGAAAGTGTCTCCTACAACTACATGTGTTTTTTGTTTAATTTTCGTTTGCAAGTTTCAGCTGCAGCTTCCCGTGTACCTCTTCAGAATGTCAAGTTGATTTACATTATACACATTTATATGCTTGTAAAATGGTACCTAAATGAATAAGTGGAGCTAATGCCTTTGTGGCGATATGCCAAATACTATAAATTACTTTCCTCTTCTTGTTAGCATTAATTTTTTCACGTGCTCCATAAAATTAATTATCTGCATGTACTTAATTCATGTGGACCATACAAGGAAGAAGTAGTGTTTCAGACACAGCAGCTTGCGATGTTCTTCAGTATCCTCCAGTAGCTCACCATATATTTGTTGGTAACAGCAACAATGAAATCCATCAAACCTTTTAACCACACAGAAGATCGGAACCACTTACAATAGTAACCACTCACGTGATAGTAGCAAACTGTGCACATTACCTGATATGACGAAAGAGATTAGGCTTACGACATAGTTCTGTGGCTTTTGCTTCGGTTGTCTCATGGAAAGGGTCTGCATGACTAATACAGCAACTGATATAATTAGAGCTAGCAGGCACTTGATTATGAATGAAACCCCTTGAAACCAAATCCCTGAAACAGTATCAAAGCAATCTAGTCTTATTACACTCAATCAAAAATCCAGTAAAACAGTATCAAAATAATTTAGTCTTATTATACTCCATATAAAACCGCTGAAACGGTATCAAGGTAATCTAGTCTTATTACACTCAATCAAAACCCTGTAAAAAATATATCAAAGTAATATAGTCTTATTACACTCAATCAAAACCCCTGAAACGGTATCTAGGTAATCTAGTCTTATTACACTCAATCAAAACCCCTGAAATGGTATCAAGGTAATCTAGTCTTATTACACTCAATCAAAACCCTGTAAAAAATATATCAAAATAATTTAGTCTTATTACACTCAATCAAAACCCCTGAAACGGTATCAAGGTAATCTAGTCTTATTACACTCAATCAAAACCCCTGAAACGGTATCAAGGTAATCTAGTCTTATTACACTCAATTAAAACCCTGTAAAACAGTATCAAAGTAATCTAATCTTATTACACTCAATCGAAACCCCCTGAAACAGTATCAAAGTAATTTAGTCTTATTACACTCAGTCTCAAATCCCTGGAACAGTATCAAAGTAATCTGGTCTTATTTACACTAAGTCAAAACCCCTGAAACAGTATCAACGTGACCAGTCTAATTACACTCAATGAAAACCCGGTAAAACAGTATCAAAGTGATTTAGTCTTATTACAGTCTCAAATCTCTGGAAGAGTATCAAGGTAATTTAGTCTTATTACACTCAGTCTCAGATCCCTGGAACAGTATCAAAGTAATCTAGTCTTATTACACTTGATCAAATATCAAAGTAAATTCTAGTCTTATACATGCAATTCAACGGTTACAATCAACCAAAATCTTTGCAAATAATTCTTGCCTTAAGATTTGAGGGATTCTGAACTAACGGCATGTGCCAAGTTTCACCAAATTTTATGTAAATAAATCCTCTTGAATTTCACGGTTCTGGAAATTATAAAAGAAAAACTTACTGAGCTAATGGAAAATATATACATTCAAAGAAAGCACTGCATAAGAAAATGGTTTAATAAAATTAAAACACTTATGCTCTTCCTTTACGTTTGCAATCAGCATGAATTGAAGGCCATTTCCTCCTCTTCTTTCTCATTATTATTATTATTATTATTGCTGTTGTTTTTGTTAATGGTGTGGTGGAGGTTTCTCTTGTTGTTTTTTTTTTTCATTGTAATGTTTCTAGGGGTATTTTGATATTGTTGTTTTTGTTGAAGCATTGTGCTGACAAGGAAAATACTGAATCCTTTAGAAGTGTTAGAAAGCTAATTCAATGATGCAATAACACTCACCACATGTCAGTCGACAAGACTCTTCTTGAGACAAGCATTTTCTAAACAAAAACATTACCTAATGGAAAATAACTTTCAAGAATGATCTTGATGTTTACAAAACAAAAACCTGGATCATGTATAATTCAATTAGGAATTTCCAAAACCTAGTCCAAATAAATTTATTAACTTATTTTATTAATAATAATACTGATGTTAAACCCATATATATTGAGAATAATTTAGCTATGTATTAGTTCTTTACAATGAATAAAATTTAAAAAAAGAGTCAATTTTGGTCAAGCACAAATGAATTCAATTTTAGACAAGGCCAAGTCCAACATACAATGTTACATTACAATAGCATATAGTGAAATCAAAGATAAAACTAACTAACAAACAATGCAAATTAAATATACATAACACAAAACACTCTATCCCTAACATCACCATGGAAATATTCAAAATCAGGTAAGTACTATTAGGCGGTCTTGTCGTTTATAAACTGAAAGATGGAAATATTTCACGAACAACAGTTATCCCTATGCAACCATCCGGATGAATGTTGAAAGTTGATTTTTAATATAAAGAGACTGAATAGATTAAAGTTTGTTCTCGTGAAATGGAAGAAATATGATCAACCTTGTATTATTTAGGAGGGAAAATCAACTGTTCTTCCATTACAATAGATAGATATAAATATCAAGAATGTGACAAATGTGGTGCAAATAGTGCACTAACTAGGGAACTAAAAAATTTTAAACTTTATATGAATTTATATTAATTATGCCACCAGATGAGACAAAACTACATCCAAGATACCTAGGTTTAACAAATGATAGTGGTGACAAACAATCGTAATTAGGCGACTGAAATGTAGGCAATATCCTGTCAAGGAAAGAAAAGACAACACCGACGCAATTAAAAAAAGAAGAGAACATTCCAAAATTGGACGATGATTCAAAATGGAATATTTTTATAAAGCTGCAACGTAATTAAATCGTAAATATTATACAGACTGGTGTACAACAGTTTTAACTCAATAAACTTAATGTCAGTCGACTGCACGATGTAGCTGTCATCTAAATTTTAAACTGTCTTCAATTTCATTCAAAGATGGCATAACAATGAATCACACAACTGCTTAAATAGCTATGCACGGTACTTACCATGAATAATTTAGCACATCCGTCAAACCTTGATAATGAATAATAAGTTTACACCAAAATAAAATCAGCTGGATTGGGAGGGATATTCACATCACTAAATAACAGTCAGTACAGCCCACATAATGTGTGCATATCCAGCAGTAACTGAAATTTCATTTTGCAGTAACGTGCTACAACATTAGATTCTAAAAGTCATCAACACGCCACCTTACCTTTATTCAGTAACTCATTTAACAACATAAAGTGGTTGGTTTAAGGTAATTAGCAAGTTAACAAGCAAACAATGTTAAAGAGATACGAATAAAACTCAATTTCGCACATACAAGTCACTGAACATTTTTGAAAACCACACTCTAAAATTTGACAGTGAGGAATCAGTTAAACGGTACAGATTGCAGTGTCACATGCATATATATATATATATATATATATATATATATATATATATATATATATATATATATATATATATATATAACAAGAAGAGAAAAACGAAGAAAAAGTAATAATAATACAGAGAATGGACTATGATGGTAATATTGCACGTGAAATGTATATTCATTCTATGAGATTCTCTGACTCTGACTTTTAAAAGTCACTAGGCGGTTTGAAAATGTGCAATAGTGCATAGACCGTGAAACAAACAACCATTTACTTTGATAAACAAGGCTATGTGAACTAGCAGTGTTTACCTTTTGAAATTCTCTTCGTTAGTTGTGTTGTTCGCATCTCAGATTATAAGAAGCTATTAACAAACGAACCAATGACAAGACCCAAAAAAGTTCAGAAAAAAACAAAAGAATGTGTCCATCGCGCATACGCAACCAACCTATCACACTAAGTTAGAATCCAGGAATTTCTTCTTGGCTCTTTTTGGCTTCTACAAATAATTTTTTTTGATGCTTAAAGCTTTTCTTCATCATTTGGTAAAATATGATAGGTCAAGAGAAGACATGAAGTAGGAGGAGTAGGTGGAGTGTGCATTTCCAACTACAGCCGCTGTAGCTAAACCTTATAGTATTATAACCTCTAGTCTCAGCCATTGTTTCAGTATTTTACTTTAAAGAGGTTCAAGAATTATTGTTTCTTTATTCCTGGTAATAGTTTGCATCCTTCAGCAAATATACGTACGTACGTACATACATACATACATACATACATACATACATACATGCATACGCACGCACGCACGTACGCACACACACACACACACACACACACACACACACACACACATACATACATACATACATACAGAGAATGTTTTTGAGATTTTGAGCAAGAAAAGGAAATTTTGCACAGATGGTAACAGTACGTGTAACTTTCATATGTGATAAAGGTACATATTTACCAATTAGATTTGATTTGCAATGTAAGCATTTTTCTTGAGGAATATCTAGCTAGCAACATGCATTAATAAGTTTAGATGTATTGCGTTATAATAATAATAATAATAATAATAATAATGGTAAATATTATAATCCATTAGTAGCATACGTACTCATATCTCTTTTTAAATAAAAAAATATTTTCGGCAGATATCAATGGAAGCTTCTTTTGCTTATCTATCAATCTTTACATTAATTTATCCATGTATGTCTGTATCCTCACGCATGCGTATATGCAGATCTTACATGAATTAGCATTTGCATTTATTGCGAAAGTCGTGATACACTCTCCCTTGACGTGGAAAATAGTCTTGTAGAGTAGACCATGATATTCAGATCTGGTGTTACCTTTAATCACCATCCATCCAGGCGTCAGGAAAGCAATAACTTGCTGAACGATGGAAATGGACAGGACACATACCACTATTTTGTTCCTGTTAAATCGCGTTTTTTTATACCTCGGCGTTGAAATTTTTTTTGCTAAAAGCTCTCTTTCTTTGCTTTTGAAAGACTCCAGATTAGGTTACTCTTCTTTGTTCTCAAAACATTCTTGGAATTTTTCTATAACTGGTACATCAAAACATAATGATGCACATTTTATGGATATATACCAAGGTCATGTAACTTGATCCACGAATGTTGTTTCAATTGACACGACGTGTTATTTTGCTAAGATGTGCAATCAAACATATCAAATCACATTTTTACCGCAGCCTTGGTATTTTCTGTCGTTATAACGCATGTTATGTTGCCTTAGAAAACTTTAATCCACTGTAAAGTGTATTGTATGGAATAAATTCTCCAGAGAACTATTGTGCAATTCCACTGTAGTTGTCTTCAACAGAAGCTTCTTGAATAACGTGGTGATCTAATTCTTGCACTTTGCTGAAGTTAATGCATGGATCATTGGGTAATTCCCTTTTCTACAGTATCGTATTACCTTTGGAACGATATTTCACTGAAAACTATGCTCGTAATGTAGGAAGTCTTCAGTGACGTATCAATTAGTATTTGGCTAGTGACTATAATAGTAGATACAAAATAAACCGATAACTGTCAACTTAAAAATAATCTTACTTTATGGATTGAATGTTTGAAAAATGATAAACGTTCAGATTAAGCGGTCATTCCATGCATATGTGTATGCGTAAATAATTTCACATGTACCATCACCCTTTCTCATGCAGTAAATTTATTCTTAATCGGAGATCCAGACTGGAAACTGTACTTAATATATCCAAACGTTTTTTGTTGGGATCTCCACCACGGGTTCGTACAAATTCCAAAACCTGGTTACTTGAAAGCTTTTTTAATGCTATGTAAACGAAAGATATACAGACAGAGAGAGAAGATATCTTCAACGTATATCTCTAATCTATACTCTTATTCTAAGAATATCTAGTTAAAAGCTTTTCTTGTAAAGAAGTAAAACATGCAGAGAAACTTTACGTTGGTTGCCCTTACTGAAATTCTTGCTTATGAAAAAAAGACGTTAATGACAATTCTAGCTATAATGGAAATAACTTCAAACAGAACGGAATAAAAGAAATTCATTTGAGAAAGGTTACACAAATTCCAGTTTTACAAGGGACTTTTTAACAAAATAAAATTCAACCCAGTCATCTCAGCCGAGTTGTACATAATTAATGTTGATGAGTGACGTCATTTATTCAGCAAGGTACTTATATATAGTTATGCAATTGCGGCTACTTAGTTCTTTTTGCACCCTGTTCACATTCTTAAAGAATATGTCGCTGGCGTAACTGCAGTGATTTTGCGTTAATACTAACCGCAGCTCTCTTTTTCATCTTTCTCTATGTTTTGTTTTTATTAGTTATGGCCTTAGCTACTGTATTGAGATCGCATTATAGAATAAAATGACTAAATTCTTCCCCTAGAAATCCTTTTCATCCGGGTATCACATTAATTTGTTTCAAAGTCGGTGTAACATTTATTGGGCCTGCTAGTCGTGTCAGTACTACTGAATAATGGTCCAGAAAAATAAAGAAACGTTGCGTGACGAATGAGAATGGTTTATTACAGTATCTGACTGCCATCCAAGTGAACCTTCACAACACTTCTTTGAGACTTGATTCCAACAAATGTGAAGGCACGTGGACGTTTTCGATACTGATGGCATATAGTACAGGACGTAACTGTAGATGTGTTTGATCAAACGTTTGAGTTCTGCCAGCAATCAACATGTCAGAAATCATCATGTCAGCAATCAACATGTCAGAAATCAAGATATCAGCCATGAACACGTCTGCAATCAACATGTCAGCAATCAACAAGTCAAATGAATGCAGGAGATACAGTGCCACCCAATTTTGACAATCTGACCTTTGTAAATCAAATTGAGAACGGAGGATACATACATGGCTCAAGACGTCTGGAATTTGGAACAGGATACAGCCATGACTCAAGAGTGTTGGAGTGGGATATATCTATGACTCAAGAGTGTTGGAGTGGGATACAGTCATGACTCAAACGTTTTGGAATTCTGAGAATAAATCGATCATGCCAAACATTTTATACAGGAAACTAGTGTTTTGTTTGTTCCTAAAAGAGACAACTCGTGAATATCATGTCACAACCATTTTAACAACAAAAAAATTCTTTCATTCCTCTCTTTCTTGTATCAGAGCACAATTCGCAAGTGTTCTTCTTGCGGAGACAGGGATATGTCGTCATCTAGACATTCATACACAAGCCCTGCATGGTAAGATTCGTTTCTTCTCTGTGTTTCCAATCCAAAAACACTTTTCCAGTGGCGTACAACACTCCAGAGTCAAGTTTTTGTGTAAATAAAATCAAGTTGGTTAATTATTCCTTATTGATTATTCCCTATTCAACAAAAAACAATGAACTACTTATCGATTTAGAAAGGAAATGGTAACCAGTGTTATTTATTCCGGATTTAAAAATGTCCACATCTAGTTGGTTGCTAATTTTTTATTCCCGATTCAATAAGGAATAAGTTATCACTTACTCATTACAGTTTCAAAAACAAAGTTCCATAAAGCTTGAATATTCTTCCAGACATTCATAACGTGTGGTCTACGTTGACCCATATCATATTTGACGAAACAATTACTCTAACCCAAAGTGTGAAATAGAAGTGTCTTATTCACACCAGCTAACAAGATACAGCGGTATGACCGATTATATTAAATTTTTAATTGACATAAAACCTTTGTTAAAATATTTTCATCTTAACCCCTCATTAACAATTTAAGTTAGTAGTATGCTTCAACGAATGTAAACCATTAAGACATATTCGTCTGGATGGTTGCGAGTATATCACTATAGAAATGAACCAAGTCCACAGAGGGAACATACCCTCCTTAAATGACGTTCACATGGACCCATCTTTGAGATTTTATCTATAGAGTTATTTTCGATCTACAAAACAAGACTTAATGAAATTCATAGAGAATAATCAGAGAAATAGGAGTGTCATTATAAATGTAGGTTATGCAACGAAATGCACAGTGAACTGATCTTATCAACGCTATGCATCGGTGTATCCTTAGAGAACATTGATTTCAACAATTCGTTGAAAGTTTCTAGTTAGGGATCTTCTCCAAAAGTGCGAAAAGTTTAGAGAAAATTCTTTGAATTAATTTCGAGAAAAAGGGGGCTAATTAAATCCAAGCCAAAACAAAGTCAGTAAGGGGATAAAATGTAAAAGTCCACAACAGAACCCAAACGGCCCCTCCTGAAAATATTTTGACATGGATTCTGCATTGAGATTTTGTATCTTGGGATATATTGGGATGTGTTGGGACTCAGCCTCCTCTTCATAGAAAAAAATGTGTACATGAAGTTACTGAAGAGAAATCATATGAATAGGCTGTACCAATATTTTGTACTAGATGAACCCTATTTACAGGATTTTGATTTCAACGCCTCCTTGGAAGTTTCTAGATAGGAATTGGCAGCGACAACAAAAAACGTTCATATAAAATTCTTTCAACCGATTTCGAGAAATAATGAGCAAAATATATATATACAAGGTATAAGAAAGCAAACTGAGATCTTCAGCCAATATATGGACCCTACAGTCCACCCCTAAAAATAGTTTGACATGGTTCGCTCTTTGATATTGAGTATCAACGGATATGTTTGACTTCCAAAATATTTATTAACGAAGTTCGTCTAGAACAAGCAAAGAAATAAAAGAATCTTTATGGCTACCGGCAATGATAAACTCACAAATTATATCCTAGCTTAACAATGCGTGAATCCTCACTTTGGGAATCTAGGTCCCAATCCCCGCTTATATATATATATATATATATATATATATATATATATATATATATATATATATATATATATATATATATATATATATATATATATATATATATATATATATATATATATATATATGTGTGTGTGTGTGTGTGTGTGTGTGTGTGTGTAAATACAGTACTGTACTGCAACTGGATCAGTCATCAGGTTTGGGATTGGGGATTCCCTTTCCTAGTGTGTTTCGGTGCTGGCACTCATGAATGAGTAACTGAAATTTAGTCAATTTTCTCTCCTGGGCATCCTCCATTTTAGATTCTCGTGACAATGTTAGTTCCAATAAAATCATCTGTTTTGTACCTCCTCAGCACACGTGTTTCTTGGGAACATCAGCAGCCCATTTACATATGTCAGCCTTTCCCAATCCTACGCTGTTGTCAAGACTCTAGTCACCTTGAAGTCTATAGATATTTCCAACCCACAAAAGAAATCCTGACAAACTTTGTCGAGGGTAATCAGCAAAATGAACAGCAACCTATAGGTACCGGGTATGCAAAGATGGTACATTGACGACCCAGTCTACTTACTCGTTCTACTCCTATTTTGAGGAATCTGATTTCAACGCGTCTTTGTCAGTTTCTAGTTAGAAATCTGCTCAGACAATAGGGGCAGCTCGAAGAGAATTTAAGGAGCCAACTGTGACAAATAGGGAGCTAAATATATGGGAGGAATATCACAGGCCGTAACGGCATTAAATTGTACGTATATATATATATATATATATATATATATATATATATATATATATATATATATATATATATATATATATATAAACCCAAACATCCTCTTCTTAGTGAATTGTGACATGGACCGTCCTCTCCGATTTTATGTCTAGCATTATTTTCGACCCAATCAAAGCTATCTCGACGATATTGGTAGAGTTAAATCAGCGAAATAAATGGCAGCCTGTGGGTACCGGGTAACACAGTAAATGGCAGCCTGTGGGTAATGGGTAACACAGGTACAGTATGGATCAGCCCTAGACAACAACTTGCATGAACTAGACCTCTGTATAGAAGGCATTGACTTCTTTGATAAATCCTAGGGTCTGGCGACAACAGTAAGAAACGTAAAAAATGTGTAAAGCCGATTTTTAGAAAGACGGAACTAACCATTTGTAATGTAAAACAAAACCCAAAAGTGTATTATCCCTAAACTCCATTTAAGTCCATGTGTGGATCTTGGAATCCAATTAGTCAAATCGATTTCGAGAAATAGGGAGCTAAATATATGCAAGGTATAGCAAAGAACAAACGTGTAGCCCTAAAGTCTACATACGGTCTATACAGTCCACCCCTAGATAGACTTTTACATGGATCATCCTTTGTTATTTTGTACCTAATTATATGAATGAGGCATTGATAATGTTTCTCGACACAATCGGACAAAAAGGAAGGTCTTTGCGAATATGTATAATATTAAAAAGGAGGGTCTTAATGAACCCCGATAGTTTCCAACTCCTCTATTGTGAACAGACTATATCCAAAATGGTTAAATGCGATCAAATAGTCTTAAAATATAATCGGTTGACTCCTGTAATGGTCAGCATGTTTATAATACGACTACAAAGGGTCAAAGTGTCTAATTGTTTATCCTTGAACCCAAAAAATTACCCCCACAACAGATCGATGCCTATATCCTTCAGTAGAACTATCAAGGGTCTAAGTGTTTTATTGATATCGTTTGATCCCTCAAAGTTCACCCCTACCTCACCCCGCCATTCCCCACCCACCCCAATATCCATTGACAGATAATATTAACTGTTCTGTTCCAACAATGGATGAAATTCGGGGTATGGGTGGTCTATGAATATGCATTGTTAGCTGCGTGCCCCGCGGAGTCGGATACAAATCGCGATAGCGCCCTGCTGGAAATGAGGGTCTAGTGCACATGGCAATTTCACAAGACAAAGGGTCTCATGCAAACAACGAAAATGAAACAGATAAAAGCCAAAAGCCAGGAAACAACTTGCAAAGTTTCTTTGCGATATGCCTGCGCAGAATTATAGGTAGTGTTTTATCGATGATAGAAACTGGCCAATTGGAGATAAGGTATGATTTGTTATAGAATTCTTCATACAGAGCAAATAAAACGAAATCAAATACGGTGGCATAATGGAAGCAATACTGCCGGCGAGGTCCTGGTTGACAAGCCAAAACCAACCAGGCGGCAGGACGAGCCACCAAAAACAGCGGAGAGTTTTGTGACACCATGTATGTAAAGACTACCTCTACCACCGGATACAGCCTTAAAGTAAACGCGAGCTCTTCTCTTGATGTCATGGCCACCCAACGTACAGGAAACCCTACGCAGGGACATCAGTAACCCAAGACTAAAATGATATCATTATCATTCCTGCAGGCGGAATCAGAAACAACTTTGTGATATAAATATGTTAAAACTAGTAGTTTGATAGAAAACGTCCAGTGAATTATTCAGTCAATTTAGTTGTACCTGTCGCACGCTGTGTTGACGTAAACCATGGAATGCATTGTGAATCTAGTGATTCTGCTTTTGAGCAATCTTCGGAATTCAGAAATATTAAACAATATGGATTAGAGATTTGTACACCTAAAACAACAGAAAAGTAATGAACTAAAACATACAGCATCAAACTCCATCTCAACAACAGCTGATTTTGTTTTTCAGCTTGTTAATAAAAGGAGGGGTTGTGCAATCAGGGAATAAAATAATCGGCTGCAAAATTGCATCTCTGACCCACGCACATTGTTTTGGGTGTCAAACGATCATCCAAGTCAGATTCAACAGATAAATGCATGATGATGAGCGAAGAAGAAAAATTGGAAGAGTATCTGGATGGGGCTTGGATTCTCATTTCCGAACAGAAAGTGTTGAATCAATAGTATAAAGCATTGTGCGGACATTCCTCACTCCACCGCTGAAGATTCAGCGCATCGAATCTCTGTTTACGTAGAGAACTGAGACTCGCCATAGAACCATTTACCTGACAGACATTTAAAAAAAGTCAGGAATCAACTAGTGAATCATTATTACCTGTGAAAACAAAAGAAAAATGGATACGTTTGAACTTCATAAAAGCGATGAAAATAGAAAGGACGTTGATACAATTATCATGACATCAAACTTCCTCTCAAACTTCATTCAGAAAAGGCATTGTAACAATTCTGTTATCCATGCATTATTCAGTTATCGATGCATTTTTTCCTGGACAATATTTTCACCACCAGCTATTTTAACACATTCAAAATACCATTCACGGTGTGTGGATGTACTAGTTTTGAAGACATATTTTTACGGATAATGAGTAGTAATAATTCAAACATACCTACTGGAATAAATGGACGACTTTGAATCACTAAAATAACACCGAGAAATACTGGTGAAAATAAAACAAAAAAAAAACAAAAACCAAATACGATTTACTTAGGAATGAAGAAATTGCAAACAAGATTAATATGGTATTACTGTAGAGGAAATTAAAAGATCTATATCAGCAGATTTTGTTATGTGTATCTCGATTCTGTATTTGAGTTTCGGTCCATGACTTAAAATTATTTTTTCAGATAATTAACTATAAATAGGTTGTCAGTTAGGGTTTTGGTTTTAGAAAATGAACCCGTGTACAGCTTGGCGTAATTTCTCAGTGGGTGATTGAGTCAGATGGGTTTTGTTGCAACATAAGTCAGTCGGGTTGTGCTACGATGTAAGTCACGTGGGAGGTGTTGCGACACAGAGTTGGTACAGAGTCGTAGAGTTGTATAGGACTATAAGGTTGAATAAGAGAATAATTGATTTGTTCCTATTTCATATCTTAATATCAGCCTGCAGATGTGTTTAATGTTCTGCTTAGATTTAATCAGAGAGGAGTTCTTTGTTTAAATTCTTTATTGCAATTACCAAGGTCGCATATGACGGTCTGGACTAAAAGCAACATGATGGGATTATTTTGAATTCATTCAAAGGTATTCTGGACAATGCCATTGTGATACGTAAAAACTGTTGACACTCCTGCATTTTCAAGAATGTTGGTACATCAGCACATTCGTTATTATTCGGAGCACTATATTATATTTGGGACTTGTGATAAACTTTTCATTTTATAACTTACATAATTCAATTATTTGTAAGTTTTACAAAACTTGTTGGTTCTGGTTATTTCCTTTACTTGTTTTAGCAAATATAGTCGTAACATAAATGGGGGGGGGGGCTCGTCCGGAATAGGAATTTAAAAATATATTTCAGAGATTTTTTTAAGTCAAATTTAATTTGCTTCTGCTATTTCTTAGTCCCTGGAATTTTAATTTCACATGAGAAAATATTTAGGAAGTCAACAGGCTTTCAAAATATCCTGTAGCGTGGCAACATTTGTTTCCGATCAGACTAAGGAAAGGTTCGAGTCTTTAAAAAGGGACGAGTTGATGGGTTTGTCAAACACAATTTCTATTTCGGCAGTAAAGGCATTGTTTGGTAAAAAAAGGAAATCAACATATGTTGATACAGCATTTGGTACAAAAGAATACTTTTGGTAAACGAACTTTGGATTTGATTAGTAACTGTCTTTCTGACTGTGATATATAATTAGAAGAACTGATATTTAAAAACATCAAATCGAAATAAAGTTAAGAAAACTACAAGTTTAGAAAGAAATGATGAAAATCCAAAATCAAGAATAAGAAAGAGAAAGAGCAAATCAAACTAAGAAATAAGAAAAAGATAAATTCAGATTAAAAAAGGAGAAAGAGAAAAGGAATTTCAAAGTAAGAAAGAAGAAAGAGAAAGAGATGAGAAAGAAATGCAAATTTAGAAGGAAGAAATGATGCAAATGAAAATACAGAAGGAGGAAAGAGAAATATTAATGCAAAGTGAAAGTAAAAGAAATGCAATTTAAACTTTTTTTTAACAAAAATTAAAACTGGCAGCGGAAAGTACACCCCACCTACCCACCCGGCCAAGTTCAGGTTTTGATGCTACCAAACATACTAGGTTAGTACTTCCTTGTAAAGAAAAGGACGGAGATTACAATTTTCCTCATTTTGAGAAAATTGCTGAAAATTTGCTATGACAAAGGGATCACTCGACAGTAGTATTTCAAACTGTAATTATTAGTATTGGCAAAAGTTGTGTTGTCTATATATACTTCACTGTCTCTCTGTTAGCGGAAGGTCGTGGGTTCGATCCCCGGCCGAGTCATACCAAAGACTTACAAAAATGGTACTAATAGCTGCCTGGCTTGGCGCTAAGCATTAAGAGGTTAATGTTAGGACTGGTCGGCCTGGTGTCAGGATAATGTGACTGGGTGGGACATCGTACTACATGTCTGCGGCATGATGCCCCAGTGCTAGACATCACTATAAACTGCCACACTGCAGACATCGTAGCGATATGACTGAAAAATTGTTAAAGTTACGTTAAGAATCCAATCACATCAAAACACTTCTCCCAAAGAAGAAACGGTCTTCTAAAAAAGCCAAATGAACCCCAGAGAAGAAAAAGAGGATTTTTGCCTCTGTTGTTAGGACTCTTGCTGGAAATAGTATTAGGAACAATGCTGGAAGAGCTCATGGGAGCAAGATAAAAAGGGCCCAAGAAGATAAAAGGGACCAAAATAAAAATAATGCCCCTACATCATACCCTGAATTTTTGGACAAGGTACAAAACAAAAACATCGATACCGCATACATGAACATAATAAGGTACCTCAAACAAATTAACAAACATGGCAACATATAAATACACCCACAAGTAATTATAGTAACAATTAATAGAAGAGCTAAAGCAGTATGGTAAAAATGCTAGCTGAAGCGCAGCCCCATGGTTGTTGTGTGTTTTTTATATATATCTTTTTATTGTTATTTTTTTCGCATGTATGCATGCAGCTAACAAAATACTAACCATCATGGTCTGAGAAAAACAACACATATATTCCCATAACTATGTATACATATTACAAAGGTGGCAAACCCCCGCCATCAGGCCCAGATACACGCGACAACAAGAGTGGTAAAATATAAATAAACACAAAGAATCCTTAGCACCCAACCAGCTTAAGACTATAAGGTGACCTAAGCCCAGTCATCAGGCCCCTCACACAAGGCGGAACTAAATAAGCAACAACAACACAATCCCCAAGTATTAACAAGACTTGTAAATCCAACACTGATACTCAGATCAAACATACTAATTTATACAACAAAAAGGGGCACAATATACCTTCCAAATTCAATATAGCTATTAAACAAAGAATCATGGCGATAAAAGACCAGTCGCAAACATCAAGATCTAAGGCAATGGAAGTCGAGTCGAAGCAGAACAGCAAACTCTAGCAAAACAGCCAAACACTACAACAGCACGAAGAAGAAAGAAAGAGGTTATCACAGAATGAAGAAGGAGTAAAGAATAAAACGGATATCGACTTTCAAATTGCCAATTTATATGAGGTTCTTCCTTTGGCTATTGAAGACCTCTTTCGATAAAATCTCTATCCCCACAACCCTAACTCGATTATTTGTTTACCACCATCAAAAGTGAAAACCGAAAGTAAACACGGCGTGACCCAAACATGCACTGGGTGCTTGACACCCATCTGATTGACAACATTTCGGAAAATCAAAAGTACACCATGTACACCAAATTCCAACTTTAATTAAAATAGTAATGAAATTACACAACTCAAAGGATTAGGAAAATTACACGAGTGGCTTACACACCAATGGAATAGATTTATGTCCACTAGTACAACTGGACTTGATTTGATCTTACTTTGCTTTGCCGTTTCTGGGCGTACAGCTTTCCTGTGGCGTTTCGCGTCCCGCGGGTCTCGTGCCGTCTTTACCTCGGCCGGAAATCACGAATTAAAAAGTGTGACGTTCGCACATAAAAGCGGGACTGTAGTGGCTCCATTCCTACAGTCCCGATCAATTGAAAATCTCGACCTTCGAGACTTAACCAGTTGCGAAAGCATTAGTTGCGTAGGCGACTTAAATCCTTTAATTGATTGATTGAGGAAAACCCTTCGTACATGCCCTAACGGGCGAGAACGACGTTAATTTAATTAGTCAGTCAGTCAGTCTGGCATTTCGTCGGTAGACAACGTAGCAGAAGCATCACATAATGACAAACAGAGCTAGCGATGGACCTTATCCCCACCCCTGCAAGAGACGCCTTGAGAAGTCTGGGACCTAGATTGGCTACAGGATGAAGCATATGTGCACAAGCGAAAAGGACGACACTATTGCTCATATGGGAGAAGGAAACAATATATAGAGAAGATGATAGAACAGAAATAGGCGACACGGATATGGCAATGATAGATATCGTAAAATGTATCAACATAAACCTGACAGATCGTATCCACATAGGCCAACTCAGCATAGACGGGACCCTCCAAGAAGAGTTGAGCCCTCACAGCATAAACCGCCGGCTAAATCAGCAGCACAAAGACGAAGATGAAGAAACAATGAGGCGAGGGAAAGTAGTCCACCTATTCTACCTCTCCCATCAGACCTTCAAATTGACACTCAGGAGAAACCGGCCCAAACACAACATCAGCCCCCCCCCCCCCCGATAAAAGCTGAAGCAGTCGAACAAGAAACAGAGACTGAATACAGTCTGAATGATGACTCCTTAACTAAAGAAGAGAAGAACGAATTGGAACTCATCAGTTTTTTAGAAAACTTAGCTAACGAAATGGGGCTCGAACCACTTTTTTCGAAGATAAAGAAGCAGCCATTAAACACATGGTTGACCATAAATCTGTCTGGGATGCGAGAAATCATAAGCTGAACCACACCTTACCGCAACCTATTAAAGCTGCCTTGAGGAAAGCACGTAGAGCTATTCGAACAAGAGGAGTTCAATACATCAACTGTCCAGTCATGGTTGCTCGCATGATTGCCCATCAACTTATATTCCACCATCACCTTCTAGACCCACTGTCTTCCTGACTGTCGATGAACGCTTGATGAATACCAGTGTAGCGGACATGGTCGACCCAGGAGCCGAGAGAATCCATATTAGGGAAAAAGTTGAATTCCCGTATCATCTAACGGAATGGATTACGGCTAAATGCTTGCACTCCTGCTCATTTGGTGGCAGACTGAACTCCTTATTCTTATACATGAGTGCGTGTGTTGGGTCTATTTCCACTCGTGTACTGCCTTACATTCAGGTCGTTAGGGACTTAAATAGTCCTAAGACCTGACGGCCTA
Source organism: Sinohyriopsis cumingii (assembly GCA_028554795.2). Lineage (NCBI taxonomy): Eukaryota > Metazoa > Mollusca > Bivalvia > Unionida > Unionidae > Sinohyriopsis > Sinohyriopsis cumingii. The sequence goes on from CM068830.1 coordinate 17,869,529, forward strand.
ATTAAACAGTGTTCTGTGAATACATAAATACCTGGGGGATGTGACACTTATTCCTTACCCAAGGAGTAATTAAACAGCCTGTCGTGCAGGCTTAAAACCGTCGTACATGCCCTAGCTGGGCGAAAACGACGTTGATTTAATTAGTCAGTCAGTCTGGCATTTCATTCATTCCATTCAACCAAGGGACGTCGCAGGAGCAACATCACCGGAGCACGGGTCACAGTATCGACAAGGGAAGAGACGGGAGCGGAAAAAGCATGATGCACATGGGCCGTGACTATCCATTAAAGCAGAAGAAAAGGAAGCAAGCCATGTACATGTGTAGCAGCCCGCGGTAACCTACCTACCTACCCATCGAGTCCAAAGACTAAAGCTTGGATTGTAATAGTGACTGGTAGCATTATTAGTCCAGTATCAACATTGAGGCCGAAAAGGTTATCCCGACTGCGAAAAAAGATATGGCGGACTTCATCTGGAGGAGGTCACCATGTTCTTGCCTACGAAGAAGAACGCGCCAACCTAAGTACCAGTCCATACCCTATCCAGACCTGCCTGATTGAACGACGTTCCTAGACTCGACTGACTTTCCTGGACTCACCAATGTACACCACTAGATTTTAATATGGACTATCTTACGAGAGGGACATTCATTCGGTTTTGGCCGGAATTCACTACTAGTGAACCATGGCATCATGGAAACTCACTAACACTTCACTCCGTGACGTTTGCTCCTAGTAATTGGCTAATTACTTCGGGCTAAGGATATTTCCGTTTCGCCGAATTCCAATAATCACACAAATAATCACACAAATCTTAGAATTACTTAAAACGGGGCGCTATAACCAAATGCGCATATTCCATATTTATTACAATACTGTCACACAAGGGGAATGGTTTTTATGGACACATTACTATACCCTTACATACCAACAAACCATCATACATAAGGAGTAAAGGAGGGTTTAACGTTTTATTTGTCAACAACCATGGCCTACACAAACACAAACACAAATATACAGATACAATTTTTGCAAAATGATCAGTATAACGCTTTCCTACTGACATGCGTGGCCCAGAATATGACTGTTATTTGCAATGTTAAAATCATGAATGGAAAAAAGGGTCGACAGTTTATAGCGACAAGGGAAAACGTAATGTTAAAATAGTGAGGGGAAAAAGTGTAGAGTTTATATGGACAAGGGAAAATGAAATGCTAAACTTTTTATCTACAATCCAAAGACACCACATATACAACCCAGCACCTCTTTTTGATTGCTATCCAAACACGTGTTGAGTGCTATCTAATACCCACATTTTGATTACTGTCGAATTTACCGCCTAGCGCAGTGTCTAAAACTCACACCTACTATCGAACTAAAGTGTATGATGTAGTAGAAGGGAATGAGATCACACAAACATACAATCCAACACTCACATTTTAGTGCTATTTAAAACCCACTGTTGATACACCATCCAACACGCCGTGGAGGTGATTAAGGCCCCTCACACGCACAAACCAACGACATGGTAAGAATGCGTTACATATGTTATAATTACACAAACCAACAATCGCACAAGAGTGGCAGGATGTAAACAAAGGGTGTGAAATATACACATACTATCATGCACAAGCAAGGGTTAATGGTAAATCTGGCTAAAATAACGTGGACGAAAACGGGACCAATATCGACAGAAAGATGTTCAAGAGGATATCACTATAATTTGTCCAATCAACCACTACAATAAGCAGAACGGCAATACTCCGCGAAAACAGGCATACATACAGAGTCAAGACACCACCTCGTCCATAAGAACACGGTCAAGATTGCCTCAATCTTCTGAAAAATGGCTTAAGATCTCTCGGAAGATGCCATTCGAGAAATTGTCAGAGAAAGAGAAGATTGGGAGGAAATGAAAGAAAAACGAGGAGGAGCCTGCTGCTATTATTAGTATTATTATTATTAGTAGTAGTAGTAGTAGTTGTTGTTGTACTACTATCGCCGCCACCTCTACTCTACCATCATCACCACCACCATTATAATCATTGTCGTCTTCGTTGTTGACATCTACAGTCATGGCAATTACCGTCACTATTGGGGCCCGAGTGACCTAGTGGTCTAAAGCGCTCACCGTTACGGATTACTGCCATCTCACCTCTGTCTGCGTGGGTTCGAGTCTCGGGTTTGGCCTATGTGGGTATGTGAGAAAGCTTGCTAGTAGCTTCTCGTGGGTCGGTGGTTCTTTCCGGGATTTCCCCGGGTTCTTCCTCCACCATTAATACTGGCCGCCATGTATAGCCTATCTTGTGCTGAAAAATGGCACATAAACCCCACAACAACAACAACCGTCACTATTAACCATACGTCCTAAATTTAGTATATTTTTTTTACATGATTTATATTATGATTAATTCTAAATATTTACTTAGCGTGTTGCACAATGACTGCTTTACCTCCCTGTATTGATTTAAGCAGTGGTGAATTAGGCAAAGGGAAATGTTGAATGAAATATGGGCTCGCGTGAATGATGGCTACTGATACATGTATGGCAGTAGTCCATGGCGGGTTTCCATGTTTAGCAAACACTGATATTTCTCAAGAGTTTTACTAGCGTAATTGTACGTGTGTAACACTCACGTATCTTCGAACACTGCAGACAAAGATATGCTATCGCATACTGATCTAGCAGATAAAAATTAAAGATCTGCTCTGTTCACTTGAAATTACAAATAAATAAAAGAAACATAGCCCCCCCCCCCAATCTACTGGCATATTATACAAAAGCAGATCGGGGTTAATGCCACTCGCAGTTAAATATTATTTATACATGGATGAATACGGTAAATTATGTGATAAAAATCGGCATTACGTAAAACAGACCTTGCTACCATAGTGACATATGCGCGCGCATATACACCCGAACACATAACTGGGTTTAATAAAATGAAACATTCACACATAACATATACGCACGCACATATCACATGCAAACATATAATGATTTAAATATTTTGTAAATCGCGCACTTTCGTGAATTAAGTCTTTACACGTTGTCTAACAGGAAAAGCAAAAAAATTGAATGGAGTTTTTAAAATGATAACTAAAATCTTGACACACTATTCTGAGAATTCGGAAATATATAGGCGTCCCTTGATCGCTTAGAGAGCTTCCGCCTGGATGATTATTGTCGATTGGGTAAAAGAAAGGGTGGGGCATTAAGCCCGGATTTTTTTCTGTATAAAAGCGCTGTATTTCTTCCAACTCATCTTTGTAGACCTAAAATAATACCATAATTCAAAATCAATGGTGTCCTATGTGAAACAGATATGAAGTTCTTTATCGCATTTTGCATTTTGAAATGCTTCCTCATTGACAAAGGTTCATCGGGGTCATTGAGATTCAAGTGGAATTTCAGACTGTGTCTTCCAAAATAGCATATAAATCATACAGTGGAAAAAGAGGAAGAAAGCAAACAGTAGTGTTGTATGTAATTAAGGCGTTTGATAAGACAGACCACTGAGATCTGTAAAATGCCCGATGTTGGGTTAAAACTGTTGGCCTCGACATCGGGAATTGTGGCGATGCTAAGTCTCGCTGCTCTTTTAACACCGTGTTGGGTTATGAAACGGAATAAACAGGATGGTAAAACAAATTCTAGGTACGAAGGCCTAATCTTCTTTGTAGAGTGTAAAGAAGACGGTGGCTGTGAAGTGAAACCTCTTACAGCTGAATGGAGTAAAGAGAACACGCAAACCTACAGATGTAAGTATAATACAATCCAGCATTTTTCATTCACACAAACTGACATACATATACCAGCTACATAGAAACAGACACCACCTTCAATACACAAATACACCTTCTCCCAAAATTAATCCGTATGTACAAATACAGACACAGAAACCACTCTATATACGAACACAAAGAAACAGAATCTACATCCGTTATTGTTTGTACGCAATGAAATGTATGGTCTTTTAATGTATTATGACACACAAACAGACACCCGTTTGATAAACAGAAACGAGAAATATACCCTACTCTGTATCGGCACGAAGACAAGAGAGACTGCAATTTCATAAACACCGAAACGTAACCAATCCTCATACATCAAAACAAGGAAAGGACTTGACTGATTACACATTAATATTTAATGCCTGGAGATTATTAACATACAAGACAATTACCTGCAGCACGAGACAGCCATGTATAGGTTGGCTTTTACCGTATATTGTTCGATATAAAACAATAATATATCACGCCGTCCATATCTTTTCTAGTCCTATCTGTCTGTTTAAAAACATGCTCTTTAATGTAGACAATACATTCAGGAAATGCCGTTCTTGTATTTTAGAAAATTATTGATAAGACATTCTTCCTATGATGACACTAATTATAATACTAATATTTTGCAGCTCACCTGTACGAGTTTATAACATCATTGCTCATTCAGATCCTGTGGATTGTGTTTCCCGTACTGTCGCTCGTGCTTCATATCCTGAGTCTAAAAGCTCCGCAGAATCGAAAGCTGTACATCCCGCTATCCGCCATATGCTTCTCTATAATAGGTAAAAGATTAATTGATATAACATCCTCTAAGGCAAAAGTATTGGTACATTTCGAAAGTCAGCGCATCTCTCTCTCTCTCTCTCTCTCTCTCTCTCATACATGGTCCAAGAGCAATCGCAACGCGTTCTATCTTTCTAGTTACAAGTCAGTATATGTTTCTTAATGTTGGTCTAAAGGCTGTGGGTAATGCAAAATTCAGTACAAGTGGGTGAGGGAAGGTACTTTGATTATAAAGAAATTATGGTAATAGTGATGTTCCATTTCTTCCAACTGAGTTTCATGCAAGGTTTTGAAAGTGAGTGTAAAAAAATAACATAATTATACAAATTCCATGCATTTTTGTCCACAGACCGTATACAGCGATATGGAGTCTGTAGTGGGAAAAAAAATCCATTTAGTGGCATGGAGAAGTGGTTTTTTTCATAAATCTTGGAGAAATTGAACATGAGCTGTTTTTCTTTACGCAGTGTTTGCAGATAAAATGGGTTTTAGTCATACCAGAACAACCTTGTCACTAGTTCCTTAAAATGGTAGGAAAGCCTATATTGGTCATAGGCATCATTTTACGATGAAGACAAAACACAGTTCGCTATGTATTTCGGTAATAATAATAAGGACACAATTTCTAGTCCCAAATAGTATGATGATCCCCAAAACGAACAGTCTGGAATATTTTCATATTCTCTGCTCACGTGTCTTTCTGTGTATGCTGTACATCAATCTATCTATTCCACCACAATTGGTAATTCAGTTTTTGTATTTTATTAATTAACGAATCCTGAGTTTAAATCTCTAACCACTTTCTTGTCAGCCTAGTAATGGGTTGAAGGCTAAATATGCCAAACGTACAACTTTGGTCTAATATTTCCCTTTGTGTTGACCACCAACCACATTGAGCTGCATCCTTGTATTCTCCTTTCTAAAGCACCCCATGTCGTTGCAAATGACTGCATTGTACAATACTAATTTACCAAGCGTTCAAATGTCACACAAAACAACATAAATAATTATTTATCACAAATACACTATTTATCACTAAATGACCAATAATATGTATGTAACTAATTGTACAATAAGTGTCAACTCTGTCCTATACTTGACCTACTCAACACACCGTATAATCTGCTATAGAAACGCATTTGGATATATACATATATACATTTCATAGTCACGACTATTTAGCATTTTTCGCTATACTTAGGGTAACATTAGTGACGATAGTAACATCCAACAGAACTGAACTAAGTACCTTCTCCCAGCGTATGTAACTGCTATATGTATTATCTGGTCAGTTTGCAATTTTGTTAATATTTGCCTTTTTCCTAAATTTGTATCACATTATTGTTTTGCGTTAATGGCCTTCTCACACACTAGCGCAAATTTATACGAGAGCTACAATAGTTCTCATACTTAAAAGAATATCATTCTAAGGGCACTGTTATGGATTACAAGCGGACTCGAGTGTATAGACAAAATGTAAACAGAAAATCTACGTTACGAACAACATGCATGCATTCGAGTTATTCGTGTCCTTTTATTGTTCTTTGTCGGAGCAGGCGGTATATCAGGTCGATAAATCAGCACCTCACCCATGATGACATTGATTGGCGGTATATCGTCCATTAGTATCGGTACAGATTTTGCGGGGTGGGGGTGATTTATCGGACTAGCGGTATATATGCATACATCTTAAAATCGGGCCTAGTGCAAGATTACAAAGTATTCCAGACGATCCCCTCTTTACTCGCCCAAACTATGTTGCGTTAACGTAATTTTTTCTTTCGTACGGTACCAGTATCTGCCATCAGATTTGGGCATCCATGTAGCTGTGGGTGTGTACACCCCTCTCTCACATTCTGTTCATCAAATTCTTCCTAACTCCAAGCTGTGTTGACCTGCCACTAAAGGAAGAAAGCAACAAAAAAATGACCACACAATACAGAAATAATAATAATAATAATAATAATAATAACAATAATAATAATAATAATAATAATTTAAAGTGCCGTAGGGAAATTAAACTATAAATAGTAATTTAAGATCATAAGCAAGATTATTTCATTTCATCATTTTCTTTCAGTTCTTATTTTGTTATTGTCAAACGTTTCATATTGGCAGTTATGCCGCAGTGGATAAAAATCGGCACTGAGGTGAATCGATATTTAAACGGAAGATCCGATGCCGACGGAAGTGCTAAGTTCGACATTCCATGGAGTGTAATTTTGCAAGCTGTTGCTGCAGGGTTATCCACCTTGTCCGCCATAATCCAGATAGCCATTTTTGTCCGAACGCAGGGAAAAGAAAACGAAGATTCTAGCTCAGCAGCGAACATCAAAGCCGTGAATAATATTTGATAAAACGAGTGAATTTGATACCGTGCTTAATATATAAATACAAACATTTTTTTTTGTATACAAAAGACTAATTGTTGTTGGCTGTGAGACAAAATTCTTCGAACCGTAAATAAATTGTTTTGGAAACTATCGAGTACTGGGTGAGGTTGTCGTTATTTATTGGTCCAGTTGTTTATTTTTGTTTGATTAAGAATCTTTGCATCGGAAGGTAGTGAAAGTCATAACTATATAAATGATAAATAAGGACAAATTAATTTAAAACAGGGTTGTCTGTATGTCGATAGAAATACGCATGTTTTTTTTTTTTTTTTTTTTTTTTAGTTTCATCTTTAGCTCCTGGTTGAGTTTTATTATTCTACGTTCGGGCATTGATGTCGGATTCCGTACTATTAAAGTTTAAGTCTATGTGCATTCTCACTGCATGTCATTCATTCTCTCATCAGAGTTCCTTGGCATCAGCTTGGCCTAGGTTTCTTAGCACCCACCATATGGTAGCTATATACGTAAGTGTATATTATTGTAATTTATGGTTAAGTATTTTGCGTCTAGGTCATGACTACATAGGTGCAGTAATAATAATAATAAATTAATAATAAGTTTTTTTTTCTGCTGATAATAATGTTGGTTCAGTAACAATCTCACGGCTAGTCTTTATATAATAGAATGTTGAAACTACAAATGTAACATATATACAAATTAAACCCTCGTTTTCAACAGTGTCAGACATGTCATTACACACATACACACAACTAAAACAAACATAAGACACAGATGTGGGTTTGAGAGCTAATAAAATGGTTGGGGTATCTAGTTAGATAACTCAGATTTTTGTTAACATGCCATAATCATTAACAACGAATTTGTGAAGAAATGTAAGCGTCCTATTTACATACCTGGAATCATTAAACTTGGTGAGTGTATTACCTGGGCGAGAAATGCATCTTCATTACGAGAATATGTAATTGCGAATCATTTCACTGTTTATTGATTCTGGATCAGTTTTGCGTTTTAAGTTTGTTTCTTACTGTAAATAATATAATCCAATTAGATGATTTTGTGCATCTTTAGTAGTACCTGACGTCAATAAATGATGGTGACCGACATTCCTCATATTACTAAAGTTCAGTTTTGTGTTTATTACCACATAAGTTTTTTGCACCCTGTATACATACTGCTATATATGGAATCATTAAACTAGGTAAATGGATACATCTTGGATACTAATCACTCAACATGCAATGATTTAACACTCAATCATAGTTCGATCTTCGCCGACTTCAATTCAGTTTGTAAATGTGTCTTGGTAAATACCACACATGTTGTGTATATGTATATTTAATTTGCATTGTTTGTTAGTTTATTTTTTTATTTTTTTTTAATTTCATTATATGCTACTGATAATGTAACACATATGTTGGACTTGACTTTGTCCAGAATCAAGTTCTTTTTCTACCTGACCTGAATTTTGGTTTCGAAAACAACATCTTTATCCTACTCTGAATCTAGAACGTTGGAAATTCCCCATCAATTGCCGGATCTACCTGTTGTTTACTACTTTTTATATTATAATTTTAGTATTATACTTCTAATTATAACTAAGATGTTATTTTTAAACATTATGAACCTTATAGAAGAAAACATTCCATTAGGTATCAGTTTTTTATATATAAAGAAAATGCTAATTGTGACCTGAGATCAGGTAGAGGACTGTATAATCTTGTTTTTCTAGAAAATAATTATTTGTGCTATAAGATCTTGAGGTAGAAACGGTTGTATTGTAGTTGTGTTCAGTAGTTCATTTGAGCTGGAATTTGTTTATTAAAATTATTTATTCACTGGAAATACAGAGTGCTCTTCAAAAGTAAAGACCTGGGAAATAGAGACATGAAGTTATAGTGAAATTTCAAATAAAGATATAATTCTTGGATTGTATGATTATGACCCAACAAAATACAGTTTGCACATGACCACAATACGGGCCACCACAGGCATATCAACACTTCCAGCTTTTTATTTAATTTGAGTTTCCACTGAAGTTTATTCACAACTACTTGTGAGTAATTATGTGGCTAAATAGGGAATAAATGTTACTTTGGGGACAATGGGAATTCAACATATTAATGGCACTTCGTGACAAAAGGGTTTAAAGGGACAAGAGGATTTGTACGGGGAAAAAAAGAGTTTATGGGGACAAACAAAACATAAACAAACAAACAAATACTGATTCAACACTAGCAATCTTGAAGACATGATTTTTCTCATACCCAACACCTTCTGCATCGACTGCAGGGAGAGATCGAGAGGGTGAGAGTACAACTGATATGTTGACAGATCAACCAAGATGAGCCAAAAAAATCTCTTTCGGTAATTACTGAAGATTTTTTTCATATCTGCATTAAGTCTGTTTAATTTAACAGTTCAAATCCAAATGGTTGTCATGTTTTTGCATGCCTTGTTGATAAATTTTCCACAAAGAATATTTAGTAAACAAATGCTAACGCACAAATATGATATGGTGTCCTAAATTCAAAAGAATCTTCTTGTCTTTTGAATTAGTTCTCTTAATAGTGCTTGAATGTGGACTAAGTTTTGGTGCAACACGGCAGGAGACGTCGTCGCTGTTGTCGAAGAAGGAGTTCTTTTAGAAATGGATTTACAATGTTTTAAAATAAACAACATATTAGGAAACACGAGTGTTAAATCAGGGTTGGTCGGCATCGTGGTCAATGATAAAGTAAAAGTGACAGAGAGAAGGAGACATCTTTACCGAGCAGTGTAGTTTCTGGAGTACGTACGCAGTATATGTGATCTCTAATAAGACCAACGTACAAGACAGAGCAAATGTGTTCTGAAGCTTACTGGATTTATCTAAAGCTAATGTTACAGTTCAGTATTTAGTGTGTCAAGAAAAATGGTACAGGACCCAACACATGACTGAAAATTCACAATCATGCCTGTCTCCACCGCAAAGGTAAAAACACTAGAGCATAGGCATTATTTTGCCTTTTTACACCAAAATCTATAGAAGAATCCATTCTAAGCTAACCCTGGGTGAATAGGATACCATGTGTAAGGGGCGTCAGATGGTATATGTGATATTTTGGATATTATGTTTTGAGATTTCTTCTCCTTCTCTTCCGTTCTAAGCTAATACAAGTTGTTTTGGATAGTGTTTATGGGATGTTGGATGGTATATAAAGTGTGTGATTTTGCTGGATTTCATCTTCTTATACTTTAAAGGAGACTAGAAATAAAACTTCTCCCTTTATGCATGTAATTCTCAACAAATTCTAATTCGACTGTAATGTTTACCAAAAAAATAACGTGGGCGTATAGTAATTATATTGCGAAGAAGATACCACGATTCCGTAAATTGCCGAATATTTCCGAGTTTTGATGAGACAACAGATCTAGTGGTCCCGTGATGCTAGCCATCCTAGGAATACAAACAAAAACATGGTGAGCAAGACATACATCAGGCCTTACCGATTGAAACACTGACGCATGCCTCTTCCACATTCCACAGTCTCAAAATATCACATATACCATCTAGACTTCTAGGTAGTCTCAATCTTAAGTGATGATCAAGAAGATAACACTGACAGAGTTGGAGGAAGAATGGCAAACAAAACTGGTTTTAGATCTGCCATCACCACTGCATACATGTATACTTATCGTCTAATAATAGTAGAATTATGCACGAATATGTATCTTCTAATAATAATAGTACCGTTATGCGTGAATACTTATCGCATAATAATAGTACCGTTATGCGTGAATACTTATCGCATAATAATAGTACCGTTATGCGTGAATACTTATCGCATAATAATAGTACCGTTATGCGTGAATACTTATCGCATAATAATAGTACCGTTATGCGTGAATACTTATCGCATAATAATAGTACCGTTATGCGTGAATACTTATCGCATAATAATAGTACCATTGTGCATGAATACTTATCGCATAATAATAGTACCGTTATGCGTGAATACTTATCGCATAATAATAGTACCGTTATGCGTGAATACTTATCGCATAATAATAGTACCGTTATGCGTGAATACTTATCGCATAATAATAGTACCGTTATGCGTGAATACTTATCGCATAATAATAGTACCGTTATGCGTGAATACTTATCGCATAATAATAGTACCGTTATGCGTGAATACTTATCGCATAATAATAGTACCATTGTGCATGAATACTTATCGTCGTATGCATATATATGTATCTTCTAATAATAATAGTACCGTTATGCGTGAATACTTATCGCATAATAATACTACCGTTATGCGTGAATACTTATCGCATAATAATAGCACCATTGTGCATGAATACTTATCGTCGTATAGTAGTACCATTATGCATATATATGTATCTTCTAATAACCATTATACATGTATGCTTATCTGCTAATAATATTACCATTATACATCTATACTTATTGGCTAACAAAAGCTCCCTTATGCGTGTATACATATTGTCTAATAATAGTACTATCATGCATGTATACTTTTGTTTAATAATGACAGTACCCTTATGCATATATACTTATATTCTAATAATATTACCATTATATATATATATATATATATATATATATATATATATATATATATATATATATATATATATATACTTATTGCCTATTAGCACCATTATACATGTATACTGTCTAATAACAATACCGTTATACATAATACATGTATACTTATCTTCTAATAATAGTACCATTATATATGTATACTTATTGTCTAACAAAAGAACCCTTATATATTTATAATTGTTGTCTAATAATATTACCATTACCATTACACATGTATACATATTGTCTATTAAAATTGTACCAATATATGTATATACTTATCGTCTAATAATAGTACCCTTGTGCATGTATACTTATCGTCTAATAATAGTATCATTATGCATATATATATATATATATATATATATATATATATATATATATATATATATATATATATATATATTGTATATTAATAACACCGTCTAATAATTTTTGTTTAGAGTATTTCCATTGTTGCATGATCCACTGAGAACAACGCCGTATTTAGTCATTCCCAAATAATTTAAACATGTTCATGATTAGCGAATTGGGATATGTTGGTTTATTTAGGATGAGTTCATATTTGTTAGATCAAGGCAGTAGTTCTGATGAATAGCAAAAGGTATATCTGGAACAACGCCAGTTTTTAGTCTTGACCTAGTATTTGCGTATCTAAGAGCAGCCATTTTTCAGGATCCCTCTCGTAACACTTCTTTGAGAAATATAATGAGCACAGAGTGCTGTGTTTGATTTGAAATCAACTCGCTTGAAATAATGTATCCATGTCATCTTTATGTTTATAACTTTTGGAACGCAAAACAGCATTGTCTTTCACATGAAATGAACCCAAGCAACTGGCAGTCGAGATTCTGGAGTCGCTACTATGACGTCACATTACGACAGTAACCGAATTGCTAATATGACGTCAAATTACGAAAGTAACCGAATGGGCGCGAAAATTATGCAAACAAGGTCACGGAAATTCAGCTCACAGAAAGTGTGCCAGTAAGTAAATATTGCCATTATGATTGGAGACGATGCTTCAGAAAAAGGTTATCTCCTACAGTGCTTACATTATTATTGTATATTTCCATTGATTTCTAGTCTCCTGTAAGCTAACACAAGGTGGTTGGGATAGTGTGTGTATGGGTTGTGGGATGGTATAGGTGATGTTTTGCATATTATGTTTGTAAAATTTCTTCTCCTTCTCTTACATTCTAAGCTAACAAATGCATTTTGGATAGGGTATATATAGGGTGTTGAATGGTATATGAGGTGTGTGATTTTGTTGGATTTCGTCCTCTTCGCTTACACTCTAAGCTAACACAAGATGGTGTGCATGCATCTAATTAGACAATTCAAACTTAAAACCCTTTGCCATGACCCTATAAACCCATTATGAGGTCACATAGTCTCCCGCATATTAACACTATGGTCCGTTTGACATAGAATTTCCCATACTTGCTTAAACTAGCGCGTACTGAGGTCAACCCAAACACTATTACAAAGTCACCGCCCAACTGAGGTCAGCCACTGACATTGCTTTGCTTTGAGGCGAAAAAAATATACTATGTTTTTTCCACATGATTTTCACATGTTCACACTACAAATATATACAAGATTTTTCCATTGGAATTTCCCATAAGAGAGGAACCTCAAACGGCCCTTTTCAGGGCCACTCATTTCCCTTGGAAAAATAAACTCTTTCACTATTGCGCCAAAAATTGTATTTGTATTGTATAATTATTTTTTTGTTTATGTTTTTTGTCCCCATAAACGCCTTTGTCCCTATAAACCCTTGTGCCCCTATAAACTCTTTTTTCCTATAAATCCTTATTTCCCTACAAACCCTTTTGTTTCTATAAATATTTTTGTCCCCATAAACGCTTTTCTCCTTATAAACGTTACCCATGTTAAATTCCCACTATGATCCTATAAATGTCCCCATAAAACCTTTTGTCCCAGTAAACCTCACTCATGTTAAAATCCCATTACGACCGTATACATCTTTTGGGTCTTTCTGGTATATTTTGTTTGCCCGCATTGCATCAAAGTAGCATATAGGTGTGTCAACATTCTCTCCATTGTGCATGTTTTAAATGAAAACAACTTCACCTTGCATACGTCACTCGCTCAAAAGTACATAATAACTGGTGAGCGCCCCCTGTAATACTGTTGTCATGTTTTCATAGTGTCTAGTACCGTTACGTCACCCGTGCTAAATTCCCATTGTCCCCCAAATTCCATTTCTGTTAGGTCTCAATGGATAGTTTCGTATTTTGGCACCTCCCTAATTTTTAAGGTAGAAGGCATGAGACTAATTATGATAAGCCTGGCATTTATAAAATTCACACAGAAGCTAAATATGTAATGTGGTTTAGATTGACTCTGAGTTAGGTTTGAAAATGGGTTGGCTTGTTTGGTGACTGCCGTCACAGTTAGATTAGCACTGGAGATCAAATGTGTAACTTGGGCTGCAAATGAACAGCTGACTTGACTTAGATATGTACATATGTCTGCTACAGAGGTAAATATCTAAAAATCGAGATGGTTGAGGTGTGATGAAAACTATGCTAATTTGTTACAGTACTAGTGAATTTTATTCATGTATATGGCACGTACTGATTCTTTTAGCTGCCTTGTCAAAGGAAAATATTCAAAATAGCTCTTTGCTGTAAAAAGTAAATTAAAAAGAGGGGTTGGTGGCAGTGTTGGTTCCGTATTAATGTCACCAGTTGTACAATGAATTAACCCAATTGCCGTTGTCATAATCTCCCGTGCTTGCTTTCAACAAAAATCACTAGTTTGTTTTTATTTGTACCTTCAGTGTAAAATTGTTCTCACTTTTCTGCAATAGGTCATTGTCGGATGAAAATTCACCAGATAAACTGTCCAGTGAGACCTTAGATTCCAATTGCCCCCCCCCCCCCCCCCAGTGCCACTTTGTCCCTATTTCACCACATGTAAATACGATCGTGTATGTAATTCAAAGAGTATTTGGGATTTAATTAGCGATACCGTAAAGTTCCTTTTTTTTTACATTTTCATTTTGCATTCTAGGGAAATACATTCTTAGTTGAATTTTACAAAACTGCTTGCTTCTCACAATTTTCTATTACTTAAGATCATAGATTCGTAACAGAAAATAATACGATGTAATAGCAGTCATGTTTTATTATCGCCACATTTCAGATACTAATGGTTGTATCAAATTGATAGGCTCTTTCGTCTAGTTGGGGGCATCCAAAAAGTCTCGATTTTCCAGTGGTTTAAGATTTAAGTTATTGTGCGAAAACAAAAAAATTAACAGTAGAGATACACTCCGCCTCTTGGTGAGTGAATGAAATATATTATACTGACAATCCATATCAAGTAGAAAATGAACTTGATTTTGGACAAGGTCAAGTCCAGTGTACAGTTATTTATATCATGTAATGATAATGAAGAAAAAATATTAAATTCCTAATAAACAAACAGTGCAAAATAAATATGCTTAACATAGGACCGATCAGACATTATATGATGTTCGACTCCATGTCATTGATACCATCAGTTCTGGAGTAGTAGCAATAAAACCCTTTAAACCATGTTTGAGGTGGAATTCATAATACTGCCATTCAGGAGCAACTACTACTACTGATCATAAGCGGTCTTTATATGAAAATCCCATATCGTCGAAAATCATATTTGAAAGGAAACGTTTCAAGATGGCTTCTATTGCAATCAAGTTGCATGTCAGACTGGCATATTTTGTTTTATCTAGGACCACCCAGACATAAAGTCTTTAAGTGAAAGGTAATTTTTTAAATAGTAAATTATGTTCTTCAGAATATACGTGGTCTCACATTATCGGTACGGGGCTTAACTTCCGTCAATTCTCTGTTCCAGTATTCCAGAAATAAAAAAATAAAAAAGCTTTCGTTCCGTTCTATGCATCAGCTGAACATTGAAAATAACGTCAGGACAAAAAAAAAACTCTTCCAAAACACTTACATTTCTGCCCCTTGCCACTTATGAGTGGCTACCTACATTTTGAATTTTTTTATAGTTCAAAGCCCCAATGCTACCGTTTTTCATAACGTTGACCACTCTTCCAATCTAACTAAAATGTGTAAGGGATGAAATGATTTGCTAAAAGAACTATCCTGACATTAACCGTTCTTTGAAATAATAAAGATGGAAGATTTAAACGAAGTTCAAATATTCAGTTTAGAATTGAGAGGTGGCACATCTCAATTCAGTCACATATTCGCTCGTAACTGCATTCTTTTTCGGGAGTGCCAAAAAAGAAATCACAATGATGCGATACATCCGACAAATTTCGTTAGTGATTAATCTAATAATAATAATATCGCACGTGGCGGACAAATTACTAGAGAAAGAGTGAAGAGAAGCAGGTCCGCTTTTTAATATCGTTTCGAGAAAGAAAAGGCGTGCATTTGATAAAAATAAGGCTCGGTGAATATTGGTGATCAGTTGGGGCGGTGAAATTGTTATGTATATTTGATTTAATTTATATTTGATTTAATTTGTTTGTTTGTCAGTTTTAAATTTTTATTTTATTACATGTTATAGTAATGTAATTTTGTTTAATGGAATTTGACATTTTCCAGAAATTAGTTTGACCTGACTTTTTTCCCGTAAACACCTAATAGAAATTTGTTTCTTTATGCTGACCTAGTTACTGACCTTGATTCAAAATTAATAACAGTTGAAGTAAACTCTTTCTTATTTTTTTAATATTCCTTCCTAGTGTGGTATTTTAGGGTAGAATCGAGGATGTACTGGCTGTACGTGACTTTTTTTTTTTTTTACATGTAATAGCTTCTATTTCGAAATTCAGGTCTTACCGAAATTGCGCAGTAGTCGGGTTTAATACCGATGTTTTGAGAAATAATCAGTTGGGTTTTTAAATACTTAGATATCAAGGTATTTGTTCTGTTGTGACCAGTCAGAGTTACATTTTAAGTTTTCTTCAAATTTTTTGGACTCTAAAAGATTAATTCTTTTCCTTGGGAATATTTAAGTGCACATACAGCATTCTTGGACAAAGACATTTATTGAAATTTTATTCAGAATTCAAACACCGGAATATTATTTCCTGTGGTACAACAAAACACTGTTGACACGTCAAAACTATACTGGCTACAGTATACGTTGTCGCCTTCCATTTTGGATTTTGTCGGGACTCGAACTCAAATTCATTAGAACATGTTATTACTAGGACTTCTAATTTTTAATTCTTGGATTATTTTTGGATTTGATTCTTTAAACAGCAAGTTTTATGTTTCATTTTTTCTAGGGAAATGCATTATTTGTTAAATTTTACAAAGCTTGTCGTCTTCACTCATTTCTTGTTACTGTTTATGTTATGAGAACCTAAATACGTAACAGAATACTTGGAAAAGCGAAACTGGTCATAAGACAAACTCAAATTTGTGGATTTCCATATTAATTGATAAGCACCACGGACTTACAAAAAATAATGTACGTCAGTTATGCCTTTGAAGAAAAAAATATTCGTAAATGTTAGGCTGAGTACTACATTATATCAAACTCAAAATGAGAATAGTGTATCACACAAAGATCAGGGGGCCCCGAGTGGTCTAAAGCGCTCTCCGTTACGGATCACAGCCATCTCACCTCTGCGTGGGTTCGAGTCTCGGATTCGGCCAATGTGGGTATGTGAGAAAGCTTGCCAGTAGCTTCTCGTGGGTCGGTGGTTCTTTTTGGGGTTTTCCCGGGTTCTTCCTCCACCATTAAAACTGGCCGCCATGTGTAGCCTATCGTGTGCTGAAAAATGGCGTTAAACCCCACAGCAACAACAACAACATAAGGACCACCTAAAGTATCTTACATTGCGTAGTGTTGCCTACTTATGTTTACAAAAGTGATGTCATCGAATTTTGTGTTCGAGCTTTTGACTCAAATCGGTTCGCCCATGGATGTCACCGATCAACATCAGATTCATTCGTACGCATGTGATAAATGGCCGGATTTCTCTGCTCCAGAGAGAATTCACAGGGGCTCATATCGTTGCTTACAACTGACCTGTCATACACGTACTATATGATAACTACAAGGGAGGACACTTGTCTCCTTGCTCGCGCGACCTATTTAAGAATAAACGCCGATATTTCAAACTACGCTTTTCGTTGCTTAATAAATTTGGTACCGATATTTAGTTCAGGCATTTAACCGTGTAGCCCTATCAAAACTTTGACTTAATATTAAACCTTTAAGGAATGCCAAATCATTTTCCAACGCTACCGCTCGAATTGGCCCTGATCGCGCCCGCTTAATATTCAAGAACAACGCGCTGAATGGAATACTACCGTCTCATTGGCCGACTTAAAACAAGTTATAAATAAATACAGGACGTCATTTTCTTTTAACCAATGAGAGGACGGTACACCATTCAGCGGGATCTCACTTGCATATTAAGCGGGCGCGACCATGGCCTTGTCGAGCAGTAGCGTGGGAAAATGATTTGATCACATTTTGTAATATTTGAAGCTGCTTTGTTAATTTAAAGGTCATTTCAATAAGGTGTTCAAATTGCATGGTTTGTTGTGTTTGCAAGCTGCTTGCGCCTGGATTAACAAGCACTCTGATCCAGATCAACAATGTCGGTGGACATATTTGAGAGATGTGAAGATGGGAAGTAAAATCTACTTAAGTGAACAAATGATCTGTCATTTCCTGATCTTATTCGACCATGGTGGGTATAGCATAGACAGTTATACTACATCAATGGTCCTCAAGAACACACTGTACTAATGATATGGAAAAATGGGAACCAGCCTGGAAATGGGTGAACATAAAGTAGGATATATATGGGTTAGGCTGACCAGGATTGGTTAATGATGTAAGGAAAGAGAATCTTGTCTGCATAGGTTTACTATGGGAAATGAACTAGTACTGTGAGTCCTCACTTAGTGCCTGCAAACGCCGTGTTCTAGGCTCCTAAATTTAGTAATCAAAATTAAAGTTTTTATGGAAAGAGGTTATAATGAATAATGAAGGTCATATTCGAGTAGGGAATGCACAGTAATAGTATAAACTCAAAAGGTAGGTCAATGACGTGTGCATAGGCATATCAGAGTTTGTAAGTAGTTGTTCACTCCACACCAACTGGTCCTCACCACTTTTTCATAAATTCTCAACTGTGCCCACAGGCAAAAAATGGTTGTGGACCACTGCACTACATGTGATGGTTGTGTACAGTATTAGGAAAAATGGTTAAGGGAGAGGCCAACATTGCATCCCAAACTATACTGGCTATTAATGCAGCAGGGTTTAGACTCTGAACATCATGGTCAGCAGATTTTGACCTTTCATGTCACTCTCTACCCTACTGGCTTTTATACAAGATGGCTGACCATGTCTCCTCTGACCATCCCACACAGATGCTGCATCCTGATGATGAAATACATTTAATACAGGTGAGATATTTATAATGCATGACCTTGAATTTCTTACACTTTGTACATTAGTTGCCATTGTATATCTGAAACAACAATGAACAAACATCTGATAAACAGAATATAACCCAAATTAATAACAAAATTAAATAAAGCCAGGTATGCAGTATCAATATTATACCAACCGTTTGAAAACCAATAAATATTAAAACAATTCACTGTAAACCAATCAATATTTTACCAATTGATTGGAAACCAATCAATATTTTACCAATTGATTGAAAACCAATCAATATTATACCAAAACTGGTTGAAAACCAATCAATATTATACCAACTGGTTGAAAAGCAATCAATATTATACCAACTGGTTTGAAACCAATCAATATTATACCAATTGGCTTGAAACCAATCAATACAATAATTGTTGGAAACCTATCAATATTATACTAACTGGTTGGAAACCAATCAATAGTATACCAGCTGGTTGGAAACCTATCAATATTATACCAAATGATTGAAAACCAATCAATAGTATACCAACTGGTTGGAGAAATGATGAACTCTGACAAATACTGAAAGGTGCCAGCAATGTGATCATATTAGTCAAAGCTTAAATTGTAGAACATCCAGTACATATTTTAAATGGGTACCCACCAAGCAGTGCAAGGAGAGGTAATAATGGTATCAAGGAAGAGTTGCTTCCCACATATGCTATTTCCACTATATGGTACATGTATGTAGTAAGGAAATACATTTTTTGTGGTCTTTCTTTAAGAGTTGGACACCCAGACTACCACATATGGCTACTGAATTGATAACATCAACTTTAAAGCAGTAGAAAATAAATAGACAACCTCCACACACACAAACAGACAACTTTCACACACACACATCCACATTCAAACATGTACGCTTAAAATAAAACCAATCTACAAGACACAAACATATCTTAGGATCTGATAATAATTTTAACAAATATTTACACAAGTTGTGTAATCAGAATATTACATCTTTATTATAAAAACAATATATGTGCATATACACACACAAACACAAAATCTACTCCTTCTCACGTGAATAAATTGATTAAGATTGCACAAATGCCAAGCTGTAAACCATGTATGCATGTCCAGCAAGGAAAGCATACCAGGCAAGTTCCATTAATAACATTACTTTTGAAGGTTATGTCATGTAAGAATTAAGCAAAATACACATATCAAATATGTCCAGGATCAAGCCGATTACACTTAAGGTGCAAAGAGAGGAAACCTTTTCAATTCATTCTTGGGAATATCAGGCAAAATTCAATCATATTTTAAGAAACAATCAAACTGGAACCATTTTTCAATAAAAATGATACACTCTTTTCTCCATAAGCATGAACACTATGCATTCCATTCATCCTTAAAAGTTCCAGGCTTCTGTAATGTAAATTTTTTGGATCTAGTCGAGTTGCAAAAGTTGGTTTAACCCTGTATGAGTTAACTTCCCTGAATGACTGCATGCTACTATGTTACTATTCTCTGTATTGTACTTTGCAATCACAATCTTTCATGAAAGACAAAATAAGACTTTAATATAAAATTAAAGAAATAAAATTAAAGAAAATGTTCAAGACAAACTACTGCAATAGTTACTGACCAGAAATGAGCTTGAAGGTTGCAGCCAGTTCACCCATGCAAGGAATGACCATCTGACAACATGACAAAGTGTTCACATGTTAAGGATTTAATCCTCGGAGCATCACCTGAATGGATATTCTCAGCATTAACGTGAAAAAGAATGGTACAACATCATCAAAGCTGATGTAAATGGAACTCTATTGGTCCATTTATGAAGCTAATTACATTAATTCATTTATAGATGTAAAAGGAACCCTATTGGTCCATTAGTGAAGCAAACTGCATTAATACATTTATAGATGTAAAAGTAACTCTATTGGTCCATTAGTTAAAACAATTACATTAATACTTTTACAGATGTAAAAGGAACCCTACTGGTCCATTTAATTAATCCAATTACATCAATTCATTTATTGATAAAGAAAAGGAGCTCTACTGGTTTATTAGTGAAGCCAATCACATTAATACAAGTATAGATGCTACTGCATGTACTGTACCCGACGCAAATTCAAACTGTAATAAATTTCATTAAACAGAAAATCATCAGTGTCATTATACATTTATTTATTTGCTGAAAAATCTATAAAAACTTTACTTCATGAACAAGTAAAAAAAAAGAAAATAATTTTCAAGTGTAGTTACACTGTATCTTCAAAATTCACACATTAATACTATCATTATGTTTCTTACTTTTGATTTTACATAAATTTAAACCAGTGCAATGGAAATGGCTCACCATCACAAATCCCCACTTTTGATACATATTCCACATCATATATCCACCCCACCCCAACACCACAATCTGTACTCACCTCCACACCCAGTGACCCTGAGGTCATCCACAATCTGAGAAATAGCTTTTACGTGTAGTTAGTCTGTCTCTTATGCTTTCCTAATTTTGATTTTGCACAAAATTAAGCTAGAGCAATGGAAATGGCACAGCATCACAAACCTCCCCACTTTTTGTGCATACTCCAAATTGCATTCTGACCCATCCACAAACATCTGTCATCCATATGAACCTCCACCACCAGTGGTCATGTGGTAATTTTGACACTTGTACTCGGTAACTGAATTTTTACATACTGACCTTTGACCCCACCCACCCCCTCTTGCCAATGGTTACCACAGATGCAAGATAAAAACAAAGCATAATGAAAATCCACCCACCCCTCTTGCTAAAGGTTCTTTCAGAGGGGCAACATAATGCTTAATGAAAATCCACCCACCCCTCTAAACACTGTATACCACAGGTGCATGATCACAACAGTGCTTATGAAATTCCACCCACCCCTCTTGCTAAAGGTTACCAGAGAGGCAACATAATGCTTAATGAAAATCCACGCACCCCTCTTGATAAAGGTTACCAGCGGGGCAACATAATGCTTTTTGAAAATCCATCCACCCCTCTTGCTAAAGGTTACCAGCGGCGGCAACATAATGCTTAAATTCCACTCAATCCCCTTACCAATGGTTACCACAGGTGCAAGATAACAACAGTGCTTATGAAAATCCACCCACCCCTCTTGCTACAGGTTACCAGAGGAGCAACATAATACTTAACAAAAATCCACCCACCCCTCTTGCTAAAGGTTCTTGCAGAGGGGAAACATAATGCCAAATGAAAATCCACCCACTACTCTTGCTAAAAGTTACCAGAGGGGCAACATATTCCTTAATGAAATTCCACCCACTCCTCTTACCAATGGTTACCACAAGTGCAAGATAACAACAATGCTTATGAAATTCCACCCACCCCTCTTGCTAATGTTTACCACAGGTGTAACATAACAACAAAGCTTAATGAAGTTCCACCCACCCATCTTGCTACTGGATAACACAGGTGTAACATAACAACAAAGCTTATGAAATTCCAACCAGTGCTTTATGAGGAATTTTGATAACAGACAGACAGACAGAGGAAGAGCATCACCATATCCTGGAAACTTTTTTTTATGGTAATGGAAAAGCATTTTGAAGCTATTTTCTAGAAAAAATTCTTGAGTAAAAACTTTTTAGGACATTTGATATTCAGGGCTTATCAATAAGTATGATTCCATTACAGAAAAGCAAAACAATTCAATGTCTTTCAGATTTCTACCTTGGATAAGAATGGGTTGTATTAATTAATATTCCATGAACAACTGTACCAATGTAAGTTTTCAAGTACCTATATTAATGAAAACAGTCAGAAAATGTTCTGTTTATATAGCAGTCTAAACGTATTTGATATTACATAAACCAGATAAGAATGCATGCAGAGAAAAGTGTAACCAGAGCCCGCATTTAATTACAGGCAACTACATTTCCCATTATTAAATGAGGAGTTAAGAGCATATAAATTACCATATTTACCAATGTGTGATGCAGACAAAAAGAAACAAACAATATTAGTACATACCTAGATTTGCACACAAGTATAACAAACCGTATAGTATAGATAATAGAGTTAGCATTATGCAATGTTAGATGAAGCACCCCTGTTCAATGCTGGGTGTGCCACAAATTCAACCAAGAGCTCTCGTGGTTGAGGATTTGCTTTAAGCAGATGCTGATACCTACCACTAGGAAATAGGAAATTCCAGCACTTACAAGTGTACCATAAAAGGTACATGATAAAATTGTTTCATAGGTAGGCACTGACTCAAATGACTATCGACCGATGGGTTTCAATGGCCTTGATCTTACTGTGCAGAAACAATTTGTTTCTTATTAAATTTCTCATGACCATGACCTCAAACATGTTCACCCTAGAATCTATGGGTTTCTTTTACTACTCTAAATGCACCCAGGAAGTTTGTCCTATGAACATACTAATAGTTATGTGGCAAAACCCATTTATCATAAGCAACAATGACCCTGAACTTTGACCTCTCTACGCCAAACCAAAAGGCCTCTTCCAGATCTTAAATGCAAGCCATATCCAAACTTTGTCAAGGTCTGTAATGTAGAACAAACATTACGGTGTCAAAACCATTTTTATTTTTCAAGTCACACTTCTTCTTTACCCAAAATGATAGTCACCCACAAAAGCTTGGTCCAGGTCTATACATATTTGCTTGGTTTGTTTGTTGTGGGCTTTAACGCCATTTTTCAGCACACGATAGGCTATGCATAGCGGCCAGTATTAATGGTGGAGGAAGAACCCAGGAAAACCCCGGGAAGAACTACCAACCCACGAGAAGCTACTGGCAGGCTTTCTCACATACTCACATTGGCCAAATCCTAGACTTGAACCCATGCAGACAGGTGAGCTTGGTTTAGTATTTTATGGCACAACAACACAATTAGGCTATTTAGCACAAGGCCAATAAGAGTCAAGTGCCTTTCTTAAAGATGTGCAACATTGGATGACCCAGGCTGATCCAATGGAAGAATATGAACCTGCAACCTTTTGGTCAGGAGTCCAGCATGGTAACCACTAAGCCAAAGCCTGCCTCCATTAGACACTTCTTAAAACATGCAGGAGGAAATATGACTGGGTCTGTTCCCCATCCTAAAGCCTCCATGAGGTATCTAATGTAGAACAAATGTTGTTCTATCACTGTGGGAATCATCTTTTTCCTTTCAGTCGCAGTAAGCTCACCTCTGGATCGCAGAGTCATTACATTTTGTGTTTTATTAGATGTGCAAACCATCCACAAAGTATTGGTTCAATTTGTTGTGGTTGTTGTTGTTATAGGGTTTAATGCCAAGATAGGCTATACATGGCGGCCAGTATAAATGGTGGAGGAAGAACCTGGGAAAAACCCGTAAAAAACCACTGACAAACGAGAAGCTATCAGCAAGCTTTCTCACATACCCACAATGGCCGAGCCTGAGACTTGAACTATTGAAGACAGAAGTAAGATGACAGTGATCCATAATGGTGAGTGCTTTAGACCACTGGGCCACTCAGGGCCCCTGGTCTAGCATGTGATGCAGAGCTAATTTATAAACCATGTTTCTTTCAGTTGCAGTGACTTCTACCTTTAATATTTGGACTGAAAAACCTACAGGCTTTATCCTTAGCCCATGTGCAAGATATCTGCTAACATTTTTTTTGGTGAAATAAGAATCTGATTTGATATTAGGGAGAGATGGGTTTTATATACATGTCAGTTACCTTTCGTGCTATTCTATTCAACATCAAAAATCCACATTTATCAATATTTTTGGAGACAAGAAAAAAAGGATGAACTGGTCAAATCACCATTCTTAGATTTTTGAGGCTCAATAACTGTAAACAGAACTGTCCACTTTAGATGGACAATTACATGTTTCATCTGCATTGAAGATCCCACTGGTGCATTAACAAAAAAATGTTTGTAAAGTACTAGATTCATAATTCAAGGGTGCAAGTTTAATACCTGCTCAAGTCAGTCTGGGCTGGTTGCCTCAGTGTGTCCTTAGAAGAGGAACGTAGGTCCCAACTCTTCTGCATTATGTTGCTAATGATGTGCTCATAATGCTTGGCTTTCCTTATCAGCTGGTAGCTGGGTCATTTACCTGGCTACTTTCACTTTACACCCAGCTACTTAAAAATAAAAATACCATTGGGGGAGGTCCCCAAAACACAATTCTCTCGTGCTTTATTTCATCACATCATTTTCAGTGTATATACTATAGTCACACAGACTAAATTATCACTATTTAGACAGATTTGGCTTGAGACTTTCAAAATCCCAACAATGTGTTCTGATAAGCAACCATGGAAAAATGAAATCTTATCGATTGCAAGATGTATAATCAAGTTTGCTGATGACCAAGACACAATGTTTATGGTAGTTGTATACATTCATCCGTAATGCTTAATTTTCTTTTCAGTAATAAAGAATACCAAAGCATGATATTAATCACCAACTGGTTTCAGAAAGACTGCACACTTGGTCCATAATCTGAAATTATCCATCTAGTTAAAATCAATGTATATGTAGTTTTAGGGTCAACATCATTTTTCAGCACAAGATAGACTATACATGGCAGCCAGTATAAATGGCGGAGGAAGAACCAGGGAAAACCCCAGAAAGAACCACCGACCCACAAGAAGCTACTGGCAAGGTTTTTCACATACCTACATGGGCAGAATCTGAGACTCAAACCCACACAGACAGAGGTGAGATGACAATAATCTCTAACCATGAGCGCTTTAGACCACTGACACTTGCTGTATATGCGATTTACATGAAAAAACAGTTGGGCCCCGGTTTTCTTCACAAGTATTTGTAAAACTTATGTTCTAAATATAGATTATATACTTTACAATGCTTGCTACTGGGCAAACACTAACAACTGGATATAGTTCTACTAATGATGCAACTAGCAAAATGGGATAAAGTTTATTTTATTCATGATTTAAGCTGACTGAGAAATCAGTAATTCATGATTTTTCTACAAGTGAATCACTATCTTGAACCATGAAATTCATGCCAAAATCACGAAGGTGGGCAGGTCTGCTTCTATCCCATAGTGGAGAGAGCAAGGAAAGGATTATGGAAAAGCCCTTCTATGCCATAGTGGAGAGAGCATGGGAGGAGTGTGGAAAAGCCCTTCTATGCCATAGTGGAGAGAGCATGAGGAGGATTATGGAAAAGTCTTTCTATGTCATAGTGGAGAGAGCATGAGGAGGATTAGGGAAAAGTCCTTCCATGCCATGGAGGAAAGATTAGTACAAGGCATGGTCAACTAATGCAAGCCAGTATGCAAGGTCCCAAACAGGGCAAATATTGAAAAATAAATATGAAGTATAACTGGATAATTTTTCTTGTTTTACACACAGCCACAATTTGAAGCTTCAATATTGTAATAGAATGTTTTCTGCTTCATGTGCCTATACATATACTTACCTGATAAACCACCAATGAAGAATATTTAAGTTCCTGTAAGTATAGGAACTCCATTAGCAATTTTTCATCAGAAAATAGGAATTATAAATTATATTCTTGAAAGCTAAAATATGATATATTTTTTTAATGAAGTCATTAAAATCTGTAAATACAGAAGCTAATGAAACCCATGGCTTTTAGTCCTAGGGAAACTGGAATGCAGAATGACAGAATTAGGATACTTAACTGTATTTTAGTAACAAATGTAATAGTTGCATATGGGACAAAGATGGAGAGAGAGGGAAGGTTGCTATAAGATAAATACAAATACAATATATCAAATTCCTTTTAAAAAAGACAGAGAATAAGACTGGTCATGACTAACTAAGACACGCAATTCTGTATTTCACAAAACAATGTTTTTATCAAGACATGCATAAAGAATACTGCATCTGGGAACAAATACTAAAATGCATGCATTAGTTTGTTTTCTTTAAAAACTAATGCAGTATTTATAAAAAATGCATCAAAAAAGTCCAATTATTAACAAATATATTTGGTTTAAAAACAGGTTTGATTTACAACACAGTGTCTGTGTGTAAGAATGAGAGACAGATGATGGAAGATGTGGGTGCATTATTGCTAAATACACAACTACATATCTACACGTTTTCACCAACAATTTTGTATCAAGCTACATAAAAACCCTGAATATCAGACAAGGAATTTTATTTCTTTGCTGAATTAAAAGAAACACACTTGATTACTTTAATGTACAGAGCTCTCTACACAAGAAGCATGAACAACTTTACTGTAGCAAATGATCCACAGGTCAGAAACTTATATAATTACAAATCTTTTAAATAAAGTTGATAAGCACTCAGAGATTGTTTCACACTAATAACAAACTGAGATTTTTTAATATTGAGATTTCTTTCTCGCAATCCCGAACATTGCATAACTTTCAACCAAATCACAAGCGACAACTAACTGTGCTAGGTACTTCTTGTATTTATCAGAAAATAGCACACAGAATATCTGATACTTCAACATAGTCCGGTAGAAAGAGATAGATATTAGTCTTTGAAACGTCATGTGGTGATTTCCCAGTTTATTATCAATTTCAACAGTAAATTTAATTAAGTTCTATGACAAGCAATTATCAAATTCAACTGTTAGTTGCATGACTAAGTCAGATGACTTTGAGTAAAATCAATGACATCTTTGTAAGTCGGGATCTGAAACAGACATTCTCTTTTGATGTAATAATATCAATATTTGATATCAATATTTTACAAAATTGTTGACAGTAGCTTTGAGTTCTAAAGAATATCCAATGAAACCAGGGACCTGCTATGACACACGCTAATCTACTGCATTAAAATTTATGCTGTACCAAAGCTCTGTTTTACACAAAAAAGTGAACAAGTTCTATTGCTGATAACATATACTGCCATTCCAGCACAAAGATGAAGCACATGGTTAACAACTGTTTAAATATTAAACAATTCTGTGTATTTACTATTCTTCATGTTAAACAGCAGTGGTTGCCAGTTTGAATCTCGTCAAGCTACTTTCTAACAATGGAATACATTTATGCCTCTTAGAGAAAATCCTTAAGCTGTTCTTCTTGTCAACTGAGTGTACAAGCTGGTTCAGATTTTCTTTGAATAAGGTAAGAATGTAAAATTCCAAATAGTGTCAGTGGTGTCCACTTGATGTAAAAATGAAGTCATCATGATGTAAAGTTGGTGGGCTATATTATTTAAATTAAATTAGGAATGCAGACGTTTGCAGTGGCCATAAAGGCAAATAAAAGTCTTGGATAGAAGCTGACCAACCTATAAAACACACATGCCATGAATGCAAAAAACTCTTTCAAAATCAAATTTCAGTTGCACAACATAGATTTGATATAGAAAACGATTATTCATTTTGCATCTGATTCTGTTACACTAAAAACTCAGTTTTTCAAATGGCAATCACTGAACTCCCCAACCCCTCTGCAGTGGAGGTATACAACATTTGTCCAATGTCATTGCAGCAGTGACTAGCAATCACTGAGCTCTCCCAACCCCTCTGCAGTAGAGCTATACAACATCTGTCCATGGAGTTGCAGCAGTGAGTTGTAGTTGTTTACCCCTCCACTGCGGTACTTCAAAAATGCACAGCCCATGTGGAAAACATTAACTGCCAACTGTGATGGGTTTACTCTCCACCATGGTGCTTCAAAAAAACCACAGAAACCGTGTGGAAAGCATTACTTGCCCAACTGTGAAGGGTGGAGAAATGAAAATCTCACAAAAACCATTTTTTTAAACAAAAACAAATACAATATCATTCAAACTTGATTGTTTTAACATTTCCAATACAGGCATTAGTTTCATATGTAAACACCCATATCTTGATTCAGAACAAAAATCGATAAAATGCTTTTACAGGTGTCTAAAATGAAGAATAGGGAAAGGAAATCACTTATGAAAAAAAATGACTGTACAAGTAGTTAAACTGGGGAGTCCGTTGTTACAGGTGGCAGTCTAGTGGCAGCACACTGTGTTTATATAGATACTAATCGGTAAAAATACATAAGATTTTGGTCAATAAAACAAGATGCTTAATAGGCTTGATGGATTTCACAAGCCTAAATGCATTTATTTAGACTTAAAAACATAATAAAAATAATGAAGAATGAACCTAAGACAAATGCTATCAGTATCACAATGAGTATGATTGAAAACTCTGTATTTTATCACAATATAGTAATAAAAGACAACCATGGACCAGCCATAAAGTCTTCTCTCAACTTTCTTCAGAAGCATCATTTATGGATGAGACAATGACCTGCACAACATATCCCTTTTGAATCTTGGTGTCCTCAATTCGCAGTTTATCATTCAACGGCTTTCCAGAAAAAAACCACCTCTGTCTTAAAGGATCCACACCACTAGTTTCAAAAATTCTTTTCTTGACTTTTAGAACAGTGTCTGTCGTCCGCACATGAAGTTTGATGTCTTTTGAAGCATTAGAAAGACGAAACTTAATCATTATTTCTTTACCAGGGTTAGCTGAATCCGTGTCCTGACCAGTATCACTGTCACTCTGGTCCTCTATGATGTTGGTTGGGGAACTCAAAACATACACTGGAAGTTGATAGCGGTTTCCTAATTCATCATAGCTCTCCAACAATGTCCCTGAAAGAGGCAAGAGGTGAAAACTTACTACTCTATTTTAGTTTCTATACTGTATAATAATTTTAAATACAAGATGTTTAATTTAGAAGAAAACAGTAAACTAAAAATTTTGGTCATATAAGTATTCGACAATTGTTTTGTTTCTATATATATAAAAAACATGCAAATTCCATTTGTTGGATATGTATCACCATATCAGACATGTGCCAATGCTCATAAGCAGGATATCAGCATATCAAAACAGGTACCAATGCCTACTGGCAGAATATAAGCATATAAAGAAGGTGCCAAAGCCTATTAGCAGGATAGCAACATATCAAACAAGTGCAAAT
The DNA here is from genome assembly GCA_028554795.2 of Sinohyriopsis cumingii. Lineage (NCBI taxonomy): Eukaryota > Metazoa > Mollusca > Bivalvia > Unionida > Unionidae > Sinohyriopsis > Sinohyriopsis cumingii. The sequence goes on from CM068830.1 coordinate 17,899,402, forward strand.
GCCATCTGCTGGATATGCATCACTATATCAAACATGTGACAGTGTCCATTTGCAGGATATGCATCACTATATCAAACATGTGACAATGTCCATTTGCAGGATATGCATTACTATATCAAACATGTGACAATGTCCATTTGCTGGATATGCATCACTATATCAAACATGTGACAATGTCCATTTGCAGGATATGCATTACTATATCAAACATGTGACAAAGTCCATTTGCTGGATATGCATCACTATATCAAACAGGTGTCTATGTCAATTAGCAGGATATCAACATATCAAACAATATGTGCAAATGCTATTTGCTGGATATGTACCCCCATATAAAACACGTGCCAATTCCCATTAACAAAATATGTTTGTCCATGTTTCCTGTGGCCCTTAGGACTCCATCAACTTCAATGGGCCTAATTACTATTATTGTTTAATTTCTAAATTGCTGTAGTATTATTTATTTTCATGGTCTTGTTTTAAAAAAAGACATTTTATGGGGGGTAATTATATTTGTGGTTCTGACTGTCAATATTGGCATATATGCAGGTATCTAATTTAGATAAACCTCTGCAATTACCCCAAATAAACAATAAAAAAGAACAAAACTATGCTGCCAACAAAGGGCTGTCATTTCAATGTTTAAAACAATATTACCACTAACCACTTCAACAAGCACAAAATCAAATACCTATCACGATCAATTACTGACACTCAACATGACAGGGATCCTATACATCAAAAACACTAGACTAACTGGTTATTAGTCAAGCTCAATTACTGGCACTCAACATGACAGGGATCCTATACATCAATAACACTAGACTAACTGGTTATTAGTCAAGCTCAATTACTGACACTCAACATGACCAGAATAATGAATACAGACCTAACCAAATACAGCCAAATTATTTTAGTAGTTGGAAATGATGCCAGCAAAGGAAGGTCACTAAATCAAATCAGAACAGATTTTGAAAGTTTACTGTATGCTGCCAGGTATTGCAGCCCAGATACATGTAGACATCACTTTGAACTGACACACTGCAGACATCATAGCGATATGACTGAAAAATTGTTAAAGCTATGTTAAAAAAGATATCTAAATCTAAACCCTCTGAAATAGATATTTTTTTCATCACATCTCTGTGATATTACATATTCTGTCATACAACTACAAAAAACTATTACAATATAAATTTAAGATATTTTTTTATCGTAAAGTAATTAGTCTGAAGCAAGATATCTGTCAGCAACATATAATGGGTAAAATGTTTTTAAAATTTTACAATTTGGTCAGTAACATTGTTATGGTTAGAATACCAGACCTGTGACTGAAAGTACAAGAAATAGTGTGCAAAATGTTTATTATCATTTTGGGGAAGAGTTCGCGTATGAATTTGAATATAATACGATTGTGGTTGGCTTCTAAAATTTAACAATTTCACCAGTTTCTTGAAGTGTTATGCCAAAATGTTACTTATTGATCCACGAGTAAAGCCAGTGAGTCATCTTTATGATTGTTTTCAATTAATTCTGTAACAATCGTTGCTCAAACAATAGCCAACATGTTTCTTCTTTAACTGCATACACAACCAAGCAGCAGACGATGCGTTGGTTGATAAAAGATTCTCACAATTTAATAAACATCAAATAACGAAAGCCGCCAACATGTTTGCTGGGCTTGGCGGTGTTATTAGATGCAATCAGTTGGCCAGTTTCTTAGCTGGAAATTGAAAGGGTATGAAATTGTACATGCGATCAGCTTTACATTTTTTTTTTGTGTGACTCATGCCCATTGCAGGCCTACTGCACTTAGTTCTCGGGTTTTACATGGGTATGGTGTTTGTTGATGAACTCGTTATTAATTTCCTATTTGTTATAAAAATATTTTACCGTTATGGAAAAGCAAGTTCACAAATGCAAATGGTTCTCTGCAATGGATAAATGTACACAGAAACGCATATGAGAAAATTATTGAATAGTTTCAATATGTATGCAATTTTTGCAATGAAATTACATATTTTATGGATTAATTTCAAGCCCCGATGGTACAATATCATACGGCAAGTAAAAGGTGTTGATACTCTGTTCATGCTGTATTTTAGACGTTGAATTCAGATACAATGATCAGGGGAAAAAATATTGAATATTGTAAATCTCTGTGCAATTTTTCAATGGAATTACATGCATTACAGATGAACTGAATGCCATGACGACACGATAGTAAACGGTGTTGATACCCTATTCATCATATACCGTAGACATGAATGCACATATATGTGCCAATAAGTTGTTCTCTCAAAAGAGTAAAATACTGTAAATCCCTGCATTAACGTGACCCCGATATTAACGCAATCCAATTTTGTGGACCCTAATTATCGCGTTATAGCAGGGTTCCACTGTATGCTTGGCTAAATGAAGAAAAACTCAACAGTTAATACAGGTAACCTAGCCAAAGCACTGTGCAGATTAGTACATATCAATGCTAAGTCACACTGTATCTGACATGGTCTTGAATCACACTCAGTAATTTTGCTGGTTCACCATTTTATTTTAACCTTGATGAGGTGGGGAACATTATTTACCTATCAACTCACCAAGAAGGATGCACATGGGCATGGAAAACCATCTAAAGTGCAAATTTTTCTTTCTTTTTTCTATAGAGCAAAAAAATGAAAATTTACCATACCAAAATAAATCGCAGAGTAAGGTGTTCAAATCATGAATCAAAACAGTGAATTTTGTGATACTAATTTTTGTGGATTTCATACTTGCTACAAAAAATTTATCTGAAAAATTCATATGTGGAAACAAATACCTGTTCCCCAATACACAAATTTACATACTGACAAAAATGTTTACTATACCAAGAATATCTATCTCAGTAAAATTAAGTGTATTCACAGTAATACCAACCAAGTATCAAGTCTGAAATGGACTCGACCTGTCTATTATTAAGCTTACCATGTGGCAATGTTATGCTAGCACCATCTATAATGGCCTGTGCCAAGGAATGATCACCAGTCTCTAAAGCATAAGCAGCCGCTTTCAACGCATCCCAGATCTCTTTTCTCCCTTCAAATGCAGGAGCTGTATCCCAGAATTCATCTCTCTTGCTGTGTAGCTGGCCCTCTGTCAATGGGACATCACTCTTCCATTTTGGTTTTTCTGGTTTCAAAGGCTGATTTCTGCCTATAGAAACTGTAAAAGAAACAAACACCACAAATAGAATATTGTTCTTAATTTTTAAAGGAATTTTATAAAAATTAAATTCACAATACAGATGATTTTGTTATATATTTTACCTGCAACCTGTTGTAAACAAAAATTACAACAACATTCTTTCATGCAAGACTAATTAGTTAATTTGGCGGTGCTGAAACAAGGTCTTCATCACAACCTAGCCATATCACTGGGCTGTGCTGAATCAATGTCTTCATCACAACTTAACCCTCTTACTGGGCTGTGCTGAATCAATGTCCTCATCACAGCCTAGCCCTATCATTGGGCTGTGCTGAATCAAGGTCTTCATCACAACCTACCCCTATCACTGGGCTGTGCTGAATCAAGGTCTTCATCACAACACAGCCATATCACTGGGCTGTGCTAAATCAAGGTCTTCATCACAACCTAGCCCTATCACTGGGAGGTGCTGAATCAAGGTCTTCATCAGAACCTAGCCATATCACTGGGCTGTGCTGAATCAAGGTCTTCATCACAACCTAGCCCTATCACTGGGAGGTGCTGAATCAATGTCTTCATCACAACCTAGCCCTATCACTGGGCTGTGCTGAATCAAGGTCTTCATCACAACCTAACCATATCACTGGGCTGTGCTGAATCAAGGTCTTCATCACAACCCAGCCATATCATTGGGCTGTGCTAAATCAAGGTCTTCATCACAACCTAACCCTCTTACTGGGCCGTGCTGAATCAATGTCTTCATCACAACCTAGCCCTATCATTGGGCAAGACTGACTCAAGGTCTTCATCACAACCTAGCCCTATCACTGGAAGGTGCTGAATCAATGTCTTCATCACAACCTAGCCCTATCACTGGGCTGTGCTGAATCAAGGTCTTCATCACAACCTAACCATATCACTGGGCTGTGTTGAATCAAGGTCTTCATCATTGGGCTGTGCTAAATCAAGGTCTTCATCACAACCTAGCCCTATCACTGGGCCATGCTGAATCAACGTCTTCATCATAATTGAGCCCTATCATTGGGCTGTGTTGAATCAAGGTCTTCATCACAACCTAGCCCTATCACTGGGCTGTGTTGAATCAAGGTCTTCATCACAACCTAGCCTTATCACTGGGCTGTGCTGAGTTGAGGTCTTCATCACAACCTAGCCCTACCACTGGGAGGTGCTGAATCAATGTCTTTTTCACAAACTAGGCCTATAATTTGGCTGTGCTTAATCAATGTCCTCATCACAAACTAGCCCTATCACTGGGCTGTGCTGAATCAAGTCTTCATCACAACCTAACCATATCACTGGGTTGTGCTGAATCAAGGTCTTCATCACAACCCAGCCATATCATTGGGCTGTGCTAAATCAAGGTCTTCATCACAACCTAACCTTATTACTGGGCCGTGCTGAATCAATGTCTTCATCACAACCTAGCCCTATCATTGGGCTGTGCTGACTCAAGGTCTTCATCACAACCTAGCCCTATCACTGGGAGGTGCTGAATCAATGTCTTCATCACAACCTAGCCCTATCACTGGGCTGTGCTGAATCAAGGTCTTCATCACAACCTAGCCCCATCACTGGGCCATGCTGAATCAATGTTTTCATCACAATTGAGCCCTATCACTGGGCTGTGTTGAATCAAGGTCTTCATCACAATTGAGCCCTATCATTGGGCTGTGCTGAGTCGAGGTCTTCATCACAACCTAGCCCTACCACTGGGAGGTGCTGAATCAATGTCATCATCACAAACTAGGCCTATAATTTGGCTGTGCTTAATCAATGTCCTCATCACAACCTAACCATATCACTGGGCTGTGCTGAATCAATGTCTTCATCACAACCTACCCCTATCACTGGGCTGTGTTGAATCAAGGTCTTCATCACAACCCAGCCATATCATTGGGCTGTGCTAAATCAAGGTCTTCATCACAACCTAACCCTCTTACTGGGCCGTGCTGAATCAATGTCTTCATCACAACCTAGCCCTATCATTGGGCTGTGCTGAATCAAGGTCTTCATCACAACCTAGCCCTATCACTGGGAGGTGCTGAATCAATGTCTTCATCACAACCTAGCCCTATCATTGGGCTGTGCTGAATCAAGGTCTTCATCACAATCTAACCATATCACTGGGCTGTGCTGAATCAAGGTCTTCATTACATCCTAGCCCTATCATTGGGCAAGACTGAATCAAAGTCTTCATGGTGCTGAATCAATGTCTTCATCACAACCTAGCCCTATCACTGGGCTGTGCTGAATCAAGGTCTTCATCACAACCTAACCATATCGCTGGGCTGTGTTGAGTCAAGGTCTTCATCACAACACAGCCATATCATTGGGCTGTGCTAAATCAAGGTCTTCATCACAACCTAGCCCCATCACTGGGCCATGCTGAATCAATGTTTTCATCACAATTGAGCCCTATCACTGGGCTGTGTTGAATCAAGGTCTTCATCACAACCTAGCCCTATCATTGGGCTGTGCTGAGTCGAGGTCTTCATCACAACCTAGCCCTACCACTGGGAGGTGCTGAATCAATGTCTTCATCACAAACTAGGCCTATAATTTGGCTGTGTTTAATCAATGTCTTCATCACAACCTACCCCTATCACTGGGCTGTGTTGAATCAAGGTCTTCATCACAACCCAGCCATATCATTGGGCTGTGCTAAATCAAGGTCTTCATCACAACCTAACCCTCTTACTGGGCCGTGCTGAATCAATGTCTTCATCACAACCTAGCCCTATCATTGGGCAAGACTGAATCAAGGTCTTCATCACAACCTAGCCCTATCATTGGGCTGTGCTGAATCAAGGTCTTCATCACAACCTAGCCCTATCACTGGGAGGTGCTGAATCAAGGTCTTCATCAGAACCTAGCCATATCACTGGGCTGTGCTGAATCAAGGTCTTCATCACAACCTAGCCCTATCACTGGGAGGTGCTGAATCAATGTCTTCATCACAACCTAGCCCTATCACTGGGCTGTGCTGAATCAAGGTCTTCATCACAACCTACCCATATCACTGGGCTGTGCTGAATCAAGGTCTTCATCACAACCTAGCCCTATCATTGGGCAAGACTGAATCAAGGTCTTCATCACAACCTAGACATATCACTGGGCTGTGCTGAATCAATGTCTTCATCACAACGTAACCCTCTCACTGGGCTGTGCTGAATCAATGTCTTCATCACAACCTAACCCTCTTACTGGGCCATGCTGAATCAAGGTCTTCATCACAACTAACCCTATCATTGGGCTGTGCTGCTGCATCATGCATTTGCTCATTTCCATCAAAAATCAAATTACAAAATATGAGCACCTTTCCTTTTCTTAATCAATATATATGGTTTTCAGGTTACAAATATGTTTCCATATCATTAATATAATTCTGACATGGTTCAATGAAAATGCATTCAGAATCCATAACTTCTGTTGTTATCTGTATATTTTTGCAAAGTATCTTACCAAATACACTTTCCTAGTCAGTGCTAAAGAAGTTCAGCCCATTAGGAGAAATGACTGATGGACTGAGAGTATGGACATGTGAACTGACAAAGAAATTTTTGGTTCCATGTTTTTTCAATGTAGACTGGTCAGCAACTTAAATGCGTGTCAGACAATAATGAATCTGTGACACATTGTTTCAAATTCAAGAAACCTGTTTGTTTTCTTGGAAACATGTCATGTACAGTTACTATAAATAGAAAATAAGGAAACTGTTCGATGTACATAGCCAAATGGTTGTACACATGAAACTTGGAAACATGTTGGGGTTTTTTTATATACATGAACTAAATGGGTACCCTATGGCTAATTTTATTATCTGGGTAATTATGAACAGGCAGGTACCTGAGTACCTGCTGACAGTTTATTTGAAATCTAATATACAATATTGTAAGGTCCCTTTAAATTTTCACTTTGTATTCTAGAGAAATAAATTATTTGTTGAATTTTACAAAATACATTGATTTTGGCTGTTTTCTTTTTTAATGGAGGAGCTTAATGCCAGAGCTCACAACATTAGTAATTATTTGGAAACAGATAAGTTCATTCTCAAACACTTTGATTTTATTGCCAGTTGTTAAGTTGTTCAGCAATACTTCAAAATCAACAAGTATAAATTGCTTAAGAAAGGAATAACTGTTAAGACATGATCAAGAAATTAATACCACGGGTAAATACTGACAAATATATAAATATTTTAGTATATTAGGCACACAAAAAATATGTACTTACAGTTGGCCAACCATCCCTGTTTCTCATTGCCTACCCTAGCACTATTTTCCCCAAAGGTAACAACGAAAACAAAAATAAGGACCTGCCTACTGTAATTTTAAAACCAGTGCTATAGGAAACACATATTTTGGGTGTCTTAAATTAAAGGTCACGATCATGCAAGTTTTTTACAATTCTCTGAAATAATTATGCTGTTGACTATTCTGTTGTTTCTAGCAATGCTGTAAAATATGATAATAATTTCTGCATACATGACACACTTTTTACAATTTGTCACTCCTAATTAATGACTAGTTTTATTTTTTTACTAAAAAACTAAGCACATTTTACCTGTCCACAATAATACTTTATTGCAAAAACTGAGATGGTATGAAAATAGAAAGGCTGACTGTACGAAGAATATTGATAGCAGTAAACAAGAAAAGATAGTAAAGAAGATTCACAATGCATACATTATTCTATAATCCATATATCAAAATCACATCAGTAGTCTGTATTTATTGATTTCATCATTATTCAATTACACTGCTAAAAATGTTTTATAATAAATAATAGTAATCCAATTTGCAATAAAAATAAGGATGGATTGAACTACATGTCAAAACAGCAGATAAAAAAATATATTGTGAGAAATATAACAATAACCAAACACTTATGCTAAAATATTGAAATGACATTTACATTTTCAGAGTATATATCAGTATACACCTTAATATTAAAAAGTAAAGTAAACATTCAAGTCATTTTAATAGGAATTATACACTTTTTACCAATTTCTATGCAAGTCATGTAATGAAGGATGTCACTTGGTCGTATTTGATTTTACAATGGGGGCGCTCACCAGTTATCATTTACTTTTGAGAGAGTGATGTATGTAAGGTGAAGGTGTTTGCATTTGAAACATGCACAGTGGAGAAAATGATGACATACCTCTATGCACTTTGATGTAAGGTGACTGACATTTTTATGGATACTGTACTTCTGGAAATCGTACATGATCTAAGCATACTGCTAGCTAAAAGGATTACTCCCTTGTGCTAACAAAATCATCCTGAATTAGTCTAAAGTACACTATTAAAATAGGGACAATGAATCTTGTCCAACTAGACAATACCAGCTTCTGAAAGTGCAATGGATGAATTACCAGATACATAAAATGTCAAAAGAAGTTATCAGCTCTTTTCTTGGTGCAATTTACCTCAGAAGTCCAAGAAATAAAAATGATCAAGTGGAGTTAGCAGTTTTTTGAAAGGTGCACAACTGGAGTAAGGCCAAGCTGTATATTTTGTAACCCATATTAGAGACCATCTACCATATACCAAAATAAAGGGAATTAATTGTCTTTGAACAATACCTAAGATATACAAGGTCTTTTCTGAATAGCCAGTATAACCAGTGAGGAAACCCAGGGAAATTCTCTTTCTTTACAATTCTAACCCTATACAAAATACAAAACTGTAGAGTACCAGCTTACTGGACAAGTACGATAAATGGCAAATCAGTAAGAACTTAAGATATAGGAGTGAGATTATGATTGTGAGAAGCCAGAATATTTACATATTTTCAGAATATTAATCATCTATGTGTGCATTTTACAGTAAATAAAGATGCAACTGACATGCAAAAGAAGGTAAAATATGAAAATGCCACAAAGACATCTAAGTAAATTTGATCAGGATTTTCCTGACACTGAAAAAGTTGTAAAATTGTCTTTAAACAAACTCTAGCATTGAATGCATTACATATGGCTTAAAAAGATGTCTTCATTTTGAATAATAAGAAAACAGAAGAGAGGTCAAATAATGGAAAAAGTTCTTGTTCAGATGACCCTTGTGTGATGTATGCATCTACTGGTGCAATCCCTAAATCACACCACTTTTTGTCAGACATCAGGGCTCTGGTCATGATCTTTTTTTAAAAGAATGGGAAGTTGTCCTAATTCATATATACTATACAGATGTAAAAGGACCAAATGTACAAGATGAAGATCGCTTTGAGAGGGCCTGCTAAGATTTTTGCATTAGTCAAAATCTAAACTGCTAAAAGTTAAAGAAAATATAAAATATATACTTTCAATCTGTTTACAATTCACCATTTATTTTAGCTGTCCAATCAAGTATGGTCAAGTGACTTCATTACATAAATTATGCTATAAATAATTAAAAAAATGTACATAATTCCTGTAAAATCAATTAAAATTTTATTCTGCGTTCTTTATCCTTTTTAAAACACTATCATATCATAATACAGTCATTTTCATGAGTATTATGGCAAAAATATGTTTATTTTGGTGTTTTAGTGTAATTTAGTATTTCTAGTGACCCACCAAACAAACAAATTGGACAAATCTTATCAATGCTGGTTCGAGTTAATATAGATCAAACAGTACTTTAATGCCATTTAACTTTTGCGTGTAGCAAGAACACACTTCATTTGTAAAACAATTGCATAGTATGAGAATTTATTTCATTCCTCAGTGGCCTCAGTGGTTCTACCAATTAGTGCTTTGCACATGCTGCGACACCAGACAGCGATTTTCCAATGATCACTATATTTTGTTCTGGATGCTTCCCAGCAGTTCCCATCAGTGATTTAGAGTACCTCTGTCAAAAAAATGAATAAAATGGGGTGAAGAGTGTCAGAGCAAACTTGGACTGACAAAGGGCTGATTATTCAGTGCAAATTATGTTTAAAAATATGAAAAATAAAAAAATGTTCAAGGAGCCATCATATATACAACTATGTTGGCCAATTTTGCGAGTCGGGTAATTCTGCGCAATGATGTCATTTTTGTAAACATTGGATCATGTGTTATTTTGGGTCCAAAATCCATTTTGTATCAAGAAACAACAGTCGTATTTTAATTAAGAAAAGTGGTATTCATAAACCACAAAAATATCCCACATTTTGACTCAAAATGCATATGAAAATGTAATATCTAAATGTCAACATGAAGGCCCACTCCATGACCTTCCTGGACCTGCAACCCAGAAAATCCTATTTGCTATGTATCTTTGAGAATCATACAACAACAACAAAAATGGGGGCCCCCGAGTGGTCTAAAGTGCTCTCCATTTCGGATCACTGCCATCTCACCTCTGTCTGCGCCAGTTTGAGTCTCGGATTCAGCCAAAGTGGGTATGATAGAAAGCTTGCCAGTAGCTTCTCGAGGGTCAGTGGTTCTTTTCAGGATTTTCCCGGGTTCTTCCTGTTGCATTAATACTGGCTGCCATGTATAGCCTATCGTGTGCTGAAAAATGGCGTTAAACCCAACAACAACAACAACAAAATTTATTTAAAAGATGGAAATATATACCTTAAAAGAATTCTGCATTTTAATCCATGTTTCCAATTTTGCAAAAAATACAAAATCGTCTGCTGCCCAACATGTCAACTTGCCGCTAGAATGGGACGCTCGAAAAATTCCTTGGCTTATAGTCTGTTTTCAAATTCTTTACTAATTTTTCCTAATAAACAAGATGTAAACACATTACATCTTATTCATTGTTTCTCCTCCACAGACCGGTAATAGCTTATTTTTTATAAATGGAATTATGAAAATCTAGCTACAAACCTGACCTAATTATTCTAACGAAATATTTACAGATATAGTCCAAAGTATTGTATTTCATAGCCCGATCGATAAATATTACATCTTTTAAAAGCTGTGCACAGAATAGGCCAACATATCGCGAGACATGAAAACCCATGTGTCCCAAATTAATAATTTTTTTTGAACAGAACATTCTGGTGACAATTGCCACTTTTCAAATGGTAAGCATTGCTGTATTTTAATTTCATCAATTGATCATATTCAGTATGCCTTTTGCTTCAGTATTGGTGACAGAAACCTTAGGTGCACAGAAATACCCGACAGCATTGTATATAACTGTTTAGTAATACAATGTAAGACGTATCAAATATTATTTATGCTTTAGTGCTATATCTTACCACCCAAATAATGGCCTTGTACAGCATGTTCCAATATCGGTTGACATCGGAATGAGTAGTCAAAGTTTCTGGAATATCTCACACACTTGGCAGCCCATATCGACATTCTTCCCCAAATTGATTTGTAATTAGTATACTTTTTAACCTGGTGGAATCAAAATCTGACACTAGCAAATGAAAGTATTTTCATATTCTGTTGACATACATTTGAATTGTTAAAATGAGGTATGACAAAGTATGTTCAAGTAGGTAAATATGGGGGATATGTTTCACGAAATGTTGCTTACAGTTCCAATAGGCATAATATATTTTTCTTTGTTTCATTAAAGAATAATATTTCAACTTAACCGGATTTTAGCTTTCTCAGCTTTCATTGCTTTCCAGCCAAATGAAATGTAGTCCAACGAAAATATTGAAAACGGGTCCCTTTTTTGTGAGAATTTGAATTTATAAAAGAAAAGACATCAGAGTAAGTCAAGTCCGACTAAAAAATTATAACTTTACTTAGAAAAGCGTCCTTACTGGTTGCCAGTTTTGCGAGATATTCCTGAAAATGTTACTTTCGTTACTATGTTATTCGACATCAAAACACGCTACACAGTGCCGTTAGTTAGGCCCTAAGTCTAAGACCCAGACGCCCACAACATAAGTATCAGCGTCGAGGTTTTGCATGTAGGACTAAACTGTTCAGACATGAGCATTTTTTCTTCTTTTTCTTTTAGTCTTGTATCCATATAAATAAAGCGTCTAAAATATTTCGATAGAGTACAAAACAGTACTTATGAAATCTTTCATTTTGAAAACCATACAAATCCTTTGTTTACATCGATTTTAGGGAAGTGGTATGTCGATTTTGACCCATCACATGTCTTACAATTTTAGTAAGTTCTGCATAAATACGTAATACCTGCTACATCAGACGATTCGCCCGATGAAGGACCATTTTCTCTATGTGAACCAAGGCACCCTCCCATGGTGTGATCACAGAGACACACCAAAGGGGGATGTATATGACGTTCTTTTACGTGTAGAGGAACTCTGTCGCCTACTTTGTTTCCTTGTCTGACGTCAGCTTAGAACTGCGCTTTACTTATGTGATTATTTTGATTGGTTGATAATTTTTAAGAAATCATGACTGAGACCAGACATTTCAAAATAAAATTACAGTAAGCATTCTTTTTCTAATATTCTTAAATATCTTGCTTCAAAAGACGTTTGACATTTATTTGGATTAAGAAGAAAAATAAAACAACAAGAGACAAGTATACTGAGCAATCCGTAAGTACATCGCTCGGCTAAGTTACCAACTGACGGAAAAGGCCGAAAGAGAAGCTTCGCCAAAATTTGATTTGGTACCGAGCGTTTTCACTGTATAATAGGAATATTAAGACCGGAACATCGCTCGGTCATTTCCGTCAAGTTGCGAAGTAACATTGGAAATAGTTGTACAAATACACGTCCACTCGATCTGATTGGTAATTCGCCTCTGCTGTAATACATCACTTACGTTGAGACAGTAAAATCCGAGAATGTTTAAATTGTTACTTTGTCAAAGGATTTTTAGATGGGTTACTAGACACACCGAAATACTCTGAAAAACCTATATACACTTATTTTGACTACGAAAATCGTGAAGACGAATGTATTATAATTTGTATGTGATTGAATAATTATAAAAATGGAAACTAAAATTAGATTTAAGTTGTTGTTTTTTAAATACGAATTATTTACATTTTTTCCATTTATAACACATTCATGTCATGAAGTCACTCGGTTGTACTTGACTGGACAGCTAAGATAAAGGATGAATCGTAAGAATATAGATATATAATGACCGTGTATAGTATGAAAGTACCAACAACAAAATCCTCGCCAAGATTACAGTATATATGTACTTTAACATTTAATATTCAAGATTTTGACAACTAAAAAAAATAATCTTAGCAGACCCTCTCCCCTTGCCACGTGACCATATTCTAGTACACGTAGTCATTTCTCAACTGAGTATATTGCATTGGATCAGGACCACTTCCCATTAAAATAAATACTGCTCAGCTCCCCCTTGTTTGATAGAAACTAATATGATTTAGGGCTGCACTATAAAATCGTCTAAAATGAACTTTTCCCAATTATTCAACCTTTTTTCCATGTTTTTCTCGTTTTTTAAAGTGAAGAAGACATATTTTAAGCCACATGGAATGCATTCAATGCTCTAATTTTGCTAACAATTACTTAACTTTTCCTCTGTCAAGAAAATTACCCGGATTTAACTTGCCTTCTGCTGCATGTTTGCATTTCCGTATTTTATCTCGTTTTGTGTTATTTAGTGTCCTCACTGGTTATACTGGCTATTGAAAAAAAAAAAATTGTATAGTTTAGGTATTTTTCAAGAAACCTTTAATTCCATTTATTTTGGTGTATGATTGATGGGTGTAATATGGATTATAGAGTACATCTGTTGGCCTTATTTTAGATGTGCATCTCCACCAAAACAAAAAAAAAAAAAAAAAAAAAAAAAAAAAAAAAAAATCGGTCTGCTTAGTTATTTTTACTTCCTATATTTTAGAGGTAAATTGTATAAAAAGATAACCTTTTTTAATACATTATATAAAATTTTTAATTCATTCATTGGACTTTCAGAAGTTTGCATTGTCTTGTCTGGCAAAATTAATCTTACCTATTTTAGTAACTGCATTTTAGTTAGATGTGTGCTTAGATCATGTACAATTTCCACAAGTACAATGTCCAAAGAAATTTCAGCTAAAGTAAATGAAAGTAACACAAGAGGTATACCAACATTCTCTCTACTGTGCATGCTGCAAATTTAACGTCACCATGCACCCATCACTATCTCAGAAGTTGGTATTGGGCCTAATATTTGTAGGGGTCTCACTAAACACCCCAAGACTCTCCAAGAACACCTAAAACGTTACAAAATACCTACTTTAGATTTCAACAACAGCAAAAAAATCTCCCCCCCCCAAAAAAAAGAAACCAAACAAAAACTGCGAATATTTAGCGATATTTTGTGTAACAGGAAAAGTTGTGAGGTCAGGAGTTGCCAAGGGAAATAACTCCCGTTTTGAAGAAGAGTGTTCCGGTACAGTAACGTGAATATTTATCAATATTAATAAATAATTAGCAATACCACAAATAAGACGTTAAATAAGTTAAACAAAGTAGCAAATTTATTTTATATAAAATTATTTGTTTATCTCACTTTAACTATTCCTCCATTCCTTTATTTTGACAATTATTAACATATTATTTTTTCGCTTCTTGGTACGTTTTTGCGAGCTTTGGTGCGAATATATGTAATATTGGGGTGTTCTTGGAGAGTCTTGGGGTGTCCTGTGGTGTCTTGGGATGTTTAGGGAGAGACCGATATTTGTAGAGCGCCCCCATTGTCGCAATTTAGCGCTGCATTCTGACTACTTTCTTACACGCCAATATTTGTTTTAGGGGAAAAGCCGAGGATGCTCAGATTGATATTTTATTTTTGCAGAACTTAAAAATGGCTGCGCCCATACTGAATAATGCTGTCGCCAGTTTCGTCAATGACCATAAAGATTCGGCATCTTCTGAACTGGCAAATGGTGCACATTCTATATTGATATTTTTAACAGTTCATTTAATTTCTAAAATGAAGCAACTTCTATGTGACCCAATTTGTTTTGCATTTGCATGCACTTATTGTTATGTAATTTACATTGATTTACGGTTATGCGACACGGGCTTGTATCGTTGCTTAAAACTGACGTGTCATACATGTACTATATAATAACTACTTATTATATAGTACATGTATGACATATCAGTTTTAAGCAACGATACGAGCCTCTGTGTTATGCGAGAGAGAGAGAGAGAGGCTAATGATAACGTACCAGCTTTTACAACTAAATTTTCAGTGAATATGCATCCAAGAAAAATATTTTAAAAAATAAGTTACGTCTGTTTCATAAATGCTGCTTGGCGTCAAATCTCCAACTAAATCGATTGGGAGATGGGGATGAAATGGAATAACTACAATTTGTGTTTAGTTTTTGTTATATAAAAACTTCACCCCACATAATTTAATGAAATAAATATGATAAAGCTGTTTCTTGTAGTACAATACATCTTTATTGTTGTGTTATTGTGTTAAAAAATAAGATGAGAGACCATGTTCTAACTATCAATAACTTTAATATATGCAAACGACAACTGTGAGGTCTTAACACAGAGTAGTATCAAAGAGGCAGACGTCTTTAGATAGTACCAGTGGAACTATGACTCGTGCACAGAGGATTTTGATTGGTCAGTTACACATGTATAATGTTACATCTCTCTTCTTGCAAAGAAAAGGTTTCACTAAACTTTTAATCAACTGTCAAAATTAATTATGAGCCATTATAAGTAATATATCAAAATCCAGTGCATCTTTGATAACATTGATTACAACAATCAACGAATAAATCTCTGAGACAGACTGAGAATGCATTGTACATTTTTTAAAGATCCTGTTGCTTGTTTGATTGCCATTTAATGTATACTGCTGGTCTTTATCTTGAATCACCATCTGTGTTTATCAACAAAACCATACATTGTGCTACACTAATGACTGTTCTATTAGCTGAGTCTCTCTTATCATTGATTGAGTACAGGATTTCACAACTGTTTCTTATCCAGGATATGTACAGGTTTTAAGAACTGATATTACACTGACTCTTATCTTTGGTTATACTAGCCTTCCAGAATGTGTATATTATCCTATTTGCTGACAATCTTGTGGGATTGTTGTATCAGGCTCAGGTGTACTTTGGCTGAAACATTGAGATACCATTGATTGTGAAATTGATTTACAGGCATTTGTGGGAACTGTTACAGCTATACACATTGTGTTTGCAGTCTGAGAGAAGGGCACATTTATATTACATTGCAAGGGGTGTGTTTCATAAGTTTTCATGAGCTGAAGTCTATTGCAACCATAAATGGTACCATCTTTGGTGTGGACTGAGTATGACCTTTTGTTGTGTTTTCTTGTTATAATGTCAGGTTCCCAGTTTTGACCTTTGATTTGAACTCTGGCTGATTCCCCTTAAGTGGTTTTATTGGTTTTGAGCTTTTATCATAAATCATCAACAGGGTACCACAGCCATCTAAAAATGATACTTATTATGACCATCAATACGGTACCATAGCCATATAAAAATGATACTTATCCGACCACCAGCATGGCACTATAGCCATCTCTAAAAAATTTACTATTCTTTTGCCTGAAAGTTGGCATTGAAAAGGTGTTAACATCATTACACTTTTTGCTATAAAATGGTTTACATTTGACCACCAGCATATCTGCACTTTTAATAGCAAGTTTTGAAACCAGACCTAATTGCCTTGCAATCAAGTCATAGGTTGTTGTGTTCATTTTTGTATTTCTTAGCTGTACGGGCTTGATAACTTAAAAATGTATGACTGGATTGTACCATTTAACCCAATTCTGGGATATAAATATATGACAAATATGACTGGATTGTACCATTTAACCCAATTCTGGGATATAAATATATGACAAATATGACTGGATTGTACCATTTAACCCAATTTTGGGATATAATTGACAAGTATGACTGGATTGTAACCTTTAACCCAATTTTGGGATATATTTGACAAGTATGACTGGATTTTACTATTTAACCCTATATCAGGATATATGTGAAGAATAGCTTGAATAATACCACTTCAAAAAACTGAATCTTTTAAACAAGAAAAATTACTTATAGAATTAATTAAAATTTCTATATTGACCCATCATAGACTGTTCACTGATCTTCATCTGTGATATCAGGATCAAGGCCAAAGGCCATGATAAGGCATATATGATATCAGATTCAAGGCCATGATAACATTTATCAGTTCAGGGCTGAGCAAATTTTTTTTTCAACCACTAGTCCAGGACAAGTGGTTTCAGAAAATTTACTAGTCCCACCTTTCTCTTCACTAGTGCCACCTTACTTTTCACTGGTCCCAAAATGGTAATTACTTGCCGAGATTTGATGAGACATATTTACTTAATACATAGAAGAAAAAAAAAATAATATACAACATAATTATTTTTTAAAAGAATTTAATGTTTCTAAAACATTGGTTGTTATACATTTGGCTTCTTCAGGTTCATGTATATATGTTTTAGCTGATGGATTTGAAGATATGTCCATGTACATTTTATCCCTCCATTTTCAAAAAAATGTACCTTCTCCGAATCGCCGTTATTACCTTCCTTGTGAAAATAATTTAGCAAACTCATTTTATCCACAGAGTAACTATCACCTTGCCTGACAACTACTTCTAAAGTGATCATAACATCAATTTTCTCTTTTAAATATGAACTGAAACAGCTCATTAATTAGCATAATTGTTTTGCTTCAAACACAGTATCGCACGTGGAAGTTAATCATCTGTATAATCAATTATAAATTAAAGAATCATTACTGTCATTTAATCAGTTCATAAAGGAAACCAACACTGATGTCGGTAAAGTACCTTTCATTAATTTAATTACACTGACTCGCTGGATTAAAATCATAGTGAGCCGCTCGTTATGATCTAGATTGAGTAAACTGATTGCAACAAAACCGCTTACAACGCTGCTAATTGAACATACTGGCTTTCTGTTTGAATCGTTTTGATTTGCTGATAATTTGGTTGCTTAGCCCAATACGCAGTCAAGCCGTAACGGGATGTAAATGTATACACGAAGAGGGGTAGAATCAAGTATTCAGTACACTCGGAGGGAATGTTTGGCCAAATAAAGGTAGATATAGTGATTAAAGCACGATAATAAGGACTAGCCCGACTTTTTTAAAAAGCACTTGTCCCGGAGTAGTGACTTGTAAAATTTTTCTTGCCCGACTTCAAAAATGACTAGTCTGGGACGTCGGGCTATGGGATTTGCTCAGCCCTGCAGTTTTGGCAAGATAAATTACACTTTCATAGAGTATACCAAAGTTTAACTAATTTCATTTTTTCTATTGACAGGCATATTAAAGAAAGAACAGACTCTCCTAGAACTAGTAGAAAGCCTTGGGTATGTATCATTGTAGATGATACCATAAAGTATGATGTAAAATTGTATAATATAACAGGGTCTATGCAGGATGCAAAGTTCAGCACCAAGTGACATTTCTTCCCCATCAGAATATGGAAAAGTGATAGGAAAACTGAAATGAGTATAGAGCAATGAAAAGATAATCTGTTGAAAGCAATTGCTTAAAACAGGCATATTAATAATTAATAAAACTTGGAGCCAGATGCATGTCATATAAAAAAAAAGACATTCTTGTTAGGCATGTGAAGATATTAATCTTGTTAGACATGTGAAGATATTAATCTTGTTAGGCATGTGATGATATTAATCTTGTTAGGCATGAGATGATATTAATCTTGTTAGACTTGTGATGATGTTAATCTTGTTAGGCATGAGATGATATTAATCTTGTTAGACTTGTGATGAGGTTAATCTTGTTAGGCATGTGATGATGTTAATCTTGTTAGGCATGAGATGATATTAATCTTGTTAGGCATGTGAAGATATTAATCTTGTTAGACATATGATGATATTAATCTTGTTAGACATGTGATGATGTTAATCTTGTTAGGCATGTGATGATGTTAATCTTGTTAGGCATGTGAAGATATTAATCTTGTTAGACATATGATGATATTAATCTTGTTAGACATGTGATGATATTAATCTTGTTAGACATGTGATGATGTTAATCTTGTTAGGCATGTGAAGATATTATTCTTGTTAGGCATGTGAAAATGCTATTCTTGTTAGACTTGTGAAAATATATCCATTTCTTTGCAAAGATTGGTAACCTATACAGTAGGTTACTCAGTACTATTGAAGAGAGGTGAAAGTTATCAAGGAATAAAACCTCTCTTCATATTTTTGAAGATGAAATATGAAATAAACTTGGTGATGTCTGCTAGCAATCAGACAAAAATTCGTCCTCAGAGTGGAGAATTGTAAGTAAACACCAGTGCACTTGCACATCTGCCATGCCTGCTCAGAAACATTCATCTTTTTCATGGATGCCATGTTAATGGTACTGTCATTTAATTGTGACCAGAGAAAAGTTGCCTTTTGTGAGTTTAAACTATATTTGGTTCTCCCTTCATTTATATTTCATCTAGTGTTACATTCATCCATCTCATCTTTTGTTCTTAAGTAAGTAACCACAGCTGTTTTCAGTAATTAGTTCTGGAAAGGTCTTTTGGGGTTACCATGTTATATCTCACCCTTTAGCAGTTAGGGTACACCCCTCTTATTTGTCAAATACAGTTGATTCACATGTAAGTCTTATGTGTTAACACAGCATAAGACCAGCCTAAACAGTGAATAGGAATTCATAATTCTGTTAATCAGTAATTGCGTAAACATAGTGTTTAGTGTTTTTGTTTATTTACACCATTGTATTTTAATCTACTTGTGATGTGTTGTATGTCTCTGCATATACAATAAAAATTGCACAAACAAACATCTTCCATTTTAAAAGGAGTGTTAGAGTATGTGCACTTGTTCCTTCTTTGTTTACCATGGAGGTGTATTTAGCACAGTACAAACAGGTGAGGTGGAAATTCACTGATGTGTATATAGCATGTGATACAAACAGGTTGTTTCACATGTGAAAATAATTAAACATTATTGTTATTATTATTATTGATCTCTTTTAATTAAATTTAATTCTGATAACAACCTTGTATGTTTTTTAAAAAACCACTGGGATGTATATAACACAAAGTACGTACAAACAGGTGAGATTCATGTGGAGCAAATAATAAAATATTATTATTATTCTCTTTCAGGTTGAACATTTATTTCAGGGAACAATTATGGAAACAACAGCCTGTTGATAAGTGTAGCTTGAGAGGGTCCTTGGGACACTCACCAGATTACTTTGTATGTTCAGTATGTCCACATGAAAATCATTGTACATTTTGCTTCACACACTGCAAAAAGACTGGTTCTTCAGCTCGTAAAAAATATTTAAGGGTCCCAGGAGTTTATGGTGCCATTTTTCTCTGCAAGCATTTGAGGGCCCTCCAGAAGTAAGGACTGAACATGTTATCAGCATGTTGCTTCCTCCCATTAGGGAGGTAGAGCATCTGACAAGCATGTTGCTTCCTCCAATGATTAGGGAGGTAGAGCATCACACAAGCATGTTGCTCCTGTCCCAGTCAGGAGCCTCCTATTAGGAAGGTAGAGCTCCACAGGAAAGAAAGTGTGGTGCTTTCTCCAGATAAGGAGGTTGAGCACTATACAAACATGTTGCTCCCTCCCATTATGGAGGTGGAGTGCCATACAGGCATGTTCTCTCTCCCATTAAGGAAGTGGAGCACTGCACAGGTGTGTTTCTTCCTCCATTAGGGATGTGGTGCTCCACACATCTCTTGTCCAGGGAAGCTTGTTGCCAACATCCACACTGGAGGTGATGCACTGCTTCCAACATTTTAAGGGTAGTATGTTGCACCTCTCAGATGGGAAGGATCAGCACTACACCTTAGCTGAGCAATTACTTGGTTGAGGATACTATTTTGTATATTTAATTTAATCGTTTGATTATTTGTTTTAATTTTTTTTATTCCATTACATGCTATTGTAATATAACATTGTTTATTGGATTTGACATTGTCCAGAATGTATTTTTAAAAAGGTTTTTCAATTTTTATTTTTATTTTCGATGTAACCAACTAATATTAGAAACATTGTAACTAGTTGCTGACCTTGTTTCAAAATCAGTGATAGTTTAGGTAAACAATTTTAATTTTTATTTTTTTATTGACTTTCTCAGAGTAAGAATCGTTAAGGTCATACCTGGACTACACGACATCAAGCAGGTGTCAATTAGTAAACTTCTGTTTTTCAGAAGGATGAACTACTGACCCTCATCAGGGAATCCGTTTTGCATCTTAATTAGTCATAATAACTAATGTATTGATAAAAGTTAGTCAGCCTGGCTAAAAACATTTGACACGTTAAGTTGTACTATGTTGTGACCAGTTTAGGCTGAATTTTACTTTTGTTCAGATTATTGTATTCAAGTGATTGTTTTCCCTGAAAATACAAAAGTGCTCTGATAATTCTTGGACAAAGACATTTACTGGAATTTATACGGAATTCAAACCTGGAATAATATTTTCTGTGATTAAACAAGAGACTGTTGACACATCTGCACTTTGTAGGTTATTACAGATGTCATTGCCTTCCATCTTGAATTTCACTGGGCTTTGAACTGTGATTCACTCTGAAATTTTCTATGATAGGACATGTGTTTTAATTCTTAGATTACAATTTGGATTTAATTCACAATACCATATGTTATTTTTTTCTCATTTTTCACTTTGTATTCTAGGGAAAGAAATTATTTGTTAAATTTTACAAAGCTTGTTGTCTTCTATTTTCTTTTACTTATTTTAAGAGCAAAGACTCGTAATACGGTATTGTCTGATTATCACTCAATGATCTCATGGTACTGGGACAGGTATGAGTCTCACATACACAGTTGAGGTGAGGATGCAGCTCATCTCGCACCATTACCTCCTCACCAGATCACATCAAATCAGAAGGCTAAAGGTTTCACATCATCTAGGGCAGACAGACGATCCTGTTGCCCCACTCTTAACCACTCTGAAGTATGGGATGTGGCACAAGGTGCACTGATGCCAATCCAATCCCTGATTCAGTGAATGATAGTCAATAATGTTCTTTCAATCCTCATTGACTCCAACAGGAGTTCAAGTGAGAAGAGCTACTAACATCTTCTACCAGGCTAATACCTTTTTCTAAATTGGGATGATGAAGTTGAGGTCTGGTCCTTTGACAAGGTGGTAAATAAAGCCATTTAAAAAAAAACCAAAAAACTTTTAAGAACATTTTCTCAGAGCCAGGTAAACAGGACTTGATCAAATTTGACAGAAAGCATTCTGGCCTGACCGTCTTAAAATTTATTCCAAAGTTATGCTGATCTAGCATTAATTATGGCCACTGTTACTGAAAACTGAAAAACTTAAATGACCTCATTTCAAAATCAACTAAACTGAATCTGACCAATAATTGACAGCATCCTGGCTTTGACAGCTTTGAATTTTGTACAAAATGATGCTGAATCGTGTTTAGAAATGTCAACCATTACTAAATATATTTTTTAAAAATTTGAATTCTTCTCAAAACCACTTAGGAGAAATTGATCAAATCTCAAAGAAAGTAGGTTTGTTCAAATGATACCAGTCCACAATCAGAAATAATCAGCATTGCTGCAAATGAAATTTTCATTAAAAGTATCTTTGCATGAAGAAAACTTTTCAAGTTTATCAAAATGCTGCTGCTCTGCCATTACTAACAATAGAAAAACCTTTAATTGAATTATTTTTCAAAGCTTCTTGACAGAAAATGGCAAGATTTTACAGAAAGAGATCATATGAAGGCTTTCAGTTTTATACAAATGATACTTATGATTACCCAAAATAAAACACCTTTAAAAGACATTTTTGCTAAAAATAGAATTTGAACTAAAAACATCTTGGCAGAAATGCCTTTCAGTCTTGTAGAAAAAATTATACTGATCAGCCATCAAAATGGCCACCATTACTAACAGTAATACAAGCTTTCAAATACTTGTTGTAAGAAAATGTTTAGCAGAATTTGACCAACTTTGACTGAAGGTATTCCAGCACAATTACTTTCCATATTGTACAGATGATGCTTCTGCATGATCAAATTGAAAAACCATTTTATGACTTTCTACTGTTGATCAGAATTGGCAAAAAAAAAGTATTTGGGGATGGAGACTTTTAATTTGTACAGATGATGCCAATCTGCCATATACAAATAATGTCAATCTACCATGTACAAATGATGCCAATCTGCCATGTACCAGTACAAATGATGCCAATCTACATGTACCATGTACAAGATGATCATTGATGCTAATCTACCATGTACAAATGATGCCAATCTACCATGTACAATATTGATGCCAATCTGCTGTGTACAGTTAATGCCAGTCTATCATGTACAAATGATGCCAATCTACCATGTCCAGATGATGCCAATCTACCATGTACAAATGATGCCAATCTGCCATGTACAGATGATGCCAACCTATCATGTACAAATGATGCCAATCTACCATGTACAGATGATGTCAGTCTGCCATGTACAAATGATTCCAATCTACCATCAATATGAATATCGCTCACTGGTAAAATACAAAATCCTTTTAACGACTTGTTCTCACAAACCACTAAACAGTATTAGGTGAAATTTAAGTGATGCCAATCTACCAAGTACAAATGATGCCAGTCTACCATCAAAATGAATGTCGCTCACTGATAAAATTGAAAAGTTGCTCACTGATAAAATAGAAAATCCTTTTAGTGACTTGTTCTCACTAACCACTAAACAGTATTTGGTGAAATTTGACATAGCTTTCAGGTATGAAAGCCTTTTAAATCTGTACAAATGGTGTTGATCCATGATCAAATGTGGCTGGCATTAAAAAAATAGGAAAACTTTAAAACAAACTTGTTCCGACAAACCACTGAACAGAATTTTACAATGTTTGACAAAAAACATTCTGGCATGAAAGCTTGTTTTAATTTTTGTACAAGTCTTGTTCATCTATAATTGGATATGACTGATGTTACTAAATGTAGATTGAACTTTAAATGGCTTGTGCAAATGATGTCACTTCATTGTTCATTATAGCTTTTGTTACAGAACACAGATATCTTCTCATCACTGATCCAGATACAGATAATCCTTGTGACAGATACAGTTTCTCTGTAAAATTAAATATGAAATTGTTTAATTTTTTCTCAGCTGCAGTGTACCCATTATTCTTTATTATAATGTTTAAATTTCACCTTTTACCTGTGCATGTTCAAGGTGTACAGTATCATAAGTTGTTTTGGACTGATTGTTTTGAGTTTACTTTGAGTAAATACATGTTATAGTTTATAAAATATAAATGTATGAGTCATTATTCTGAGGTTCTTTTTGGGAAATAGGGACTCAGGACACTGATTCTATGTCTCCATTTTTTATGTGCCCACCTTGAACATATGACGTCTGTACATCAATCTTTTTTTTTCTGTATTTCCACACAGTAACATGAGTTCTCCACCATTATCAGACTTTTTAAATAGCTTGCATTTGGAGTAATGAAGAAGCCTATCCATTTTTGGGTCAAAGGTCAAGGTCACTGCAGCTGAAAGGAGAAAAAAATTCTTGCAAAAAATGGTTCCACATTAGCACCTGAACAAAATTTCGTGGATGGTTGGCAGCTGAGGCAAGGAGAACACCCTTCAGATTTGGGGATGGTTGGCAGCTGAGGCAAGGAGAACACCCTTCAGATTTGGGGATGGTTGGCAGCTGAGGCAAAGAGAACTATCATCATATTTGGGGATGGTTGGCAGCTGAGGCAAGGAGAACACCCTTCAGATTTGGGGATGGTTGGCAGCTGAGGCAAGGAGAACACCCATCAGATTTGGGGATGGTTGGCAGCTGAGGCAAAGAGAACTATCATCATATTTGGGGATGGTTGGCAGCTGAGGCAAGGAGAACATCCTTCAGATTTGGAGATGGTTGGCAGCTGAGGCAAGGAGAACACCCTTCAGATTTGGGGATGGTTGGCAGCTGAGGTAAAGAGAACTATCATCATATTTGGGGATGGTTGGCAGCTGAGGCAAGAAGAACAACCATCAGATTTGGGGATGGTTGGCAACTGAGGCAAGGAGAACACCTATCATATTTGAGGATGGTTGGCAGCTGAGGCAAGGAGAACAACCTTCATATTTGGGGATGGTTGGCAGCTGAGGCAAGGAGAACAACCATCAGATTTGGGGATGGTTGGCAGCTGAGGCAAGGAGAACACCCTTCAGATTTGGGGATGGTTGGCAGCTGAGGCAAAGAGAACTATCATCATATTTGGGGATGGTTGGCAGCTGAGGCAAGAAGAACAACCATCAGATTTGGGGATGGTTGGAAGCTGAGGCAAGGAGAACACCTATCATATTTGAAGATGGTTGGCAGCTGAGGCAAGAACAACCTTCATATTTGGGGATGGTTGGCAGCTGAGGCAAGGAGAACAACCGTCAGATTTGGGGATGGTTGGCAGCTGAAGCAAGGAGAACAACCAACATATTTGGGGTGAAAAGGACAGAACTCAGTGCCATAGTCAGAGAAGAAAAATGGATTCCACACTTTGTGGATGACTTGCACTTACAGTGACGTAGAAGCCTAATAATTCATGAGTTTAAGGGTCAAGATCACTGGCTGAACAATGAAATATGGTATCCACACAAATTTTGTTTCTCAACAATGTGCATTCACTTAAGATTGTATATATTTACGCTTATCACAGATATTGAGTGAGGAAAAGCATATTAGTTTTGGAGTGAAAAAAATGTCAGCTACATTGTAACTAAAAGAAGTAAAATGATTTCTATATGATCATAGCTTCAGGGAAGGAAAGAAAATCTTGGCCCATTTCTTTCTAGTTTGTGGAGTGCTTGCACTTTTTATTTGGAAGAGGAATATAGATTTGAAGTTCAAAAGGTCAAACTCATTGCTGCTGTGATGTAAAGAAAAATGGATTTTCACAGTACTGGTGACTCTTTTTGCAGAGCAAGTTCAGTGAACAACTTTTGTGGATGGCTTGCACAAAGGGTAATAAAGTAACCTCTTGATTTTGGGGTCTCTAGACCAGATATTAAGGTCATGTTAAGTCTAATAAGAAAACAATGATTCTCTCATAGTAAGATTAGTTAAGACTGCATACTATGACCAAAAGTCAAGGTCACTGAGACTCATCAGTTAGATATCTCCAGAGTCAACCATATTATTCTAATGCCTACACAGAGGTCTGTCAAACACAGCCATGGCTTGTAATGTACCATTCATTTTGCTCTTGTGTCAACCATATAATGCTTACACAGATTACTGTTTAACACAAGCATGGTATATAGAACCATTCATGTTACATGTCAACCATATTCTAATGCCTACACAGAGGACTGTCAAACACACACAGGGCTTGTAATGTACCATTCATTTTACTCTTGTGTCAACCATATAATGCTTACACAGATTACTGTTTAACACAGGTATGGTATGTAATGTACCATTCATGTTACATGTCAACCATATTCTAATGCCTACACAGAGGACTGTCAAACACAGACAGGGCTTGTAATGTACCATTCATTTTACTCTTGTGTCAACCATATAATGCTTACACAGATTACTGTTTAACACAGGTATGGTATGTAATGTACCATTCATGTTACATGTCAACCATATTCTAATGCCAACACAGAGGACTGTCAAACACAGACAGGGCTTGTAATGTACCATTCATTTTACTCTTGTGTCAACCATATAATGCTTACACAGATTACTGTTTAACACAGGTATGGTATGTAATGTACCATTCATGTTACATGTCAACCATATTCTAATGCCTACACAGAGGACTGTCAAACACAGACAGGGCTTGTAATGTACCATTCATTTTACTCTTGTGTCAACCATATAATTCTAATGCTTACACAGATTACTGTTTAACACAGGCGTGGTATGTAATGTACCATTCATGTTACATGTCAACCATATTCTAAAGCCTACATAGAGGACTGTCAAACACAGACATGGCATGTAATGTACTATTCATGTTACATTTCAACCATATTATAATGCCTACACAGAGGACTGTCAAACACAGACAGGGCTTGTAATGTACCATTCATTTTACTCTTGTGTCAACCATATAATTATAATGCTTACACAGATTACTGTTTAACACAAACATGGTATGTAATGTACCATTCATGTTACATGTCAACCATATTCTAAGGCCTACATAGAGGACTGTCAAACACAGACAGGGCTTGTAATGTACCATTCATTTTACTCTTGTGTCAACCATATAATTATAATGCTTACACAGATTACTGTTTAACACAAGCATGGCATATAATGTACCATTCATGTTACATGTCAACCATATTCTAATGCCTACACAGAGGACTGTCAAACACAGGGCTTGTAATGTACCATTCATTTTACTCTTGTGTCAACCATATAATTCTAATGCTTACACAGATTACTGTTTAACACAGGCATGGTATGTAATGTACCATTCATGTTACATGTCAACCATATTCTAAAGCCTACATAGAGGACTGTCAAACACAGACATGGCATATAATGTACCATTCATGTTACATTTCAACCATATTATAATGCCTACACAGAGGACTGTCAAACACAGGGCTTGTAATGTACCATTCATTTTACTCTTGTGTCAACCATATAATTCTAATGCTTACACAGATTACTGTTTAACACAGGCATGGTATGTAATGTACCATTCATGTTACATGTCAACCATATTCTAATGCCTACACAGAGGACTGTCAAACACAGACAGGGCTTGTAATGTACCATTCATTTTACTCTTGTGTCAACCATATAATGCTTACACAGATTACTGTTTAACACAGGCATGGTATGTAATGTACCATTCATGTTACATGTCAACCATATTCTAATGCCTACACAGAGGACTGTCAAAAACAGACAGGGCTTGTAATGTACCATTCATTTTACTCTTGTGTCAACCATATAATGCTTACACAGATTACTGTTTAACACAGGCATGGTATGTAATGTACCATTCATGTTACATGTCAACCATATTCTAATGCCTACACAGAGGACTATCAAACACAGACATGGCTTGTAATATACCATTCATTTTACTCTTGTGTCTACCATATTTTTCTAATGATTACACAGAGGACAGTTAAACACAGGCATGGCATATAATGTACCATTCATTGGACTGATACTTCTAATGTCTACACAGAGGAATATTAAACACAGACATGGTATGTAATTTACCATTCATGTCACTCTATTTATGAAGTTAAATTAAGTTTAATTCTCTCTGCAACTTGGCTTAAATTAAGTCTTTTTGCTGGGGGGTATGCTTTTTATTCAGAAGTGTCACTCGGCTGCAAAAGACTCCTTTTAAGAAGACATTTTCTGGGCATGAAATATATTTAACTGCTGGTTTAGGGACCACAATGAACAGGGCCCATTCTTGAAAAAAAACATTTATTGAGGAATTCTCCAAACCATTTGCAGAAGAATTCCCCTATCCATTTGAGAAAACAAGGTGAGAGAGGTCTTGTATATATGATGAATTTAATGAAGAAATAAACTGAGGGCTTGAAAATATCATGTGCAATTTCCACACATTGTGTTGAGTATTTGTGTGAAATTAGTGTAAATACTAAATCACACATCCTTGTATAGTCCCTGAATATGACTAATTTTTCTATTTGCAATCAAAATAGTTGTTATTGCTCACCTGTCCTCCACTTTTCAGGACAGGCATATAAGTGGCTTTGTTTATAATCTTTTTCTTTCAATTTTTATGTTGCAGGGAGTACTTGACTAGCACTGAGACGAGCACTAGGGCAAGGGCTACCAGATTATTAGCAGATGTCTTGAGTCAGCTCCCTTTTAATTTACTCTCCGCAAAAGAAGGTACTTTTGGTTTATTCAGTGGAACCTCTCTAAACTGTCCCTTTTGTACTTAGGCCACCCTTGTTAAACTGGGCACATAGACTGGTCCCAATAAAGGTTTGTATGCAGATAACCTCTATAAAGCTGTGTATGCTGATTGCCTCCATGAATTGACCAAATTATTTGTACCAAGAGTTTGGTTTAGAGAAGTCTCCTGGTATTAATGAGCACAAATATCACTTTACCAAATATTGAGCATTTAAGAAAATGTCAGCATGGACAGAGTTTTAGCAAATTTTAAGAACATCAAAATGTTCAGACACTTATATTGTTAGATTAAAAATAAGTTGGTAACTTTTCCATAAGGTAGACATGATCAATTAATGCACTAAAATTATTGGATTAAAGGTTGTTGAACCAACTTTGATAGCCATAATAATATAGTTTGAATTAGCAAAGAACTTTGCTGAGAAAAATCACAGTAGTACATTAAAAGGATATACTGGACAAGTATTGAACTTAACAAAAGATGGACATGAATATTCAGCTACCGTAATGCTCTCACACTAAGCCCAAAATATCATACTTCCATAATGCTCCTACAATAAGCCCCATATGATTACCCTACTACTATTATGTTCTTACAGTAATCCCATATAAATACCCTTCTACCATAATGCTCCCACATAATACCCTACTGCAATAATGCTCCTACAATAGACCATTCTTAATGAGATCCTCATGAATATTAATGTATCGCGAAAACGAGGTTATGGTAGGCAGACTGAGAAAAAAATATGGCGTCTTACTGTACATCGAGTAACGATCTGAGCTGTTTGCCAGATATTTCTTTTACATTCGTTGAGAATTTCATCACGGGTGTCTCCAGCAGTTCAGGGAATGAACAGGGAATGAACAGTTGACAAAAGGATTCAAGTATTACAGTGAGGGATATGTCCATTCTCTTAAAGGTAAGTTGATTTACGTCCTATCTTGAGTGTACTTTTTCTCTACTGCACACAAAACATAAGTTAACGATATAGAAATGAAACTATTTAAAGCATAATTTTTTTTTCTGAGTAGGTCTGATTTAAATGTACAGCTGTCAGTCAGTACTGTGGTCAAAACACGCGGTCAAAATAAAACATTTACAAAACGTGCATAGTGACACAAACTGCCCTTTTAACCAACCACGCCCCCTTCCTCACCAGTAGAGACTTTGTGGTGCGCTTTAAATAGTTTTGGGTACATACCTTGCATTTTAATACGTATCAAAAGTACACAACCTGACATTTTTATATTTACCCACAAAACAGCAGGATTATTTGTTCAAAGCTGTTTTATATCCATTCATATATATATATATATATATCTATATATATATATATATATATATATATAATCAAAGAGCACCCTGCCCCCAAACACACAAATTGGTCCCTTATTTATGTGAACTTCTTCATTGTTCATTGATTATAATTATTATTAGTTTTGTGGTGTTGGTAGATGGATGAATTTTAACACCCAGTATGTAACTGCACACATTAGATCAAGTAAACATAATAGGGAATAATCGCGTCTAAACAATATAACATTTTGTCATTTTATGTATGGGATATTATGTTAATCTGTTTATTAAACTGAGTTTCTCTTTTATTTTCAGTTTATAGAGATGGAAATGAATGCCTTGTCAAGGGACGGTGTTTTAGATCACAAAAGAAGAACGAGTCACCACATGTTGTTGAGGTCATTTTCATTCATATTTATATTATAAATTATTAAAATTATATTCAACATGCACAAATATTTTTAATATTTCAACACTTAAAATATTATTGAAATTCAGATCTTGCATAAATGCTGTCTACGATACAGTTTGGCCATATCATATTTCTTCAAATAAACTTTCCAGGGCTGTCTATTTTCCTAAATTAGGATTGCTTTTGGAATACAAAATGAGTATGCTGTAAAGAAAAGAAGAAAAGAAAATTATCCGATTTGTATCCTTTTTAAAAGAAATTTCAACAACAAAAATTTGTAAAACCTGCTTAAGAAAAAATAATTTGTATTGCATAAATGACACCCCATTGTGTAGGAACATTTTATTTCAATAAGAAACAAAACCACCTTTTAAATTATTGCGATTTATGATTTTGGTTTGTTTTTATATAAAAAAAAATAACTTTTTTCTTCTAGAGAATGAATGACAATGTCAATCTGTACCCAAGTGGCATAATTGTGAGCCCATTTTGTCATTGGCTTGCTGCAACTCCTGATCGTAAAGTCTACAACCCCAACAGGACCCCCCTCACCTTATGGTTTGTTGGAGATTAAATGTCCAGTTGCAGACACTTTACTATCTCTGAAGTACCTTGCGGTCTCTAATGATGCCTTGAAATTGAAGACAAACCACAACTACTACTACCAAGTTCAAATGCAGTTGGCAGTTACAGGACTGGAATGGTGTGATTTTTGTGTGTGGTTGGAAAATGACTTTCATGTTGAGACTATTCTGTTTGACAGGGAATTTTGGCAAGCTGTCAAGGACAAGCTTGATCTCTTCTGTTATAGATTCTACCTCAACTAGTACGTTCTCCTGTTTGTATATATGCATATGAATGTTTTGTAAGATATATTAAAATGAATTTTCTATGCCTTTACATTATTAAATCATTCTGACAACTCCAAGCAAAATGGCTGCAAGTCAGTTGCCAATGTGGACTTTGTTGCACTGCTTTTAAAATCTACTTACATAAATTGTCAATTTTAAATTCAGTGTAGCTGGTTTTGCTTACTATATATGTATATAGGCCGGAACAGTCACACATAGATGCATTATAGAATTGTGTATCATTTTCACATGAACCCTTTGAGTAATTGTGTGTGTGTGTATATATATATATATATATATATATATATATATATATATATATATATATATCAACATACACACATCTTACCAAAGGTATTTGCATGAAATTCAAGATGTCATTGAAATATTACACGATGTTACTAAAGGTGTTTTAAAAAAACTTGTATATTACTGAAATGTTAATAAAATGAACAAGATTCACACATCTAAAAGGTATTTGCTTGACAAGATGCCAATGAAATGTGGCATGATTTTAAGGTCTAAAAATAAACTACTGAAATGTCAATAAAATGAACCGTATGTGGTACTTTCATAATGTCTCAGTATCTTTGTTTTCATTCACAAGTTCTACATGATACTTCCATGTCACAAAATGCTATTTCTTTTGTTTAATTAGTGGTCATTTGAACAAAGTCAGTACATTTGCTACTGTCCACAACTGATTTATTGACCCAGAAATTGTCAAAGGCACCACAGACTGTAATAACTTTGTATTCTTTCACCCTCTTAATGTATCTTTACACATGTATCCTCAGGCTTGCAATTTTTTGATTGGTTTCCACCTGGGAAGCTGTGAACTGCCCATCCCTACACCGAAAGTGTGGTGTTGCAATGGAAACACCAGTACCTTCTAAAACTTTATGTAAAACAAAACCTTTATCTGCCATGATTTGGTCCCCTGGTTCTAACAAATCTATAAGCCCTGACAGCTTTGTGATCTCCACATCACTCATGCATCCCAAGTACAAGGAAGACACACGTGATTGCACCGTGTGGGGCTGTCCCTACCAAACCTTTTCAGGTGTTGTGAGTTTTGTAGTTTGAATAAGTCTTTGATGCAAGCACTAGAGATGAGGGTCTTTCTGTAAATATTTCAGTGCAGTCAATAATAATTCTAGTTCCTGGGTAGGACAGTTGAAAATCGAGAGGTATATTTGCTTGAACCTGCTCAACACTTGGTAAAAAATACAAATAATTTGTCCACATGATTATTATCCGACTTACAGAATACCTGTGAATATTAAATCGAACAGACATATCTTCAATCGGAAATCCACATCTCAATCTACACAAAAACATGAAAAGTCCATCCACTGGGTCCATTGCCTTTTGCCGTCCCCTGATGTTGATGTCATTCCCTGTGCTGTAATATAAGCTCTTCATTCTAAATGCAGTAGGTTTGATGCTATTGAAGAAGGTTATAAAAACCTCATATGTGGGAAAAACTGTGTAAAATTCTATCATTTCATCATCATCTGTAAATCTGTTCAATCCAAGCTTCTCCATGTTTATTTTTTTATTCAAATCTTGCAGTTGCCTTTCCTTCTCTTCCAATTCTGTTACTGCTTTCCTCAGTCTCTTCTCCAGCTCTGTAATTTTACTTTTGCATGCTATATGCAACTCACAGGATCTGAAGAAGATAAAATAATAATGTAGCTTTTCATCAACATTTGTTAACTATAATGGAGACAAAAAAATATAACTAGCAAAGTTACCAGCTTCACTATAATTTAAAATTATACAAGAGTTTTAACAGAGGCTGCTTTCCACTGATTGTCTGCTCTCTCTCTCTCTCTCTCATACACATAAACACACTGTGTCATGCACACACACACCATGC
This sequence comes from Sinohyriopsis cumingii, assembly GCA_028554795.2. Classification (NCBI taxonomy): domain Eukaryota; kingdom Metazoa; phylum Mollusca; class Bivalvia; order Unionida; family Unionidae; genus Sinohyriopsis; species Sinohyriopsis cumingii. The sequence continues at coordinate 17,932,861 of CM068830.1, forward strand.
ACACACTATGAAATAAATGTGTAAAACAAAAGTTACAAAGCTATGGTTTGATTAACTATCAGTGCCATCTGGAGGAGAACAGCAAGCAAAATAAGCCCCACATAAATCAGGTCTTTTCAGAGTAAATAAGAGAAATTATGCAGTGATGTTTTATCAACAGCTTCATTAATTCTTATCCACTCTCTCTGTCTCTCTCTCTCTCTCTCTCGTAATTTCATTCAACTTGTACTCTCATCATTTTCATTGTACTGGTGCTATCTCTCTTCTCTATCGTGGTCATTTACATTCTACTTGTTTTTTTAACGAGGTAATAACTTTACCTTTTCTGTACTTACTACTCCTACGCAAAATTCATAATTTCTTATAAAAATGCGCTGCTTGGCGGTACGCCCAGTTTTCGATGACCCCGTTATGTGGAATGGGACTAGGGGTAACATTTTTAGAAACCTGTCATTATAAAACACACATACATACAATCATTTACTTCATCGACAGAATCTATTTTGCGTTTGGAATTCTTATTCTTACATCATTCAGTTGCAAGAAAATATAAACACACCAACAGTCATCCAGTTTTCTTACCTTAAAATTCAGCCCCTCATCACGACGTATTGCAACAATCCATTTTCTACGAAGCTCCATCTTCTTCACTGATGGGATATGGTGGAAGCTTAAATCTATGTGAATTCTAGCATTCCCATTGCACAACGGAACACAACAATAATTGTCACGATTTTTTCTGTTGCCGGTATCAACTGTAGCAGCCATGGTTGCGAGGTAAAATGAAACTGGTGCCTATATTAGCCTCGTTTTGGATTCGCTGACCCAGGGTCACATGAATATATGAATATATTCTAAGAATGGTCTATAAGCCCATATAAATACCCTACTACCGTAATGCTCCCACACTAAGTCCATATAAATACCCTACTGCCATAATGCTTCAACAATAAGCCCATATAAATGCCCTACTACCATAATGCTCCTACATTAAGCCCATATAAATACCCAACTACCATAATGTTTCCACACCAACCCCATATGAATATCCTACTACCATAATGCTCCTATAATAAGCCTATATGAATACCAAGCTTCCATAATATTCCCACACTAAGCACATGCATGATGATAAGCCCATCCTACTTTAACCAGATGTTAACAAATTGTTTTTTTTTATAAATAAATGTTTGTGAGAAATTTTTAAACCCAGTTCCTCTTTTTAAGAAAATTATCAGACAAACTTCAAGGATTAATCATAGGAAAATTACGCTTATCTCCTTCTCATTACACTGTGGCAGAAATGGCCTATATTTGCTACTGGGAGGCCACCAGTTATGATGATGTGGCAGAAATGGCCTATATTTGCTACTGGCAGGATACCAGTTATGATGTGGCAGAAATGGTCTATATTTGCTACTGGCAGACTGCGAGATTTTGATGAGGTATTTAGGAGATTATTAATGAATTACTCAGTCTGTATTATAGTAATAATAGTTCTCTTTATCACCAGTGTCCATTTTTCATTATCGCTAGTGTCCATCCTCTTTTATCACTAGTCTCCATTCTTTATCACCAGTGTCAATTCTTCTTTATAAACAGTGTCCGCTCTTCTTATCACCAGTGCTTATTCTACTTTATCAACAGTATCCATTTTTCTTTATCTCTAGTATCCATTCTTCTTTATCACCGGTGTCAGTTCTTCTTTATCACAAGTGTCCATTCTTTTTTATCACCACTATCCTTTCTTCTTTATCAACAGCATTCATTCTTCTTTATCACTAGTGTCCATTCTTTTTTATCAACAGTGTTCATTCTTCTTTATAACAAGTGTCTAAGTGTCCATTCTTTATCACTAGTGTCCATACTTCTTTATCACCAGTGTTGATTCTTTATCACTAGTGCCCATTCTTTATCACCAGTTTCCATTCTTCTTTTTAACCAGTGTCCATTCTTTATTGCTAGTGTTCATTCTTCTTTATCACCAGTGTCCATTCTTCTTTATAACCAGTGCCGATTCTTTATCACCACCATCCATTCTTTATTGCTAGCATCCATTCTTCTTTATCTCCAGGTTCCTCCTTTCTTTATTACCAGTGTCCATTGTTTATCACCCGTGTCAATTCCTTTTTACTAGATATAGTTTGGTTACTAATACAAAGAAGAAATGTAATGCTATACTAAATTTAATACAAACTCTGAAACAGGGAATACTACCAAACAGACATTTATAGTGTGTATGCTCAGCATTTCATTTTTATTCCATTTGCATTCTTTCTGTATATCAATGCCATTCTGTCTGCATACACTCAGCTTTTGATTTCATTTCAATTACATTCTTTTTGCATTTTATTGTCATACTGTATGCAGACAGTGCATTTGATTGTCATTGTTTTGCAGTCATTGCATTTTATTTTTTTTCCATTTGCATTCATTGTGCATTTGATTGTCATTCTGTTGACATTCATTGTGCATTTGATTGTCATTTTGTTGACATTCTTTGTGTATTCGATTGTCATTCTTTTGACATTCATTGTGCATATGATTGTCATTCTGTTGACATTCATTGTGTATTCGATTGTCATTCTGTTGACATTCATTTCGTATTTGATTGTCATTCTGTTGACATTCTTTTCATATTTGATTGTCATTCTGTTGACATTCATTGTGCATATGATTGTCATTCTGTTCACATTCATTGTGCATTTGATTGTCATTCTGTTCACATTCATTGTGCATTTGATTGTCATTCTGTTGACATTCATTGTGTATTTTATTGTCATTCTGTTGACATTCATTGTGCATATGATTGTCATTCTGTTCACATTCATTGTGTATTTGATTGTCATTCTGTTCATATTCATTGTGTATTTGATTGTCATTCTGTTGACATTCATTCTGCATTTGATTGTCATTTTGTTTGCAGTCATTTGCACTTCATTGTCATTCCATTTGCATTCCATTCATATTTGCATTACTTTTGCCATCTCTTGTTTCCTTTATGGTTTTAGTAATGCTTTCTGATTTGCATCAGTTGTGTCCATTTAATGTTTATGCTCCTTTTCATTTATATAGAATGCATCTACCAAAGTGGGAATTTCGAATGAATAAATTAATTGCTACGATGTCTTTAGTGTGACAGTTTATAGTGATGTCTAGCACTGGGGCATCATGTCACAGACATGTGGCATGATGTCCCACCCATTCACATTATCCTGACACCAGGCTGACCAGTCCTAATACTAAACTCTCAATGCTGAGTACCAAGCAAGGCAGCTGTTAGTACCATTTTTGTAAGTCTATGGTATGACTCGGGATCGAGCTCATGACCTCCTGCATCCAAGGTGGACACTCTAACCACTAGGCCACTGGGATTTCAATAGAATACATATACTAAGGTCTGAATTTTCATAGAATGCATTTATCAAGGTGGGGATTTTCATTTTTGATAGCATGAAATGGAAAGATCTGTTTCTTTCATATCATTTCTTATTTAAGATATATGTTAATGAAAAAGAAAATACATTATTTCAAAAATAGCATTGAATTATGATTAATATATAACTTCAACTGCAATTATTGTTTTTGACTATATGACAGCAAATTTATTTATTTCAATTCATTAAAATAAGCACTATATAGATACCTCTACCAGGGATGTAATCACATCAATGATGGTGGTTAGAAAAATTTACCAGCTTGTAAGTAGTGAAAAATTGTATGTCAGAGTTGTTATGTATATTTGATTTAATTTATATTTGATTTAATTTAACTGTTTGTTTGTTAGTTTTAATATTTTTTATTCTGTTACATGTTATAATAATGTAATTTTGTTTACTGAAATTTGACATTTTCCAGAAATTAGTTAGACCTGTTTTGTGGAATTATTAATTCCTTTGTCTATGATTATTAAAGTGCTCATACAGAATTCTTGGACTAAGACACTTATTGAAATTTTATTCAGAATTCAAACACCTGAATATTATTTTCTGTGGTTTAACAAAGTACTGTTAACATGTCAATACTCTACTGGCTACAGTCATCACCTTCCATTTTGGATTTTCATCAGGACTCGAACTCAGATTCATTAGAAAGTTTTATTACTAGAACTTCTAATTTTTAATTCTTGGATTATTGTTGCATTTCATTCTTAAAGACCGTAAGTTCAATTTTTTTCATTTCTATGTTGTTTTTCTAGGGAAATAAATTATTTGTTAAATTTTCCAAAGCTTGTTGTCTTCACTTTTTTTCCTTGTTACTGTTTATGAGACCCTAAACATGTAACAGAGTAAAGACTGCAATAGGTTTTTGACCATTTAAATTTAGTGGCAGCCCCAAAGGCAGATAAATGTATATTTAAACCTGTACAGGTGAATTTATATTCAAACCGATACAGGTAAATGTAATATTAACAAGAGAGTGATAGAAAATGTAAATGTTGTGTCTAGAAAATATTTAGACCATACAAATCCAGACCTTTAATGGCATGTGCTTGAAAGATGCAAAATTAGTGTCAGCCATGAAGAGGTGTAGGAAGATGTAATTTTGGAAGGAAAAATCTATCATTGGGAAGAAAAAATTTCATCCATGGAAGGGCAAGTGCCTATTTGATAAACACAATAGTGGAATAGTTTCATGTTGATGATCCAGATGAGCTTGTTAATTGGCAGCAGGTAATTCTTATAATGTAGAGGACATGTAATGTCAGGTCCCACTGAATTTGCTTGGCATATCGTTTAGAAGTTAAAATATTAAGGAGGGGGTTTGTTTTCAAGTGCCCAAGTTACCTTTCCAAAGAATAAATGGATATCAAACTTCATAGACTCATAATTTTAAGAGCTGATTGAGTTTTCTGCAATCTGATTGGATATCAAGGATCATGTGATAGTGATCTGGACTTTTTGTTACACATCAGTAAATTCAGCAGAATACCTGTGGTTCCTAGTTTCTAGATCATTTTATGTGAAACTTTATCTATGCCAACTCCTTACACCATATTAATTAGAACAACAAGCCTCCACCCAACCACGCTTTTATTCCTGATAAAAATGTGTAACCCCTGATTAAAATCACCCATTAGAAGTTAAATCAGTGTAATTGCACAGTCCCACCTGCACTCCAACACTCACTCTTTTTTTACCAAAGAAAGCAGGCTTTACAAGCCAGTCTACATTAAAATATTATTGCATTTTGCTTTGACAGTATCTTCCAACAGCTGTTATTAAAGGTCAGGGTCATATGAGGAGCAGGCAATCTGGCTATAATGGACACTTTTATAATCAAAATGTGTAGAAAGCAAGAACAAAGAATGCTAAGACAACACGCACCATATGCAAGCATAATGTTGAAAAAAACGAATAGTCTGGTTCAAAAACAACAGCCAAAAGAAAATTTAATAAAATGACCATGCCAGGTTCCTAAGATCACTGCAATGACCTACTCTGACACTCTACCCTATAATACTATACAAGAGTCAACAATTCATGGCTAGTCAGGACGGAGCTACATAATCTGGTGCAGTGAAATAAAAGTACAAGTCATCTACATTCTGATGCTTTCTTGATGAAATTCATTGAAATGATGGCAGAAGGAAGGAAAGTTAAATTATAAGGATTAATTGATCTTGGTTAGGTATTTGTTGATGTGTACATTGATACCTAATCACTTGTACTTTATTTACATTATGAGTTAGGTAAAAAATTTGCATCCGTAAATACCCAGCCATGATCATTAATGCTATAACCATAACCATAACTATAACCATGTTAGTGATTTTCATTAGATGCTTTGTCATGTTTCATTTCAGATATTGTTTTGGCCCCCATATAGTAATTGCATTATTTAGCTAGTATAACAACTTTGTTGTAGGTGGCAGTATGCACGCTGTTCTTTGTTTTGCTGAATTGGGGTCATTTCCAATATTTGCAGAATGCAGATAACTGATACCTAAACAAGAAAAGCATCTTATATTAGCACTGAAGTATTGTCTTTTATTTATGATTAGTTTCTTGTTAAGTGCCAGAGCAGTACATTATGCTGTATTACTACTTCAGTCAATTAGATTATGCTTATAAAAGCAAACAGTATGATTTTTTCATGGGTTAGTTGATATATATATTCTCTTGTGACAAGCAAAGGCAAGAAAAGTTAGAGAAATATTATGAAGACTATTCAGTCTGGTATGACTGTAGTAAAATACAAATGGTTATATTATGCAGACTATTTAGTCTGGTATGACTAGCAGTCAAATACAAATGGTTATATTATACAGACTATTTAGTCTGGTATGACTGTAGCAGTCAAATACAAATGGTTATATTATACAGACTATTCAGTCTGGTATGACTGTAGTAAAATACACATGGTTATATTATGAAGACTATTCAGTCTGGTATGACTGTAGTAAAATACAAATGGTTATATTATGCAGACTATTCAGTCTGGTATGACTGTAGTAAAATACAAATGGTTATATTATGCAGACTATTCAGTCTGGTGTGACTGTAGTAAAATACAGAATGGTTATATTATACAGAATATTCAGTCTGGTATGACTAGCAGTAAAATACAAAATGGTTATATTATGCAAAATATTCAGTCTGGTATGACTGTAGCGGTAAAATACAAATGGTTATATTACACAGACTATTCAGTCTGGTATGACTGTAGCAGTCAAATACAAATGGTTATATTATGAAGACTATTCAGTCTGGTATGACTGTAGCAGTCAAATACAAATGGTTATATTATGAAGACTATTCAGTCTGGTATGACTGTAGTAAAATACAAATGGTTATATTATACAGACTATTCAGTCTGGTGTGACTGTAGTAAAATACAAATGGTTATATTATGAAGACTATTCAGTCTGGTATGACTGTAGTAAAATATAAATGGTTATATTACGCAGACTATTCAGTCTGGTGTGACTGTAGTAAAATACAAATGGTTATATTATGCAGAATATTCAGTCTGGTATGACTGTAGCAGTAAAATACAAATGGTTATATTATGCAGAATATTCAGTCTGGTATGACTGTAGCAGTAAAATACAAATGGTTATATTATGCAGACTATTCAGTCTGGTATGACTGTAGTAGTAAAATACAAATGGTTATATTATGAAGACTATTCAGTCTGGTATGACTGTAGTAGTAAAATACAAATGGTTATATTATGCAGAATATTCAGTCTGGTATGACTAGCAGTAAAATACAGAATGGTTATATTATGCAGACTATTTAGTCTGGTATGACTAGCAGTAAAATACAAAATGGTTATATTATGCAGACTATTTAGTCTGGTATGACTAGCAGTCAAATACAAATGGTTATATTATGCAGACTATTCAGTCTGGTATGACTTTAGTAAAATACAAAATGGTTATATTATGCAGACTATTCAGTCTGGTATGTCTGTAGCAGTCAAATACAAATGGTTATATTATGCAGACTATTCAGTCTGGTATGACTAGCAGTAAAATACAAAATGGTTATATTATGCAGACTATTCAGTCTGGTATGACTAGCAAATACAAATGGTTATATTATGCAGACTATTCAGTCTGGTATGACTTTAGTAAAATACAAAATGGTTATATTATGCAGACTATTCAGTCTGGTATGACTAGCAGTCAAATACAAATGGTTATATTATGCAGAATATTCAGTCTGGTATGACTTTAGTAAAATACAAAATGGTTATATTATGCAGACTATTCAGTCTGGTATGACTAGCAGTAAAATACAAAATGGTTATATTATGCAGACTATTTAGTCTGGTATGACTTTAGCAGTCAAATACAAATGGTTATATTATGCAGACTATTCAGTATGGTATGACTAGCAGTAAAATACAAAATGGTTATGTTATGCAGACTATTCAGTATGGTATGACTAGCAGTCAAATACAAATGGTTATATTATGCAGACTATTTAGTCTGGTATGACTGTAGCAGTCAAATACGAATGGTTATATTATGCAGACTGTTCAGTCTGGTATGACTAGTAGTCAAATACAAATGGTTATATTATGCAGGCTATTCAGTCTGGTATGACTAACAGTAAAATACAAAATGGTTACAGGGATGGTCCTGGCTTTTAAAAAGCTGTTGCCAAAAAAATCGCCAACCTCAATATTTTGTCGCCAATTTTCAAAAAGTGTCGCTAGAACAAGTAGTGTACATTTTTTCAAGTGTTAATTTAGTCTATTAATGTAACAGGCAATGAAAATTACAAAAGATGGGTTAGTTAATACTCTAATTACAACAAGCATTAACAAAATGTTACAAAGTGTTACATGAAGATCCGTCGCGATTTTAGAGCTGCCCACTTGTTGAATGCAGTTTCAAAGTCTAATTTTTCACATCTGTACATGCTGATTCTCATTAAATTCTCGAGAGATGAGATGCAGAGTTTATTTCTGATGTCAGTTTTTATGAGGTTCATCTTACTGAATCCACGTTCACAGTCTACAGTGCTGACAGGTGACATCAGTAGTCTCTCAGCAGCCCCACCCCCCTTTATGGCTAGCTTCACAAAGCTTGTAGTGAATTGCTTCCTAAATCCCAAGAATAATCACTGAATGCTGTATAAATTTTCTCGACAAGCAAAATAGGATCTCCATTCCCACGAATGAAACTTACACGAGTCAACACCTGGCAATATTGGACCATATATATAAGCATAAATTCACACCCAATTTAGGGATTCTTTCACTCCCGTATTTTGAGAAATAAATAATAATTATTAATTACGCAAAACTGGTTTTTTTTGGCTATTTCTTGTTGCGGAGTTTGTCTCTGCAGCCATAACACGGATTGATGGCAAAAGGAAAAGATCATTGAGTAAAATGCTGCACTGGCGACAGATATAATTGTGATTGAGATTTTTTTCCATTTGCTTTGTATTTATACGCAGTAGTCGGTTCTTCAAAGGTTATCAGTTTTCTATGAAGATTCAACAAAACTATTGTATTGGTATATGTAAAAAAAAAAAAAAAACAACAGAAGGATTAGCCATTCAATTAATTGTATCTGTTCTATTCGCGTCTTCAGAAGTCGGTCACTTGTAGGTATAGTTCGGTAGCATGATTGACTGTAACACAGCATACAGTACTCAGCCCAGATGTCAGCATAAGCTGATTATGATGGAACAATGGACTGTAAAGATGGGGTTGTCAATACGAACAAAGGATCGTTTGTGTAACAGATTGATTCCAATGCATTGCTTAGTCAAGTTTGTGGCTTCCTTTCATTCTCCCTTTTAATTTATCCAGTCCAAATCCATGATTGTTATGTACAAATTAAATAACCAAAAAGTCTGTCGCCAAAAAAATCGCCAGAAGGGATATTTTTGTCGCCAGTAAGGAAAAAAATTGCAATTTGCGACATTGGCGAAGCCTAGGACGATCCCTGGGTTATATTATGCAGACTATTCAGTCTGGTATGACTGTAGCAGTCAAATACAAATGGTTATATTATGCAGACTATTTAGTCTGGTATGACTTCAGCAGTAAAATACAAATGGTTATATTCCATATTTAATAAGATTCACCTGAACCCTCCAATCCATTAGTGTTTCATTTAAGTTTTGTTTCAGTTTGTTTCCATCACAAAGTTTGGCAGTAGATGACCCATGAGATTGACCAACTCATCTGTAAGACAGTAAAATCAACTATATGGTCCATCAGATCGACCAGCTTGTCTGTAATACAGGAAAAGCAACTAGATGGTCTATCAGATTGACCAACTTGTCTGTAATACAGGAAAACCATCTAGATGGTCCATCAGATTGACCAACTTGTCTGTAAGACAGGAAAAGCAACTAGATGGTCCATCAGATTGACCAACTTGTCTCTAATACAGGAAAACCATCTAGATGGTCCATCAGATTGACCAACTTGTCTGTAAGACAGGAAGAGCAACTTGATTGTCCGTCAGGTTGACCAACTTGTCTGTAATACAGGAAAAGCATCTAGATGGTCCATCAGATTGACCAACTTGTCTGTAAGACAGGAAAAGCAGCTAGATGGTCCATCAGATTGACCAACTTGTCTGTAAGACAGGAAAAGCAGCTAGATGGTCCATCAGATTGACCAACTTGTCTGTAAGACAGGAAAAGCAACTAGATGGTCCATCAGATTGACCAACTTGTCTGTAAGACAGGAAAAGCAGCTAGATGGTCCATCAGATTGACCAACTTGTCTGTAAGACAGGAAAAGCAGCTAGATGGTCCATCAGATTGACCAACTTGTTTGTAAGACAGGAAAAGCATCTAGATGGTCCATCAGATTGACCAACTTGTCTGTAAGACAGGAAAAGCAGCTAGATGGTCCATCAGATTGACCAACTTGTCTGTAATACAGGAAAAGCAGCTAGATGGTCCATCAGATTGACCAACTTGTCTGTAAGACAGGAAAAGCATCTAGATGGTCCATCAGATTGACCAACTTGTCTGTAATACAGGAAAACCATCTAGATGGTCCATCAGATTGACCAACTTGTCTGTAATACAGGAAAAGCATCTAGATGGTCCATCAGATTGACCAACTTGTCTGTAAGACAGGAAAAGCAACAAATGGTCCATCATATTGACCAGCTGTCAGAAAGACAGGAAAAGCATCTAGATGGTTCATCAGATTGACCAACTTGTCTGTAAGACAGGAAGAGCAACTTGATTGTCCGTCAGGTTGACCAACTTGTCTGTAATACAGGAAAAGCATCTAGATGGTCCATCAGATTGACCAACTTGTCTGTAAGACAGGAAAAGCAGCTAGATGGTCCATCAGATTGACCAGCTTGTCTGTAAGACAGGAAAAGCAACTAGATGGTCCATCAGATTGACCAACTTGTCTGTAAGACAGGAAAAGCAGCTAGATGGTCCATCAGATTGACCAACTTGTCTGTAAGACAGGAAAAGCAACAAATGGTCCATCATATTGACCAGCTGCCAGAAAGACAGGAAAAGCATCTAGATGGTTCATGAAATTGACCAACTCATCTGTAAGACAGGAAAAGCAGCTAGATGGCACTTAAGATTGACCAACTTGTCTGTATGACAGAGGAAAATCAACTAGATGGTGTAAAAAATTGACCAACTTTGGAAAAGCAGCTAGATGGTCCATGAGATAGATCAGCTTGTCTGTAAGACAAGAAAAGCAACTAGATGGTCCATCAGATTGACCAACTTGTCTGTAAGACAGGAAAAGCAACTAGATGGTCCATCAGATTGACCAGCTTGTCTGTAAGACAGAGGAAAAGCAACTAGATGGTCCAAAAAATTGACATCATGAAATAAATATGTTTGCATGCAGTAGACAGGGACTTTACTGTCAAAAGATATAGTTAAGTCCACCCCCATCCCCAACCTCACCCCACACCAGGTGTAACTAAGGCATTAAGTCACATTTTTAAAGTGAGTATGGATGATTTTATGGTTTTGCTGCATACATTTAACTGATACCGACACATAACACAGTTGACATTAGAGATATTGAGCACTGCGTTGTTTTTAAATTAATTTTATCCATGCTGCAGGGAACAAGTTCATGAAGAAAGGATTTAAAATAATAATAACTAAATAATAAAATAATAAAATTGTCACCTTTACAGAGATGTCACCTCATTACAACAGCTATTCTAATTTCACCCCAGATTATTTCCAGTATAAATGTTATGTGTGTAAAGGTCAACAGCTTTCTGTAGACATAATCCAGCTCTTTTACTCATCAAACAATGGTTTCTCCCTGCCTTAAACAGTCTCTGGAGCTCAGTCTGTTCAAACTAAATTCTTGCTTTATAAGGAAGGCATTACTTAGATAAAGGAATAGGGGTACTCCAGTCAAATTGTCAATGTAACTCATAGGTTTCAATATGTCAAATGTGAAAGTGATGAATTTTAGGGTAGAACATTAAAATAATTCATTAGCTGGATAGTGGGAAAAGTAGTCATGTTATCACAGTGGATGAATTTTAGGGTATAACATCAAAATAATTCATTAGCTGGATAGTGGGAAAAGTAGTCATGTTATCACAGTGGAAGAATTTTAGGGTAGAACATCAAAATATTTCATTAGCTGGATAGTGGGAAAAGTAGTCATGTTATCACAGTGGAAATGGAAGCTGCCTTTTATGCCAGTTTGACAGGATTCAATATTTTCATCTGTTTATTTGTGGGTTAAAGTTATTTCAGATGAAAAAAGTTTTTCTGTTAGAGGAGATAATTTTCATTATTGTCATGAGTCATTCAGTATGTAAAACTTACCTGTAAATACAGGTAAAGTTGGGTCGAATAGAATAGCCATATATGGCTTCTCTTAATTCTCTATTCATCATGGGCCTCTCACATAAACCATCTTTTTTTTTTATCTTGGTGTGTTGAGCAACTGGATTATGCAGATATTGTTTTCATTGCAACAAGTTGGCTGACCAGAAACTCATTCTTTTGTCTTATTGTCATATTTAAACCATTAGACAGTATCAAACTTAGTGTTTCATCATTGTGTACAAAATAAAATAGGATTAATTTTTAGGGTGGATTAAAGTAAGCAGGATAATCTTGTGTGGAACATAAATTTGGGAGGAAACAACATGCATGTTTTATGATTTTTATTGAATAACTCACAGAAAACAGTCTAAATGATACTGATAATAATAATAAATGTATGGGATTTGTTCAGAAACCACTTATTGGCTTCTGGTGGCCATGTAGTTTAAAGTGCTCACCTTGACAAATCTCTACCATCTCACCTCTATTCACATGGGTTCAGATCTCTGGCTCAGCCAATGTGGGTATGTGAGAAAGCTTGCCAGTAATTTCCCATGGTTGATGGTTCCTACCAGGGTTTTCCAGGAAGCACCCTTCACCAGTTGTACTGGCTGCCTTGTGTACCCTATGATGTGCTGAAAAATTGCATTAAACCCAAAACAACAATAACAACAAAAACCAATTGTCACAGGTGAGCCTGTCGACAGAGACCACCTGTGTACAAAAGCCAGTTTTGCTTTTTCCCATATGTGGCTGTTATTGCCAGGTTTTACTGTATTTGAATGTTATAATGTTTTTGTTCTTTCCAAACAACAATAAAGAATTCCCTCACTATTAATCCCCTCGACATAACTCATTCCTTCAAATGGTGTATTAGCATGGATCCGTTAGGTGGCAGACTTTTTTTGGTCTCTTATTATTTCTTGTTCAAGTTTATTTTAGTTCTCAGACAATGAAAACCATTTAGAATGTGATTTCATATCATTCAGTGCGTTATTATTGTGACTTTGTGGACAACCTACCCTGTTATATTTGTAGCAAAACTCTATGAGGTTATCTCCCTTCTAATATAGTTCATTTGTATGGTAATCAAAAACAGGGTTATAGCTGATGAGCACTACATTTTTCCTCACTTAACATATTTTGCTTTTCAATCTATTTCAGCTGATGTGTTAACAGCATTTTTTTGTGAGAAGCTTCAGGATCATCATTCCATCCAGCCACCAAGTTTGAAAGGATTGGTTTCCTTGGTAACAATTTCCATATTATATTTAAAAAATAATATAGCCTCTGGTATTCTGGTTCATTGGTCCCTTGGTGAAAGTATAATTTTTAGCTCATCTAAATGCAAGGTCAAGTTAATTTACAGCATTCATCTTGTCATCAGTAATGCATCCATCAGTAATTGTTATTTTAAACTTATTCTAAAATTCACCAGATGAGTTTTGACTAAATATGGCACAAATCATCCTGGAATTAAGATCTTTCAAACATTTGTTGAAAAGTATGCCAGTCTGACATAAAATATGGTCACCATTACTAAAAATGTTAAAAACCCTTGTTAAGTATACCCATATTGGGTGTTAATTTTTGCTATAGATTGTAAGGGCCATTACGTATACCATATTGTGTGTTAATGTTTGTTATAGATTGTATGGGCCATTACGTATACCATATTGTGTGTTAATGTTTGTTATAGATTGTATGGGCCATTACGTATACCATATTGTGTGTTAATGTTTGTTATAGATTGTAAGTGCCATTACATATACCATATTGTGTGTTAATTTTTTTTTATAGATTGTAAGGGCCATTACATATACTGATATTGTGTGTTAATTTTTGTTATAGATTGTAAGGGCCATTACGTATACCGATATTGTGTGTTAATTTTTGTTATAGATTGTAAGGGCCATTACTTATACCCATATTGTGTGTTAATTTTTGTTATAGATTGTAAGGGCCATTACGTATACCATATTGTGTGTTAAATTTTTTTTATAGATTGTAAGGGCCATTACGTATACCAATATTGTGTGTTACATTTTTTTTATAGATTGTAAGGGCCATTACGTATACCAATATTGTGTGTTAATTTTTGTTATAGATTGTAAGGGCCATTATGTATACCGATATTGTGTGTTAATTTTTGTTATAGATGGTAAAGGCCATTAAGTATACCATACTGTGTGTTAATTTTTGTTATAGATTGTAAGGGCCATTAAGTAGACAGCATTTTAAACGGCCAATTTTATCCATTTTGTCCATCATGGATTTGTACTTGGGGATGAGGTCATTTTCCTCATTAGATATGTTTACTTGAGAATTCTGTGGTAAACCTGAATTCTGACTGGTTGGATGCTGGAATTTCAAAGAAGTTTTTGACCATGTTTCCAATTTAGAATAATCTGAAATGAACTTTTGACCCTCATCTTGGTTCAGAAATTGTTTCTTAGGTTTTTATATAAGGTAGTGAGTAACAGAAGTACTATTCATATCTTAAAATATGTAGTGGAGACAGTCATTTAGTTGTGTTCAGTTATTATTAGAGAGGATTTATTATTTCAATTATTTATTGGAAGATGCTCATAAACTTTAGGACTAAGTAAATATTTTGGAATTACTTTGAATTTATTTAAAGATGTTTTAGATTATATCATTGCGATCCATCAAGACTGTTAGCTCATCAACAATATTTAAGGCTAGTGGCGAATCAGTACAAAAGGTTGGACTTCATTTGGAGCACCACTGGAACTCAATTGGAATACTCTATTCTTTAGGATTTGTGACTTTTATGACTGCTAGGATTTAATTCGCAATAATGTATAAAAAAATAGTGAATAGCTAAGTATATACAGAGAGTGTATTTCTAACTGTATATTGTGTATATATAACTATATATAGAGTATATATAACTATATAATAGTGAGTGAATATCTAAGTATATATAGAGGTTATATCTAACTATATATAGTGTATATACAACTATATATAGAGTGTATATTAACTACATAATAGAGAGTGAATATCTGAGTGTATACAGAGTGTATTTCTAACTATATATAGAGTATATATATATAGGGGCCCAGAGTGGCCGAGTGGTCTAAAGCACTCTCTGTTATGGATCAGTGCCATCTCACCTCTGTCTGCATAGGTTCGAGTCTCTGATTCGGCCAATGTGGATATGTGAGAAAGTTTGCCAGTAGCTTCTCGAGGGTCGGTGGTTCTTTCCAGGGATTTCCTGGGTTCTTCCTCCACCATTAATACTGGCCACCATGTATAGCCTATCGTGTGCTGAAAAATGGCGTTAAACCCTGCAACAGCAACAACATATAACTATATAATAGTTAATATCTAAGTATATACAGAGAGTGTAAATCTAACTATATATAGTGTATATATAGCTATATATAGAGTATATATCTAACTACATAATAAGGAGTGAATATCTATGTCTATACAGAGAGTGTATATCTAACTATATATAGTGTATTTCTAACTATATATAGAGTGTCTAACTACATAATAGAGAGTGAATATCTAAGTATATATAGAGAGTGTATAACTAACTATATATAGTGTATTTCTAACTATATGTATAGAATGTATACAAAGTGACCCCGCTACAACAAGGTGGTTGGAGTCCATAGAACCTGACTGTGTTATAGACCATGTTATAGACTGAACTGTGTTATAACCAACCAAGTCAGTTAGCTGGAAAAAATGTTGCATTTACCAAATATGGTTTGGGGGGAGAGTAATAAAAGCAGGCACAAAAATATGTGCTTTTTATTAAATGAAGACAAAAATTGTCTGAAAAAACACTTGTATATTGACAACTTACATTTGTGTAGTACAAGCTATAATTAGTATTGTACATGTATATAACAAATCCATGAATTTGAATATAGAGCAAATGTTTTAAAATTCATGTATAACTCACATCCGATTAGAAATCACAACTAACACATATATAAAAGAAATTGGTAGTTTCATTTGATCTATATCTAATTTTCACTAAACAATTCACTTTAGTTGTTGCAAGTAGCATGTGGTTGTAGTTTTTTTTACATGTTACAGGTACATGTACTTAGATTGGCCTTGATTTTGATCAGCTGGAGACATCTATCATCTTGCCAAGGCTACCCTGGGAAAATGAAAATGTGAACAAATTAAAAAGTTTTAACAAACATTTTTGCAGATACGACATCTTCAGTTAACTTGATGGCCAAATATCTTTTTTTTTAATTTTAAATTTAATTTGTGTTTTATGTCTATATTAGTAGCAACCATAAGCATAATTTCTTTCCTGCAAAAATTAAACTACATGGCACAATAAACATATTCCAGGCACTTTGGAAAATGCAACAGTCCATCAGATTCCATTGCTTTAAGTTTGTTGCTGACTCTCTTTGATGAAAAAGTCTTTGTTTTTATTGAAGATTGTAGTCTGCGTTCTTTGATGAAGAGTGCATGTGTTATTCAAGTTACTGCTAAAGGACAGCTTTGGAAGACCCAGCAGATGTTCATTACTTAGATAATTGTAGGACATTAATTGAGACTGAATTTTTTTTATTTGATTAGTATTTATACAGAATGACAGTGCTTCAACGAAAGTTAGTTTTCTTTGAATTTTCAGCAAAACTATTTTTCTGTATATATTTTAAAAATAAAAGAAATCAGCGGTCATTTGGTAGATTGTAGCAGTTACTGTTCCTGCCTTCAGAAGTTGTTTTTAGTAAAGAAAGTAATGTCAGATGTGTGAGAAGTCATTGATGATCTCGTCTTATCATTATTGTTACATTAACACAGTTTTCTGACTGTAAAAATGTACACCTTCAGTTTTTGCAGTTATGCAATTTGACAACTATTTTGTTACAGTTCATGGGTAATTTTTTTATAATTTATGACCATCTTGAAAGCCTAAATACTGTAAAATAATAAAAGAAATGCTAATGAAGGACTTAATTTTTTATTTTTTATATAATCAATATCCATGAATCTACCATAAAAAGTTTTGGCATGAAAAGTTTATATGTTACAGTAAACAGTGTACTCCAGGAAACTTAATCCTTGTGATTCTCCTTTTGCTACCATACCACAAAATTGTACCTTAGTGAATAATTTTATTGTATTGAGTAGAATCTGATGATAAAATAAGTTTCAATAATTTTTTCCCCCAGAGTAATGCTGTACACCTTTCTGATGGATGTGCTGGGACAATATGTAGAACAATCTTCAAATACGTCCACAACCAGTCCCTGGCTCAAACTGACCGCTGGTTGGTCTACTCGGTCATCTCCAACTTCCTGCATAATAGACTTCAAGGTATGTCCTTTTTTCTTTGCTTTTATACTGCTATCATCTCCAGGATTACTCAAATGTATCAAGGGAATTTGTCTTTGTAAGCTTTCATGTCAAAATGTGGAAAAAGAGATCTTGCATCTGATTGGCTGAGAATGTCACCATGCTGGAAGCTTTATTTCTGATCTGAGTGTGATTGGATTAGGAATATAGGAATATATCAGCAAGACCTTGCACAGGTTTGATAATGACCAAGGTTTGCATTCATGAATGAGATGACCTGCTATTTATTGGCAAAGCTTGTTTGTTACCACTCTGGGGACTATTTCTGATTCTGTTTTAATCAAGACTGGTAAATGTGCATTTTGTTATCAAGATGTAAAATGAGAATATTTAGGAGTGAGCCTTATATATACCAGTGAGTTGATTTTGCATCTGGTTGGCTGAGTTATTTACCACTCAGGAGTCTGTATTTTTAACCCAGTTTCAAACTTGGTAAATAAGCTAATATCATGAAGATGAATTTTATAATGAGCATGGTAATGAGTGATCTTGCATCTGATTGGCTGAGCTTATTGACACTCTAGCAGCTCTTTTTTCTGATCATAATGTTATGTAAACCAAGTGAGCCATATAAGGCCTACTTGGGTCTCATGTTCCTTGATTTAGTCCCATGGTGAGATGGTTACCCCATTGAGGTGCTTGAGTTAATACCTTAGAGTAAGTGAAGCTAGCATTAATATGCAGTAAACCATTACCAGTAGCTGTGTATGTAAAGGTAATCATTAATCATGGTGGTTACCAATCTGTGTATGTAATCATTAATAATGGTGGTTACCAGTATCTGTGTATGTAATCATTAATCATGGTGGTTACCAGTCTGTGTATGTAATCATTAATGATGGTGGTTACCAGTCTGTGTATGTAATCATTAATCATGGTGGTTACCAATCTGTGTATGTAGTCATTAATCATGGTGGTTACCAGTCTGTGTATGTAATCATTAATGATGGTGGTTACCAGTATCTGTGTATGTAATCATTAATGATGGTGGTTACCAGTCTGTGTATGTAATCATTAATGATGGTGGTTACCAGTCTGTGTATGTAATCATTAATCATGGTGGTTACCAATCTGTGTATGTAATCATTAATCATGGTGGTTACCAGTCTGTATATGTAATCATTAATGATGGTGGTTACCAGTCTGTGTATGTAATCATTAATCATGGTGGTTACCAGTATCTGTGTATGTAATCATTAATCATGGTGGTTACTAATCTGTGTATGTAATCATTAATGATGGTGGTTACCAGTCTGTGTATGTAATCATTAATCATGGTGGTTACCAGTTTGTGTATGTAATCATTAATCATGGTGGTTACCAATCTGTACTCTGCCTGCAGATCATAACCATATAATTATGGTTATCAATCTGAACTCTGCCTGCAGACCTGCCTCATTAATTGTGGTTACCACATATCTAAATAGATAAATGTGTTCATCTGATTTTGCAACATGGCCATTCATAGTAGTGTTGAAATAGATATCTCGCCTAAAATTTTGACCTATAAACATGTTCTGCAGGTGGTCACTAGCACCAGTGCATTTATATAATAAACTTGATCCATACATGATGAGATTTTTTGTAAATGACTGGTGGTTGCATATTACAGAGTTCACCAAAATCCAGCTTTACTATATTAGATACTTTAAAAAAATTCTCTAGAAATTAGTTTTTGGAAAGCTTTTATATATATATATATTTTAATAAATACAGTATTACAATGTTAATTAGCTTTAAGATTTTGACCCCCCAAAAATGTTAAAGTTTGACACATCAGATTTAGGTTTTGATTGGCCAGATTTTGGCCGTGAGCACATTAGGGCTAAAACCTATATCAAGTTAATTTTTTAATCTTCACATACAAAATTTGACTGTCCTTACTTTTAGTTTGACGTTGCATCACAAGCTAAAGTTTCATGGTAGTTGAGAATAAAGATTCCCATTAAAACATGCAGGAAAAGCATAAGGGACTGATCATTAGACCCAGTACCAAGAACCCAGCAGCTCCTGTAATGCTATGTCAGGAGTACCACATGATGAATTAATGTACTCCTGTATTGCTTTGTTAGGTCTACCGCAAGTTGAAATCATTTACTCCTGTAAAGCCCTGTCAGGACTACCACTTGTTGAATTCACATACTTAAGTAATGCTTTGTCAGGACTACCACAAGTTGAAATCATGTACTCCTGTAAAGCCCTGTCAGGACTACCACATGTTGAAATCACATACTTCAGTAATGCTTTGTCAGGACTACCACATGTTGAATTCACATACTTAAGTAATGCTTTGTCAGGACTACCACATGTTGAATTCACATACTTCAGTAATGCTTTGTCAGGACTACCACATGTTGAATTTAGTGGGCAACTAGATATCATGATTTATTCTACATTTCTCAAAACACGTGTTTATATATATATATATATATATATATATATATATATATATATATATATATATATATATATATATATATATAAAACAAAATAATTAATAATGACCCATGAGATATTACAGTAAAAAGGTAAATAGAGAGGGAACAAGTCATTTTAAAGTTCTTTCTTGGGTCTACTAACAAAGTTCTTTTCCTAACAGTCCATTGTCACCATCTGATTTCAAAATTTGTATGACCCTGATGCCTACTAAATAAAAACAACACTTTAATCTCTGAAATATAATTATTATCACTTAATCAATTGAATTTGTTTACAATGAAAATTTTTACAAAATTATTTAAAAGATCATGAAAGTAGAACATTGAGCTTTTAATTTTTGGTACAAACTTTCTAAGTGTCCAACTATGTTGGCTCATGGTCTGACATGGTGGCCTGTCTGGTTGAGAATTTTGTGATGATTTCCATGAATTTGAAGTTATTCAGTTCCATTATTTATTTGCATGATATGAAAAATCAGTAACTTGTTGCAAGTTCAAAAATGAAGAAAATGAAAGAATTTAGAAATGTTCCCATAAGTGACACATTAATGTAATTGGTGAAAAATTCTGTAATGGCTTCTTTTATATCTTGCAGAGTTGCAGTCTATGCAAGGGGACTTTGTATATGGATTCATACAGACAATGGATGCAGAAAAAGACCCTAGAAATCTTATCCTGGCTTTCCAGTGTGCTAGGATTGTAGCTCAGAACTTTCCAATAAGTACGCTCCCACCAGCATATTGTTTGGTCTTGTTTTTTCTATTGTAACGTGTTCCCATCATCCAGCATATTGTTTGTCTATTGCAAAGTGTTCCCATCATCCAGTATATTGTTTGTCTAATGCAAAGTGTTCCCATCATCCAGTATATTGTTTGTCTAATGCAAAGTGTTCCCATCATCCAGCATATTGTTTGTCTAATGCAAAGTGTTCCCATCATCCAGCATATTGTTTGTCTGATGCAAAGTGTTCTCATCATCCAGCATATTGTTTGTCTAATGCAAAGTGTTCCCATCATCCAGCATATTGTTTGTCTAATGCAAAGTGTTCCCATCATCCAGCATATTGTTTGTCTAATGCAAAGTGTTCCCATCATCCATTATATTGTTTATCTAATGCAAAGTGTTCCCATCATTACAGTATATTGTTTGTCTAATGCAAAGTGTTCCCATCATCCAGCATATTGTTTGTCAAATGCAAAGTGTTCCCATCATCTAGTATATTGTTTGCCTAATGCAAAGTGTTCCCAAAATCCAGTTTGTATACTGGAAATCACTTTTTTGTTGATTTCTTGGCCACTTTAAACTTTGAATTTAAAGAGTCAGTGAACAATGTTCCATATCTAATGAAAATAGGTCCCCAGTCCTTGGCCATTTTAAGCCTTGAATTTAAAGTCAGTGATTTTGTGGGGGAGGAGGGGTAGGTGTGGGTAGGTGTAGGTCCCCAGTCCTTGGTCTCTTTAAACCTTAAATTTAAAGAGTCAGTGAACAATGTTCCTTATCTAATTGAATTAGGTCACCAGTCTTTATCAGCAGGAGTTCAAATAATAGTGGAAATGCTCACAAGAAGAAAAAAAATCTGTGATGACATATTCAGGTATTTGGTAAAAGGACTATGCTGACAGATTTGGATAATTACTAAAATGTCATTGATGACAAATTATGACATTTGCTTAAAGGTATATGATGACAAATTATGACATTTGCTTAAAGGTCAGTGATGACAGATTCAGGCATTTGCTTAAAGGCCTTTGATGACAGATTTGGGTAGTTGCTAAAAGGTCATTGATGGCAAATTATGACATTTGCTTAAAGGTCTGTGATGACAGATTTGGGTAATTGCTAAAAGGTCATTGATGACAAATTCAGGCATTTGCTTAAAGGCCTGTGATGACAGATTTGGGTAGTTGCTGAAAGGTCATTGATGGCAAATTATGACATTTGCTTAAATGTCAATGATGACAGATTTGGGTAATTGCTAAAAGGTCATTGATGACAAATTCAGGCATTTGCTTAAAGGTCTGTGATGACAGATTTGGGTAATTGCTAAAAGGTCATTGATGACAAATTCTGGCATTTGCTTAAATGTCAATGATGACAGATTTGGGTAATTGCTAAAAGGTCATTGATGACAAATTCAGGCATTTGCTTAAAGGTCTATGATGACTGATTTGGGTAATTGCTAAAAGGTCATTGATGACAAATTCTGGCATTTGGTTAATGGTCTATGATGACAGATTCAGATATTTGCTAAAAGGTTTGTGACAGATTCTGGCATTTGCTAATAGGTCTGTGATGACAAATTCAGGCATTTACTTAAAGTTCTATTATGTCAGATTCAGATATTTTCTAAAAGGTCTGTGATGACAGATTCACATATTTGCTTTAAGTTCTATGATAGATTCTGGCATTTGCTAATAGCTCTACAGTGACAGATTCAGATATTTCCTGAAAGGTCAATGGTGACATATTCACATATTTACTAAAAGGTCTATGATGACAGATTCAAGCATTTGCTGAAAGATCTATGATGACTGATTCAGACATTTTCTAAAAGGTCTATAAAAGATCTATGATGACGGATTCATATATTTGCTTCAAGGTCTATGATGACAGATTCAGACAGGTGAAATGTCTGTGACAACAGATTAAGGCATTTGGTGAAATGTCTATGATGACAGATTTAGATATTTGCTGAAAGGTCAATGGTGACATATTCAAGTATTTTCTAAAAGGTCTATGATGACAGATTCATGTGATTTCTATAAGGTCTATGATGACAGATTCAGATATCTGCTATTACTGCATTTCTTCTTCTATTTAGAACCTGTTTGCTCCAACATTTTGTTTTAAACACATTACCCAATCATAATACATTAGAGATCACATCCACTGCCTAGCAAATCCAGCCCTCCCAAGATAAAACAGACACTTACCACTTCTTTTGGCTTGTTTTTAGCAATAGAATTACTAAAAAGATCTTACCTTTGTTAGATTGGAAGTCAGACTAGAGTCTCTTTTCCTTGCATAGAGGGATGGTGCTAGATTCCATCAGTTGTTATGCTTGGAACCAGATGGAGATTTCATATCTCAGGAAAGTATACTTTTAATTTCTTTCTGTCAGTTTCTCACTCATTCTTTAATGTAGATGAATATTTTGTGCTTCAGTGCTCAAACAGTTTGATATGATAAGTTCTTTGGTGCATCTTAATTAGGTACCAAATGGTTTACAGCAGGGGAGTGCAAAATACTGCATCTGGGTTAGATCACACTAAGTTCAACACAGTGTTTTACTGATTTGGATTAGTGTGGGGTACATTTGATTCAAGCTGGCAGAAAACATTCACTTTAATGATGTAGATTACATGGGTTGCAATTTAGGTCATACATGTAATTTGTTTTTGGTGATATATGTGTATGTTGTCTACCAGTCAACAAACTTGGGCAGGTGAGAGCTGTGAAGCACATGATCAAAGATGTATGAATGCCTCCAGCATTGTTGGCAATCTGGATCATCATGAGTGTCTTATACAGCACCATCACTGCTACTGCTTTTGTTGCCACAAACAGAACAGATCGTGACATTACCTATTGGGCCAGTAATGATATGATACAGTGGCCCATCTGGATCAACTGGCTATGGTGACCTTTCCGGCTATGGCCAGTACTGGACTTTGGCGCCAGAGACAGCTCGCTGTAAACTATACCAACTCTAGTACAGCCTAAACCTTTACCTTTGAGTGATGGTACAGAGATTTATTTTCCAAGTATACCGAATTGTACCTTCAAGACTGATATTGCCTAACACGTGTTGACACGCAACTTTCCAGCCTCAAATCCAAAAACCTGAATAGTCAATGCCCCATTTTTCTCAGAACAGTCTTGATAAACAGGCCCTCCCTGTACACCTCAGATTGCCAAGTCTTGTTGAAGAAAGGGAAACTTGAATGCTACTATTAAAGATGACTTACCATGAGTAGGAAACATTAAGTGGAAACAAAGGATCAGCTAGGTCCTCATTCTAATGGTAGACAATGCCTGACAGGTTCGCATTCTCCTTGCCTGATGAATGAACCATGAATGCAGGTTTCCCTACAAAACCAGAAATGTTGAACATGCATGTCTGGCCATCAGGAAGAGGCAGCTCTTGGAATAAGTGGGGGACATAATTGCTTGAGCATGACAGCCTACTAATTTGAAAATCTATGGGAAAATGGAGTGTTATCTCATTTCGGAGTGAAAAGAGCACGCCTTTCCTTTAAATCCTCTTTACTTAATATTGCTAAGTTCCTCCTATGTTCTTCAATGAGAGAGAAGATTGTTTCCATCACAGTAAAAGTACACTATCTGCAATCTCAGAAATTTTTAGCTCTCAAAGAAAGGAGAATATAGGAAAAAACAGAACTTCTCTGTCCTTGTTACAAATGTTGACTTGTATGAACAGAAGGCTTTGGCAAATTATCCAAAATGGAATCTACTGTGAGTTTTGGCATGTTTGATTAATTCTCCATTTTGAACCATATTCCAGGGCCTTCATACAACATGTTTTGCCTAGTCACCTTAGCTACACCAGGCAGAATCAGTGTTGGTAGACCCAGACTTGCTGCAGTTATGCATTGATAGTTTTATTTCTCTTATGGTGGCCTCTACTTTCATCACCAAAACATAGATTCCTGCCAATGGGGATTTGTCCTTTGTCTTGACATTGCTTGTTTTCTTTGGACCCTTCTTCCTTTGAGTGTCGACAGGATCCCATCAGGGCTCTGAAGTGGTGCCTAAAGAGAACTGAGATGATAAGAGGGAGGTCTTGTTTGTTCTTACCAATTAAAGAAGGAAGGGATAATATTACTGCCCAGGCTCTGTCCTGCTGGACATAAATTGGTTATCTACTCATCCTACAAGGAACTATCCTAAACGAAGTTGAATTTCATGTGCATTTTGGCTCACAAGGTGAAATAGTCACTACTAACATACTGTTTGAGTGCAACTAATCTATTAGCTGTAATCATCCCAGTTGTGGGAGGGAGATCAGATATGTTACAGATTTTATCTCAAAGTCATTTTATCTAATGGACATAGATTGAGCTTTTGGGACTTATCCCAACAGTGCAGTATTCTGCCTACCATTTAGTTTTTAACAACTTCATACAGTATGGGTTATTGGGTTATTGTAATTTAGCTGGATTTGCAGGAGTGAAAATGCTTCATAAAACCATGGTCTTTATCACCACTGAAACTTGAAGCTGCTTGATGTAAGTTAGGAGGCCTTAGAGAGGACCAGCTCGTACTTACTCCCTGGACATGTTATGATAAGGCAGTGTATTTGAAAAAGAAGCCATTTTTTTAGAGCAAAATTTGTGTTTTCATTGATACTTACCCAGTTATGATATATTTACATCCTGGAAGAGAATGCATATTTGCTCCGATAATAACTTGTAATAAAGGACATTTTGGCATTATTCCTCTAACAGAGTGGAGACCACCATGTGTGACTTCCACTATTGCATGCAAATTACACATTACCACTTCCATTGCTTAAACAAGACAGAAGATGTATAGATCATTTGTAGCTAGCGTGGGAAAGCTGATGCTGCAAAGTAGTGGATTTTGTATCCTGAGAGGGCTGGACTTGCAAGGTAGTGGATTTTGTATCCTGGGAGGGCTGGACTTGCAAGGTAGTGGATTTTGTATCCTGGGAGGGCTGGACTTGCAAGGTAGTGGATTTTGTATCCTGAGAGGGCTGGAATTGCAAGATAGTGGATTTTGTATCCTGGGAGGGCTGGACTTGCAAGGTAGTGGATTTTGTATCCTGGGAGGGCTGGACTTGCAAGGTAGTGGATTTTGTAATTTGGGAGGGCTGGACTTGCAATGTAGTGGATTTTGTATCCGGGGAGGGCTGGAGTTGCAAGGTAGAGGATTTTGTTTCCTGGGAGGGCTGGATTTGCAAGGTAGCATATTTTTTATCCTGGGAGGGCTGGAGTTGCATGGTGGTGGATTTTGTATCTAGGGAGGGCTGGAGCTGCAAGGTAGTGGATTTTGTATCCTGGGAGGGCTGGACTTGCAAGGTAGTGGATTTCATATCTTGGGAGGGCTGGACTTGCAAGGTAGTGGATTTTGTATCCTGGGAGGGCTGGAGTTGAAAGGTAGTGGATTTTGTATCATGGGAGAGCTGGAGCTGCAAGGTAGTGGATTTTGTTTCCTGGGAGAGCTGGAGTTGCAAAGTAGTGGATTTTGTATCCTGGGAGGGCTGGACTTGCAAGGTGGTAGATTTTGTATCCTGGGAGAGCTGGACCTGCAAGGTGGTGGATTTTGCATCCTTGGAGGGCTGGACTTGTAAGGTAGTGGATTTTGTATCCTGGGTGGGCTGGACTTGCAATGTAGTGGATTTTGTATCTGGGGAGGGCTGGAGTTGCAAGGTTATGGATTTTGTTTCCTGGGATGGCTGGATTTGCAAGGTAGCATACTTTTTATCCTGGGAGGGCTGGAGTTGCATGGTGGTGGATTTTGTATCTAGGGAGGGCTGGAGCTGCAAGGTAGTGGATTTTGTATCCTGCGAGGGCTGGAACTGCAAGGTGGTGGATTTTGTAGCTTGGGAGGGCTGGACTAGTGAGGTAGTGGATTTTGTTCTTCATTAGTATGATCAGGTAAGTATTATTGTAAAAGCATGTTTGTGCTAGTACTAGATTTTTAAGCTATTTATTATTGTGGTAAAGGGTTATTCTCCATTTCAAAATATTCAGGATAAAAAATGTTGTTTAAAGTCAGCTTTCCCTACAGCAGACTGGCTAGAAAATTGAGTTTGCCCTTGAAGATTTGAGCTTGCCCAAAAGTATGATAACATAATAGCACAACAAAAGTTATAAAATAAGTTTAAAAAGAGTATGTGAAATTGACTAATAAATATTTTATAAATAAACAGATTATTTTTATATTTTTATTTTCACAGTCTAAACTTGCACCAGTAATTAAATTTGTCAAACAAGATATATGTAATAGTGAATATAGATGGATAATTGTACGTGTAAATGGATAATAAATAGTACATGTAATTGGACATTTAGATGCTGTATAGGCATTGTTTTAATACATTGATAGTACTTTTAGAAAAATTCATGTGAATTATTGTTAGAGACAAGTGCCCGTTATTTCCTTACACTCCTGTAATAGATATCATGTCTCTGTGACATGCATCAAACCAACAAGTCAATTTTTGAGTGTCAGCAGGCATGATTAGACTAGAAAGCCAGCCAAGCAGTTTCATTGACCAGCAAAATCATTAGGGAGGAATCTACTTCAAAGTTGGTAAATCCAATTGGTCAGTTGCCCATATCATGTCTGACCTGAGAGAACATGTAATACTAATCTTGTCAATGACTACAGGATGTGAGTGACAGACTTTGACAGTGTATTGTTTGAAATGAATGATTGATAGATGACTAAAATGGTAGACATATACGTAATAAAGAATGCAGTACATGTAAATGTTAAATAAAGACGCTGATACATATACTGTGATCAGATTGCAGAATATAAAACTTGAAGAATATAAAGCATTTTGAACTGAACATGACCCCTTCTTTCTCTCTCTCTCTGTTTTTTTTTTTAACTTACCCATGGGCAAATATCTGGCAACACTAAGATTGCTTGAGCTAAATTTGAGCTTGTCCCGGGTGTTGGGCAAGTGGATATGGCCATCCCTGAAATATAGTATAACAGCAATCAGCTTGTTGGGAAGAGTACATTGATTAGAAAGTTTTCTTGTAAGGTGGGATAAATTCATCTCTTTAATTATGGAATTATAATTACTGTAAAGTGATGCATCTTAAAAAATAATTGTTCTTCTCTTAATTTTTTTCTTGGAATAATTTCAGACTTTGGATAGTTGTATTTTATCTCATTTTTAGTCTCAGATTTGATTGTTGTTAAGCCTTGAAAATACATCTATTTCAAAAACCGAATTTCAAACATTAAATTAGTAACGGAAAAATATCTGATGTTTTTTGGTATATTCAAAATTAAAGTGGCATTATTTCAGAAGGTTTTGTTTGTAAACCATGCACAGTATAAGATTTATATCTTCAGTTTTGGCAGTTTTCTCACACATCCTTTTTGGTGAGATATAATTTTGGTGCTACTGTCACTGACAGTTGATTAAAGTCTGTACTGATGCATGTGCTGATGTACTTTTCATGGTGTTTAATTTTGGTCATTTCACCCAAAATTAAAACTTCACCAAATACAACTGTTTGACTCAGTTGATCATACATAAGTATGCTTAGTTCATGTCTAAATGGAAAGTAATATTTTTGGTTATTTTAATTCTTTGACATGTCTTCAGGTTTGACCAGTCCTTTTGAATTTTACTTGACATTAAAGGAACCACTGTTTTTGGTTATTTTAATTCTTTGACATGTCTTCAGGTTTGACCAGTCCTTTGAAATTTTACTTGACATTAAAGGAACCACTGTTTTTGGTTATTTTAATTCTTTGACATGTCTTCAGGTTTGACCAGTCCTTTTAAATTTTACTTGACATTAAAGGAACCACTGTTTTTGGTTATTTTAATTCTTTGACATGTCTTCAGGTTTGACCAGTCCTTTGAAATTTTACTTGACATTAAAGGAACCACTGTTTTTGGTTATTTTAATTCTTTGACATGTCTTCAGGTTTGACCAGTCCTTTTAAATTTTACTTGACATTAAAGGAACCACTGTTTTTGGTTATTTTAATTCTTTGACATGTCTTCAGGTTTGACCAGTTCTTTGAAATTTTACTTGACATTAAATGAACCACTGTTTTTGGTTATTTTAATTCTTTGACATGTCTCCAGTTTTGACCAGTCCTTTTAAATTTTACTTGACATTAAAGGAACCACTGTTTTCTGATAGAGCTGACTCATCAAAATGACAAAGGAAGATCTCAAATATTTTTCTTGGCATGCAGTTTGTTGATGCTTTTGGAAGAAAAAAATCAGAAAACAAAGTTGCAAAGATGTATTATAAGGCTTTTTATTTCTTTCCATCAGCAGTGTGTAGAACAAAAAAAAACTATTTCTTTCTTATCTGTGTGATTGAAACTTTTCTGTTATAATAATTTCAGATGTGTTTGCAGAAGAACTGTTTGAGGTGACGGCATGTTACTTCCCTATAGATTTTTCTCCTGTAAGTAAATCTCATAGTTTGGTATATACAGCATGTTACTTCCCTATAGATTTTTCTCCTGTAAGTAAATCTCATAGTTTGGTATATACAGCATGTTACTTCCCTGTAGATTTTTCTCCTGTAAGAAAATCTCATAGTTTGGTATAGACTTTCTGAACAAAATGTATAAATATTTTCACATCATTGGTATTTACCCTCTTATACTCAGTCAATCCATTAGGAATAATGATATTTCAATTATTTTGGGGGAAATTATAATTATCTCTTTTATTTGAAGATGATTGAAATAGTCTCAATTCACTTATTTTCAGTGATATCAGTTTTTGTTGTTTTGCTGAGATTTATTCATCGTTACATACATTAATTTGTGGATTGATGAACATGGTCTTATTATATGTATGTATGTATGTATATATATATATATATATATATATATATATATATATATATATATATATATATATATATATATATATATATATAGTTAATTTTGTAAATCTTAGTTTTGAACCAACAATGAAACCCACTAAAATTGGTATCCCCTAAAAAATGGTATATTTATAATACTATGATATGTTTACAATACCATGTGTGATGAATTTTACAGACTTTTACTGCAACTCATTTTAGCTGTAATCCTATGAAAGTTTGCATGAAAATGCACATTTTTTTTACAAGTATTGTTATCTAATTAAAACAGCCATGTTTAAGTAAATCTTTTTAAAAACAGAGATAGTTAAGTAAGTCTGATTAAAACAGCCATAGTTAAGCAAGACTTTAAAATAAAACAGCCATGGTTAAGCAAGACTTTAAAACAGCCATGGTTAAGTAAGAGTTTAAAACAGCCATGGTTAAGTTAGTCTTTTTAAAACAGCTATGGTTAAGTAAATCTTCTTAAAACAGCCATGGTTTAGTAAAGCTTATTAAAACAGCCATGGTTAATTAAGTCTTTGAGGAAGAAAAATTGGTAAATAGATTGAAACTCATGAATATCAATATATGCCACTGGCCTTGACCTTAAAATGCCTATCTGATGGGCTGTTGGATCATTGAGTAGCACTGAAGCTTCTGACCTGTGCATAAGACAGTTCAGTGACCTTTCTGTCTGCAAGCAGCTGTTCATCCAACTGCCCAACTTGATGTAATGAATTTAATATATTTCATGCAAATTTTATTCTACCAAAGATGTATTTTTGATAGTCTCAGTAACTACCATTTGGTTTACATAGCAAACATGGTAAAAGTAGTATTTTTGTCAGTTTCTCCCAACTCACTGTATTAATATTGACTAAAACTTTGAATGTTTCCT
The DNA here is from genome assembly GCA_028554795.2 of Sinohyriopsis cumingii. Classification (NCBI taxonomy): domain Eukaryota; kingdom Metazoa; phylum Mollusca; class Bivalvia; order Unionida; family Unionidae; genus Sinohyriopsis; species Sinohyriopsis cumingii. The sequence continues at coordinate 17,963,399 of CM068830.1, forward strand.
ATGACAACCACTGACAAAATTATGTTTTTGGAGGTTTCCCTAGCAATTAGCAGCTGCTTGGATTCCATAGCAACCAAGTGGAAAACAAAGTCTTGACAGTTTTTCCAGTAATTCTTTACCAGTTGGAACAATACTTGGTTAGAATATTAAACCTGATATTAACTACTAAAGTTGTATTTATTTTGGTATTCTGCATACCAACCATATTCCTTGCATAGCGGTCAGTAACTATATTTTCATATTTCCAAGTCTTGGAGCTAATTGTTGACTCAGACTTTGTAATAATATTCCTTATTATAGATTCTAACCGTCTTAAAATGTATTTGTCAGGGATCTCTATAGCAATTGCTTCCATATAAACCAAGTGAAAACACATCTTTGATATCTCCAAGAGTATCCTTTTATTAATTTGAATTGGTAGCCATTATAATTACAAGGTGAGTTTATCAGCAATAAGAGAGTTTTTTTGGGAACTTATTTCCTTCCATAGTTCTGGCATTTGGTGACATCTTACTCTAGATAGCATTAGTGGACAAGCAAGGCAAATGTCACCTTTACTAATATGGCAGCAGTTTTCATAAGATTTTATTTACAACTCTTTACATGCATTTAAGAATTTGCTCAAAGGATGGACCACTGCCTTTTTGTTTGATGCATACACACATTTATTGCTAGACCCCAATGGGGTTGAAAATCATCGAAACCACACTTGCCCAGCTTAGTAAGGGGCAAAAATTATCTTTTTTATTTAGATTAGACTCGTGCTCACACATCCATATAAAATAGTCTGTGATATACTTAGACAGTCCACCTAATACTATTTTTAAAAAAAATTGTATTTGTTTTGCAGCCCCCTAATGACCCTTTTGGGATAAAGAAAGAGGACCTAATTCTGGGACTGAGAGGATGCCTCTCAGCATCCCCAAAATTTGCAGAGTTTTGTCTCCCATTGCTGATAGAAAAACTTACATCAGATATTGTCAGTGCCAAGATTGACTCTCTGCAGACTCTGGTATGTAAATATGATACTAGGAGCATATTCTCTCTCTCTCTCTCTCTCTATATATATATATATATATTTATATATTTATATATATATATATATATATATATATATATATATATATATATATATATATATATATATATATATATATCATGGTGCAAAAATACAAATAGTTTCCCAACGTTTTAAGCTATAGTAAAAGTCATACAGGCATTCAGAACAACTATTTCGGTAATGGGTTTCATTTGATGGAAAGTTGATTACACATAACTTTAGATGGCAATTATTCACTTTATTAAATGGATCCTGATGCATCCTTATTCCTTTCGATGGTCATTATTTACATTATTTACAGCAAAATTACTCATAAATTATGTAGAGATATTTGGATGAGGTTAACCGAAAAGTGTGATCCACTACAAATCAGATTGAATGTCATGCACGTTGCATTGATATCACGATGAAAGTAGCACTCATTGAGCACAGATTCGTACTATCCTTTTATTTGTTATGATAGACCTAATGTCCTCTTTTCTTAACAAAGACGAGTTCCTGGACAGCATTGTAAAAGTTGATAGCAATCAATAATTTTTATCTGGAAGTTTTTTTGATGACATTTGAGGTGCAGAGCATTCAACATCAAGGATTTAATTGGCTTTGTTTGACTATTTTAGTATTAAATTTTATCCCAACATTTAAAATTTAATTTGAGTAAATGCGCCCATATGACCTGTATGACTTACTGTAAACAAGCTCTTCATTGGTGGAAGAAATAATTTACATCCACAAAACAAACACTGACCACAAAGCCAAGAGAACTTCTTGACTCTTATATGTTTGAATGGCAGGGAAATATACAAAGGATAAAAAAGAAGAAAGAAAGGAGATAAAACTTTATGGATGGTTTTCAAATGTGTACATAAAATATCTATTTTGTGCTGTCATCAGCCCAAAGAAGTTAAATAATACAAATTGATGAAAGGATTATCATGCCTAATATGCAGAGAACCAAAGTGTTTTGACCTAATTCCAGGCTGCAAACAATGGACTGACACCATGCATGACAAAAGTGTATAACAAAGGGCTGACACTATGCATAGCAAGAAAGTGTATAAAAAAGGACTGACACCATGCATGGCCAAAAGTATATAACAAAGGACTGCACTGTGTATATATATAACTCAAATCTGCACAGACAGAAATGTATTGAATACATGCAATACAACACTATATTTCCAGTAATTAATTTTATCAGTTTATCAGTGGATTAATATTTTTCAGACTGCTTGCTCAGAAGTGTACGATCCAGATTCCCTGAGAGAATTCCAGTCCACATTCTTTGAATGCATCAAGAAAGAGGTAAAATCTTTTACCTCAGAAAACTTGGTAGATAGTTATCTCTGGAAATAATCCTACATGTGCACCAGTTGTTCAGTTTGTTTAGGGCATTCTGTAAAGAATTTTTGAGTTCATGCTTTGTGTTTTGGATGTCTGACAATGTTGTGTCATCTGCATAGAGCTCTGTAGATGATATTGATTCCCTTAGTAAAAGTGATAGGTCATTAATAAATAAAATAAATAGTAATGGACCTAGAATTGAGCTTTGTGGTACTCCATATCTAATTGTTCCATGCTCAGACAGAGCATTATTTATATAAACATGTTGTGTTATCTCACTTAAGTATGAAGCCAACCATCTAACTGTGCTTTCATCACATTGGTAGATTTTCAGTTTCTTCAAAAGGGTTTCATGCTCCACCTTGTCAAAAGCTTTCCTGAAATCTACAAATACAGATCCTATTATTCTACTTTGGTCAAGTGCTTGAAGCCATTTATCAATCAAGGCAGTCTTACATGAATGTTTCTGTCTAAAGCCTGATTGATTTGGGTGTAGCAGGAAGTGTTTGGATAAATATGACAGGACATATTTTTCAATCAATTTTGACAAGTTTTTTAGTATTGAGATTGGCCAGTAGTTATCAGCATCATCCTTAGGATGAGATATATAAATAGGAGTTACTTTGCAGTTTTCCATGTTTTGGGGACAGATGAGGTTGCAATACTTGAATTGATTATGAATGTTATGCTATCTAAAATTGCCAGGGCAGAAGATTTAATGAGTCATGGACCATTCTGATCCAGTCCTGTAGCTTTCTTGGTATCAAGTTCACTGAGACATTTTTTAACAAAGTTTTTCGTTACTGATGGAATAGAGAAACATACCTCCTTAGAGAGTTTGCTGCTGCCGAACTTTTTCAGTTCATTTTGATATTCTGAAGTACAAAGTGTTCATTGACTTTATGGACTAAACAGTACTTTGTGATTGAGGACTCATTCAGAGTCATTCTGGATTATACTATTGTGTTACATCAAGACTTGGTACATCTGCATATTCAAGACATAATGAATTTATTCTGAATATTCTATAGTTTTAGACTTGTGATAATACATTTAGTATTATTTTGGATTTAATTCACAATACTCTAAGTTCCTCTTAAAATTTCACTTTGTAACTTAGAGCAATAATTTTATTTGCAGATTTTACTAAATTTGTTGTTTTGCTTCTTTCTGTTACATAATATAAGACCATAGAGTTGTAACAGGCATTCTTGTAACAGGTATGTGACGTATTAAGGCAAAACAATAATGTCTGAGGTATCTGAAAATTGTTTAAGCCATGTTACAATAATGTACTGTATATTGAACAAAATAAGTATTTGTTTTTTCATGTGATAACTAAAATGCTAAACAAATGCTCATCTAATATAATATTCATCAAATAATCATTAATATAAAGTTCTACAATGTGTAGTCAATATAGGCATCAATAGAGTAAAATCCTAGAATGTGTACACAGTATTGGCATCCCTAAAGCAAAATCCTAGAATATGTAGACAGTATTGGCATCCCTAAAGCAAAATCCTAGAATGTGTAGACAGTAATGGCAGCCCAAATAAAAATCCTAGAATATTTAGATAGTATTCGTATACCTGAAATGCAAATTCCCAGACAATGTAGACTATTGGCATCCCTAATGCAAAATCCTAGAATATGTAGACAGTAATGGCAGCCCGAATAAAAATCCTAGAATATTTAGATAGTATTCGTATACCTGAAATGCAGATTCCCAGACAATGTAGACAGTATTGGCATCCCTAATGCAAAATCCTAGAATATGTAGACAGCATTGGTATCCCCAATGTAGAGTCCTAGAATGTGTACACAGTATTGAAAGTCCTGGAATGCTAAAATGTGATGACAGAATTGGTATTCCTAATGTAAAGTCCTAGAATGTGTTCACAGTATTGGCATCCCGAATGTAAAGTCCTAGAATGTGTACACAGTATTGGCATCCCTAACATAGAGTCCTAGAATGCATAGATAGTATTGGCATCCCTAATGTAAAGTCCTTTAATGTGTACACAATATTGGCATCCCTAAAGCAAAATCCTAGAATGTGTAGACAGTAATGGCAGCCTGAATAAAAATCCTAGAATATTTAGATAGTATTTGTATACATGAAATACAAATTCCCAGACAATGTAGATGGTATTGGCATCCCTAATGCAAAATCCTGGAATATGTAGACAGCATTGGTATCCCCAATGTAGAGTCCTAGAATGTGTACACAGTATTGAAAGTCCTGGAATGCTAAAATGTGATGACAGAATTGGTATTCCTAATGTAAAGTCCTAGAATGTGTACACAGTATTGGCATCCCTAATGTAAAGTCCTAGAATGTGTACACAGTATTGGCATCCCTATTGTAAAGTCAAGAATGTGTACACAGTATTGGCATCCCTAATGTAAAGTCCTAGAATGTGTACACAGTACTGGCATCCCTAATGTAACATCCTAGAATGTGTACACAGTATTGGCATCCCTAACATAGAGTCCTAGAATGCATAGACAGTATTGGAACCCTAATGTAAAGTCCTAGAATATGTAGACAGCATTGGTATCCCCAATGTAAAGTCCTAGAATGTGTACACAATATTGACACACTTAGTGTAATGTCCTAGAATGTGATGACAGAATTGGTATCCCTAATGTAAAATCTCAGAATGTGTAGATAGTATTGGCATCCCTAACATAGAGTTCTAGAATGTGTAGACAGTATTGGCATCCCTAACATAAAGTCCTACAATGTGTATACAACATTAGCATCCCTAATGTAAAGTCCCAGAATGTTTAGACAGTATTGGCATCATGACATAAGAGTCCTAGAATGTGTACACAGTATTTGCATCCCTGATGTAGAGTCCTTGAATGTTTAGACAGCATTGGCATCCCTAATAACCAAGATTAGCAGCTTCATCATTGTAAAAGAATCATTGATATACATCCCATAATAGACTTACTAAAATCTTGTCTTGATGTTAGTGTTTAAAAGTTAATTATTTTTGCTTCATCAAACTATACAAGCTGAGTCCATATATTTCTTGATTAACACAGTTAATAAAGTAATTGAAACTGGTTAATTGTTTTAATTCTTCAAAAAGTAAAAAATTTAAAGGGTTATAATTCATTAAATTTTTGTTAAGTCTAAAGAAATAGGTCTGTAAAAATAGGATGGTCTTCATTACAAAGAGCATTATTTCTGTTTCATTGCAGGTATTTTACTCAGGGGATGCAACTCTGGAAGCAGTTTCCCTTGACTGCTTCAAAGCTCTTGTTAAAGCTTTGTCCAGAGGAATCTCACAGGTCAGTATAATTTAATCTGGAAGATTTCCTCAGTCATTTGATTTCATGAATTGGTCTGGAATTAAGATTTTTAGTCCAGTATGAACAATGTGATGTGTAACTAAAAGTTCTCGTTATTGCTGTTACATCTCTGGAAGGGTGTTCTTATCTGCATCAATAGTTTCTGACAAGCAATAGGATTTGGCCTTTGTTCATTGGGAGACCACTTTTGTTTGACTCCTTTCTCAGTAAACAAATGACTTTTTAGCACTTTTGTTGCCAAAATAAGCTGAAATACATGCTGAATGTCTTTCTTTCTTTGGGAGTACTGAATTTATGAGGCATTGGATGTACTTCTGATGCAGTATGGGTAATTATTATTAATGACACATATTTAACTCCAAATATTGGTTTGATGTCTTAGGAAAGAATATTCCTCAGAAATACTTGTGAATCTCTTCTGGCTTGAGGTAATTGTTTCAGCTTGGGTTTTCTGATTTTAAATTTCCATTTTTGGTAGAACAGGGCATTTGCTCCAATTGAAAAAAAATGTTGTCCAGAGCATTTGCTCCAACTGAAAACACATGCTGTCCAGGATAGATTCTGACAGAAAACACGTTTTTTTGGTAACCCAGGGCAATTGTTCCAGTTGAAAACACGTGTTGTCCAGGGCAGCTGTTCTGATTGAAAATATGTTCTTTTTCAGCAACCCATTGCATTTACTCCACATGAAAACACATGCTGTCCATTGCAGATGTTCTGATTGAATATATGTTCTTTTTAGGCAACTCAGAGCAATTGCTCCAATTGAAAACACCTGCTGTCCAGGGCATATATTCTGATTGAAAATGTGGGCTGTCCAGGGCAGATGTTCCAATTGAAAACACATGCTGCTCAGCCATATGTATTTTACAGTTTAGGGCAGATGTTCTGATTGAAAACATGTACTGCACAGTCATTTGTACAGCAAACACAAATTACATTATATAAGTAGCTTTAACCTTCAATACGACTGCTCCAGTGGCCAGGTGGTTAGAGCATCTGCCCCAGATGTGGAAGGTCGTGGGTTTGAACCCTGGTCGAGTCATACCAAAGACTTATAAAAGTGGTACTAACAGCATTCCTCACTGGGTGCTCAGCATTAAGAGGTTAGTGTTAGGACTGGTTGGCCTGGTGTCAGGATGTGACTGGGTGGGACATCATGCTACATGTCTGCAGCATGATGCCCCAGTGAAAAACATCACTTTAAACTGCCACACTGTAAACATTGTAGCAATATGACTGGAAAATTGTTAAAGCTACGTTAAAATCTAAATCACACACACACACACACAATCCTCAATACAGCACATTTCAAAATGCTTATACAAAAGCTATTTCTATCATTTATGTGTATAAGATCACAATACTACTGTATACAGGCAGACTGGGAGATATATTCATATGGAATTAGTAGACTGAGAAACATATTCATATGGACTATGTAGACTCAGAGACATAGAATATGTAGTCTGAGAGACATTCATATGGAATAGGCAGACTGGGAGACATTTATATGGAATAGGTAGACTGAGAGACATGGAATATGTAGACTGAGAGACATTCATTTGGAATAGGCAGACTGGGAGACATTCATATGGAATAGGCAGACTGGGAGACATTCATATGGAATAGGCAGACTGAGAACATACATGGAATATGTAGACTCAGAGACAGAATATGTAGACTGAGAGACATTCATATGGAATAGACAGACTGAGAAACATATTCATATGGAATATGTAGACTCAGAGACATAGAATATGTAGACTGAGAGACATTCATATGGAATAGACAGACTGAGAAACATATTCATATGGAATATGTAGACTCAGAGACATAGAATATGTAGACTGAGAGACATTCATATGGAATAGGCAGACTGGGAGACATTCATATGGAATAGGTAGACTGAGAGACATGGAATATGTAGACTGAGAGACATTCATTTGGAATAGGCAGACTGGGAGACATTCATATGGAATAGGCAGACTGGGAGACATTCATATGGAATAGGTAGAGTGAGAGACATAGAATATGTAGACTGAGAGACATTCATATGGGATAGGCAGACTGGGAGACATTCATATGGAATAGGTAGACTGGGAGACATTCATATGGAATAGGTAGACTGAGAGACATATGGAATAATTAGACTGAGAGACATATGGAATAATTAGACGGAGAGACATATGGAATAAGCAGACTGAGAAACATATGGAATTGGCAGACAGATACATTCATGTGGAATAGGCAGACAGACATTCATGTGGAATAGGCAGACAGACATTCATGTGGAATGGGCAGATTGAGAGACATATATGTATGCAATAGGCAGACTGAGAGACATATTCACATGGAATTAATAACATTGAGTTGAAGTTATGAGAGACAAGATGATGTGGAAATAATAATATTGAATTGAAGTTAAGAGAGACATGTTGATATGGGAATAATAATATTGAATTGAAGTTATGAGAGACATGTTGAAATCGGAATAATAATGTTGAGTTGAAGTTATGTAAGACTTGTTGACATGGGAATAATAATATTGAGTTGAAGTTATGAGAGATATATTGATATGGAAATATTAATCTTGAGTTGAAGTTCTACTAAATATTTCCAGTTTGATCTTTTTCTTTACAGAAAGGAGACAGAAAGAGCCTTGATGACTTTCTTAATGAAATTGTGAATGGTACATACTATCTCTCTTTCTCTCCTTTTTGTTGTACAGTCATCTTGCTTTTAAGTTTGTTAGTTTTTGTCTGTACTATATTCTGTGGAGGGTGTCTTATAGCTCTGCTCATGTCCATTTTTGTCTGTACCATATTCTGTGGAGGGTGTCTTACAGCGCTGTTCATGTCCAGTTTTGTCTGTATTATATTCTATGGAGGCTTTCACATAGCACTGTTTATATTGCTACATGATAATTTTGTCTTTTTACTCGTTTTTGGAGGAAAAAAACTTTGAATGCAAATCAGATTTGTTTTGGGATTAAAAGAAATAAGTATGTAATTTCTTTTAACATTTAAAATTAATACTTTGTTTTCAGTCAAAAGAACTGAAAGGATTGAAACTCATTCTGACATGAAACTTAGGATAAATAGAAATTAGGTCAACTTCAATTTCACATGAAACTTAGTATAAAGAGTACAAGGTCAACTTCAGTTTGACATGAAACTTACTATAAATAGAAACTAGGTCAATTCTGTTGGACATGAAACTTAGCATAAATAGAAACTAGGTCAACACAAGTTGGTATGAAACTTCATATAAAGAGAACTAGGTCAGCTTCAATTATTAAATTTTGCCATGTAAATTTGACTTAGGTATGACCTCTGCTCAAGCCTTGGAGTTTTCCCTTGTATGAGAAATTTATGTATGCACAGTAACTTTTCAAGGATTTCATTGATTACAATTCAGCATGGAGCATCAGTCCTGGAAGTTCACAATACATTTTTATATTTTGCCTCCAAAGATTGACTGTTATTGCCCCTAACTGATTTTGAAGTTTGCTGATGCATCCAGAACACTAATATCTTCATTTTTCATATCTTGATAAATCCAGCTGTTTCCTCTGTAAACATTGATACAGTAGTGAAAAAGTGTATTGATGATTTTACACTCATGCCTGTATAGCTGCCACTGAATTGCACTCCACTACAAGAGGTAATTTCCAAGTATGACATATACATTAAGGTTTGTGCTACACTGGTGTATGGTGTTATTCTGCAATCAAATTATGGCAGGTTGAGTTTTTACCTGCTATGAGTCCATGCAGGAAATAGCCAAGTACAGAAGCTTAAACCCGTTTTTTGCCTGTGATGTTGAGTGTAATTCAGCCATATAGTCCTGTGTGCTGCCAGAATCACACCAGTATACATCACTAAACATCACTTTACACAGTATAATTGTAGCAAGGTCATTCAAATTTGTAAGTTATTTGTTATATATAATATACAATTTAACAGGCTAAATGAGCTATGATAATGCCCTGCATCATCTTTTGTTCATTGTCCGTCCATCAACAATTCCTTGTAATCACTCTGGAGGTCATATTTCAGATCTAACTTCAATTAAATTGGAATATGGGTTTATGTCATTAGGATTTCAGATGAATTCAGTAAAGAATGAGATTCATTTATATTAATGAAGTAATCTTGCAACTGATTGACTGAGCTTTTTGCCACTCTGGTTTTGATCAAACTTGATATGTAAGCCTGTATGGTTATGACCTTGGGCAAGCAGGATAATGAGCAAGGTTGACACATGTGGCTTATCTTGCATTTGATTGACTGAACATGCTTCCACTCTGGAGACAAAGTTTCTGATCCAGTTTTGATCAGACTTGGTAATTAGTTTTACATCATCCTGATCTTGGATAAATTGGATATTGCATGGGGACTATGCATATTAATTGGATATTGTATGGGGACTATGCATATTAATTAAATGATCTTGGATAAATTGGATATTGCATGGGGACTATGCATATTAATTGGATATTGCATGGGGACTATGCATATTAATTAAATGATCTTGGATAAATTGGATATTGCATGGGGACTATGCATAATTAATTGGATATTGTATGGGGACTATGCATATTAATTGGATATTGTATGGGGACTGCATATTAATTGGATATTGTATGGGGACTATGCATATTAATGGGATATTGTATGGGGACTATGCATATTAATTAAATGATCTTGCATCTGATTGCTGAACTTTTCCCCACTCTGGAGACCATATTTCTGATATGCTTTTGATCAAATTTGAAATATAAGATTATGTCATCAAGGTCTTCGATAAATTAGATGATAAATTAAATCCATTCCTAGTAACGAGGTGAAGATGTTACTTGCTTCAGATTGGCTGATATTGTTACCCTTCTGAAGGCTATATTTCTGATCAGATTTTGATCAGTTTTCATGTTAATTATATCATTTTGCTGTTGCATGACTTTGATCAGGTGAAAGATCTACACATATTTATGAGGTTATTTTTTATCTGCATGTTACCACTCTTGAGACCAAAGTTTGGTCACATTTTGACAAAACTTAGTAAATAAGTTTATATCGATTCTTACACAGGTTCTTAAATAAGTGAGATTTGCACATATGGTGATCATATATAAGATTGGGTGAGCTTGTTACCTGTCCAGAAACAGTATTTTGTACCTGAGCTGGTTACCTGTCTTGAAACAGTATTTTGTACCTGAGGTTGTTACCTGTTCAGAAACAGCATTTCATACCTGATTTTGATTAAACATGTTAAATAGGTTTATGATCATCATGAAAGAGTTGGATTGAGAGCAAGATTTACAAAAATCTAGAATGCCATTATTTTAAGAAATAATGTAATTAAACTGTTGCAAAATAAGTCAAACTGACATGATACAAAGGTATGAAGATTGTTTATAGGCCTGATTCATGAATTGTTGAACTGTTAATTTCTAGATAATAATCAAACCTTAAGACAAGTCATCATTTTCAGTTCATGCATAGAATTTTTTCCTAAGCTAAAAATTGAAAGTGTCATTGTACCTGCTCTATGATTCATTGTAAATTTTGAAGAGGCACCCAATGATTTTTCAGATCACCTGTTTTGGTGAGGCACCCAGTAATTTTCCATATCTATTTTAATTAGGCACCCAATGATTTTTCATACAGTAAAACCTGTTATGAGAGACCGCCCCTTCTGCCAACCAGAAGCAGTCTCTCAAGACAGGTGGTCTCTCATAAGAGGTGTGTGAAAATGGACTGGTTTCAGGGTCAATAGTTAGCATTGTTGAAAAATAAATAATAACCATACTCACTGTACATGTATCATATCCTTTATTCATAAATCTTCTTAAATATTGCATGCATTCCTCTCAAAATATCTTTATATAATAAAGATATACATCTATCAAACAACGAGAATAAAATTTATATTTCAGCATAACATTAATATGTACAAAAAATAAACAGATATGATGTATATATCTTATTCTATACACTTATTCACTTGTTTTTTAAGAAATCCATTATACTTCTTTGTTGACATGTATTACTCAGCTGTTTGGTCTGAACATGTATCTCAATTATTGCCTTTTCCTGAATCAACTTTCCACTTACTGGTATGTTTTTACTCCTTGCAACACAAAACCACTCCCATACTCACTCGTTCAGATCTCCGTAAACTGTCCGTCGTGCCGTGGCATATTTCCTCTGTGCTTGTGCACCTTTCTGCCATTCGTTTCTAATGGACTCCTTGTCTTTGATTACATTTTGAACTTGCATTTTACCAACGCTTAAGCTGACTGCTATTTTGCGAGCAGTCTCCCCTTTTTCATTTCTTTCAATGACATTAACCCTTTCTTCCAGTGTTAAAATTTTTCTTTTTTTCAGCGGAGGTTCTGCCATTGTTATTAGTGTTGACGTTATAAAGACTATCGGCTTTGATCAGGTTTGGGGGAAATGTGGAATAAATATATATTATGTACCAATGAATCAAACCAAAAGACATAATTAACTCATCAAGAAACTCTGAGACGAAGTTTAAATCAACAGCGTTATAGCTCGACAAACAAAGGTTGCGACCATCTGCACACAGGTAAACAGATGGTGGCTTGGTGAAACACTAACAGAAGAAATAAAAAACAATTTTAAAAAAATCCAGAAATGATTCTCACTTACTAGTATTAAAGACAATGAGCTCATTCACCCTCCAGGCAATATGGATTAACTGGAAAGACAAACAATGTACTCAAACGTACACTGAAGCCCTTTCAAACGATTTTTCACTGGGACATAAGGACTACCGGCATTTTGTGAGTTTTTCATAAAGATAAAGAAAAAATACAAACCTCTAAATTGACTGCGTATATCCATCATTACTCCCTTTGATGTTACTCTTACTGGCTATTCACATGACTTTGGCACTACAATGGCAGTTAGTGACATGTACTTTAGTCTGGTTTACTGCAGTTTACAAATGACACCATACGCTGGAGTTGTAAATTTCACAAAACTGGTACTGTAGCAAGATAAATTCTTTTTAAATACTTTATTAGAGCAATCTTTACTATTTATGCAGTCTTTGCTACAAAGGATTAAATGATGGTTGGAGGTGTTTATCTTGATATATGGTTGTTCAACTATAGTGTTATTTAATGTGCACTTTGTTGCATACTACATTTATCCCGAGCTCTAGTGTTTACAAAGGATTAAGTTAAGGTCAGTGGTGTCAATCTGTTTTGTTTTTTTGGCGATGCGGTCGTTCATAGCAGTGTCAAAATGCATATTTTGCCAAGAAATCACGGTCGCTGTTCGCGTTCAGCAGGTGGTCGTTCATAACAGAGCGTTTATATAGTAAAATTGATCCGTGCATTATGATTGTGGTCGGAAATGACAGGTAGTCGCTCATAGCAGAGGTCGCTCATGACAGGTTTTACTGTATCACCTATTTTGATGAAGCACCCAATAATTTTTCATAACATTTGTTTTGATGAGGCACCCAGTAATTGTACATAGCACCTGTTTTGATGAGGCCTCAAATAATTTTCCATAACACCTATTTTAATGAGGCACCCAATGACTTTTCATAACACCTGTTTTGATGAGGTACCCAATAATTTTTCATGACATTTGTTTTGATGAGGCACCCAATAATTTTACATAGCACCTGTTTTGATGAGATACCCAATAATTTTGCATAGAACCTGTTTTGATGTTGCACCCAATAATTTTACATAGCACCTGTTTTGATGAGGCCTCATAATTTTCCATAACACCTGTTTAATGAGGCACCCAATGATTTTTCATATCACTTGTTTGGGTGAGGCACCCAATAACTTTTCATATCACCTGTTTGATGAAGCACCCAATAATTTTTCATAACACCTGTTTTAATGAGGCACCCAATAATTTTCCATTGAGGCCTCAAATGACTTTTCATATCACCTGTTTGGATGAAGCACCCAATGACTTTTTAAATTGCCTATTTTAATGAGGCCCCCAATGATTTTTTTTATATAACACTATTTTCATCAGGTATCAATAATCTTTATATCTTTTATTTTAAGTATTTTTTATTTTAAGAGCACAATGTTTCTTAAAATGTTTTCAAACTCTTGAGTGAAACAAAAATGTCTCTTACAAATAGAAAGTTCTTACCAATTGCTAATACTGAAAATATTCCAGCATTACAAAACAATTCAAATTACTTCTGTTTTACAGGTGTTATAGATTCTGTAAGATTATTGAAGATCTCAACATAATATATAACTTGGTGATATTAATTCATGATGTACTGTTAATGACACATGGTACTAAATTGTATGGAAAAATGGGAATCAGTCTGGAAATGGGCGAAGATAAAATAGAGTATATATGGGTTTGGCTGGCTAGGATTGGTTGATAATGAAAAATAAATTTTAGTAAAAAGAATCTTTTGAGAGCTTATTCTTGATGTGACTAAAAATATATAGAGACATTGTTTTATTGATAGAACTTCAGTCTTGAGTTTGGAACACTCATTACTGAAATTAACACCCGACTCTTTGGTGCATAATTGAAAGCACATGCTTCAAACACATGTAAGTCCAGAAAATGCAGGGGCTCATATTCTTTTCTCTACACAGAAGCTGTCATCTAGGATGCTTCTATACTGATAAATATAGGTTTGATTATGAGCACTCAGAAATTTAAAGTTATTGAATTTTTAATATCATAGTGTTTGCATAAGTTTACTATGGGAACTGAATTAGTACCATGAGTCCTTAGCTGACACCAAGAAATTGTTGGTTTCTTATTCCTGTTACAGAGATTAAAGCATGATTTTCCTGAAGAAAACTGTAATTATTTTTCTTAAATTTTATAGAGGTTTTAACTGGAATATGATAAATTTGTTGGGAATATATAAATTATAACTTTTTCTTTATTGTATAAAATTAATTTCAGCATTTCAGACTAAAAGCTAAGGTACTGCAGGTTTATCAAATTATTTAATAGAATGTTGCATTTCAGAGTGTCAGCAGCATCTTTTGAAGCCAGAACTAAAGATGATGTTGTTGACTGGTCAGTTGTTGTGTGCTGCAGCATCTGGATCAGATACTTCCTGTTGTAGACTGGTACATGTCTGTGTACCTCTGCTTCTGGAACAAGCTTCTAAATGTACTTTGGTAAGCACCCAAATGCATCATGGCTTTTACTTCACCTGATTCTCCTCCATCAGAATGTACAATGCACCCCAAAATATAATTGAATATGATTTTAATTGTTGCAGAAACACACTCAGACTAATACGTCCACGTCAAAACATGTTTTGCATTCCAAAATATAATCAAGTCTCAACTTCATCATGCTGATATTTTAATAGCTTTGCTTATCTGTTGCAAAATTCAAAATCAGGAAATAGTTCATGTCAGAATGTGGACTTTGAAGAGACCCTGGGTACATTATTTTCACAACTCACATCTGGTACATTAATACTGTACCTGACTGTACAACATAAGCAACATACAGACAACTCATACCTGATACAATACTACTGTACCTAACTGTACTACATAAGAAATATACAGACAACTCACACCTGTGATAATACTATTGTACCTGACTGTACTACATAAGAAACATACAGACAGCTCACACCTGTGATAATACTGTACCTGACTGTACTGTGTAAGAAACATACAGACAACTCACTCCTGTGTCAGTACTCCTGTACCTGACTGTACTACATAAGAAACCTACAGACAACTCAATCCTGTGTCAGTACTCCTGTACCTGACTGTACTACATAAGAAACCTACAGACGGCTCACACCTGGTACAATACTACTGCATCTAACCTGTTATGTATATTTAAGTTGCATTGTTTTGTTTGTTATGTTTGTTTAAATTTTTTTATTTCAATATATGCTATTGATAATGTAACATTGTATGTTGGACTTGACGTTGTCTAAAATCAAGTTCATTTTCCACCTGACCTGAATCATTGATTTTTTTAAAGAATTCTTTAAACAACTAATACATAACTAAAATATTCTCTATGTGTACGGGTTTAATATAAGGATTATTATTAATAGAAGTAAACATATATATTGGGTCTGGGTCTAGCTTATTGAAATTTCCCTATAAAGATACCTGGTCTACCTATTCCACATCTGTATTATAATTTTGTAACATACCTTCTAATTATAACTAAGATTTTATTTTGTAAACATTAAGAAACTTACAGAAGGTTATTTTCCATTTGGTAATATTTTTTTATAGAAAATGCTAATTGTGACCTTGGGTCAAGTAGAGGACTATATATATCTTCTTTTTCTAGGAGTTATTCATTTGTGCTGTAAGATTTTAGCAGAATCAGATGTATTATTGTTGTGTCCAGAAATACTTTCAAGCTGGAATTTATTTATTCAAATTATTCAAGTGGTTCTTCTCTGGAAATACAAAATGCTCTTGAAAAATATCATCCATGGAAATAGAAGCTTGAATTTATAGTGCATCCTACCATTGGATCATTCCAAGTCAAATAGTGTATTGTACCATTAGATCATTCCAAGTCAGATATATGGCTTCCCACCATTGGATTACTCCAAGTCAGATATCATAGTGCATCCTACCTTTGGATCATTCCAAGTCAGATATCATGATGCATCCTACCATTGAATCATTCCAAATCAGATATCATAATGCATCCTACCATAATATCAGCCCAAGTGGGATATCATAGTACATCATACCATTGGATCATTCCATGCCAGATATCATAGTGCACCCTAACATTGAATCATTCAAAGTCAGATATCATAGTGCATCCTACCATTGGATCAGTGACAATATTGGAACTAGACCTCACCTCCGAAGATGAGTCTCTCCTCATCTGTTGACTTGTCATCAGTGACATTATTGGAACTAGACCTCACCTCTGAAGAATGGGCTTTTCTTGTCCATTGACTTGTAATCAATAACAGTATTGGAACAAGACCCAGCCTCCAAAGATGAGGCTTGCCTTGACCATTAATTTGTAATCAGTGACAATATTGGAACTAGACTCAGCCTCCAAAGATGAGTCTCTCCTCATCCATTGACTTGTAATCAGTGATAGTATTGGAACTATACCCAGCCTCCAAGGCTGTGGCTGTCCTTGTCCATTGACTTGTAATCAATGACAGTATTAGAACTAGATCCAGCCTCCAAACATGAGGCTCTTCTTGTCTACTGATTTGTAATCAATGACAGTATTGGTACTAGACCTTGCCTCCAAAGATGATTTTCTCCTCGTCTATTGACTTGTAATCAGTGACAGTATTGGAACTATACCCAGGTTCCAAAGATGAGGCTGTCCTTGTCCATTGACTTGTAATCAATGACAGTATTAAAATTAGACCTCACCTCCAAAGATGATACTCTCTGCATCCATTGACTTGTAATCAGTGACAGTATTAAAATTAGACCTCATCTCCAAAGATGAGGCTCTCTGCATCCATTGACTTGTAATCAGTGACAGTTTTGGAACTAGACCCAGCCTCCAAGGCTGAGGCGCTGGTATCCAAAGTACAGTGTCACATCAAATTAGGACTGCGGAATGATGAACTGCAGTAGTGGATTGCTAGAATGGGATCAAATGCTTCCACATCAGCAGAATATCTGATAACAGCATTGTCATGGCTTTTGCATGCATCTCGTTTCTATATTCCAAGTGAATTAGGTAACCCAGCTGTTTTTAATAAATCATTTTCATTTGTTGGTTTCATATTCCTTTTAAAATAGTTCTTTTTTCCTTTGCTGTGTTTTTGTTTTTCAGCAAACAATTAAAACAAATGTAAAATTTTGTTTTCACAGATGAGTCAAAAAAAGAACACATTTGAGGTTCTGTCCTGGTTCATAACAGTCACAGCAGAATTTCACTTTGGTGATGAGGGTAAGTAAAAAAAAAATTTGGACAAGGAAGCTATTCTGTTTTTTTTATCCCACTGCATGCAGTTTCTTTCTAGCTGAGAACCTTGTTAGTAAGACTGAGCAAGACCATATAACATAGACAAATGAAAATGAGAACCTTGTTAGCAAGTCTGAGCAAGACCATATAACATAGACAAATGAAATTGAGAACCATTTTAGCAAGACTGAACAAGACCATGCAACATAGACAGATGAAAATGAGTTAGTAAGATTGTACAAAATGAGAACCTTGTTAACAAGACTGAACAAGATCACTCAACTTAGACAAATGAAAATGAGTTAGCAAGATTGAACAAGACCACTCAACATAGATAAATGAAAATGAGTTTGTAAGAGATATAAAAGACCACTCAACATAGACAAATAAAAGTGGGTTAGCAAGACTGAACAAGACCATGTAACATGCTAATGAAAATGAGTCAGCAAGATTGTACAAGACCACTCAATATAGACAGTTGAAAATGAGTTTGTAAGAGATGTACAAGACCACTGAACATAGACAAATGAAAATGTGTTAGCAAGACTGTACAAGACCACACAACATAGACAAATGAAAATGAGTTAGCAAGATTGTACAAGACCACTCAACATAGACAAAATAAAATGAGTTAGCAAGACTGAACAAGACCACTCAACATAGACAAAAGAAAATGAGTTAGCAAAACTGAACAAGACCATTCAACATAGACAAATGAAAGTGAGTTAGCAAGATTGTCCAAGACCACTCAACATAGACAAATGAAAATGAGTTAGCAAGACTGTACAAGACCACTCAACATAGACAAATGAAAATGAGTTAGCAAGACTGAACAAGACCATGCAACATAGACAAATGAAAATGAGTTAGCAAGATTGTACAAGACCACTCAACATAGACAGATGAAAATGAGTTAGCAAGACTGAACAAGACCATGCAACATACACAAATCAAAATGTGTCAATAACATTGTACAAGACCATGTGACATAGACAAATGAAAATGAGTTAGCAAGACTGTTCAAGACCACTCAACATAGACAAATGAAAATGAGTTAGCAAGGCTGCACAAGACCTTGCAACATAGACAAATAAAAATGAGTTAGCAAGACTGAATGAGACCACTCAATATAGACAAATGAAAATGAGTTAGCGAGGCTGAACAGGACCATGCAACATAGACAAATGAAAATGAGTTAGCAAGACTTAACAAGACCATGTAAATAGGCAAATGAAACTTTGCTGTCATATTAGTATCCACATATTGGATGATTTAATTAGATTTTCAGGCCATTATACCAGACTTCAATTATTTCAACATTTTTGAGTTTTTCAACAGAAACCTTGTTAATATATTTAAACAAATATCACTTTAGTTAGAGAAATGAAAGTTAGTAGACATTCATCTGTGGATTACCTGATTTGATTTTCATTTAACAGTATTTCAATATTTGTTCACAGTTTGTAACATTTATATAGGAGTTGTTGCAGTTGCCCATCCATCCATCTGTCAAAAACACAATTTTGTTGGTAGTTTAACGAGTCCCACAGTTTTGATGGATTGACATGAATCTTGTCTTGCCATCTTTACTTAGTACCCTTTTGACTTGCAAGTGAATGCTGTATATAACCAAATCTTGTGGACACAGATGTTCTTAAATTTTGCATTGGCTTGTGATGAAACTTTGTATATATATTAAAAAGTCACATTTTTTTTAATAGAGTTCTTGCCTTTATATTTGTTGTTAGAGTTATTTCCCTTTCTTGCATCTGGTCATAAACCAGAAGAGCTCATGCAATGACCTTTTGTCTGGTGTCTACTGGTACAGGTTTTCTTCTCTAAAGTTATTTGGATGATCACCAGAAAACTTATTAATCCCAAGTTCTCACTGGTTCTGAATGAAAATGTAACCCCATGGACACCAATCATGGATACCAGAGCAGCCATTTTGAAAATCTTGTATTGCCACTACTTCTAAAAAGATGGTCATATCAAAATGGAGTTTTTACTAAAAATAACTTCTGATGATCTGGCATCAGTATGTCTGTCATGGTGCCCATTTTCAAATTTTGCAATAGCTTCTCCTGAACAGTTTTTACTAAAATATTTCTCATCATATCTTGGTGGTCTTGAATGAAAATGGCACTGATTTGACATCCAATATGGCCACTATGGTGTCCATCTTGAAATTCTTGTTATTGCTATTCCTCAGTGGATAAACATATCAACATGTCATTTTCACAGGAAGATTTTTTGCCCGTCCAACATCAGTTATGGCCATCGTGGTGACCATCTTGAAAATCTTCCTATTGCCAATGCTTCTAAATGGATTATCATACTAAAGTGGGGTTTTCTTTTAAAGACTTTGTTATGCTGTCTAATTGTCCCTAAATTAAAATTGTGCTGATCTGAAATCTAGTATGGTTTCCATGGCATCAATCTTGAAAATCTGATCACTGTTAATCCTCCAGAATGGACAGTAATACAAACATGGGGTTTTCACTTAAAGACTTCTTATGATGTGTAGTTGGTCTTAAATGAAAACTGTACCAGTCAGACATGCACTGAGGTAAACAATCTAAACTGTACCAATCAGACATGCACTGATATAAACAATCTAAACTGTACCAATCAGACATGCACTGATATAAACAATCTAAATTGTTCCAATTAGACATGCAGAGATAAACAATCTAAATTGTACCAATCAGACATGCACTGAGATAAACAATCTAAATTGTACCAGTCAGACATGCACTGAGATAAACAATCTAAATTGTACCAATTAGACATGCAGAGATAAACAATCTAAATCATACCAATCAGACATGTACTGAGATAAACAATCGTACTAATCAGACATGTACTGAGATAAACAATCTAAATTGTACCAATCAAACATGTACTGAGATAAACAATCTAAACTGTACCAATCAGACATGCACTGAAATAAAAAATCTAAATTGTACCAGTCAGACATGCACTGAGATAAACAATCTAAATTGTACCAATCAAACATGCACTGAGGTAAACAATCTTAATTGTACCAATCAGACATGCACTGAGATGAACAATCTGGAAAATCTTCTTGTTACTACTCATTTTGAATGGATGGTCATATTAACATAGGGTTTTTCTAAAGGACTTTTAGATATTGTTGAATATGGCAAACCTTGTAAAAGCTACTTCTCCAGAACAGATGACCATTTAGGGTCTCAGTTAAAAAGTACACATTCTATCCACCTGTCATCTGTAAAGGAGTTTTCAATACTGGACCTTGCATTTTTTGACACAGAAACTTGTCTAGATACAAGTCAGTTTTGTATGTTTTTGCATTTCAGTGAACATGTTGATCATCTGCACACTGGCACTGATCTTAAGGTCCAGGGTCTCCACATAGGTTGTTAGTTATACTGGCTTGTTAGCATGATAATGCTTAGGTTGTTAGTTATACTGGCTTGTTAGCATGATAATGCTTAGGTTGTTAGTTATACTGGCTTGTTAGCATGATAATGCTTAGGTTGTTAGTTATACTGGATTGTTAGCATGATAATGCTTAGGTTGTTAGTTATACTGGATTGTTAGCATGATAACACATCAGGTTGTTAGTTATACTGGATTGTAAGGATGATAACACAAACAAGCATGAATTATTTTAATTATTTCACCCATTTATGGATACATCTAAAAAGCATAACTTGAATGATTCCACTTGGTTAATTTGTTTTTGTCACCAAAAGTTTTTAAAGATTTAATCGAACATAGTATTTTGTTATCTCTTAGCATTGAGACTAAAAATAGACATACTTTTGAACAACTTCTTTGAAACCACTTGGAAAACAATTGACAAATTTTGACAACATTATGGTAGCAAGTGCTTTAGAATTTATACAGATAATTGACCAAATTTGACAACATTTTGGTAACAATTGCTTTAGAATATATGCAAATGATTGACCTAATTTGACAGCATTTTGGTATTGATGGCTTTAGAATTTATAAAAATTATGCCTATTAGCCATCAGATATGACCACCATTACTAAACATGGAAAACCCTGCAAACATCACTTTTCAAAATAATGCAATGTAGCCTCAGGGCTAAAGAACTAACTCAATGGCAAGCATACCAATAATGCAGTGTGGCCACTGGGCTAAAGAGCTAACTCAGTGGCAAACATATGATAATGCAGTGTGGCTATCAAGCTAAAGAACTAAGTAGCAAACATACTGATAATGCAGTGTGGCCACTGGGCTAAAGAACTAACTCAGTGGCAAACATACCAGTATTGCAGTGTGGCTACTGGGCCAAAGAACTAACTCAGTGGTGAACATACTGATAATGCTGTGTGGCCACTGGGCTAAAGAACTAACTCAGTGGCAAACTTACTGATTTTGCAGTGTGGCCACTGGGCTAAAGAACTAATTCAGTTGTGAACGTACCAATAATGCAGTGTGGCCACCAGGCTAAAGAACTAAAGCTGTATGTGAGAAAAAGAGTCTTTACATTAGATTGACAATGGAGAAGCATCTCCAACAAGGCATACAAAACAAAGATAATTGCAAGAAATGATAAAAAATAAGAAGTCAGATTTTGTATACCAGTGTAACTCATGTAAAAAGTCAGACACCTTCTCATTGTGAATATGATTAAAGGACAGATCTCAGGTCAAAAGGTTACTTCCATTAGTTGTCTCATATGACATGCATGAGGGTACATCAGGCCTGTTTCTCCATTTCTATTACATTCAGCAAGGTACATCAGGCCTGTTTTTGCACTTTTATGACATGCATAAGGATATATCAGACCTGTTTTTACATTCCTATAACATGCAGAAAGATACATCAGGCCTGTTTCTGCACTCCTGTAACAAACAGGAGGGCACATCAGGCATGTTTCTACATTCCTGTAGCATGCAGGAGGTACATTTGGCTTGTTTTGACATTCCTTTAACATGTTGGATGGGTGCATCAGGCCTGTTTCTACATTTCCTAGCCTGCTAAGGGAAAGTAAAGAAGGTTACATCTGGCTTGTTTCTATATTCTCATGCCTGAAAGGGATAATTAAAGAAAGTCATATTGATGTATCATAGACACAACTTACAATTTTAGTATCTCTACATACCTGTATTTTATTTGCAGAATAAATAAAAATTAGTAATACAAGATTCATGCAATATTTTTTAAATATGTCAGATGTTAGTCTGATAAGAAAGAAAAATTATTCTTACCCTTGTCTCTTCCTTTTTGTTGCAGATCCAAATCCATTGGTGATGTACAAGGATTCTCTCTTATCTCATTACCTTACATTACTCCTGTCTGAGACTAAACCTCAGCTACAGGTATTGGCAGCTACTTGTGTTAGGAAAATCTTGTCTCTCACTGGCATACTCAGTGAAACAGACATAGATAACATCGCAGACAATCTTCTCACCTGTGCTGTGCAGACAACTGTGGCAGATGTTCGGTAAAATTAAGATTCTTTTTTTCTTTTGTGGACAGTGAACAGATTTGTTTTTATTGAAATGCACCATTTGTTTTAACTCACCCCCACCCCACATAATAAGAGTAAAATTTTGTATATAATATGCATCATGATGTTTAGGAAAATTAAAATTGTAACCATGTTCATCAGCACCCATGTTACTGGACTGGTCCTGCAGAATTTCATTAAATTTTTAACATGTGTATGCTGTATATACCAACATATAAGTGGAGTTCATCTGCAAACTCCACAGATCCAGATGTGCTGCCACATAATGTGCCAGTAGATTTAAGTTTATGCACTTTGTTAGGAGTACTCAGAGGGACAAGGAACATAGACCATAACCTGCTAGTGCATTATGTGATAGCTGATTATGGTTTGTGTTGTTTGCACTTTGGATTTGACTTTTAAACAAATATATGTGGTACCTTAGATGCTCTGATGTGGCTGGAGTATAAGAGAGTGTTTAAGTTTTTTTTTCAATGCTCAACGACTACATTGATGCATAGTGTATCCATCTGTCCATTACTCCATTTGTTACAGCTTGGTTAAATTTGAATTTAGGTCGGTTGTTAGGTATTGCCACCAGTATGCATCTCTGTTTCATAAGCACATTTCTATTTCTTTTCTTTTCAGGCAATCATGTTGTTCTGCACTATCATTGTTGTCTAGCTCCAGTCCACACACAATCATTTCCAGAGTCTTGCCAGAGCTTGTATCTAGGCTTAACATGGGTATGTGCAATATTGTAAAATATGTTTTTATTACATTCAGCATTTCTTAACCATCAGTCAGAAATAAATGCAAAAAGAATCCCATTCACTTCTTAGCTTATCTGGCAAACAGTTTAGTTTATGATATGGCCTTGTTTCTGTCATGTGTTCTCTGTGTTGTTTATATTGTAACCTTGTTTCTGTCATGTTTTCTCCGTGTTGTTTATAATGTAGCCTTGTTTCTGTCATGTGTTCTCTGTGTTGTTTATAATGTAGCCTTGTTTCTGTCATGTGTTCTTTGTGTTGTTTATAATGTAGCCTTGTTTCTGTCATGTATTGTCTGTGTTGTTTATAATGTAGCCTTGTTTCTGTCATGTATTGTCTGTGTTGTTTATAATGTAGCCTTGTTTCTGTCATGTATTATCTGTGTTGTTTATTATGTAGCCTTGTTTCTGTCATGTGTTCTCTGTTGTTTATAATGTAGCCTTGTTTCTGTCATGTGTTGTCTGTGAGGTTGATGGTATGGCCAGGAGTCTGTCATGTCTGCCACACACTTTGATATTTTTAGTTCTTTACAAAAACCCATTTCAGATAAATTTGCCAGGGAACATCCCGACATAAAGGTTTTTTACAAAAAGTTCCAGTCCATCATTAAACAGAAAACCTTTGAATGACTTATGCTAAAAGGTGCTGAACAGACTTTGACCGAATTTGACAAGAAGCATTGTGACTGTCAAATAAGGCCACTGTTCCTTAGTTCAAAAGAATTTCTCAAAAACTGCTGAACAGAGTTTTCACAAAATTTTACAGAAAGTATTCTGAAATGAAAGCTATCTATGTTTGCACAAATGATGCCAATATATCATCAGATGTGGTCACCATTATTAAAAAGATAAATAAAACTTAAATAACTTTTCAAAAACTGCAGAACCATCAACAAATATAGTCAGCATTCCAAAAGAAAACAGTAATAAAAGCTTAAATGATTTCTCAAAAAACATTGCACATAATTTTAATCTGACAGAAAGTAACCTTGCATATAGGCCTTTCATTCAGCTAATGTTGGTCTGCTGTCAAATTTAACCAAATCTGACAGTAATCTAGCATGAAGGCCTTTCATTCAGCCAGTGTCAGTCTGCTGTCATATTTGACCAAATTTGACAGTAACCTAGCAAGAAGGCCTTTCATTCAGTCATTGTCAGTCTGCTGTCAAATTTGGCCACTGCTACTTCAATAAAAGAAACAATAAATAACTCCAAAATTGAAGAAGAGAATTTGAACAAAAATCATCCTGGCATGAAGTCTTTCAAATTTGTACAAATCACACACTTTACCACTCAATGCTGCCATTTGATGCCAATCCCTTTACCACACAATGCTGCCATTTGATGCCACCAACTTTACCACACAATGTTGCCATTTGATGTCACTCTCTTTACCACACAGTGTCTTTTCCTGCCACTCACTTTACCCAACAAGGATGCCATTTGATCATTTGATGCCAGCCACTTTACCACACAGTGTTGCCATTTTATACCACCCACATTACCACACAATGCTGCCATTTGATGCCACTCTGCTGCCATTTGATGCCACTCATTTGACCACACAATGCTGCCAATTGATGCCATCCATTTTACCACACAATGCTGCCATTTGATGCCACTCCATTTATCAGCCAATGCTGCCATTTCATCATGGCATGAAGCTTTTTGAATTTGTACAAATCGCCCACTTTACCACACAATGCTGCCATTTGATGCCACCCACATTACCACACAACACTGCCATTTCATGCCACTCCCATTATCACACAATGCTGCCATTTTATGCCACTCACTTTACCACATAATGCTGCCATTTGATGCCACCCATTTTACTACACAATGCTGCCATTTGATGCCACTCGCTTTGCCATATAACGCTGCCAATTTGATGCCACCCACTTTGCCACACAGTGCTGCCATTTGATGCCATCCACTTTATTACACAATGCTGCCATTTGATGCCACTCTTTTACTATACAATGCTGCCTTTTGATGCTACTCCCTTTACTACACAATGCTGCCATTTGATGCCACTCCCTTTGCCACACAATGCTGCCAGGATGTCACCCACTTTACCACACAATGCTGCTATTTGATGCCACTCCCTTTAGTACATGATTTATTTAGTGCCACACATCAATTTTAACTCATCATTTATAGTTTGTTGAATTTCACAAGACATTTGGTGTGCATGAAATCTCCCACAAATTTATTCAAAGTCACACATATGAAAACATGCGCTGTGCAGGATATAATTTTTATTCAGCCATTCATATTAAAATGCTTGTCATGACATAAATCAGACTGGAAAAATATCATAGCACTGATCATGACATTCTTTTCTTTGTAACTGTTTACACCTCTGGATTCTTCAGTTGGACATGAATGGTCTTTAAACTAAATTTGATTGGCACATTGGGCCCTGGAACAAGCATTCTGTCATAGTTTTGAACATTGCATCAAGGAAGTTTTAGAAATGTGCATTTATAATGCAGTCTAGAAAACCCAAAATGGCTGATTCCCAGCATGATTCATCTTCATATGATGATTTAATTTGGAAAATATTGGCTGATGATACTGATGAAGGGAATTTATTTTTAAAGTTATGAAGAATCTCCGATTGTTGGAGTTGGGAAAATGTTAATGGAGATACTAATGAGTGTTACATATGAGTTTGATGTACTTGCTTGATGGATAAAGATAGCGTGCCAGTTTTAGCAGTATTTCAAAATTAAATATAGAAAAGGCAGAATAACTAGTTGAATTAAAATACAAAAAATTTAAAAGTAGAGTGCAATTTTCATCTCTTTTATCAAAAAATTTAGCCCTGTGGGATCTTTTGCTGCAAAATTGAATAGCCCCAAAAAAGTTGTTATAAATTTAATAAATAAAACCAAAACAAGGTATTAAGAAGTAAAGATATACTTATGTCTGGAAAAGCAGACTCTGGCATTAAGGGACTTAAAATCCTAGTACAGCATTATGGAACAGATAGTAAATCTGGCATATTGGTCAGTAAAGCACTGATTCAAGAATGTTAATAAGGGTTAGTGAGAACAGATTAAACAGTTTGATACTGGTCTTTAAATAACTTATTTCTAAACAAGAATGATGATAATACAAAATGAAGATTTTATGTATGTAATTTATATTTTGTGCTTGACTTTGGTCAATGATTGATGGTATAATTTTGGCCTACATTACTGTAGTCATGTAATGTCTACCTGATAACAAGTCAAGATATTCACTATACCACTGAATGCTTCCAGTCTGGATTTTCAATGTACCACTGAATGCTTCCAATTAAGATATTCACTGCACCAATGAATACTTCCAATCTGGATATATTCTATGTATTATTGAATGCTTCCAATCAAGATATTCACTGCACCACAGCTTGCTTCCAGTCAAGATATTCACTGTACCACTGCATGCTTCCAAACAGGATATTCACTGTACCACTGAATGCTTCCAATCAAGATATTCACTATACCACTACTTACTTCCAAAACTGGATATTCACTAAACCACTGAATGCTTCCAATCTGGATATTCAATGTATTACTGAATGCTTCTAATCAAGATTTTCACTGTACCACTGCATGCGTACAATCTATATATTCAATGTATATGTACCACTGAATGCTTCCAATCAAGATATTCACTATACCACTACTTACTTCCAAAACTGGATATTCACTAAACCACTGAATGCTTCCAATCTGGATATTCAATGTATTACTGAATGCTTCTAATCAAGATTTTCACTGTACCACTGCATGCATACAATCTATATATTCAATGTATATGTACCATTGAATGCTTCCAATCAAGATATTCACTGTACTACAAAATACTTCCAATCAGGATGTTCACTGTACCACTGAATGCTTCCAGTCAAGATATTCACTGTACCACTGCTTCCAATCAGGATATTCATTGTGCCACTAAATGCTTCCAGTCAAGATATTCACTGTACCACTGCTTCCAATCAGGATATTCAGTGTGCCACTAAATGCTTCCAATTAAGATATTGAGTGTAACACTGCATGCTTACAATCTAAATATTCAATGTATATGTACCACTGAATGCTTCTAATAAAGATATTCACTGTACCACTACTTACTTCCAAAACTGGATATTCACTAAACCACTGAATGCTTCCAATCTGGATATTCAATGTATTACTGAATGCTTCTAATCAAGATATTCACTGTACCACTGCAAATGTTCAATGTATATTTACCACTGAATGCTTCCAATCAAGATATTCACTGTACTACTAAATACTTCCAATCAGGATATTCACTGTACCACTGAATGCTTCCAGTCAAGATATTCACTGTACCACTGCTTCCAATCAGGATATTCAGTGTGCCACTAAATGCTTCCAGTTAAGATATTCAGTGTAACACTGCATGCTTACAATCTAAATATTCAGTGTATATGTACCACTGAATGCTTCTAATAAAGATACTCACTGTACCACTGAATGCTTCCAATCAAGGTATTCACTGTACCACTGCATGCTTCCAATCAAGATATTCACTGTATCACTGCATGCTTCCAATCAGAATATTCACTGTAACACTGAATGTTTCCAATCAAGATATTCACTGTATCACTGAATGCTTCCAATCAGAGTATTCACTGTACCACTGAATGCTTCCAATCAAGATATTCACTGTATCACTGAATGCTTCCAATCAAGATATTCACTGAATCACTAAATGCTTCCAATCAGGATATTCACTGTACCACTGAATGCATCTAATCAAGATATTCATTGTACCATTGCTTGCTTCCAATCTAAATATTCATTGCACCACTGAAACTGAATGCTTCCAATCAAGATATTCTCTATACCACTGCTTGCTTCCAATCTAAATATTCATTGCACCACTGAAACTGAATGCTTCCAATCAGGACATTCACTGTACCTCTGAATGCGTCTAATCAAGATATTCAGTGTACCGATGAATTCTTCAATCAAGATATTCACTGTACCACTAAATGCTTCTGATCTGGATTTTCACTCTACCACTGCATGTTTCCAATCAGGATATTCCCTTTACCACTGAATGCTTCCAGTCAAGATATTTTCTGTACCACTGAGTGCTTCCAATCAAGATATTCATTGTACTACTGGATGCTTCCAATCAGGATATTCACTCTTCTATTGAATGCTTCTAATCAGGATATTCAGTGTACCACTGGATGCTTCCAGTCAGGATCTTCACTGTACCACTGAATGCTTCCAGTCAAGATATTCAGTGTACCACTGCTTCCAATCAGGATATTCAATGTACCACTGAATGCTTCCAATTAAGATATTCAGTGTACCGATGAATTCTTCCAATCAAGATATTCACTGTACCACTAAATGCTTCTGATCTGGATTTTCACTGTACCACTGCATGTTTCCAATCAGGATATTCACTGTACCACTGCATGCTTCCAATCAAGATATTCACTGCACCAATGATTGCTTCGAATCAAGATATTCCCTTTATCACTGAATGCTTCCAGTCAAGATATTTTCTGTACCACTGAATGCTTCCAATCAAGATATTCATTGTACTACTGGATGCTTCCAATCAGGATATTCACTCTTCTATTGAATGCTTCTAATCAGGATATTCAGTGTACCACTGGATGCTTCCAGTCAGGATCTTCACTGTACCACTGAATTCTTCCAGTCAAGATATTCACTGTACCACTGGATGCTTCCAGTTAGGATCTTCACTGTACCACTGAATGCGTCCAATCAAGATATTCACTGTACCACTGAATTCTTCCAATCAAGATATTCACTGTACCACCAAATGCTTCTAATCAAGATGTTCATATCAAGTTAAGACAGTCTTCCTTTTCGTGCTCTTCTTCATGATTTTTATTCCAAGTAATGATGATACTCTTCCTGTATTTTATTCTCATATTATCTTGTCTTTAATGAGCAAAACATGAAATATGCCTGATCTATTCATATGATAATTGCATGTCTGTATCCTTTAGTCACAAAATGACATTGTGAAATGAAAGATAAAAGTACCTTCTTTGTTTTATTCAATACATCTGAGTATTGTGTAGTTAAGATATTGACCTTTGTAACAATTTGATTGCTTTTGAAAGCATTTTCTAAAATCAATTTTTATACAGTGGTATTTTTATAATAAATCCTACAATAGTTGTCTTTGTTTTCATTTAGTACTCCTCGTTAGATAGAAATGAAGGGGCATTTCTACCATCTTTGCTTATAATGACCTCCCCTCTGCCCATTCAAATGACCTTCCTTTAACGAGATGATCACCACTCCATTTATGACAGCACAAGCTTGGTTTTGGGGTGTGAACAGCTTATAACTTTTGCTGAAATCACCAGGGCAACTTTTTTAATTACTAAGCTAATTCACATTTTCATTTCTACAGAGGTTAATCTTACAGTATTGTAAGATTTATTTAACATTGGATTGATTTAAAACAACAATTCAGCATAAGCACTGATGAACTTTTTACTGACATTCCATAAATCAGATGAGTCATTACAACAAGCATGATTTGCAAGACATACAAACACTGCATAATACATTGATACAATTGGACAAAACACACAATGCAAAACTTAGAACAGAGCAAGCAAAGCATTTTAAAAGGCAATGATTACAAGTGAATTTAATATTGTGATAAATGAAAACCACAATATATGATAATTTCAACCACAAAGATTACTGCTAAAAATTGAAATTGAAATTAAATACAGAAGCACCAAATTAGAACTGTAAAAGCATGCTGCAATGTAGCTTGTGCCTTGCTTAAAAAGAAAGGAGATAACAGTAGGGCACTTGTCAGTACATACAGCAAGGACAGAGAAACAAAAAACACTGACACAAACATTAGCTGTCATCATCATGGTGGGGGAGTATTATTTACAGATATTACATTTACAGTCTTTACCATTCCAGAATAGCATTAAATTTTGATTGCCGTCTAAAGTGATTTGGTAGCTCTTGTAAATCTTTCAAGTGGGTCTGGTTGTATTTATTCTCATATTTCTTCCATCAACAAAACAATATTCCATGCCAATATATGGGCCACCAGGAAATTTTATATAAGTTGTAAAAAGAACTTGTGCGATCAGTTGTACTGGAATAAAAGTCAAAATTGTACATTTAAACTGTATTTCATGTGATACTAATTTTACATATGTTCCTCAGTTTGTTGGCGTATTCAAAATTCTTGCATCACAAATAAGTCCATTCTTGCATGTCATTCACATTTAATTTGAATTTGTATTAACATTGTTTAGAAAACTGTTTTTAAAAACTTGTATAATGACTTACATTCTGACCTACAATATTTAGCCTGCTATTTTGCATTATCATGAATGTGCTGTACAGCTCATGATGTATTTATTCCAGACCCAATGGATGCAGATGGAGATCCTGACACAAAAATCCTGACCTCAAAGGCCTTTGTCAGGGAAACAATGGCATCAATAGCATCTCATCCACTAGTCATAGAGAAAGTTTCGTACCAACTTATCTCACATCTTCAGTCATCCCATTCAAGTGAGAAAGGTAATATATCTAACACACAAGACCAAGAGTCAATAGTTTTTTTTTCAATAGCCATAGAAAAAGTTTTCCACAGTCATCACATTACAGGGAAGAAAGGTACTATATCTAACACACAAGACAAAGAATC
Source organism: Sinohyriopsis cumingii (assembly GCA_028554795.2). Classification (NCBI taxonomy): domain Eukaryota; kingdom Metazoa; phylum Mollusca; class Bivalvia; order Unionida; family Unionidae; genus Sinohyriopsis; species Sinohyriopsis cumingii. Next base: position 17,995,007 of record CM068830.1, read on the forward strand.
AATAGCTTCTCAATCTGATTAAAATCAGATCTCCACTGTGAAGATCTGACAGCAGCCACTTAGTGGTCATGTTCTGGTGACCTTTGAAGTGGCCAATAGAAATACATCTTTCAGAAATATGAAAATGAATCAAATCGTTCTGTACACTTTGATGCTTCTCAGACGTAATGCACAGTCTCACAGACATAAAGATATAAGACTGTATCAGATTGGCTGATAAAATTAGCAGTTAGGGTATTAATGAAAGTCTTTAGAACATGACCCCTAAGCAGTCACTGTCAGTTATTCACATAGGACAGTGGAGAACTTATTTTAATCAGACTGAATAGCATCTCTTCCACTGGTCATAGAGAAAGTTTTCCTAAGTCATGACATATAGGGAAGAAAGGTACTATATCTAACACACAAGACAAAGAATCAATAGCATGTCTTTCACTAGCCATAGAGAAAGTTTTCTGCAGTCATCAAGAAGAAAGGTAATATCTCTTGGGCTCTTGGGATAAATAATAATGGAATGAATCATATGCATGGTGTGGGATAAGAAATCATGCCCTTAAATGTTCATATTATTGGATGGAAGTATGCCACTTAACTTTTTCATGTCATTAAATGTTCTTACATTGGATAGAGCTATGCCACGTAACTTTCTCATGTCATTAAATGTTCTTACATTGGATAGAGCTATGCCACATAACTTTCTCATGTCATTAAATGTTCTTATATTTGATAGAGGTATCCCACATAACTTTCTTTCATACACAAACTGTCTCACATGTATGGGATTGAGAAAAGATGAAAACTAATTTTTGACACCTTTATTAATTGTAACATAATATAGTCACTTCCACACAGTGAGTTTGTAATTTTATGCCAAAAACTGTATTTCTTGTGTCACTTCAGTAAAGTTCTTGCTTTTCAAATTGCTTTAAACAGGGTTCCCACTGTACCGGGAAATTGGGAGAAAGTTGGGAGAAATGATAATTTTTTTCCCGACCGTGAAAAGTCCTTGAATTTTGCAAATATTGATGAAAGTCGGGAAAAACCCGGGAATTTTCCCCCACAACGTGACGCTCGAAACAATTACGTAATTGAGTCGTAACTGATCTGATTGTGAGTTTAATTTATCGATTTCTAATCAGAATATTAGGAGGTTGCAGTATGGATTATTTATGTGTTGCCATAAATATATTTGTTCAAACAATCCAAACATTCAGTGGATTAGATTCATCTAGTAGACTTTTTGTTTCACAGACAGCTCGATATTCATATTTTTTTATTATTATGGAAGGTATGAAAACCAGTCTAGCATCACAAGAGACCAGCATGGTGGTGTTAAAGCATAGTCCCTTAGCGGATGGGCTAGCAAACTTAAACATTGTTAAATCGAGTTATACCTGCATGAAATCAATATGAATTTTTTTTATTTTATCAGAAATTATTAGAGTATTAAAATCGTTATGTCTTTAATCTGCTGAAAGATGATGAAACTAATACGTTGATGAACTTTGAGCTGGATAAAACTAGCAATTTCGATAGCATGTCGCATGAGCACACAGAATCTCACAACCGTCATTTTCAAATATTGTAGAAATTTTTTTTAAAATAAAAACCGTATACTGGTTGTAATAAAAATACAAAAACGAAAGAGCACAAAATTCTCTATATTTATTCCGAGACCAACTTCGGAGTTTTGTTGTATCACGTGATTACAACATTAACATGTGCTCTCTCACGTAGGGAGCGTACGAAGCGGGTAACCAGACTACTCAGCTTGGCGAATCAGACTGGCCAAGTTTCTTGTAGTTGTTCTCGAAATAAATATGTTAAGAATTATATGTTCTTTCTGGTTTTTACAAAAAGTATCAGACTTTCATTTAATATAATTGAAATTTTGTACAACAACATTAAAAAGGAGTTTGTTCTTGATATCATGTGACTATTGGACTTCTGATGTCGTTGTTTGAGATTTGTGAAGTCATGTGACTATTAACGCAAATGGCGAGTACCGGGTCAGGTTTCATCTATGCTGAGTTTTGTCTAGTCTGTCAGCAGGTTAAAGACATAACGATTATAATACTTGCCATTTTTGAGAAAATAAGTAAGTTACCTATTGACTTCATGCAGGTATAAGTCGATATAACCTAGTTAAAATTTGGTAGGCCCACTGGTAAGCTATCTTACGGTGGCGGCAGATTCCAAATTTGTTATGTAATTGCTCTGAACCCACACGCCATCCAAAATGTCCAAATCTGAAAAAATGGGGTTGGAATATTAAGCAGAAACCTGGACTAGAAAACTTTCGAATCTCTGAGCTGAACTTTGGTGCGAAACTATTACACAGTGACGTGTAGCTTGAAGCATTGGTTTCAGATCTTAAATGGAATGCAAGAGAAATGGGAAATTGTTGTCCCTTTTATTACATATTAAGAAACAAAAATAGCCCATGTATCAATACAGGTTTGGGGACTGGTTTATTGAACTACAAGAAGACAAGTTGATTTTACAGAAAATTCAGTCCTTGTTTATACAACAGTATATAATTTTGAAGGTCTATTGTCAAAATTTAAATCAACCCTTTTGTAAATCATCAGTGTTTAAATCATGGAATTTTTAACCAAATTGTCTTAAGGAGTTTAGGTTGGTTGAAAAATCTTTGAGATTTTATTTCAGGGTTAATCTTTTTTTCGTAACAAGATAAGATTCTAAAACTTTGCATTTATTGGGTTTTTTTCATACTGTGATAGGAAATGTTTACTTTTGTATAACATGCACACATATTGCTCTAGAATTCTTTAGAATTAAAGGTTTGAAAGGAAACAAAATAATGTATGCTCATTATGTTGTTTCCATGTATCAACATAATGCAGGTCAGCAAATTAAAGTTAGAATTTGTATTCTGTACATTGAAATGGCTTTAAATTGCCAGTTTATGGGAATATAGTCAAATTTGTTTCGTGTGACTCATTTTGTGGTTTTGTATATGATCATCTTTTCTGACATATGTTTTGGAGAGTCTTGAAAGAAACATCTTCAGATTTGGAAAATGCATGTTTTATAATCCAAAATGTTCTTTAATTCCATTCAGTAATGGTCATATGTTAAACTTGAAAAAATTAATTTCATCCTAGAAAAAACCTGGAAAAGACCTGGAAATTTATATTTAGAAAAGCGTCAGAACCATATTTAAAGAAAAGGGTAATATTAGGCATCCAGAATTCAGATGATCCTTCATCGGTAAACATTTGAACTTTGTAATTGTATTTAACAAATGTTAGAAGTTTACCTGCATGTCTCAGTTTGTGTATTTTTTTACATAAACAAACCATAATATTATATTCCAGCTGTTTCATCTTTTCTATTGCCTGTATGATTAAACATATTTTTGTAATAACCTCTGTTTCTGGTTTTACAACTGCCATTTTGTTTTGATTGTCATCAGAGAAGTACTCAAGTAAAGATGTAGATTTAAGTACTGACTAAGCAAGACCAAGTACAAGTATCCATGTTTAATGTAATCAAGCTATCACCCTCTGAGTCTGAATGGGATTTAAGAAATAACAAACACATATGTGAGTGACAATGAAAAAAATGTATTATCCTCTCGTACTAATGATTATAAAATAAAGAAACAGGACAGTGAAATAAATACAAGAGTACATAGTATGAACCCAATGGAAAACAATGACGAAGAACAAATAAATAATTATTTGGAATATTCACTGACTCTGTGACATTATCTTAGATAGTCAAAACACTACCTTACCTCTTTTCCCTAGAGTCAACCACTATACTGACATTCTCTTGATAGTCAGACACTATAATGACATTTCTCTTTATAGTCAAACATTATGCTGACATTTCTCTTTATAGTCAAACACTATGCTGACATTTCTCTTTATAGTCAAACACTATGCTGACATTTCTCTTTATAGTCAAACACTATGCTGACATTTCTCTTTATAGTCAAACACTATGCTGACATTTCTCTTTATAGTCAAACACTATGCTGACATTTCTCTTTATAGTCAAACACTATGCTGACATTTCTCTTTATAGTCAAACATTATACTAACATTTGTCTTACATATGACCAATGTTTACTTGACGTTTCATATCATGCTCTTGACCTGCTTTCCCAGCTCCGTCACTTTAACCACCCATGCCTTCTATGCGCACACATGTTGGCACTTCTCCTGGCAGTCTTTCATCAGCATATATATATATATATATATATATATATATTTATAAAGAGAGAAAGATATTCCGGTTATGAAATGTCTACATTTTGCAACACAATAATATATATTTTCCACAGTCACGAAGTGTCTACATTCTTCAGTCTGATAGTGCCCTACAATGTCATTAAATGTAAGCCAATGCACACCTGACAGCTGTGTTTACTTATTGCAGATTTATTCTTAATTGTCTTTCAGAGGGGAATTTGGAAGAATTGTGTCATACAGCAAAGTGTTTATTTCAAGTTGTCAGTACTGGTGTGTCCCATCAGACTTTACCTGGCTTTTTTCATTCCAATCTACTTCCTGCCATATTTGACTTTGCCATCATCTTATGTAAAGAGTATTTCTCAAGGGATGACACTGAGGTTGAGGATTTACTCTCTTCATTAGCATGTTCCATTCGGGCTGTTGTTACACATCTGGAGAAAACGTATGTACAATTTTTTAAGTTTTGTAAATTTATCTTGCTTTCAAATTGATAAGTATGATATCCTAATTAGGGTTAAAATAATCTGAGTAGTCACAAAACTGCATGGATAATTGTCAGAATGTATTTTTGTGTATTTATTAATGGATAATTCTTTGATTGAGGTTTTATGTATTAATTTCCATTCTGCTCACCTGTGTATCAGCTGTGTTTTATTTTTTCTTTCTTGTCTTTTCACTTGTTTGTCTATATGCATCTATGCAGTTGTAGCTATTTTAGCATTATTTTTATTATTATTTAAGTCTAAAACAAATGATTAGTTCAAATATCACATTATTCAAAAGCAGACTCAGGCATAATTTAGAAACTTTTTCCATTTTTTTCCATTGTCCTTTGAAAGTTTTTATCTTCTTTGAAACCTTTTTCATAAAAGACCCAGCAATAAGTACTCTTGTTTTTTTGTTGTACCTTCTGAGAGAAGATACCAGACATAACAATGCTATTGCAATAATCACAGCAGCGACACCATCTCAGTGTTCAGAGTTTTTGCGCAAGCCAATGAAAGTATTTTTAAGCAAGCCAAAATAATTATCTTAATGCAGACATTAATAAAAATTTTGTGCAAGCGAATAATAAAATTTGTATGCATGACACTATTTAAGTTTTTGTAATTCAAATATTAAACTTTTTTGCAGGTCAATAATAAATCTTTTGTGGAATGCAGGTTGTTATGCAAGCAAATATTTAAGTTTGTGTGCAAGTCTATAAAAAAGTTTATATGCAAGCAGATAAAGTTTATGTGCAAGCCAACGCCAAGAAAGGAGAGTCTTGTTTTATGTTCGTATCATTCAAGTTAAAAATTCTCATTTTCTGCTTTAATGTTTAAAATATTCCATTTTTTTTTGTTGCAATTTTGTGCTAAAATTTTCTTTTATAATTAAATTTGTTTTCTGTTTCTTTTTTCAGTCAACTTGAGACACTGTTAAACAGTGTTGTCAAACTGTATCTTGACGGCAGTTGTGAAGATATGAATCTCAAAAATTTGCCCCAGACAGATAAATTTAGACCTCTACAGGTATGTTAGATGATACAAGGCCAATATCTTTAAAATTGCTATACTTCTCAACCTTCTGAGCAGTCTCAGGGGAGGGGGTGAGAATCATAAAGTTTGTTTTGCCATCACAAAGGTAGGAGCAGTTATGTAAAGTTGTAAAATTTTTATTTGCTTTTTTATAAACCTATTTTAAAAAATGGCCGGAAAATCAATTTTTAATATTTTTGTTGTTGTTGACGCTTTTTATATACTTTCAGATAAAGCCTAGCAGGTAGACTAAGGATTGTCATATGTCATTACCACACATGTATATACACATTAACAAGCGCACACACGTGTACTTCATGTATATCTACCTACACATTAACAAGCACACACACACATGTACACCATGTATACATCCACATTATAAGCACACACACATGTACACCATGTATACACACATTTACAAGCACACACACATGTACACCATATATACATCCACATTACAAGCACACACACATGTACACCATATATACACACATTTACACAAGCACTCACATGTACACCATGTATACATCCACATTATAAGCACACACACATGTATACACACATTAACAAGCACACACATGTCCACCATGAATACACACATTAACACACACACACATGTACACCATGTCTACATCCACATTATTAGCACACACTTGTACACCATGTATACACACATTAACAAGCACACACACATGTAGACCATGAATACACACATTAACATGCACACACATGTACACCATGTCTACATCCACATTATAAGCACACACACATATACACCATGTATACACACAGATTAACAAGCATACACACATGTACAAGTGAAGACAACAAGCTTTGTAAAATTTTAAAAAAATATTTATTTCCCTAGAAAACAAAGTAAAAATGACAAAAAGAACTTACAGTTTTAGGAATCAAATCCAAAAATATTCCAAGAATAATCCAAGAATTAAAAATTAGAAGTCCTACTAATAAAATGTTCTAATGAATCTAAGTTCAAGTCCCAATGAAATTCAAAATGGAAGGCGATGACGTATGCTATACAGACATGATTTTTCTCCATTTTAAAGTGGAATTCCACTTTTCTTCTGACTTGAATCAGATTTTTCTTGATATAGTCCGTTTTTTATATCATCTCCGATCCGGTTTTTTTAAAACGGTCTGTCCAATCCCATTCCATAATGACCCTTGTAAATATTTTATTCCATATATTAGTTAACACAAAACTCTTATAAAGAGTATTCTGATTGGCCAAAGGTTTAAATTCATCCAATGAATCTTCGTGTAATAGAAACTGATGGCAGTGGAAAGAAGAAGCATGCTTGCAAAACATGGTGTACCTGAGTTGTTGAGAGAGAGCATGACATGAAAAGTTTAGATAAAGGTTTAAAAATGTATTGAAATGGGATTGGCTGGAGCGAAAAGTTGACAGAAATTTAGTTGGTCAGTTTATAAGAAAACTGAACACTAGAGGACTGGCATTTTGTTGTTGTTGTTGTTGTTATAGGGTTTAACGCCATTTTTCAGCACAAGATAAGCTATACATGGCGGCCAGTATAAATGGTGGAGGAAGAACCCGGGAAAACCCCGGAAAGAACCACCGACCCACGAGAAGCTACTGGCAAGCTTTCTCACATATCCACATTGGCCGAGCCCGAGACTCGAACCTACGCAGACAGAGGTGAGATGGCAGTGATCCGTGACGGAGAGCGCTTTAGACCATTCAGCCACTTGGGGCCCCCTGGCATTTTGTGACTTCTGCAAGAAAGATCTGAATTATCATAATCACGGTTGGAAGAGTTTGGAACAGCACCTACAAAAGAAGCTCCATACGGAAAAATCGAAGCTCAGAAGGCATTTGGAAAAAGTGTAATTTATTATGATGAGAAGAAAGATTTCTTGCATGAGAGAACAGATGTAGCCTTCTGTCGGAATATGCACACTACATGTTGCCAACACAAGCACCAGCTTGAAAGGAAAAAGGCTCTCATTGAGATGGAAAAGAAATGATTGCACATTGAGCCAAAAACATTGGTAACAAAAAGGAGGGCTAAAGAAATCTAGCATATCAACTGGTTGTGTCATTTGGAGAAAAAGACAAGTGAATGTAAGGGATTATTTGTATATAGTTGATGTACTTTGGTGTTTATTTTACAGATTTGTTATGAAAAGAGAGAAGTATAATATATTTGCTGCAAAAATTGACAAATTATTGTGATGTGATGATGATGTGAACACTGACATGCACATGAAATAACTTTAGCATCAATAGTATTGGAGAACAAATTCATGTGACTACGAATATTGTGAAATTATTGAAGTAAAGTTGAACATTTTCTGTAAATTTATTAGTTTTTCAAATGATTATTTTGGTTTATTTTATGATCATAACTTGTAACAGGAGCAATTTTTTATGAGTGTAAAATGCGTTCTTGGCAGTACCCAAATATTGGGTGCACTGCCCCTCAAGACCTGGGGGAAGACCCCCAAAACCCCCGTAATTTTTTTTATAGAAGACCAGAATCATGTCTGGCCATAGTCAGTGTAGTACTGATGTGTCTACAGTTCTTTTTTGAACCACAGAAAATAATATTCCAGATTTGAATTCCAAATAAAATGTAAATAAATGTCTTTGTCCAAGAATTCTTTACAAGCACTTAAATATTTCCAGGGAAAAGAATTAATCTTGTAGAATCCAAATAATTTGAAGAAAAATTAAACTTTTACTCCAACTGGTCACAAGAGAATTAGCACCTTGATGTCTAAGTCTTTAAAAGCCCAACTGACTAAATTCTGTATAGAAAAGGTCATACAATAATTTAAGATGCAAAACAGATTCCTGTATGAGGGTCACGTGATCACTTTCTAGAACAAGATAGAAACTAAACATGCTTAATACCACATACTCCCATTACAGCCTCGATTTCACTAATATATCCCACACTAAAAATGAATTAAAAAAAATTTAAAAAGTTGTTTACTTCTACTCTTTCTGATTCACAATCAAGGTAAGGAACTAGGTCAGCTTTTAGATACAAAGTTCTATTATTAGGTGTTAAAAAAAAACAGGGAGAAACTAATTTTTGAAAAATATCAAATTACAGTTTAAAAAATTACATTGCATAGCATTAATGGAATAAAAAAATTAAAGCTAATACATATACAATTAAATCAGATATAAATTAAATCAAATATACATAACAATCTATACATCCACATTACAAGCACACATAGATGTACACCATGTACACCCACATTAACAAGCACACACACACATGTACACCATGTATACATATTAACAAGCACACACACACATGTACACCATGTATACACATTAACAAGCACACGCACATGTACACCATGTATACACATTAACAAACACACACACATGTCCACCATGTACACACACACATTACAAGCACACACACATTTACAACCACACACACACATTAACAAGCACACTCTCATCAAATAAATAAAATATACAAAGTATCTGTTCTTAAAATCCATTAAATTGTAGTTGCTGTCATTGCTGCTGTCAACTAATTTATTGGAGGTTTTAAAATTAATTTAGATTGCATCTTTAGAAACTGGATGGTACTTTTGTTCAAAATTCCATGAAGATCTTGTTAATTTTCTAAAAACTGAAAATTATCTTTCTACATCTGTGTCGATGCAGAGTGTTAAGTGTTTGCAGTATGTGCAAAGTGTTAAGTCTGCAGTAGGTGCAAAGTATTTTGTGTGTGCTCTTGCTGGTGTTTGCAGTATGTGCAAAGTATGAAGTGTTCCCCCTTGCTGGTGTTTGCAGTAAGTGCAAAGTATTAAGTGTTTGCAGTAGGTGCAAATTATTAAGTTTTCACCCTTGCTGGTGTTTGCAGTATGTGCAAGGTATTAAGTATTCCCCCTTGCTGTGTTTGCAATATGTGCAAAGTGTTCAATCTTTGCAGTAGGTGCAAAGTTTTAAGTGTTCCCTCTTGCTGGTGTTTCCAGTATGTGCAAAGTATTAAGTTTTTGCAGTATTTGAAAACTATTAAGTGTTCCCTCTTGCTGATGTTTGCAGTATGTGCAAAGTATTAAGTGTTTGCAGTAGGTGCAAAGTATTAAGTGTTCCCCCTTGAAGGTGTTTGCAGTATGTGCAAAGTATTAAGTCTTTGCAGTAGGTGCAAAGTATTAAGTGTTCCCCCTTGAAGGTGTTTGCAGTATGTGCAAAGTATTAAGTCTTTGCAGTAGGTGCAAAGTATTAAGTGTTCCCCCTTGAAGGTGTTTGCAGTATGTGCAAAGTATTAAGTGTTTGCAGTAGGTGCAAATTATTAAGTGTTCCCCCTTGAAGGTGTTTGCAATATGTGCAGAGTGTTAAGTGTTTGCATTAGGTGCAAAGTATTAAGTGTTCCATCTTTCTGGTGTTTGCAGTATGTGCAAAGTATTAAGTGTTCCCTCTTGCTTGTGTTTGCAGTATGTGCAAAGTGTTAAGTGGTTGTAGTAGGTGCAAAAGTAGTAAGTGTTCCCCATTGCTTGTGTTTGCAGTATGTGCAAAGTATTAAGTGCTCCCTCTTGCTGGTGTTTGCAGTAGGTGCAAAGTGTTAAGTGTTTGCAGTATATGCAAAGTGTTAAGTGTTTGCAGTATATGCAAAGTGTTAAGTGTTCCCTCTTGAAGGTGTTTGCAGTAGGTGCAAAGTGTTAAGTGTTTGCAGTATATGCAAAGTGTTAAGTGTTCCCTCTTGAAGGTGTTTGCAGTAGGTGCAAAGTGTTAAGTGTTTGCAGTATATGCAAAGTGTTAAGTGTTCCTTCTTGCTGCCATGCCTCACAACATCAGACCCCATTAACCATGAGTTTTAAAATATGATTTTGCTGGGCTTAGCTCACTGCAGATGGCTCATCCTTCTCTGAATCAGAGCTTCATTTCAACATGTTGACTTCAAAAATAAATCACACTCCAATAGTGACACCATGCCTGCCCAACCTTCTAGACAGTTTTTGGAATCTTGAAGAGTGTCTTTTTTGGTCATTGCATGTCATACAAATAAGCCTGATTTTTTTAACTGAGAATAAGTTATCTACTTATACATAAAATTAATGGAAATTCAGCCACAAGAAAATAAACTAAGCCCCTTTCAGTGTTTAAGTGTGTGTTTATAACAGTGCTCCAGATGTTCTGGCATTTATAGTCGTAAGCTGAATAAACCAAAATAAACCCCGACATTCTTGTTTACAGAACTCAGTTGTAAAGAGATGAATGATGCTGACACATCCATTGTTATTACTTCATCATTTCCCTGTTACTGTCAAACTAAAGTTTCTTGTTTCAGAACTTTAATTTTTCAGATAATTTCAAACAGTTGGTGGATGTGGGTAGAGGAAAGGCCCATGGGACACCCAACGTGTTTATTGTGTACAAAATGTACATAAATGGATGCATGTCATGTGTTCTATGGTTAGAGGAAGCTTGGGACTCTGCTTAAAGCCATCACACATATGGAAGGAAGCACATTCTTCCCCTTCTGTATTAATAAATCTCACTTAACTATAAATACTGGTACTGCCCTGGAGCCAGTAACATATATTTCATAAAGGATTTTCTGCATTCCCCTGAATAAATGAGGGAGGAGCAGTACCTTCCCTACATCAGACTGCGTTTACCCTAATAAGACAGGGAAATGTTGCTACATTTCTGAGATAGTAAAAAGATACTTCTTTAGGGTCCTAAATAAAAGAGGGTATAGCAGCGCCTTCGCAAAACATGGTAGTGAGTTTTCTAAAGAAGGCATATTCTATCATTATGGGCAAGTAACTTGCATGGTCTGAGTGCACTCCCCAACTACAGTTTACTACTGCTTCCTCGATCTTGATTGTTAGTCAAATTGCAAAATGGTTGAGCAAAGGTAAAGAAATGGTGAGACAGAATAAAAGTTTGTCTGTCCCCTTTTGCTACATCATTGACCTGCCTGGCCTCTGAAACACCCTCACTTGGAAATTTCACAAGTGGACATTTCAGTGGCTTCTTTTGCACATATCTCTGTTATATTTTAGAGTCAAAAGCCAGGTTATTAGTGACCATAGCTTCACATGCTGATCTGTTTTGAGCAGCTTCCTTCAGTTTTCTGAAGGAAGAATCATTATTATCACCTATTGCCTTGCAGTGATTGTTAGAGCCTGTGATGAAGACTTTGTGACATGCAATGTCTATGGCGATGGTGTAGTCAGCCTGTGGCAAAGACTTTGTGACATGCAGTGTCTAAAGTGATGGTGTAGTCAGCCTGTGGAGAAGACTTTGTCACATGCAGTGTCTGTGGCAATGGTGTTGTCAGCAGAGCTTCTTCATCTATGTAGATATGTATCATTGGACTCGTCATTGTTTTTTCTTGAACATAGCAAAAACCTTCTGAGGGCTGCACCCCTGAATTCGGACACTTTATTTGGTGGGCTCATTTTCACTATTGCCTCTCCAGGTTTTATGGATGAACAACTTAAGTCCCTTGTATCAGTTCATGACCCATCAAAATTGGCCAGTGTCTGCACACATCCTAATCGAGTCATGGATCAGCCACAATTCTTACCAAAGCATAATACACAACAACAACAGGAAAGTTGCCAACCCTCCAATAAGTGTGCTACACAAATGCAAAGCAATAAGTGGAGAGACAAGGGTAGGGGAATGTGGTCTACTTTTGCTTCCACCCACAGAAACAAAAAGGGGAAAGACATGTCATCCCTAGGGACACCACTTCCACAGTAAATACTTCTTCCTTTAGTATTGGCAGGTGCTCGATTGGCTGTCTTTGGAGGCCTGATGGAACATCACAGAAGGTCACTGGGTCTTTTCTGTTGTGGAATGTGTATGTCTGTTCTTCATAGAAGTCCCTTCTCTTTCAAGGACACCATCTTCTTCGATCTATCAAACAAATTAAAGGAAGAACTGCATATCCTTCTTCAGAAGGGCACAGTGGGGAGGGTTCAAAACATCAAGTTACCAGAGTCATGGGAGTAATAGCTGTGCACTTGAGATACATGAGGATCCAGTATTTCAATGACACAACACAAACAGCTCCTATGCAGACACATGACCCACTGTTGGTCTGTGGTAACACAGTTGGGACTGATCCCAAATTTAGAGAAATAAAAACTTGTTCCATCTCAAGATTTCATGTACATAGGAATTAATTTCCTTCCTCCCTGGGCCAGGTTCATGTTCCCCCAGAGAGGATACACAAAATCATGGAACCAGACCTTGGCTCACATCAGCAGTCCTTAACCAGGTAAAGTGTCAAGAGACAGTCACAGAAAGTCTATCACCAGTCGCTGAGCACCAAACACTGGTCACTGGGTCACCATACACTGAAAACCAAATGCTGGATACTTGGCACTGATCACCAGATAAATGTTATGTAGGCTGCCATGCTTGATGCAGAGAAATTCAGAGGCTAATCCCTTCAATGGCCTTGCATGGTTTAAAGAATCAACAACACTGGTCCTGGCTAAACCAGAGAAGAAACATAAGCCTGTGACTCTTTCTTCTAAATGTTTTAGAACAGAAACTAAAAGAACCATCAGACTTATTAAAACTCTTTTACACCCATCTTTCTCATGACATGGTGGCCAGAGGTGCCAGGGGAGAAAGACTGTTGATTCCCTTTTCCTAAGAGAGAAACAACCCTCCCTAGGGAGTCATGCCCTCTCTTGTCAAGTTTCTCCTCAGTACTCCAGTATGTGCTAGATTTTTCCATTTTCAATAGGTTTTTGGTTTTACCTCATGGACAATCGGTGGGTTCTTTCTACAGTATGGGAAGGTTATCGGTTTGACTTTAGGATCGTCCACCTCTTTCAAAGTCCCCAGTCAGGTTCCACCAGTTTGACTTACAGGATCCTCCACCTCTTTTAGAGTCCCCCATCTGGTTCCACCAGTTCCAGATGATATCTGTATGGCAAGAGGTGTGTATTCTTCAAAGGAAGGGCACAGTCGAGAGGATGATGAACATCCTAGTCCAGGGTTTTATTTTCCAGATCTTTCTACTTTAAAAAGGGGAAAAGTTTCTATTATTCATCTTTCCCCATTGAGCATATTTCTTCTGCAATAGTGGTTCAATATGGATAGGTCTGCTTCAGCCATTAGGCCAGTGATAGAGCTGTCTGTATTGTTCTTCAGGCTGCCTATCTTTACGTTGTCGTCAGGAAATTCATGAGTTATGTATGTGATAGGATCTTTCAATTTTGGGCTCCTCCTTTAGGTCTAGCTTCACTCTCATAGTCTTCACCAGGGTGATTGGTATAATAGCAGCTCATTAAAGTCATTTTGGGTTTCTGGCTTAGAATCACCAAGTTCCTATTGTACTTACGCTATGAATGATTAAGATAGACTCCTTTGTCCAGTTAGAGCTTTGCATTTCTGTCTAAATCAAAGAGATGGGGAAAAGGCCATAATTGTCTGATTTCTCCTTCTCAAAGGTATGTTTGGCAGCCACCATCTTGAGGTGGACTGTTTGCACTATTAAAGGATCTTTATAGTAACTGACTGAGATAGATCAATCTTAGAGTCTGGACTAATACTGCATCTTGGGTTACTTTAAATCAATCTTCTTTGGATAATATTATGATAGCCAGATTTCAGGCAATCATACTAAACTTTCTTGTTGGTTTACTTTTGATCAGTGTCACACAGGAATGAGGGCAATTGTGCTTTGGGTTCAAGTGTATTAGCCCAGTAATGTCACACTGGTGTGGGGGCAGTTGTGCTCTGGACTCAGTTGTATTAGCCCAGTAGTGTGCCACACTGGATTCAGGGCAGTGTTTGCTTTGTGCTTTATTGTATCAGCCTAGCAATGTCACATAGGAGTGCGGCAGTTGTGATTTGGGTTCTATTGTATCAACCCAGTATATTACACTTAGCAAAGTTGCATATAAATTTTACTGACTAATATAACTTTCATATTTTGTGATAAATATAATCTGGTATTAACTAACTCTTTTAAATACTCATTAGACAAGAACCTCTTTAAGTACTCATTAGATGTGATCCTCTTCAAGTACTCATTAGACATGATCCTCTTCAAGTACTCATTAGACATGATACTCTTTAAGTACTCATTAGACATTATACACTTCAAGTACTCATTAGACATCCTATTTAAGTACTCATTAGACATGATCCTCTTTAAGTACTCATTAGACATGATACTCTTTAAGTACTTGTTAGACATGATACTCTTTAAGTACTCATTAGACATGATACTCTTTAAGTACTCATTAGACATGATACTCTTTAAGTACTCATTAGACATGTTACTCTTTAAGTACTCATTAGACATGATACTCTTCAAGTACTCATTAGACATGATACTCTTTTAAAAAATCAATAATTGTACCCCATTTAGTGCAAGGACTTGGGGCACATAATAGTACTATATTCATTTCATGGATTTCATATTTGACAGCCACTCATGTAACCTCATGAACATAATCAGAACAATGTTTAAAGAATTGGTTTCAGCTGGATTAATAAAATATTTTCTTAATATTTCAGGTCGAATGGAATGAGTGTTCTCCAATGGTCACACTTCTAACATCAGTTCTGTGTGCAATTCCCACACATGTAAGTGCCTAATATACATTTATCTGTATAAAATATTGTTCATTTATCTAGACTGTGTTCATCCAAATTAGTATGAATTCATTTTTTGACAGGTAGCGATTTTCATGGGTTTTGTGGTTACACAAATCCAATAAACAATTATTTCACTTGAATATATTAGCTTATCACATTAGTATTAGGAATTAAACACTGCTGTCTCCAAGATGAAGACTTCTTGGAAAGATTAAACATTGTCATTTTTCTTCTTTAGATATGTTACCCAATCATAATACCTTAGGAAAACTACTACTACTACTTCACAAATCCAGCCCTCCCAGATAATACTTTTAGCTAAGGGAAGCAAAAAGTTGTCTGCCTACCTAGGTGGTGGTAGGGCAGAGTGATCTCCCCATGGTATGTGAAGAAGCATGCTCTCACCACGAGAGACTGCCCCAATGACAGTTTCAACTTTGGAAACAGACCACTATACGTTTTAAGAGTCCATTTACCTTAAAAGAAAGTATACTCTGCTCAATTTCCACCAACTTTTCTCTTTTTCTAATGACAACAAAGTTCTGTCTTTTCAATTTGATAACACTTTGACATCTTGTCATATTTAATAACACTTGGTCACTTGCATAGGTAGTCTTGTTTAACAAGACAAGTTGAGGCTACAAATATTTTTCTATGCACACGAGTCCTTATGCCTTTAAGAAACTCTTTATATATAGATATATATAATTCCATCATTACTGGTACATTCAGGTGACTTTTCTTTACCAAGGCATTCTTAGTGTCTGGACACAATGCTTCAATCATTTTACCTGTTCAGGCAATTCTTGACCCTTGCTACAGGTAGTATTGTAATTAAGATCATCAGCTATCGCTATTTTTCATGTAACATTCATATGGTATATCTCTGCACCCACCCTGTGTTCAAAACAAAGATAGGTGCAGTCCAAGGGTTTATAATTTCTCCTTCCTACAGGTGGTAGTGTCAATTATATTATACCTGTATGTTTTGTGCAGGCAAAGAAGATGCTTGTTCTCAAGTGATGTCACTGGAAGATTCAGACTTCTGAACCTCCATTGAGGACATTTTCTGCCTTTTACCCCCAGAATTCTTCCCTCTTCCTCCTCCTTGAACTACCTGGACCAGAACTCTAGCATCTGTTGATATTATGATGAAAAGGAAGAATCCAGCTTCATATTGCTTTCACAGTCTGGGGAGAGTTACAGACATTTTGAATCCAGCTTCAGATTGCTTCCACGGTCTAGGGAGAGTTACAGACATTTTGAATCCAGCTTCAGATTGCTTCCACGGTCTAGGGAGAGTTACAGACATTTTGAATCCAGCTTCAGATTGCTTCCATAGTCTAGGGAGAGTTACAGACATTTTGAATCCAGCATCAGATTGCTTCCATGGTCTGCATTTTGAACTGCTTTCACCATCAGTTACAAGATCCAAGCATCAACCAACTTTTCATCTAACAAAATGACTCCCATCAAATTTTCATTGGCAGTTCTACTTTGGCATATACCAGTGTTCCATTTGGAAACCACAGCCATCGACTGTGATATTGCCACTTTGAAGATGACAAAGCCATGCTCTTTATGGTCTTTGATAACACAAAGCAGTTAGTATGCAATATCATAGCTCTGGATTCTCTGTTGGACTTCGTCTCTATGGCTCTTTTCCAACAGGCGGAACAAAGCTTATCTTCTTCCACTCTGAATACCTCAGGGCATGCATGGAAGTTGGTCAATAATGGTCGAGTGCTGAACAGTGCCACTCAAGACACTTTGGCCAGTTCCATAACAAGCCAACAAGGAGATCAGTTTCCCTCCCCCACAACCACCACAGCATTGATACAGGAATATTCCAAGAAATCAACAAAAAGATGCAAGGGCCACACAGGACAACAAACCTCTGAAAAACCATCCTGTCAAAGCTCCTGTAAAAAGCCACAGTTCTCACAAACCAAATTGGATAAAATACAGAGGGGATCCTATTGTTTGCTCCAATGTTTCTCCTTCAAACAGCCTCCTCGTATAGAAAAATGATAAATCACCACCACTCTGCCCTTTCCACAGGGGGGCCCCGAGTGGCTGAGTGGTCTAAAGCGCTCACCGTTCTGGATCACTGCCATCTCACCTCTGTCTGTGTGGGTTCGAGTCCAAGGCTTGGCTAGCATGGGTACATGGGAAAACCTACCAGTAGCTTCTCATGGGTCGGTGGTTCTTCCCTGGGTTTTCCAGGGTTCTTCCTCCACCAGTTATACTGGCCGCCATGTATAGCCTATCTTGTGCTGAAAAATGGCGTTATACCCTAGAACAGCAACAACAACAACAATAATTAGAAGGTCTGTTACCAAAATTATAATATAGGAAGTGGCCAGGTATATGTATAGGGAAATTCCAATAACCTAGACCAAGACCCAAATAAATATGTTTACTTACGTTAATAATGATCCTAATATTAAACACACACTCCTAGAACATGTTTTAGCTTTGTATTAGTCTACAGATTCAAATAAAACCAATAAGTCAGGTCAAGTAGAAAATGAAACTTGATTCAGGACAAAGTCAAGTCAAACATATAATGTTACATTACAATAGCATAGAATGAATTTTTTTTTTTTAAATTTAAAAAAATAACTAGCAAACAATGCAAAATTAAATATACATAACAGTACAGAGTCAAAGTGTCAAGTTTTACTGTTTTGTACTATAATTGGTAGAGCAGAGAGAGGCGTGCAAAAACAAAGTTTACAGATAGTGATGTCCTTGCGTTAAATGCCAAGATTGTATCAGTAACTTTCTAAACTTAACACAGATTGTTCCATAGGCTAGCAGGACCAGCTCTTCTGGAAATCAACTGACTCTGCAGACAATCAGCTGGCTTGCCCAATCAAATAAAAATAATTAATGTGTAAATTAAGAAACATGAAAACATGTTATGCAAAACAATGGAACATACTTAGCATCAACATTTTTTGTCAAACTTCAGGATTTAATAGAATTTATTTTACTAACAATTTTGAAAAACATTAGCTAGCCCTGTGACTTTCAGTACTGACTGGCCCTCCTCAAAACCCACATGCCATAGGCCAGCAGCCAAATTCACCCCATCTTCTTAGTAGGGATACAACAATGACCCCTCTCTACCATGTATTCTCAGACTTAACCTTTAGTGACCATCACATCAGGTTAACTGAGGGATGAAAGGTGGACTGCTATGGAGGTGACAGTGTTACAGCCTGCCAAGTTACTGCTTGAATCACAGCTGACGTACTGGATTCAGGAAATGGTGTGCAGAAGATGACTTCCGGGGACATTCCTGCAGTTTGCATACAAAAAACATGTTATCAATTCCGCATTCTCCTTTTTGGCTTAGAGACAGTTGCCTGGGCTGTTACAAAACTACTAAATTGTATGATCTCCCAGTTCGATATGACTTCATCTGCTTCCACATTACCATATTTAGACAACATCCTCCAGAAAAATGTGGTAAATTCAATTCTAGTCAAAGAAAGAACAATCTCATTTCCCATATACATTATCCAGGTTTTTTAATCAATTTGGAAAAGTCTGATCTTTGTCCATTCCAACAGTTTATCAATCTGGTTATGGAATTTCTCACACACCTGAACTTGGTACATCATCCCCACCTTCTGGTGGTCAGAATCATTGATCTTGCTGTGTCCATTTCCAACAAGAAATGGATAACATCCAGGGAGTTTCTGCAGCTCCTCATATTGTTATATGCAGTATGCAGATCTTGTCCCACAGAGTCATCTCTACTTATACCCATTGCAGATGGACTTGCTGTCTCAGTGGTGCCCCTTGTCATTATCGCTTGATTACAAAATCAGGATAACGAATGAGAATGTATTATTCCTGGACCAGTGGTGCAACCATGGTTGATTCATGGCATGAATACCTCTTGAACAGCTGCAGCTGGATGCAACAGTGTGTACAGATGCAAACAAAATTGGTTGGGGAGCCGACCTTTTACCTGGTTTTGAACACCATCGTCCACTACAACCAGTTACCCGGCTTTGAACACCATCATCCACTACGACCTGTGACCAGACTTGGAACACCATCATCAACTACAACCAGTTACCAGGCTTTGAACACCATCCACTACGACCTGCTACCAGGCATTAAACATCACCATCAACTACGACCTGCTACCAGGCATTGAACACCATCATCACCTACAACAAGTTACCAGGCTTTAAATACCATCATCAACTGTGACCAGTTACCAGGCTTTGAACACCATCTTCAGCAAGTAGGCTCTAGAGGACATGGATCTCCATGTCAATCTCTTCAAGATGAAAGCTATCATAAAAGCCTTTTGTTTTTAAATGACCATCTTCAGAACAAGGTCATATAATGTTAGGCAAATGGTAGAAAAGTACCTTCAAATAAGGCAGTAGTAACTTTACTTCTTGAGTTTTTACCTACAAGACTTGGATCCACAATGACACACTCTGAATTTGGTAGGCCAGTCACAGTCATAAAAGCTGCTGCCAGATCCAGTTGACATCAGCACAACTTATGTACAGGCAACCAGTGCAGCTTTTCTAGCTTCCCCTGGAAATTGTATATGGTAAAAAGATCTTGTTATTCTTTCTAAACATAAACCATCTCATCCGGAGTTGTGCTGCTTGCAAGTTAGGTTAGTTAACCTTCATATGTGGAATTCAGTCTTCTTCCATTTGAGGTTACCTGACTGAGGTATAGGTTGGATGCTCAACATTGCCCCCATGTATTACCTATTCTGCTAATGTTAATGTGATCAGTGTTTGAATGAAAAAGCAAATTTTTCAGTAAATTGTTTCTTCTAGAATACTTATCCAACTACATCACTATCCCACTTCCGCAGTGTAAGCATCCAATTTAACAATGTTCTGCTAAGCTTAAGACTAGCACACCTGTCTGCAGTAAGTGGAGGTAATGGCCAAGAGTTGTTGCCCTTTGTATAATATAAACAGGAAAGATGATTTTTTGTCTTTGAAAGGGCTGGATTCAGAAGGTAGTAAGGCTTAATGTAAATGATCAGGTAAGTATTCAATGATAAACATATTTTACTGAAATTTTGCCCTCTCATCACTGTTTGACTTTGTTATGATTATGTTCTAATTAAACACGCTGTTCTGTTCAGCAATTTTTAGTTGGCATCATGTTGATTGCATCATAAATGTACAGAAATTTCAAATTTTTAAACATCATTCTTTTATATTTCTTTTTACCTGAATTAGAATAGCAGTTGTGTAAAAAAAAAAAAAAATTAAATTATGTTTGAGCATTGTAAAGAGATTCCAGTGTACTTTATTTCCAGGTTTGCATTCCACGAGAGGGAGAAATTTTACATATTCTGACTCAGCTGGTCAAGTCTTGGTGTTCATCAAGGTATCCTCACACTGCTCTTTACAAACTTTTGGCTGGCCTGGTTAACAAGCTTAATAATGGTATGTACTATTTATTATTGACCTTAAATATACTAGCATGTAAGTATATTCTGTTACATATTGGATGAAAAATCTCTTCTGGTTTGACAAACCTTTCATTGAAATGAGTTTTTGGTAGAACTACCAGGGATGTATAATATTTATTTATCTTTATGCAGTATTGTTTCTTTGATTTCACGTGTAATTTGTGTCTTTGCTATGTGTTGTGTATATATATAAACTTATTATTGGAGCATGGAACATCCATACTCTCATGGACAAAGAGAACTTAGCAAGACCTTACAGGACAACAATCCTAGTTGCTAAGGAGCTTTCACACTACAGTATTGACATGCAGCCTTGAGTGAAACCAGGTTCGCAGAGGAGTGTTCTCTGACAGAGCTAGAAAGCGGCTATACCTTCTTCTGGAAAGGAAAAGCCCAGAATAAAGACAGGATCCACGGAGTTGACCTGGCTATCAAATCAGGTCTTTTGAAGCAGCTTCCAGACCTGCCTGTTGGTATCAATGAGAGGCTAATGAAATTGCGACTACCCATCAGCCACAAATGCCACACAACTATCATCAGCGCCTACGCCCCTACCCACATGAGCCCAGCGGAAACCGTGAAGCAGTTCTGTACTGTTTTCAGTTCCAGCTGACAACAAGATCATACTTCTGGGGGACTTCAATGCCTGTGTTGGCTGGGATCATGGTTGATGGAATGTTGTGCTTGGCAAGCACAGTGAACAACAAAGGCCTGCTCCTACTCAGCAATGCACAGAATTTGACCTCTTAATCACAAAGTCAAAATGGCAAACAAACACAAGAACACTGGATGCACCCCAGACCTTGCCAATGGCACTTAATCGACTATGTAATAGTCCACCAGCATGATGTACAAGATGTACTCATCACCAAGGCCATGCAGTGAGCGGAATGTTGGACAGCCCACAGACTAATCCGAACTACCATAAAGCTGCGCATTGCTCCACATCACCCAAGGCATCCTAAGCCGTTGCACACAGCCTTCAACATTGTCAAATTCCAGCAGCCTTCCACCCAGCTCAAGTTCCAGAAGAGCCTAGATGACAAGCTGTCAACCAATGGACCTATATGTGGAAATGTCTCCGAGAAATAGAACAAGTTCAGGGACATAAGAGAAACAGATATGGCGACTCTGGGCCCCAAGAAGCAAACCAATCAAGACTGGTTTGACAAAAACAATGGTGCCATTGAAGATCTGCTTGCCAGAAGGAACAAAGTATTCATGGAGTGGCAGAATGACACAAACTCCATCCCCAAAAAGATCGCATCAAATCCTATCATGCTGAGGCTCAGAGAGAAATCCGCAAGATGCATGACCAGTGGTGGGAAAGGGAAGCTGATGAAGTGCAATGCTATGCCATCACTAACAACTTCAAAGAGTTCTACAGCACCATCAAGTCAATCTTCGGCCTTCAGAGTCTGGCTCTGCTGCCTTGCTTGCTGCAGATGGCAGTACACTAATAAAGGACAAGGATGACATGAAGGATAGATGGAAAGAACACTTTAGCCAGCTCCTAAACCTGCCCTCATCGGTCAGCCAATCTGTTCTTGACCAAATACACCAACAGCCATCGCACGACCAACTGGATGTTCTGCCAGTAGTAGAGGAGTTGAGGAAGGTCATTAAACAAATGAACTGTGGCAGGGCACCTGGAAAGGTTCGTATTCCAGCGGAGGTGTACAAGGTTCTCAGTGAACAGACTCTGGAGGCATTCCACGATGTGCTAATCAGCATCAGGACGGAAGAGGAGATGCCAGCCAATCTTCTTTCAATAGATGATGGTAGAGGTTGGATGTTTATGTACTTCCTCCTCCTTTTACCCATTCTCTTAACATTGATGTTTTGGGAGAATGTGTTTGCATGTATTTGTATCATTTACACTACCTGCCTCCAAATCTGGCTTATTTGACAGAAAAAGGTAAATTATTTTGTAATTTAAAATTAAGCCCTCCCACTCTTCCCCCGCAAATATGAGCATCCTTAATTGATATGAAATTAACTGAAATTATTAAAGACCCAGTTGATTGATTGATACCTGGCAGAGGTAAGGAAAATAATGGGTAGGAGTTCCTTCCTTTTATCTTTTTGATACCTAGATGGGAGAGATGAAATTTTTGTCTTTCCGGACCATTGGATTTGAGACATAGTGGCTTTTTTTGCTAACATTAATATGGCTTGCATTTGAGTTCTTTATCATGTGGTTTGATCAGACTTTGTTGATGGCTTGCATTTGAGCTCTTTATCACCTGGTTTGACCAGACTTTGTTGATGGCATGCATTTGAGTTCTTTATCACCTGGTTTGACCAGACTTTGTTGATGGCATGCATTTGAGTTCTTTCTCACCTGGTTTGACCAGACATTGTAGATATAATGCATTTGAGTTCTTTATCACCTGGTTTAAAAAGACTTTGTAGATGGCATGCATTTGAGCTCTTTATCACCTGGTTTGACCAGACATTGTAGATAGCATGCATTTGAGTTCTTTATCACCTGGTTTGACCAGACATTGTAGATGGCATGCATTTGAGTTTTATCACCTGGTTTTGACCAGACATTGTAGATAGCATGCATTTGAGTTCTTTATCACCTGGTTTAAAAAGACTTTGTAGATGGCATGCATTTGAGCTCTTTATCACCTGGTTTGACCAGACATTGTAGATAGCATGCATTTGAGCTCTTTTTATCACCTGGTTTGACCAGACATTGTATATGGCATGCATCTGAATTCTTTATCACCTGATTTGACCAGACTTTGTAGATGGCATGCATTTGAGTTTTATCACCTGGTTTTGACCAGACATTGTAGATAGCATGCATTTTATCACCTGGTTTGACCAGAGTTTTTTGATGGCTTGCATTTGAGGTAAAGAAGACACCTATTCATTTGGAGTCCAGTGTTCAGGGTTACAGGGACTGAAAGAAGGAAAAATGATTTCCATAAAATTATTTTAGTTCAGTACTGCATACCTTGTCTAAACTTTTAAGATGGTTTACATTTGAGAGAAGAAAGGCATCCATCAGTTTGGGAGTTGGTAGGTCCAAACTATTGGTCACCGAGATTGAAAGAAATTATATGGTTTACACAAAATAACTGACAGGAGAGGCTCATGTACCTGTTTACATTACTGTTGTTGAACATATAAAGACTCTTTCAGAAAGTTTGCTATTAAAGGATTATTTTTTTATGTAAGTATTGCCCATCATCAGATTTGGAACACAAAAATGGAGGAAGATAAAATCATGAATTTTGTAAAAACTAAACTTGTATTGTTGCATTTAAGAATAAAATTTTAACCCTACCATATTATTTCAGGAAGTTAAAGCTTTTGAGTCTTCGAGATCACACCATACAACTAATCATTTTTTTCCATAATTTTTCATGTTACAGTCCTACTCACTTAGATTGACATTGCTTATATTGACTTTGAGATTTAATAAATACATATACCACTCCGGTGGCCTAGTGGTTAGAGCGTCCGCCCCAGATGCGGGAGGTCGTGGGTTCGATACATTGATATCATCTTTTGTTGACAATATTACCTTAGGCCTGAGGATGTTGAGATAAATGAGTAGGACTACATTTGTAATTGCTTGTGGTTGAACGAAATAAAATTTGTTGTATAATAAATCTTCATGCAAGTAATTTTTTGTCTCACTTGCATTAGGAGAGAGATATATGTATCTCATTAGAAGCAACTACAGCGGTTGTGTCAACATTAAAATTCTGTCTTCAAATTTTGTCTTAAAGTTTATGAAAGTCAGATCAAGCGATAATGCATCATATTACATAAATAAAACCCGATTGCATGGTACAATAATTTGAAATTTAGCTATATAACCTACAATCTTATACATTCATCATGAACAATATTTCATGCAAACAAATTAAAAAAACTCCCCTTCCATAGTACCATGTGTTATTTAATTGGTCCTCCAAAACCAAGATTCATGAATTTTCACAGGACTTTTAATATACAATGCAAATTACTGTAGAAAAAAGATGTTGGAAGGATAAAAAATGTGGCCATTTAATAAATGTGGCCAGTATACATAGGTTTGACTAGTATTAGAACATTGGAACCAAAATATGCCACCCAGTCAGCAGAGGATGCTGGCAACAGAAATGCTAGTTAAGTTTAAATGTATATGATTCAGATTGTATTAATTCACTTAAAAGTCCACGAATTTTATACTTGTTCTGCTGTTTATATTACAGCTCTTTGTACAAATATAATTACTATTATTTACCATTTACAAAATATTCTCATTTTCAGAAGAAGTTTTGCAAAAGACATTAAACAATCTTCAAGACCTACTGAATAAAGATGGCGGTCTAGAGAGGTGTCATTTAGGAGTCGTCTGCCACAGTTGGATTACCAAAGCTCTCATCACTAGGGGTCACAAATCAGGCAGGGAGTTCACAGAGAAGGTATATGTTTTATATGTTATATTCAGTGCATTTAAACCTGTCTTAAACATCAACGCCATTGTTGAGAAATCCTGTCCTTATTGTCTTGGTATCACAAGAAGAATTATTGTCTTATATGCAGAAGATATATGTTCAGTAGTACAAAATCACCATTCCAAAGAAAAGGTTACCTTGACACAGCTTTATTTCATGTTTTGAAGCCCAGCCAGCATGATCTCAGATTCACTTGACATGGTTGCATCATCCATTTCTTATTTGGAATCCCAGCCAGCATGATTTCAAATTCACTTGACACAGTTGTGACATCCATTTCTTATTTGGAATCCCTGCCATCATGCTCTCAGATTCACTTTGACACAGTTCTAGCATCCATTTCTTATTTGGAATCCCTGCCATCATGATCTCAGATTCACTTGACACAGTTCTAGCATCCATTTCTTATTTGGAATCCCTGCCAGCATGATCTCAGATTCACTTTGACACAGTTCTAGCATCCATTTCTTATTTGGAATCCCTGCCATCATGATCTCAGATTCACTTGACACAGTTCTAGCATCCATTTCTTATTTGGAATCCCTGCCAGCATGCTCTCAGATTCACTTTGACACAGTTCTAGCATCCATTTCTTATTTGGAATCCCAGCCAGCATGATTTCAAATTCACTTGACACAGTTGTGACATCCATTTCTTATTTGGAATCCCTGCCATCATGCTCTCAGATTCACTTGACACAGTTCTAGCATCCATTTCTTATTTGGAATCCCTGCCATCATGATCTCAGATTCACTTGACACAGTTCTAGCATCCATTTCTTATTTGGAATCCCTGCCAGCATGCTCTCAGATTCACTTGACACAGTTCTAGCATCCATTTCTTATTTGGAATCCCTGCCATCATGATCTCAGATTGACTTGACACAGTTCTAGCATCCATTTCTTATTTGGAATCCCTGCCATCATGATCTCAGATTCACTTTGACACAGTTCTAGCATCCATTTCTTATTTGGAATCCCTGCCATCATGATCTCAGATTCACTTGACACAGTTCTAGCATCCATTTCTTATTTGGAATCCCTGCCATCATGATCTCAGATTCACTTGACACAGTTCTAGCATCCATTTCTTATTTGGAATCCCTGCCATCATGATCTCAGATTCACTTGACACAGTTCTAGCATCCATTTCTTATTTGGAATCCCTGCCAGCATGCTCTCAGATTCACTTTGACACAGTTCTAGCATCCATTTCTTATTTGGAATCCCTGCCATCATGATCTCAGATTCACTTGACACAGTTCTAGCATCCATTTCTTATTTGGAATCCCTGCCATCATGATCTCAGATTCACTTGACACAGTTCTAGCATCCATTTCTTATTTGGAATCCCTGCCAGCATGATCTCAGATTCACTTGACACAGTTCTAGCATCCATTTCTTATTTGGAATCCCTGCCATCATGATCTCAAATTATCTTGACACAGTTTTATTATAAATTTCTTCAAAATGAGATGTCAATGAAATCCAGTTGCATGATTTGTTCTTAATTTCTTTCCCACACTGAATGGTATTATAAGCAAGTTTGACCTACTTTTTATGTGTAGGCTAGGTTCACTGGATGTTTTGCTGATATGTAGGCTAGTTTGACCTGTCCACATTGAATGTATTTTTTATGTGTAGGCTTGGTTGACCTGACCTCATTGGATGTTTTGTTGATGTGTAGTTGAAATCTATTAAGCATATACTACAAGACAATTTGGGGGGGTTGAGGGGAGGGAACACATCTGGTTGTCCTAACAAAAATAAAACCACACTGTATCTGCAGTAGCTAAAACAGTAATCACCAGAATTTATAACCACTCTATTTTTGCAGGTCACATGTCACAAAATATTACATCTTTGAAAATCAGTCACTTTATTGTATCAGGTTAAATAGTATGCTGTGCTTCTGTGGTTTCACTGTTGTTTTGTGGAATGCCAGTTTTCATGGATTTTGTTTGTACCAATTTTCCTAGATTTTAAGAGGTATCAACTTTCATAGATTTTGTGTGGTACTAGCTTTCATGGATTTTGTGGGGTGCCAGTTTTCATGGATTTTGTGGTGTGCAAATTTTCATTGATTTTGTGGGGTGCCAACTTTCATGGATTTTGTGGGGTGCCAATTTTCATGGATTTTGTGGGGTGCCAACTTTCATGGAATTTGTGGGGTGCCAACTTTCATGGATTTTGTGGGGTGCCAGTTTTCATGGATTTGGTGGGGTGCCAGTTTTCATGGATTTTGTGGGGTGCCAACTTTCATGGATGTTGTGGGGTGCCAACTTTCATGGATTTTGTGGGTGCCAGTTTTCATGGATTTTGTGGGGTGTCCAGTTTTCATGGATTTTTTGGTGTGCCAGTTTTCATGGATTTTGTGGGGTGCCAACTTTCATGGATGTTGTGAGGTGCCAGTTTTCATGGATTTTGTGTTTCCACTCATGGTATAAACTGTTGTGGCATGAGATCGTTAGGAATAGATCGAAAAAGATAAAGTGTAAAGTATTTGTGTGTTATTGAAAATGAATGAATGAGTAATGACACAATCAACGTAAATTTGTTTTTAACACTACAGGTTGATGA
Organism: Sinohyriopsis cumingii; assembly: GCA_028554795.2. NCBI lineage: Eukaryota > Metazoa > Mollusca > Bivalvia > Unionida > Unionidae > Sinohyriopsis > Sinohyriopsis cumingii. The sequence goes on from CM068830.1 coordinate 18,022,866, forward strand.
ATGTAAACAGTTATGCTTCTAACTACAAGTAGAGAAATTTAAATAGTTATTTGTCAAACTACAACTAAATGAATGTTAACAGTTATACTTCTAACTACAGGTAGATAAATGTCAACAGTTATACTTCTAACTACAAGTCGATAAATGTAAACATTATACTTTTAATTACATATAGATAGATATAAATATACTTCTAACTACAACAGGTAGATAAATGTCAAGTTATTCATCAGACTACAACTAGAAGAATGTAAACAGTTATACTTCTAACTACAGGTAGATAAATGTCAACAGTTATACTTCTAATTACAGATAGTAAACTTTTTGTTAACATTTAAATCTTACTGAAAACACATCATATTTTACCACACATTTATAATCTAAAGGAACTACGAGCCTAAAAATAATAGAACTATGCTTGCAGTACAAGTCCTCATTAAATGCTATGTATATATACTATTTACTGAACAATACATATAACTGATATTTGGATAAAACCACTGGATAAACATCATGTCAACCAAGTACACAATTTTATTAAACACAATCCTTTGTCAAGTAATGAATCCCCAAATTGCAGAATTACACTAGTCCACCTTTTAGAAAGCTACAGATAATTAGATCTGGTCGCTCAGATATTTCTACCAATAATTAGATCTGGTCGCTCAGATATTTCTACAGATAATTAGATCTGGTCGCTCAGATATTCTACAGATAATTAGATCTGGTCACTCAGATATTCTACAGATAATTAGATCTGGTCGCTCAGATATTTCTACAGATTATTAGATCTGGTCTCTCAGATATTCTACAGATAATTAGATCTGGTCGCTCAGATATTTCTACAGATAATTAGATCTGGTCGCTCAGATATTTCTACAGATAATTAGATCTGGTCACTCAGATATTCTACCAATAATTAGATCTGGTCACTCAGATATTTCTACAGATAATTAGATCTGGTCACTCAGATATTCTACAGATAATTAGATCTGGTCGCTCAGATATTCTACAGATAATTAGATCTGGTCGCTCAAATATTCTACAGGTAATTAGATCTGGTCGCTCAGATATTTCTACAGATAATTAAATCTGGTCGCTCAGATATTTCTACAGATGATTAGATCTGGTCACTCAGATATTCTACCGATAATTAGATCTGGTCGCTCAGATATTTCTACAGATAATTAGATCTGGTCGCTAAGATATTCTACAGATAATTAGATCTGGTTGCTCAGATATTTCTACAGATAATTAGATCTGGTCTCTCAGATATTCTACAGATAATTAGACCTGGTCGCTCAGATATTTCTACAGGTAATTAGATCTGGTCGCTCAGATATTTCTACAGATAATTATATCTGGTCTCTCAGATATTTCTACAGGAGCTGCAATATCTTTACCATGAACCAGCTTATGTGAATTGATCTTCATCAATGACATCTTCCTTTTTCCCTCATGATCTCTCACAGACCAGTTTTACATATTGGTCATGCAGGTGTGATTTCAGTTCTTGGTATTATATGTTTACTGCCAACTCTAATGGTTAAAGATTGTTCATTTTGAGACAGACACAAACAAATGAGTGATTCCATTGTCTTTCCTTTTTGTTAGTTTCTTTGCACTTGGATGATTTTGTGAACATCAGATATTGTAACATCCTTCTAAATTGTTAGAGCATGGGGCTGTTGGTCAAGGGTTTTGGTTGATATATGGAATCATGAGATTATCCACATAACTTGAATTTTACCACTTGTTAGCCACTGTGTTAATGCCATCAATGTCATAACCTAATGATCTTACAACAATATGGACAGTGGAATCTTGTGCTACAAAATTATGTTGTCCTATGATGTTTAATATAAATTGAATAAATAAAAATGTTTATTTAATCAAACTATCTCTGTATTAAAAAGGACACTGTGACATTGATGGACTCAAACCCTAATACAGCATAATAGTTAACAAAGCACTGATTGAAGAAATTCAACTTTGGCAAAACTTATGTTAGTGAAAAATCTTATGTTGGAGAGGAAGTATCCAAAAGACAATACATATGAGCTGTGGAAAATTTTACATAACAACCAGCTCAGAAACAAATCACACATTAATGTTTATATAATTAGAGGCAACATCTTTAAAAGATTTTCAATTGAGCTCTAACAGTGTGGAGAAGGAAGAAAAATGAGATGGATATGGAAACATTAGGTAAATATTTTACTATGGCTGTTTCCTCCTTCCCCTCCTTTTTTCTACCCACTACCCTCATTATTTTTGTGAGAAGTTGGATGTGCCCCATTTAGGTAAAATCCTGGCAGCATCTCTGTATGAATGGAAAGATGTTATTTAGTCCTTTTGGGAAAGGCTCAGTTTGAGGGGGATTGTAGTTTTTCCTTATGTTAATAAGTTTTCTTGGAGAACCATAATTTACTAAAATATGCATTTTTCGTTAGCCCTAAAATGCACATTCAAACCTGAATGTTATTATGAGCTTTAAATGATATCATTTAACATTTTTTAAACAGACATTGATGCATGTCATATGTCTCAGTTGGCAAGTCAACTGTCAATGTCATGACATTATCTCATCATCATTGTCATGTGTTATATTTTACTTCATCTTATCAGCCAGTCAAGTTACTTTTCAAAATGTCATGCAAGCTTCATTCTGGTGTAATAAGGGTGACATCTTTTTATTTTTAACCAGCTCTTCATTTGGTAGAAATCTCATGAAGATACGTGAGAGGTCTGGTCAATGCATGAGTGGTCTGGTTGATACATGAGAGGTTTGGTTGATACATGAGTGGTGTGGTTGATACATGAGAGGTCTGTTGATACATGAGTGGTCTGGTTGATACATGAGTGGTCTGGTTGATACATGAGTGGTCTGGTTGATACATGAGAGGTCTGGTTGATACATGAGAGGTCTTGATACATGAATGGTCTGGTTGATACATGAGAGATCTGTTGATATATGAGTGGTCTGGTTGATACATGAGTGGTCTGGTTGATACATGAGAGGTCTGGTCGATACATGAGAGGTCTGTTGATACATGAGTGGTCTGGTTGATACATGAGAGGTCTGGTTGATACATGAGAAGTCTGGTTGAACAAGAGTAGCAGATCAGTCTTTGTATTGTTGGCTAAAAATTTGTGAACATACCAGTAGTCGTTGATGTGCTGATTAAAAATCTATGAACACATGAGTAGTCTTTGATGTGCTGATGAAAAATCTATGAACACATGTGTAGTCTTTGATATACTGTAAGAACCAAGTCAATACTGTTTGCATTTTGACATGCACTGTGTGATAGAAAATAAGTTCTTTTGAAGATTTGTTTGTATCATATGTGAAATGCAGACAGTGAGATGCAGCAATTGGAATGATAAGGATTCAGATGACAGCATGCATTCATATATGACAGCAAGACATGTCCGTGAGCTGTTGACAGATTATTTTCAAGCTGTATATGTGTGTGTGTGTATATATATATATATATATATATATATATATATATATATATATATATATATATATATATACACACATATGCAGAACACTTCAGGTTTTTCCACATAGCCATGATGAAATGGTAGGGATATGCATACATTGTCTTGGATGTAGTCAAATGAACACCATCCATGGCTTTAATTTATACTATTATAGGGATATGTATACATTACAAGTATAGGGATATGCATACAATGAAATTTTAGGGATATGCATACATTTCCTTGGATACAGTCAAATGAACACCAGCCATGGCTTTAATTTATACTGTTGTAGGGATATGTATACATTACAAGTGTAGGGATATGCATACATTGAAATTGTAGGGATATGCATATTTTATAATTGTAATGATATGCATACATTGAAATTTTACAGATATGCATACATTTCCTTGGATGCAGTCAAATGAACACCATCCATGGCTTTAGTTTCTACTATTGTAGGGATATGCATACATTGTATACATTAAAATGGTGGGGATATGCATACATTATAATTGTTGGGATATGCATACATTGAAATTGTAGGGATATGCAAACATTATAATTTTAGAGATATGCCTGCATTGAAATTTTATGGATATGCATACATTTCATTGGATGCAGTCAAATGTACACCATCCATGGTTTTGGTTTCTACTATTGTAGGGATATGCATACTTTTCTTGGAGATTGCTCCGGTGGCCTGTAGGGATATGCATACATTTCTTGGAGATCACTTTGGTGGCCTAATGGTTAGAGTGTCCACCTCGGAAGTGGGAGGTTGTGGGTTCGAACTCCGGCCAAGTCATACCAAAGACTTACAAATATTGTACTAACAGGTGCCTCGCTAGGTGCTCAGCATTAAGAAGTTACTGTTAGGACTGGTCGGCCTGGTGTCAGGATAATGTGACTAGGTGGAACATCATGCTACATGTCTGCAGCATGATGCCCCAGTGCTAGACAACACTATAAACTGCCACACTGCAGACATCGTAGTGATATGACTGAAAAATTATTAAAGCTATGTTAAAAATCCTAATCACACACACACACATACACACATTATTTCGATGCAGTCAAATTAACACTATCCATGGCTTTAGTTTCTACTATTGCCAGCATGAAGATTTGGAAAGTGAAAAACACAGTTATCTTTTAAGCCAGCAGGACACATTATGGCATAATTAAATAGGATAGATAAAGTAAGACCGAAAAGGAGCACATGACATCTCAAATAGTGTTTTGATACACTGATATTAAGCCAGAAATGGAGTATTTCATGGTGTGACATCACAAATGATGAGTCATCAGAGATGAGGAATGAACATCAGATAGTGTGTCTGCCAATCAGCTTTTTGTGAAAGATAATGGTAGCAATCGATGTAAAAAGAATTGGGTAGTTTTGTCTTTTAAATCCAATGAATTTTTTTCTCTTCATAGAAAAGCCCGATACATTCCAAATTTCAAATTTTGGCATTGTATGCTCCCAGTTTTATAGTGAAAACAAAAATTTAGAATCACCTAAATAAACCAGCACCTTATTAACCCAAAGTTAATCAAAATACAGCCTGAGGTTACTGCCTGTTATCTAAAGCAGTTGCTCTTTTCATTTTTAAGTGGACATTCTTATAATTATGAAAAACTGTTTCTTTTATTAAGCCTTAAATGTGAGATTACTGAATTCAGTTTTATAACATTTTTTGCAGCTGATAAAGTTCCTAGCTGATGCAGATGTTGGTAAAGAAGCCGCTTGTGGATTTGGGATAATCATAACAGAATATGATGATGTTATGACCAAACCTTTGGGAGCCAATGTTAGGATGATGTACAAACAGCGATTTTTCATTGAAAATATAGCCTTATTAACAGAGGGGTTTCAGAGTTCACAGCCAGGTAATGCAATGCTACCTCTTTATATATCTGCCATTTATGCAGAGCATATTATGATATGACCCTGTCTGTCTGTCTGTTTTAACTCTTTTATATTCTGCATGATAACTTAGGTTCTACAAAACATACATCCACCAAAAGTAGTACATAGCTTGCAGTTGGGGAAAGAAAGAAGTATTTTTATTTCAGGGTCAGAAAATGAATGGTCACAGTCAAGGTGGTTCAAACCAGAAAATTAGTTTCTGGCCAATAACTTGAGTTCTCTGCCATCAACAGTTTCCAAACCGTTTAGAAGTTTTCCACTAGGTATAAGGAACAACCTTATCGATTTTTTTAGTCAAAGGTCATGGTCACTATAAGGAGTATAGGAAGGAATCTATGCCTGATGCTGTACAGATATTGGAGAGAAATTATTATAATGAGCTTAGGAAGGAATCTATGCCCGATGCTGTACAGATATTGGAGAGAAATTATTATAATGAGTGGAGGAAGGAATCTATGCCTGATGCTGTACAGATATTGGAGAAAAATTATAATAATGGGTATGGGAAGGAATCAATGCCTGCTGTTGTACAGATATTGGAGAAAAATTATAATAATGGGTATAGGAAGGAATCAATGCTTGCTGCTGTACTGACTTTGGTGAGAGATTATAATAATGAGTATAGGAAGGATTCTATGCCTGCTGCTGTACTGACTTTGGTGAGAGATTATAATAATGAGTATAGGAAGGAATCAATGCCTGCTGCTGTACTGACTTTGGTGAGAGATTATAATAATGAGTATAGGAAGGAATCTGAAGAGTCAAAGTAACCTAGTTTAATAAATTATAGTCCATGCCTGGACTTTAATATTGGGTGCCATGATGGGCTTCAACAATAGTGCTCCATGCTGGACTTTAATATTGGGCTCCATGCTGGGCTTAAATATTTGGTCTCCATGTTGGACTCTGATATTTAAATGAAATGACTTCTCGCTCTAACCAGAAGATGGCAAAGTTGATGAAATTAGTGAGAAGTTAGTGTTAAATTTTCTAAATTTGTATTATGTTCAAAATAGAAATTTGAAAGTTTTATTTTTGCATATTTTCAATTTCAGATTATTCAAATATTGATGAAATATTAAAAATTTTAAAAACAATATTATTTTTTATTTTGCTTCAGCAAGGTTGTTACATAACATAAAACTATCACCTCAGAAATAGGTTATGGTCATTGATCAGCAATAATTTTTGTAGTAGAAGTCCACTTGTCATATGATTATAGGATGAAAATTGGATAAAAGTACGAATTTTGTCAGTACTGGACCAGGATATCTTTACATGGTTTTAATTTGTTGCTGATTAAGCTGTAGCAGTTTTATTTGTCTTTTTCCTTTTACACTGATCATTGTGGATGTTTTGGCAGGAACTACATAGAAAGCAGTGTAATTTTCATAGAAAGCAATGCAGTTTCCATAGAAAGCAGTGTAATTTTCATAGAAAGCAATTCTTTTCCATAGAAAACAATGTAATTTCCATAGAAAGCAATGCAGTTTCCATAGAAAGCAGTGTAATTTCCATAGAAAGCACTGCAGTTTCCATAGAAAACAGTGTAATTTTGAGAGAAAGCAATGCAGTTTCCATAGAAAGGAGTGTAATTTCAATAGAAAGCAATGTAATTTCTATGGAAAGCAGTGCAATTTCCATTAAAAGCAATTTTATTTACATAGAAAGCAGTGTATTTTCCATTGAAAGCAATGCAGTTTCTATAGAAAGCAAGTGTAATTTTCACCACTCCAGAGGCTTAAGTGGTTAGAGAATCTGCCTCTGATAAGGGAGGTTGCAGGGTCGAACCCCAGCCAAGTGATACCATAGACTTATAAAAATGGTACTACCAGCTGCCTTGCTTGGTGCTCAGCATTAAGAGGTTAGTGTTAGGACTGGTCAGCCTTGTGTCAGTATAATGTGACTGGGTGGGACATCATGCTACATGTCTGTGGCGTGATTACCCCGGTGCTAGACATCACTATAAACTGCCACACTGCAGACATCATAGCGATATGACTAAAAATTGTTAAAGCTACATTAAAAATCTAAATCACACACATGTGTAATTTCCATGGAAAGCATTGTAATTTCTGACATTTATGACCATCATCAAATTAGCACCAAAACAAACTACTAAACATAAAACCTCTTTTTCAAATTTTTTAGCTTCCTCTTTGAAGAGAAAATTGACACAAACGTCAACATTTAGTTTTGAATTTAATACATTGTTTTAAAACAAATGGGGTTGAGATAATTTCATGACAGGCATAGTGAACTTTAAATTTTGGGCCAGTTCAGGTGAAATGATGAATCTGAGGATGACTATTTCATTTGACTGCTGCTAGCATGGACCCAGGACTGTTGAATATTTAATGTTCAAGGATTTTTTCTTTGTATATTTGTGTGAATTAGCATTGCATAAAGGATAAAAAGTTTAGGATTTGTGAGGTTTGTTTCACAAAAGATGGTTGAAAATCCATAAATGATCAAGGTTTATGTGACTGAAAGAAAGGAAATGGCTTTTGCCTGTAACTTTAGTTCTAGACAGTGAGTCATGAGAAAAGTTTGTGATGGGCATGGTCTAGTTTACTTAGTAACCTCATATCCCACTATAGCATAGTCTAGTTGCTTTAGTTACCCTGTATCCCACTATTGCATAGCCTAGTTACCTTAATTACCCTGTATCCCACTATAGCATAGTCTAGTTGCCTTAGTTGCCATGTATCCCTTAACAGCAGAGTCTAGTTCCCTTAGCTACTCTGTATCCAACCATAGCAAAGTCTAGGTGCCTTAGTTACCCTATATTCCACTATTTCATAGTCTACTTGCCTTAGTTACCCTGTAACCCACTATGGCATAGTCTAGTTACCTTAGTTACCCTATATTCCACTTTTATTAGCAAAGTCTAGTTGCCTTACTTCAGTTACCTTGTATTGCACTGTCTCTATAATTTGATATGCAAAGAGCATTATAAACAAAAATAATTTAAAGGTCAGATCTGTTAATGTAATCATTATACTTTTATTCACATTCTAATGATGTTTGAAATTAACAAGAATCCATCATTATTGGAAGACTGGGGGTGATTTTGCTGAACTAATGGATTTACATTCAATATTGTATTTTAATGATCAGTTTGACATGTACAGTCGGCTCCACTTAAATGCATATCGCTTAATTGCATAGATCGCCTAAGTGCATAGCAAAAGTATGATCCCGTTTTTCATTGTAAATATACATGAAATCTGCTTAAATGCATACTCCGTTTATATGCATAGCTTGGGTCCGGTCCAGATGCTATGCATGTAAGCGGAGTTGACTGTATATATTGAATACTGATTTACATTAATTACTGTATTTATTGATCAGTTTGACATGTATACATTGAACACTGATTTACATTAATTACTGTATTTATTGATCAGTTTGACATGTATATATTGAACACTGATTAACATTCATTACTGTATTTATTGATCAGTTTGACATGTATACATTGAACTATCTGATTTATGTGTTTTGCTGATTTTCAAGCTTCTCTCCCTTGCAAGAAGCACACAAAACTACAGAATTTTTATAGTATAGGGTTTCAAAATATCCACTGCAAGAAGTGCACAAAAACACAGAATTAATTTAGTATAGGTTTTGTTCTATTTCACTGCAAGAAGCACACAAAAACACAAAATTTGTATAGTATATGGTTTTCAGTCTTCTATTGCAAGAAACAAAACACAGAAATTTGATTGTTTAGGATTTTCCAGTGCAAGTCACACACAAAAAGCACAACTTAAGGACTTAAAGATATTTATTTAATTTTATTTGCACAGAACTTTTAAAGTATGAATTATATCTAAAAAAAAAAACATTAATTGCACAAATTTTACCTCCTTGTGTTTAATTATTTACAGAGGTGAAGTCAAATTATCTGAAAGCTGTGTCAAGTTTGTTGAAGGGACTACCTCTACAAGTACTGATGACTGAGTTACCAAAGGTAGGTATTGTAAATTTTCTCCCCAAATCCATGGCATTCTAATAAATAATCATGGTTAGAGTTAAATATCCTCTTTTTCAATTAACTAATGTGTAATTAATTGAATTACATATATTTCAATGAAACATAAAGGCAGTGGAACCAAAATTTGGAGTAACACAATTCTGAGTTAACACAACCACTCTTGGGAACACATCTATCATGTAAGTTGGGGTTTAGCTGTATTCCTGATGTACGGTAATCAGGTAAGCATTGCTAAAAAAAACATTTGTACTCTTAAAATTGCTTTCCTGGTAACACATTGCATAACAACACTCCAAGTGAAGCTTGGTATAATTGCAGTACTGTAATTAACTTGCTCATTTAATTTATACAAGACCACCACAAGAGACTGGAGGTAATGATGTTGTTGTTGTTGTAGGGTTTAATGCCATTTTTGAGCACACGATAGGCTTTACATGGCGGCCAGTATTAATGGTGGAGGAAGAACCAAGGAGAACCCCGGAAAGAACCACCAAACCACGAGAAGCTACTGGCAAGCTTTCTCACATACCCACATTGGCTGAATCTGAGACTTGAACCCACGCAGACAGATGTGAGATGGCAGTGATCCGTAATGGAGAGCACTTTAGACCACTCTGCCACTTGGGGCCCCTGGAGGTGATGAACAAAAAACATTAATAATTTACTTTACAGACTTACGTCATTTGTAGTATCTTTTAGAAAATCATCCAAAAGAATTGTAATATTGCACATTAAAAAATGTTTGGCCCAGTGTTGTATTGTGGGTTACATTACTTTCTGAGAAAACTAAAACATTATATTAAAAACATTGCCATGATTACTCATTGCAACAGACCGACCACAAAAGTTCAAATCAAAAATGTTTCTTCTGTGGACACAATTGTTACCTTTCCTTAATATGCAACTTTATGTACTGACAGAAATGTAATTTTTTGCAAAATAATGAAACTTGATACCCTAAAATTTAAACAAAATTCATGCATTCCTTAATTAAAATCATAATTTACTGTTTCACCCAGTTTTGATCTTAGGAATAAATCTAGTGCTAGATAATAATATTTAATTTCCTATATTTCTTATGAAACAATTATTCATATAGCATCCTCTATAAATTTCTATAAAGCAAAAAGATAACAAAGCAACAATTTACTATCCAGTGCAGTAGTGTTTACAGGAGTAGTGTCACTGAAGCAAGTTGATTGTATTGTCTCTGAGCACATGCATAGAATTAAGGATGTTAACCGTTTGATTCAGTCTGGAATTATGTCCTCCCTCCCTCCATCAATATGCAATAATTGAAGGCAGTGGTGAGATTACGAGTTTTTCCCAAGTGACAGTAGTAGCTGATAGACCAGTAGTGATGGCATTGATTTTGTACTTTTTGTAAAATGGGATTCATTTGTTAGTTTATATGGATGCAATTATTTAACTGTTACTATGTACACACACTGTCATTGTAATGATGAATTTGTGCAAAATATTATGTACTGTTTCAGCTATTTCCATTGCTAGTCCAGTCACTACTGTGTGATGACATTGACCTTCAGTTGTCCACCATGGTGACCTTCAGTGACCTTACCCATGATGCACCAGACCTTATAGCTAAAAATGTTGATTCCATAATACCCCAGCTTCTGAAACTCTCAAGATATGAAGCATCAATGGTAAGTTTGTAAGAAGCATCTTAGGGAGTGATGATTGTGGATGTCTTGCTCACTAATCATCAGTTAGCTTCATGTACTTTACTTTTTGATGGAACTACAATGTGCTGGAGAGTTTTGACAGTAAAATTTGTCTCTGTTACATGTTTATGTCTGTATAATTAAGCAAGTCAACCAATACAAGAATCATAAACTTGAGCATCTGAATAAGTATTATTTTGTAAAGATGTAAGTTTGTAATTTTTGTCCCGCCCACAGTTCTATAAGTACATTTTCTTTTCTCTCCAATACTTTTTTCACTATATTTGTTTCTTTCCAGAAAGTGAGAATAGCAGCCTTGAAGTGTATCAGGAGTTTGACTGTGTTGCCATTACATATTAGTCTACCATACAAGGCTTCAGTTATCAGAGCACTGGAACCAGTCCTGGATGACAAAAAACGATTGGTCAGAAAGGAGGCTGCTGGTGCCAGAAATGAATGGTATTGTGGACTTTTATTAATTCATAGATACCTGCATGCAAACATATTTGCATTAATGCATATATACAAACAAATAGATAAAATGGGAGACACACATGCATTCATAATTGTACATTCAGATGCCTAGAATAAATGGTATTTCACAACATTATGATATTTTGTTGTTGTTGTTGTGGGATTTAACGCCATTTTTCAGCACACAATAGGCTATGTATGGCGGCCAGTATTAATGGTGGCGGAAGAACCCGGGAAAACCCCAGGAAGAACCACCAACCCACAAGAAGCTACTGGCAAGCTTTCTCACATACCCACATTGGCCGAATCCTAGACTCGAACCACGCAGACAGATGTGAGATGGCAGTGATCCGTAACGGAGAACACTTTAGACCACTTGGCCACTTGGGGCCCCGCTTTCTCACATACCCACATCATAACATTATGAATGTGGTTAAGTCATTTATCCATCTTTCTTCATTTTGGAGACTTTAATGTTTATAAAATGCCTTAATGAAAATGATTGCATGCAAATCTTCCTGAGTTAATTATACAACAATCAGGTGGATCCAAGGTTTCTAATATTTGTGTCAAGAAAAGACTGTACCTTAACCACCATGTAATTTCAGACTGTACCTTAACCACCATGTAATTTTGGACTGTACCTTAACCACCATGTAATTTCAGACTGTACCTTAACCACCATGTAATTTTGGACTGTACCTTGACCACTTTGTAATTTTGGACTGTACCTTAACCACCATGTAATTTTAGACTGTACCTTAACCACCATTTAATTTTGGACTGTACCTTAACCACCATGTAATTTCAGACTGTACCTTAACCACTTTGTAATTTTGGACTGTACCTTAACCACTTTGTAATTTTGGACTGTACCTTAACCACTTTGTAATTTTGGACTATACCTTAACCACAATGTAATTTCAGACTGTACCTTAACCACCATGTAATTTCAGACTGTATCTTAAACACCATGTAATTTTGGACTGTACCTTAACCACCATGTAATTTTGGACTGTACTTTAACCACTTTGTAATTTCAGACTGTACCTTAACCACCATGTAATTTTGGACTGTATCTTAACCACTTTGTAATTTCAGACAGTACCTTAACCACCATGTAATTTTGGACTGTACCTTAACTGCTTTGTAATTTTAGACTGTTCCTTAACCACCATGTAATTTCAGAATGTACTTTAACCACCATGTAATCTGCAGTCATTGTGGTCAAGGCTGGATACTGGCATGTCCAATGTTTGATCCAGATCCAGGATTCCTATTAGATTCAATGGAGTTCATTAGGAAACCAAACTGCTATTTTAATTCCTAGAATGGTGTCCAACAGATGAAAACTTGTTTACAGCGAAAATGACAATAGCCCTCTTAAAAAGTCTTGTAAAAATAATTTATTATAAACTACTGAATATTGGTGTAACCTACAGAAAAATATTGACTAAATTTGGTGTAACTTATTAAAACAATATTGACTTTAAAATTGGTGTAACTTATAGAAAAGCATTCACAGTCTTTCTGAGAAATACCTTGTTAGGGTTAGCAGGTCAGTAATTTAAACACTTCATTACTTAATACTCAGGTTAGTAATTTACACACTACTTACTCAGGTCAGTAATTTACACACTTCTTTAATACTTGGGTCAGTAATTTACACACTAATACTCAGGTCAGTAATTTACACATTACTTACTCAGGTAAGTAATTTACACATGTCCTTAATACTCAGGTCAGTAATTTACACACTTCTTTAATACTCAGGTCAGTAATTTACACATTACTTACTCAGGTCAGTAATTTACACGTCTTTAATATTCAGGTGAGTAATTTATATTCTTTAATACTCAGGTGAGTAATTTACACATTTCTTTACTTACTCAGGTCAGTAATTTACACACTTCTTTAATACTAAGGTCAGTAATTTACAAACTCCTTTACTTACTCAGGTCAGTAATTGATACTTTATTACTCAGGTAATTAATTTACACACTTCTTTACTTACTCAGGTCAGTAATTTACACACTTCTTTACTTGCTCAGGTCAGTAATTGGCACTTTAATACTCAGGCCAGTAATTTACACACTTCTTTTCTTGCTAAGGTCAGTAATTTACACACTTCTTGAATAATTAGATTCAGTAATTTACACACTTATTTGCTTACTCAGGTCAGTAATTGACACTTCTTTAATAATCAGGTCAGTAATTTACACGCTTCTTTAATACTCCGGTCAGTAATTTACACACTTATTTAATACTCAGGTCAGTAATTTACATACTTATTTAATACTCAGGTTAGTAATTTACACATTTCTCTACTTACTCAGGTCAGTAATTTACACACTTCTTTACTTTAATACTCAGGTCGGTAATCTACACACTTCTTTAATACTCAGGTCAGTAATTCACACTTCTTTCCTTACTCAGGTCAGTAATTTACTCACTTCTTTACTTACTCAGGTCAGTAATTTACACACTTCTTTACCTTAATACTCAGGTCAGTACTTTACACACTTTTTTACTTTAATACTCAGGTCAGTAATTTACACACTTCTTTAATACTCAGGTCAGTAATTTACACTTCATTATTTACTCAGGTTAGTAATTTGCACACATCTTTACTTACTCAGGTCAGTAATTTACACACATCTTTACTTTCTCAGGTCAGTAATTTACACACTTTACTTTAATAATCAGGTCAGTAATTTACACACTACTTACTCAGGTCAGTAATTTACACACTACTTACTCAGGTCATTAATTTACACACTTCTTTATTTTAATACTCAGGTCAGTAGTTTACACAGTTCTTTAATACCCATGTTGGTAATTTACACTTCTTTACTTACTCAGGTCAGTAATTTACACACTTCTTTAATACTCAGGTCAGTATTGTGCACACTTCTTTACTTACTCAGGTCAGTAATTTTCACACTACTTACTCAAGTCAGTAATTTACACACTTCTTTACTTTCTCAGGTCAATAATTGACACTCTTTTTAATACTGAGGCTGACCTACTAGATCAGTCATGGTAGTATCTCTGTGGTAGATAAGAAAGGTATATAGTAATGGAAAAATGTTCTTGTGTGATGTTCATATTTTTTTAGAAGTTCAATACAAGCTGTATTAAATGTCTTGGAACATTTTCTTCCTGATAGGGGAAGGATGTAATCAGTGTTATATTGAGGATAAATGTTATATATGTTGTATGTGCTGTCTTGCCATTATGTTTACAGTGTACAGCCTTCTGGACTGTGTATTACTATGTGTCGTAGAATACATTTGTGGAGTCTCGCGTGTATGTGTGTGTGATAGAGTAGGTGGAGTATTTGAATAGATAAGTGTTCACCATAATAGCAAGTGCATTGTATGCTGGCACTCAATACTAATCCTGCCTTATCCTCCTGTCTTTGAAGATAGTCTATCAGAAGTCTTCATGGAGAATATGTATCTAAGTCTACTTTTCTATTTATTTCACAAGAATTATAAGTAAACACTATGTAGAAGTCTTAGTTCTGGTAAGGATTGTACATAATTTATAAATATGGATGATATTTACATCGCATGTGAATTGTGTGGAGTTCATATTGCTTTGTCTCTGTTGTAATTCTTGTTTGTATTAATTTTGTACTTGAATGTTTGTTTTGTATGTTGTAAGTTTCAATTGCTACCCTATTCAAATACCCGGTCGACAAAAACTTTTATTTATTCATAACTTTTTAAAATCACTTTCTGTTCTGATCACTTCAACCATATTCCCACTTTCTCTTATCTATTGATAATTTTTAATGACTTTTTGTTTGGGTATGATATTTCCACCATATTTCTACCACATCTATCATGTGTGACATCATTGATGCTCAGTGTCACAGAATATATTGTGTCACAACATCTTAAGATATTAAATTATGTGCAGACAAAAAAAAACTTCATTAATTCTATTCATGATATGTGGTGTTCATGAAATGTTTTTATGACCTTGTGCATCTTAATAGTCTGTTTTGGGCTCCATCCCATTATGTCCTTTTTAAGGCAATTTTTACTGCATTTTTAATTTTTCACCACAGGTTTTTGCTGGAGATGGTTGAGAAGTAAGGCTTAAAACAGACAAATATCCCTTAGCGCAACTATATGATGAAGGAAATTTTGTCTGTCTACCATACAACGTGAAAATGAAGGCTGTGAAAGGCACTGGAAGGCAGTCCATACATAATGAACACTAGGAGGAACAAATTTAAGAAGTCATGTACATTATTAGTTTAATTGAATATTTCAAACTCAAATCACCAAAATCTTGAGCAGTCATATTTTTCCAGGGCAGTAACACTTTACAGACTTCTGATGTACATACATGTGATTTCACCAGGACATTATACTGACAGATCAAGCACTTTTTATTCTTTTGTTGCAAACATGTTTCTTATGTCTTTGAAAATATGTAATGTTTTTGAAAATATGTCTTACACATTTGTAACCTTTGCAAATCATTCATCTCTCTTTAAATATTCATTCTGCAAAGATTAAGTCGGTTTGACACATCTTAGTTTTACTAGAACAGCATAAGGTGGTCTGTTTGACACATCTTAGTTTGACTAGAACAGTATTAAGGTGGTCTGTTTGACACATTTGTGTTTGACTAGAACAGTATAAGGTGGTTTGTTTGACACATCTATGTTTGACTAGAACGGTATAAGGTGGTCTGTTTGACACATCTGTGTTTGACTAGATCAGTATAGGTTGGTCTGTTTGACACATATGTGTTGGACTTGAACAATGTAGGATGACCTCTATAATAGTTTATAACATTATCTCAGCTACTGTTCATATGTACAGAGTCAGTTGATATATTAATTGATTGTATGATAACACAGGAATTTTATTCAGAATTTAGAATTGTTATTTACAGCTAGAAACTCACAATGTTTGCAAAATCATACATATACACAAATCTGCACTATGCATGTAAATTGTAAAACTTGTATATGCTGCTTACAAATGTAATTTGTATTCAAAATATATAATTAGGACTGGCTATATTATTTTGATAAATGTTCCCAATTATTTTGTAGATGTATTTCAAGTATTAATAATCCAGGACTTTTTTGTTTTCTTTTTAGAAAGCAGCTCATGTTTGTCCATCTGTCATTTTAGTTATCTGTCCATTGTTATGACTCTATGGTCTTTACCTAAGTAACAGAAAGAAGCAAAACAATCAAGTTTTTTAAAACTTAAGAAAAAATAATTTAATTCTCTGAGTTAAAAAATAAAATTTTAGAGGGACTTACAGTTTTATGGATTAAATTCAAACTAATCATAAAAGTTATATCACAGATCCAAAAGAATAGAGTGTTCTGAATGAATTCCATGTTTTTAATGTGTTGATGTACAAATAATAATAAATATGCTGAACTGCCAACAGATGTAATGTATCATACTGACAGTGTCCAAAATGTTTTTGAATGAATTCACAATAATCATAAAATATTGTTTAGTCCAAACAGTCATATAAGCACTTTGTAATTCCATTGAATAATTTAAATAAATGATTCCCCTCAAATTAAATCTAAACATTAAATGCTTCTGCAGACTTAAAATACATCCCACCTGACCTAAGTTCATAATCAAGGCTGTGTCTAGAACTGGAACCCAAGTAAACAACCTATTTATAGCATCATGATCTTAATATAAAAAATGAAGTCATAGACAAAAGTTAGCTATAAAATATGGAATTTACACATGATCATTACAATCTACAATTATGGACAAAATTTAAATGCACAGTATAGATATGCATAATACAGTCAATATGTTAACCTGTTGTTCTATCTCCACATTAACTGCCCTGCTTGGAAGTATACAAAACTTGTTATTGTACATGTCTGTTACAGTGTAACCCCACAATAGCATGCTTCGCTCTACATGTCTGTTGCAATGTAACCCAGCTTTAGAATGCTTCATTATACCACATTTTCAGATATAACATGATTGTGGCATGGCTCCCAAAAATTCTTATATTTCTTCAGTCATGAAACAGTACATTTTATTTTTCCAAAGTTCAAAAACTAATATGTGAAAGTTCATCATCCTTAAGTCTTATGATTGCATCTTTCAAAGTTTCTTTAATTTGTTAATGTTCATTTCAGATGTGTCAGTAGTCGATGACTACCCTTTCATCTTAGCTTAGTTTTGAGAGAAAGTCATCTGACTTAAAAGCTGATTAGTGTTAATCTTATTGTTATTGAACTATGAACAATAAAAGCCAGCAAGTCTTTTCTGTTTTTCTTCAATACCTTCTTTGTACAAATTTTGCTCATTTGGAAAAAATAGATTCTCATCTGAATTGATAATCAATTATTTCAGTAACTGTTAATCATCAATGTTAATCTCATGACATAAAATGAATGACCCCTATTATGACTATGTTCTTAAAATAAGTAATAAAAAAGAATGAGAAGCAACAAGCTTTGCAAAATTCAACAGATAACTTAATTCCCTAGAATACAAAGTGAAAAATGTAAAGAGAACTTACGGTATTGTGAAATAAATCCCAAATAATCCTAGAACTTGTAACACAAGTCCTACTGATCACAGTTCTGAATAAGATTCCAAAATAAATCCAATGCTGCAAGTGTTGATGTGCCTGTGATAGCCTATCTCATAGTGTGTGCCAGCAGCCTTTTATTGATAAACAATAGTACAATCCAAGAATATATCCTTTTTTGAATTTCACTATCAATCCCAGTCTTTATTTCTAAGAATGCAATTTTTGAGCACTTTGTATTTCCAGAGAAAAATCACTTGAATTAAATAATTTGAAGAAGTAAATTCAAGCCCAAATGAAATAATGAACACAACAATAATACTACTGATTTTGCTTAGATCTTAAAGCACGAATTCCCTTTTACATTTATGCTTTTCAGTGTGTTAGTGACATACTTATGTTTAATATTATTATTGTAAATTTGATGAAGCTTTGATAGATAAAATAACACATGTAACAGAAAATTCACTGTTAGAATTTATTCCTTTTCACGAGTAGGACTCGTAGAAGAAAGTCACATGTAGAGTGTGGGTTTAATATATTTTTTTTGTTTGTATTAACCATTAGGGACATTGATATAATGTAATGGACTATAGGCATTTGTAGAGTGGATATTTATTCATTTCATATACATATATTCGAGTATTTTGTGTGATAGCATATTTTGTATTATACGCTACTAGTTTCATCTATTTGTACCTGAAACTGGTGGAGGGAGAGGTGTACTTGTGCCAGACTGAAACTGGAGGAGGGGGATGTGTAGGTGAACCAGTCTGATACTGGTGGAATGTGTTGTTGCACCTAACTGAAATTGGTGGGAGATGTTGTTGTGCCAGGCTGAAACTGGTGGAGGGTGTAGTTGAGACAGACTGAAACTGGTGGAGGGTGTAGTTGAGCCAGACTGAAACTGGTGGAGGGTGAAGTTGTGCCAGTATGAATCTGGGAAGTTGAGCAAAAGTGGAACTGTGATATTTTTGGGGTTT
The DNA here is from genome assembly GCA_028554795.2 of Sinohyriopsis cumingii. Classification (NCBI taxonomy): domain Eukaryota; kingdom Metazoa; phylum Mollusca; class Bivalvia; order Unionida; family Unionidae; genus Sinohyriopsis; species Sinohyriopsis cumingii. The sequence continues at coordinate 18,041,985 of CM068830.1, forward strand.
TTTGTTCAAAGTGGGAAGTTGAACCAGAGTAAACCCGGCATGGGTCGGAACTATATTTTATTTCGTTTCATTTTATATAGCATATCGGTTATATGAACCGTCGTCATCATTATCATTGGTAATTTCAGCACTGTGTCGTCATCATCTCAATCCTCGTCATTATCATTAGATACATATATATATAGATATTTCTTTCTTTTGTGAATGTGTGTAGGGTGTGTGCAAGAGTCGGATACTGCATAGATTGTTTCATTTATTATTTTTGTGCCATAATCTTATCGTACAATACACAAGTATCGTCATTCACACACATTGTTTGTGTTATTCATTTAGTCCAAAGCCCACTCAGTTTCAGTTTTGTTACACACACAACATTGTGTTATACCAGGGTCACACAACATTGTGTTATTTCAGGGTCATGCAACATTGTGTTATACCAGGGTCACACAACATTGTGTTATACCAGGGTCACACAACATTGTGTTATACCAGGTTCATACATTTTTTTTATACCAGAGTCACACAACATTGTGTTTTAGCAGGGTCAAACAACATTGTGTTATACCCAGGTCATCCAGCATTGTATAGCAGGGTTGCACAACATTGTGTTATTAGGGTCACACAACATTGTATTATACCCAGGTCATCCAACATTGTGTTATACCAGGGTCACACAACATTGTGTTATACCTGGGTCATCCAACATTATTAGGGATTCATTCCTGAACAAGTCAACTTGTGCTTAATGTTTGGATTGGGTCAGCTTGCCCTTCTTGAAAATATACTTTTTTACTTAATCATCTTTGCACAGAGTAGCACATAAGGCCTCAACCAGAGCTCACCACCATTGTCTGTCTGATGCACATCTCGCCAGGAGTCTCCATCATCTCCATCTCCACTCCTCCAGTCTGCATGTCTTTCATCAGCCATCTGGGATCCATCTGAAGGTGATTATGTGTATGGCTATGCATGGCATTCTGAGTATATATAAATATAATGTCACCCAAAATTGACACAAGTTCAGTCTGCGAAGGGCTCTTCTACTTTACCCTTATCTGCTGGAAAAAAGACAAAGTGTATTTCAGAAGGCCAACCTTTTTCATAACTTTTATTTCAGAAGGCCAACGCCTTTCATAGCCTTATATTTCAGAAGGCCAACCCCTTTCATAGCTTTTGTTTCAGAAGGCCAACCCCTTTCATAGCTTTTATTTCAGAAGGCCAACCCCTTTCATAGCTTTTATTTCAGAAGATCAACCCCTTTCATAGCTTTTATTTCAGAAGGCCAACCCCTTTCATAACTTTTATTTCAGAAGGCCAACCCCTTTCATAGCTTTTATTAATATTTCCTTGCATACAAGTAAGAATCTAATAAAAGCTTTAAATAATAAAGTATCGCGTTAAATATGGCTTTATTAATCAATAAAAGGTTTAATGGGAAGAAGGGGAATTTCACAAGAATATTATGCACATAAATAAATAAAACTTTATGAAAGGGAATCCATTTTGAAGTAAAGAACACAAGCAAATAAAAATTGTAAAAAGGGAACCCATTTGGAAGTTTAGAACACAAGCAAGGAAAAAAATGCAGATTGAGTTATAATAAACTTGTTCTGGAAATGATCAATAGTAATTTCCCATACTCTGTGCATAACTATCTTAAGAGTTGAAAATTTTCAGCAATATCACACTGCCTTCATCAGTGACTATTAAACTGAATTCATTGCTTGGGGGGGGGGGGAATAATTTCAAAATTCATTATTAGGAAAACAAATTCTGAAAATTAAATTTCAGGTCTTCACGTCTGTCAAGTAACATGAACAATTGAACAATATGTCAATTTTAGTTAATATTTGGTAGAAGAGAAGGAAAATGTTGGCTTAAAGGTTTTGCTCTTTTATTCTTTGAAGCTCAAATGTCACTCATGCCTTGTTGTATATATTTTCCCCATCTTTGGACAGAAAAATAAATTATTTAAGAATTATTGATGTATTTATTAACACAGGTTCTTGAGTACTGTTCGTTTGGTGTCATTATGAACAGGACATAAATATCTGAGGCAATGTAAAAAATATCCTCTGGTCTTGACTTGCCACTCCCCCCCATATTAAACTTTGCCTGAATGATTGTACTGTGCACCACATTTTATGTTGTCTTGCAACCTTGTGCCAAGCATGCATCTAGGAGAAAAAAATGTGGTTCTTGAATTAAATTGGAAAAATTGTGAGGAATATATAGATTTGCTGGATGAATGCAGGACAGAAAACATCACATTAAAGAAAAGCAGATTGTGATATGTATTGCCATAATGACAAACTGTAATATACCTTTATACCGGTGTATCATTACACCACTAATATAAGTATCATATTGGGACTGCTATACCATACATAGTTAAAATCCTGTTGGGACTATTGTACCATATCTAGCTAATTTAAGTATCCTATTGGGACTACTGTACCATGCATAGCTAATATAAATATCCTATTGGGGCTGTTGTACCATACCTAGCTAATATAAGTATCCTATTGGGACTGCTGTACCATACCTAGCTAATATAAGTATCCTATTGAGACTGCTGTACCATATATAGCTAATATAAGCATCCTATTGGAACTGGTGTGCCATACCTAGCTAATATAAATATCCTATTGGGACTGCTGTACCATACCTAGCTAATATAAGTATCCTATTGAGACTGCTGTACCATATATAGCTAATATAAGTATCCTATTAGGACTGCTATACCATACAAGGCTCCTATTGGGACTGCTGTACCATACAAGGCTAATATAAGTATCCTATTGGGACTGTTGTACCATACATAGCTAATATAACTATCCTATTGGGACTACTGTACCATACATATCTAATATAAGTATCCTATTGGGACTGCTGTACCATACACAGCCAATATAAGTATCCTATTGGGACTACTGTGCCATACCTAGCTAATATAAGTATCCTATTGGGACTGCTGTTCCATACATGGCTAATATAAGTATCCTATTGGGACTGCTGTACCATACCTAGCTAATGTAAGTATCCTATTGGGACTGCTGAACCATATCTAGCTAATGTAAGTATCCTATTGGGACTACTGTACGATACCTAGCTAATGTAAGTATCCTATTGGGACTGCTGTACCATACCTAGCTAATGTAAATATCCTTAACAATCAGATATTAGATTAATGTTGTCTCCAAGTTGGAAAACTGAAAAATCAAAAAAGCATCCACCCTGGATGTGTGACCATTTTATTTTGAGATGTGTCATGACTGGGTATTCCAAATGACACTGCAAACGTACCAAACAAGGCATAATACCACTATGCACATGTTTGCTTAATATCTTAATTCTCTCTCAAATTCAATATACAATCATATTAATGTTAAGAATTAATATAAATTGCCTCTCAAGTGTAGCCCTCCCAGAAAGATTTTTACAAATTTGTCTTTAATGTCTATATATAATGTAGATGCTTAGTAGTATGGGAAATAACTCTTCCCAGATATTATTTGTATGACCTCCCCATGTCACTGCTAGTGGCTACCTATTTATATGTTCTTTAGTTTAAAGTTTTACTACAGGCAGCATTGCACCCTCCAGATATATGCTGGATTTCAGAAGCCATCTATTTGCAGTGTCTCTATTGTTTGACATGTTATCTTTTCATCAAGCAATGGTCACATTATGCTTTTTTACAACTCTGTAACAGAAGGAATGTGAAACCAACAAAAGTTTAGTGATTTCAATAAGCAATTCATTCCCCTTCAATACCAAATGAAAATTCAAGAGATGCTAACAATATTGTGAATTAAATTCCAAATAATCATAAATGTCTTTTTCACATGTCCAAACATATAGAATGTTCCAAATGAGTTCCAACAGTCTTGAATGTACCAATGTAACAATGATGCAATCCAGAATGTCTTTGAATGAGTTTACAAATGTCTAAAGTAATGTATACTTCCAGAAGTCAAAGGGCACTTTGGTAATTATAATGAACATTTTGAATAAATTATTCCCCTCTATACCTGATGTTGACAGTAAAAACTGGAAGCTCCGATCACAAATGTATTCCAACAGACTGATCTTGCAGGAATTAATCATTTGTTTATCAAATCCCACTTTATACTCATTGTCACTTGACCTCTGTCATTAAAGAATGTTATGATTTCCTATAAAGAAAAAAAAAACTAGTCTTACGGTAAACAAGACTGGCCTTGAATGCAAATACTATGTAAACATTCTATTTATACCCTATAATCATGAACAAAAAAGAACTATGTAAACACCCTGTTTACAACTTACAATCATAAACGAAAGTTAAGGATGCAATATAAATAAACATACATAACACCTCCCATCATAAAGAAAATAAAAGATTTATACAATAAACCTTTCTTTTACATATTTTTCACTTCAGAACGTTGCAAAGTTAATATCAAAGCTAAACATTCATTTTCAATTCTATAATAATTTTTCTGGTGTTTCCTTAGTTGTTTTAGACAAATAGCTCACTGGATGATCCACACCATTTTTATCTTCTTGAATCAATATTCCACCAACTTCTTAACAACGGCCATCTGGTAAACGGCTAAGCTTTGCCGCCACTGTGTTGGTCTCTTCTGATGTTCGACTGATTTTCATAATTTACATGTAAGGAAAAATACGGATATTCGAGCTTTTTATGGAAAAAATCTACTAGACGAATCTAATGCACTGAGCATTTGGATTGACTCAACAAATTTGTTGATAACAAGCACCCAAAAGATCCATTCTGGTCAGAACTCGATAAATTTAACTCGGGATCAGTTCAGTTACGACTCAGTTGCATAATTGTTTCGGGCGTGAAGTGGTGGCGGAAATTTCCCGGGTTTTTCCCGACTTTCATCAATATTTTCGAAATTCAAGGAATTTTCACGGTCGGGAAAGAATTACCATTTCTCCCGACTTTTTGCCGATTTAGCGTGGGGAACCCTGCTATTGGAGGAAAATAAGCCGCACAAGTGCCAACTTGTTATTTTGTTTAAAAAAAATAATTAAAAATGGGGTCCTTATGAGGACGTGGAGATACCCCCCTAGTGATGCGGAGTCCATATGCTATCAAACTATTGTTCCTAAGTTATATCAACAGGAAATTCTTAGTCAGGCCCACGAAACACTGTTGACTTTGCTTTTAGACATAAGATTTATCACAAGCTCGTAACTCATTTTTATTGGCCGAAAATTACAAGTAATGATTCTGAATACTAAAGATCTTGTAATACTTGTCAAGTGGTAGGAAAACCCAATCAGAAGATACCTAAGGCTCATTTGAAACTTTATTCCTGTATTTGACGAACCATTTAGAAGAACAATGGGAGATTGTGTAGGCCCATTAACTAAGACCAAGTTAGCTAACCAATAAGTGTTGACGTTTTAATGTGCATCCACAAGATTTCCAGATGCAATTCCTTTGAGGAATATAATAACTAAGACCATACTAAAAGCTTTGATCAAGTTATTCATAATTTTTGGACCTTCCCAAGTCTGTCAAATCTGACCAAGGGTAAACATTTATTCTGGAATTTGCCTGCAAGTTATGCATGAATTAGGCATCCATCGGTTGAAATCTTCTTCATATCGCCCTGAATGTCAATGGGCTTTGAAATATTTCATCAAACTTTGAAGAATATGATTAAGTCATATTGCTTTGAGACAGGAAAAGATTGGGAGGACGGTGTTCATTTTTTGTCGCTATGTAATATTAATTATATGTATGTTTGACAAATACACAAAAGAAAGTTTTATTGCATGAATCTTATTTTTTTCTTCTACTATATATATATATATATATATATATATATATATATATATATATATATATATATATATATATATATATATATATATATATATATATTACGTGCATTATCTATCCGGCTAGCGTGGATACGTGGGAAAGCCTGCCGTAGCTTCTCATGGGTCGATGGTTCTTCCCTGAGTTTTCCAGGGTTCTTCCTCCACTATTGATACTGGCCGCCATGTATAGCCTATCTTGTGCTGAAAAATGGCGTTAAACCCTAGAACAACAACAACATTATCTATCATGACAATAGTTATTAAGAGTTATTTAATTAATATTATAAATACTAATATTCGGTTTTACTGTCAGATGAGTCATGTATCAAATAAGCAAAACCATTCGTAAGTTTGAACGTTAAGATTTACCGTAATTCAAGAAAACATCACGCGATCAGACAAGGATACGAGTTCTGAAAGGTGAGACTGGCTTAATTCTTGATTAGCAAGTGTAACCCAAGTGACCCCTGTTTACCAGTTCGATGTGCAATGTAAATGTACCTTTAAACCGTCTTAATATTTTAGCAATTACGACTAAGCATTCTATATAAGAGAATTATTCCCTGGAATTAAGCATTCTTAATACTACTACTAGTAGTTATATTGCGAGGATTGATTCATGTATTTAATTTATTTATTCGTTGGAATTTCAGTGTTCTAACATACATTTAGCTGTACGAAATTGTGAATTCATTTAAGGACATTTGGATTTATAGCAGTGCAGAATTACTTTGAATTCATTCAGTGATTATGTGGATAATAACAGCTGTACGGAAGTTTTGTGAATTCATTTAAGGATATTTGGATTTATAGCTGTTCGGAATTACTGTTAATTCATTTAAAGATGTTTTGGAATTATATCAGTTATTTCTTCCGCACTGTTTACACATCATTACAATACTGTCATTTATAATACCTTTAGAACTCATTCGGAGTACTCGAAACGTTTGGAACATTTAGACGTTGAAGAATTAATTCACCATACTGAATGTTATTTGTAATTCTTTCACGTTGCAATTTAGGGAATAAATTATATTTTCATTTATACAGACGTGTTGGTTATTTCATTTTCTTGTTACCTGTTTTAAGACCATACAGTAGTAACATAAGTGTTGTATATCTTCTTATTGTACACATAATTTTTATCCATGATTGTAAATGGTATGTATAAGCTAATAGTCCTTTGTAAGAAAATGCTTAGATAGCAGACTCTTGTCCATGGTTGTGGATTTTACTTTAAGATACTATTTGTAAACATGCCGACATGGCCTTGTTACCTTAAAAGTACTGGAAGAGAATTTTTGACCCATATCCTGGTCATTTTGTGGTGTATTAGGATTTTATATAAGGTTCTGATAAACAAAATTTTTCATTCCTATTTTAATATCAGTTTAGTGGAATCACTTTTAGTTGTGTTACATTATAATTTGGGATAAATTATTTAAATTGCTCATTGAAATTACAAATTGCTAGTTAACTTTTTACCAAAACATTGTTTGGGACAAACACCCTTTCACAATGTCATCTAAAGTAGAGAAATTTGTTTTAAACCCTATCCAGGAAGGGTTAATGTCTTTTAAAAGGGACGAGTTGCTTGAGCTTGCCAGATATTATATCTCAGAAGCGAAAGCTTCTTTAACAAAGCAAGAAATAAAGAATCTTTTAAGTCATTATTTGGTGGAAAATAATTCTTGGATAAACGTTCTTTGGATTTTACTTGTAAGTCTGAAACTGGCTTCAATAGGATATGTATAAAAAAATTGCACTGAAAAACCAGATGGAAATAGAGTTAAAAAAGCTTCAGTTTGAGAAAGAAACGATGGAAATTCAAGTCAATAAGCGCGAGAAGAGAGAGAAATACAAAGGCAGAGAGAAAACGAAGAAACACAAATATTATTACTGAAGGAGGAAAGGGAGAGCGAGAGAGAAAGAGAAGAGACGCAGAAGCAAATGCAGAGAGAGAGAGAGATGTCAATTCATAAAACGGAAAAGGAGAGAAAGATGTAGATAGCAAGAAAAGTAATGCAAATGCAGAGTGTAACAGTGCAAACATTTCGTAGATGCTCTCGCAACACATTTTGTTCTAGTCAGCGTGACACGTGACCATTAAGATTGACGTATCGGCTAGGCTCGCAGTAAATTGTTTCCTGCGAAATATGTGATATGCTCTGTTTGGAGGCATGATCGGATTTCAATTAGGACAAGCTAAAACAACTGCCCGACAAATATGTTAACGTAGGGTTAAGTAGAGAAACACGACAAAGTTTGGGAAATCTTGGGCCATTGGAAATAGGTGTCATAAAATGAAGTTGTCCTGGAACAGTTATTAATAAAGGCGAACTAGAGAGAATTATTTTGAATATGATGGGGTTGTTCAGGTTTGGTCATTGAGAGAAATTTAATCCTGACTTGGTAAGCTGGGGGGGGGGGGATTCCAATTCCAAATTGAATATTTTAAGTAATTTCTCTTGCAAAAATCGCATTCCAAACGTTTCTTTGGAATAGGAAGACATTTACTCCGAGATTTGTTTAAAAAATTTTCTCGTTAAGTTGTCCAAGGGACGAGGTCTGAAAGAAGTTGAGAGACAAGGAAAGTGTGATTCGACTTGATACAAAAGAGACAGAGTTTCGAAAAGGCACAAAGGTATTGTCTCGATCACATATTTTCAGTCCCCACTAACAATTAATAGTGTATCAAAAAGGTCTAGTTACACCAATTAGGAATGCTAGTAGCCGCTAAACAGATATTAATTTGATAATAATCTAATGTGTGTATCAGATTGCGAACTGACCATATTCGCTTGGTTCTATTGAATTACGAATAGACGATATCTGACGTAAAAAGAGTGAGAATATTGATCAACCCCAGGAGAAGAAAAACCCGACAAATATTTGGGCTGCGTATTGTATTTATTTGAAGAGATCAAACAGCTCCATACCTGTGCTACACTGTGGGAAGGATTGCAGACCCGAAGTGATTGAAGAGCGAGGAAAAAAGGAAATGCGGCAATGTTGACCTGTAACCAACATCGAGTTACTGTATAGAGGACTGTAATCAATCAGGTTATGCTGACATGCCAGCAATTTGAGGTCGATCAGTCGCTCGATTATATGATGAGATTTGTTTTAACGGTATAACAGAAAGGCTAATTACATTTCGCATAAATATTTTAATTCTAATTCTAAAATAAAGTATATCAAATGTAGTGTTCAATTTCATTTTGTTCATTTAATTGATTAAATTATTATATTTTATGTATGGTGGCTCGTGTTGTCCTATTCTATATCTTTGCTCAGATCTCTCTTATTGCGTCCATTAATTTCGTATTTTATTTTACTGTTTGCTCGATCCAGGCAATAACACCGTGGTCGATCTCATCTCCTATATAACGATAAACAAAGTACCATAACATGTGCGGGATCATCTTATATCACACACGCCATTACAAAGAGACAATAAATGAACATGCAGTTGAAATTAACAGATTTAGGACTGGCTGAATGAGCACAGTACACTGCCACTCGCCGCTCCCTTTACCCACAAGTTCAGACTTAAATGTAACCAGAAATATCAAGTTAGTAGCCCTTTAAAAGAAAAAAGCTGATCAATATTTTCGACACTTTTAGGAAACTTGAAATGGCCAAGGAAGCATTGGACTCTATTATTACAACGTATACTTATTAACGAAGCTCATGAAGTCTATATTTCGCTGTCGATATAACAAAGTGCTGATTGATTATGATGTGGTTGAAGATTGCATCTTGAAGGATTATGAGCTGGTACCTGAGGCATATTGACAACTGTTGAGAAATTGTAGAAAACGTACTAGTCAAACCCCACGTTTAATTTGGAAAGAAAAAATAATAACTATCTGATAGGTAGTGTTCAAGCAAGAAAGTTGACCAAGATTACGATAATGTCATACAGTTCTCACCAATTTAAGACTTCAATAATTGCGTTAATAGTGTTGTAAAGACCTTTCTAATGAGAAAAAGATAGAAAATGTAGAAAATATTTCTCGTACAGCTGATGATTATTCCCTGACTCATAAAGTTTCACTTCTCAATAAGTATTACTCTCAGAGGTTTTTGGTAAAAAGAAAAAAAGTTATCTCAGTCTGATATGACTACTCCCAAATCTCAGTCTGGCACAACATTTGGGAATGAAAACTTCGCATAAGACAGAACAGATATTATAATCTCTACCTACGTACACCTTCTGTAAGATGAAGGGGCACGTTATTTACAGATTGAACAATAAGCAAGAGAACAAAAACAGATCAATTCCAACTGCTCAAGAAGACAAGGTCATGGTCTTGTATTTAAAGCAATACATTGGCTGGGTCAAACAAATGCCGGTCTCATTCTATTAAGGATAATTATGGACTATTCGTGATAAAAGATTCTATATCATTTGATTCTGCCACGCCTGTCCTTATTACACATTAAGGAACACAGGATCGTCTCTGAACACTTGCTATCAGGTACTTTGCCTTTTCCTGTGAAGTGTTCTTCCACTGAAATTTTCTTATTCAGGGAGTAGAGTGCGTTTATGTTAATGGTCCCCTCCACTGTGTCAATCTGGCATCAGATTTAGTCTCCGGACCCGTGACATTCAGAGTAGTGAGTTTTACCTATAGAAGGCATTCACTGAATTACCAGACTATGATCTAGCCAGAGATGAGGACGTGGTTAATCCACCTGTAACTTACAAGTCTTGTTTGGATCCAAGCGCCGGTCCTGTTAGGATTGAAATCCCTGATTTATACCCTGCTTATGTAGTTATTTGAGCTATGGCAAAAAGAGCTCTTGAGGACATTATTCCATTAGCTGATCTGTTTGCTGGTCAGGTTGTTTAGAAGGTCAACTGTGCTCCTGACATGGATCAACCAAAGGGTATTGATCACAGTGATCCCCTCTTTATTACCCTTCTCTCTATTCTAATTAGGGTGACACAAGACGATCACATGTTGTCAGAGAAGAACAAGATCGTCCGATCTTCTGTTTGATATTGAAGGCTTTTAGCGAACTTGAAGCTATACAAGTCCCAGTTTGTTTTTTCTTCTGAAAAATGAGGCCACTGAGAGAGTATGGCGACCACCTGAGGTGCACGCAGGTGACGAGGAGTAGGTGTTGTTCCGATGTCATATCGATAGGAAATTCTTAGCCTAGCCCATCAAAACTCCTTTGACTGGTCATCAAGGATTTGATATGACCGATGACAAGATCACGAATTATTTATATTGGCCGAAAATTAAACGTGATGTTTCTAAATATTGTAGAACTTATCACACTTGTCAAATGGTAAGAAAAACCATTCAGAAGATACACCAGGCTCACTTTAAAAATATTATTGCCTTGGACGAAACATTTAGCAGAATAATGGTATAACATGATGGTCCCTTACCAAAGTCAAATCAAGCAATAATTGTTAACCATATGTATAATGCGTCCACAAGATTCCCATAGGCAGTTCCTTTGAGGAATATTAAAGCGAAAATTATACTGAAAGCTTTGATCATTTTTTTTAATTCTAAAAATACTTTTTGGCCTTCCCAAATCTGCCCCTTCCGGTCAAAGGTCAAATATTATGTCTGAAATTTTCCAGCGAGCTGTACATGAATTAGGCATCCAGCAGTTTAAGTCTTCTGCGTATCACTCGGAAAGTCAATGGCCTTAAGAAAGGTTTCATCAAAATTTGAAGAATATGAGAAAGTTATATTGCTTTGATACCGGGAAAGATTGGGATGAAGGTGTTCATTTACAATTGCTTGCTGAAAGAGAGTCAGTTGAAGAATCATAGAGGTTTAGTCCTTTTGAACTAGTTTTTGGACATAAGTCGGTTTAGCGTTAAAGTTGTTAAAAAAGAAAAGCTTCTTTCAAATGAAGATTCAAAATTAATCTTCTTACATATGTCTCTGATTTCAAGTATAAGTTGTCAAATGACTTGTGAAGTAGCGAGAAATAATCTTCACTACTCAGTCAAGAATGAGTGATGTATGTCTGAACTACAAAGTTAAGTAGTTTTCAGCCTGGTGATAGATTTGGATCTATTGCCTATATATCGAAATCCTCCTCGGGCTAAGTATTATAGTCCTTATATAATTGAAAACAAAATAACTGACAAATGATATCATTAACACTTCTGGAAAGATGAAACAGAAACAACTTTTTCATATAAATATGGTAGAGGAATATGTTGATAAACACAATGATGCTCTGACAATAGTGACTTTGGTATAACCAATCTTCGGAATTCATAAATATTTAACAATCTGGACCAACATGCGCAACGAACAGCCGCAAGAAAAGAGTGATCTAAAAGAGGTTCATGTGAATATGATCACTTTTCCAGATGTTCCAAAATCTACCTTGACCATGAAATTGTCGATTATACATTTATAAAACAGGCATCCGTACATGATATGAATCCTTAAAGGCAGGATTGTTTTAGAAAAAAAAATATTTGCTTGAGAATGATTTTATAGAACCAAGCACAGATATCTGGAGTTCACCGTGTATTATTGTATCTAAACCAGATAATAATTTCCGTATGTGTCATTTCCCATACCAAGTATCGTTGAGTGCATTGATGAAATTGGAAATGTAAAATATGTCGCAAAATTTGACCTTTTTAAACGATTCTGGATAATTCCATTCCCGGCAAAAGCAAAGGAAATTTCGGCACATGTAGTTAGCTCCATATGGGCTTTATCAGTATAAAGTGATGCCGTTTAGTATGCAAAATTCTCTCTTAACATTCCAAAATTAAATGAATATGATAACATCTGATCATTATCTACAATGACACATGATAGGATCATTTGAAAACATTCTGCAATTCGTTGATAGGTTCAATGATGCAAATTTGATAATTAATTTAGGTAAAAGTGAGTTTTGATGTGCTTGTGTTACATTTTTGGGTCATGTTGTTGGACATGTTCAAGTTAAATCTATAGAAATTTCGGGCAAGCTATCTCTGCCTTCCCAGTGTCTGTTAGTAAATACCAACTGATGCGAGTTTTCGATATGGCAGGATACTATCGGAAATTTTGCTCACATATTTCCATAAGTACCGAACTCCTTACCCTTTTGATAAGTAACAAATGCAAGTTTCGGCAGTCTGACAAATGTCAGGAGGTTTTTGATAAATTATAGGTTATACTTTAAGCTGTACCACTTCTTTCGGCTAAAATTTGTAGTCAAAATCTAAAATGTATGTTGATGCAACTGATGTAGAGGCTGGTGGAGTACTGAATCAGGACGACAAAAATTACGTTAATCATCCAGTGTGCTATTTTTCAACAAAACTTGAACAAGAACTAGAGAAATTATTCCACAAGCGAGAGGGAATATTTGGCTTAGATATTGCTTTTTAATACTTCGAAGTGTATATCAGTACAGGTCCTCTCTGATTATTGTATTTGGTGATCACAACTCCATTACTTTCATTTACAAAATTAAAAACAAAAAAATCTGAGATTGTTGAGATTGATTTTGATGTTTATATGAATGTAACATTGACATCAGGAACAACAAGGGAAAGGATAAGCTGACTAAAGATTCACTTTCATGTATCTAGGACTAGGGGCAGGCCCGACAAGAGAGGACGAGGGCAACCAGGGATAAATCCCCGAGGTCCGGGCCCGTCAAGGGGCCCGGGCGGAACATTTTAATTTTATAAAAGAAAAAGTTTGCTTGAACAAGAACTAGAAGAGGCCCGGGTTTTTCTTACCCCAGGATCCGTGATCGCTCTCTACGATCATGTCTTGGAGTACTATTTTGCTTTATATATATTTGGCAGCATTCATACTCCATCATGTAATTATCATTATAGTATCAAATGTCTACTGAAGTAATAATTTAAAGCAAAGCTTTCTTGTATAAGTCTTTCTTTTTCTTTATGAGTACAGATGCTATATATATCCATATTGTGTGCCTAACATCTTTATGAGTACAGATGCTATATATATCCATATTGTGTGCCTAACATTTTTTTATGAGTACAGATGCTATATATATCCATATTTGTGTGCCTAACATTCTTTATGAATACAGATGCTATATATATCCACATTGTGTGCCTAGCATTTTTTATGAGTGCAGATGCTATATATATCCATACTGTGTGCCTAACATTTTTTTATGAGTACAAGTGCTATATATATCCATAGTGTGTGCCTAACATTTTTTATGAGTACAGATGCTATATATATCCATATTGTGTGCCTAACATTTTTTCCATGATTGTAGGGTATAGTTTATGATAATGTTCTTTTATAAAATAAGTTTAGTTATTTAACTCTTGTTCATGGTTGTGGGTTGAATAATATTTGTAAACACTTAAGATGGTATTTTGACCATGGAAAGTTCTGGAGATGACTTATGGCCCACATCCTGGTCGTCTTTGGTTTTTATACAAGGTTCTGATAAATAAACTTATTAATTCCTATTTTAATATTGTGTCTTATGGTTTTATATAAATTTCTGATAAATAAACTTATCCATTCCTATTTTAATATCCGTCTAATGTAATGAATTATTTATTGAAATTATTAATTGAAATTACAAAGTGTTCATTATTTTTTGGACAAATACATTGCTTTAGGATTATTGAGGACTCATTTAAAGACATTCTGGATTATATCATAGTAATAGATCAATACTGTTGGTACAGCAGCACATTAAAAATTCATGTAATTCATTCGGAACATTGTATACTTTTTAACTTGTGATATAATATTTGGGTATATTAGATTTAATTCATAATACTGAAAGTTCCTCATACTGTGTAACATAGAGAAATAAGCTATTTTTTGATTTTACAAAATGTCTTGGTTTTGCTTCTTTCTGTCATTTAGTTAACAATCATATAGTCGTAACAGAAGCTTCTTCTTCTTATTATTATTATTATTATGAAACATGTTGAATTTTGAAAACAAAATTGTCTTTTCTTGCTTTTTATTGATTAATTTTTTTAAAATGGAAATGCTCTTTCAGATTTCTCTCTTTAGAACCTGGTCACGTTATCTTGCACGTCTCCATAACGAATGCGAGGGGGTGTTTTCCTTCATACCAGTGCTTTTCTCATATAAACCATCAGATTTGCCATCCACTCAGGGGTTATACAAGACTGTCGATATATGCATTATCATGATTTCCACATGCAGCATGTTATAATTGAGTGAAACCGTTCGTTATTTAGTCGCCACATCGACATACTCTTGACTCGTTGTGAAGATTGTTTTACTTTTATGATGACGATAATGATGAGTACAACGATGATATCTGTGATAATAATGCTGATGAGAATTGAAATTAAGTGCGCTAATTTAAAGCGAAAACGTTATTATTGGTTATTGTGTGGGCTGTGTTTATGCATGGAAATGTTAAATGAACATAATTTACCACCAAAAAAACTGTACTTCAATACCCATATATGTATCCATTTATATCGTTGTCTTCGTTTCTGTTTGCTGTTTTCGTTAACTTTCTTTTTTTTCTTCTTTTTTTTTTTGTTTAAACATCTCTTATGTGATAAACACACACTTACAGCCAGCATCATCCCCAAACTTGTATCAGCCGTTCGCAATGGCGTTCTAGAGTAAATGGCTCCCTGGGCGACAATGAAGGCCCAAAGAGGTTTTGGCGCCCCAAGACCTCTGGCTTCCGGGGCAATAGCCCAGCCCCACCCCACCCCTTTAGTACACTACTGGC
Source organism: Sinohyriopsis cumingii (assembly GCA_028554795.2). Classification (NCBI taxonomy): domain Eukaryota; kingdom Metazoa; phylum Mollusca; class Bivalvia; order Unionida; family Unionidae; genus Sinohyriopsis; species Sinohyriopsis cumingii. The sequence goes on from CM068830.1 coordinate 18,057,546, forward strand.
CTTTCGTATATACTGCACTCACGCAAACCGTTTTAGTCTTCCTAATCAAGACCACCCGAAATATGGTTATGAGTGTTTCTGTCCATTTGGATGATTTGTGTGAAATTGCGCCCGCATTCATGCAGCAAGCACGGAAAGACATTTTTGTTGTTGTTGTTACGATAATAATAATAAAAATAATAAAGACTTTATTTAGAGAAAGCAACTCAGTTAGTTACAGAACTAATCTACCTTGAGGCCTTCTATATGTTATGTACAATATATACAGTATATATACAACATGATGTGAAGAGTCTGGCTTGACACTAAATAATTAATTCTAAAATTCAAAGTATCAAGCCTGGAACACATGATGATGATGGTTAGCATTAGACGATATCCAGACACACCATTATTATTTACTTAGGTATTTTGTGAATATTTAGTTTCCTGTGTAGTTTAATACCTTTCAAAGTAAAATTTAGATACATCACGTAAGTTGACACGTTTCCCATCTCCGCGATCAATCAAATTACCAGGCCCGATTTCATCTTTATCCTCAATACACGTCACAACTTTGTCCACACTTCGTTTCTTTAAAATAAAAAAAAATAACAGATTTTATTCTTTCACTAAAGCAAACCTCACGAAGCATTTTTAACGGGGAAATTAATTGCCCAAATTTTCGTCCTACCTGTTGCGTGTTGGAATTTCAAGTATGCGTCATATTTGATTCGGACTGAAAAACACCGATATTTTCCGAATGACTTAAACTGCAGAGGCATTTGGGTTGGTCACGTGTCAAAGTTCTAATGGCGATCGACGTAGGGTTTAATCGGTGACGGTCGAATCGGAATCTATAAACATCATCTCTATTATATATTATTTAGATATTTTATACAACTTGGAATATAGTTTATTGATAGAATACCAAACAAAATGTGGAAAGTGAGGGAGATTACTGACAAAGTGTAAGTAAATATTGACTCGGAAAGACAACTGAAGGAATTATCTACCTTGAATTGTATATGGTACACGTAGTCGATTCTGAGCCTATGGTTTTTGTAGGCTGTAGATGATGAAGCTAACAAACAGTATCACTTTAAATATTGTTTTTATGATAAAGTTAATGAAAATAAAAATATCCTAAGTGTTTAAATATAACACTTTAATAAATTTCCGTGTCGAGGAAATTATTGGGACTCTGAGAGGGGAGGGGGCGTTTTAGCTGTCAAAATTTGTAAGTGAATCACGCTTTGTTGAGTGTAAAATTTCGTGCAGTCGGAGCTGTGATATTTTTTTTGTACAGTCTAAATGTTAATGTCCATGCTAAGTCCTTTGGCAACCAGGATGTACGGTAAGGGGAGACATTCGTCCCTGCCTGTAAGAAAAGTAAGTCAACAATCTCTCGCCCGTCTTTTCCTAATCAAAACACTGTTCGAGATATAACCCTTACATATTCCGTGTAACTTTAACTATAACCACCAATGACAATTAAATTTTTGCCTAATTACCGAATAAATTCATAATTAACCACTGCCTTTACGTTGGGGGTATCTGTTACTGTAAGGCGTACACCCTGATATTTGTTGTTTGGATCAACATCTCAGTTCTAAAATAAACAGCATTGGATACTATTTCACCAATGTCTAACGTTACATATACAATAATAAAACCATAACTATGCAGTCCTATCAATGGAATTTAAATGAAGCTAGATGTAAGTGGTTACATTAAGAAAACCTCTTTGTAAAAACAGATGCACTCGCATGTTGGCTGTTTCCATTTGATTGGAAAGAAGTGTTTATTTAGGTTCATATATCGACTTTAATGCTTCAGTGTATTTTCAATAAATAGTTATTGTGATATTTTATCGGCAACAAAGAAAGTAGGGTGAACAATATATTCCGATGACGTGCATTTACTGTCATGAACATGGTACAGGGATTATTTCAAACAAGTTTAGAAATCTTTTCAACTGCCATTTTATGGTGAATGTTCAGAAAGTGAAACAAATTCTTGAGTAAGGGTAGTTGTTGAACAATTTTTGCTAACTTGCAACTAAAATACTGTAATATGGCTACTCCTGTCAACTAAAATTTGTTACAGTGTAAAGCTTCTATTTTGCTATTTTTTAAGTTGTATGGCCACAATACACTGCATATCAGTATAATTGTTATCCATATACTAATTTTGTTTATAATTGACATACAACTCAGAAAATGTTTATTTGAAAATAAAGTATTGCTTAAAACCAATGTTGAATGCAGAATATGTATCAGGGGTGGAGTTAGACTTCAATTTTAAGAAGTGATCTTTTGTATAGTAGGATGAAGTGGGAGCTGAGCAGAGAGAAGTGGGAGTAAAACAACAAATGCAATATATATATATATATATATATATATATATATATATATATATATATATATATATATATAATCTGTTTTTATTTGAATTGTGTCTTCTATTTCTGAGTGGCCATTTGACATTGGTTTTAAGCAATACATTATTTCAAGTTGAAAATTATGTAATATGTTTATTATAAACATATTTTGTATGCATATAAAATTTTGCATATATTCATGCCCATTGTATCATACTTGAAAGTGTATACATGTATCTGGTGTAAATTGTTCATTGAAATAATCAAGATGTTGGGTTTAAATAATGTTCAGTTATTCAGTTTTCAATTAAGAGTTGCTGCCTGTTAATTCAGTCCGCTAAGTTGCTTGTAATTCTGCTCTTTTTTGAGAGTTCTACAATAGTAGTGATGTGATACATTGAACAAATTCTGTTAAGGACAAATCAAATAACAGCATTTGCATGTGACACAAATTGATTCAAGAGGGAATGAAGATAGGCACGTCCTCTGTTTCTTAAAGCAGAACTGAGATGAAAAAGCATGCATTAGATAAAAATAAGACTCAGATGACTATTGGTGATCAGCTGATGTGCTGGGTTGTTCTGAAGGGTGAATTTGGACTGAAGACAAACCAAAATAGTGTAGTGTTAGCTTCTTATGTGTAAAGTGGTGATGTCATCAAATCTTGTGTTCCAGTTTTTGACTGAAATCGGTTCACCCATGGATATTGCCAGTCATTGTTGGATTAATTCGTACACATATTTGAGGAAGAAATCGCATGGCTCATAATGTGATAAAACATTGATATTATTTGTTTTCAACAGAACCCAGTGATGTTTAGGACCAGTGTCTTTAAAGATTCAATATTATTCAGATGACTGGCATATACGACTTTTGCACATAGAACAACGGCATTTGGGTTTTAAAATATAGTGTTGAACTGATGTCCACTATGGCCACAGCCATGGCCTTTTTAAAAATCTTGTCACTTCTACTAGATGGAAAGTTGTATCAATATTGGATTTTCACAGGAAGACTTATCATAATTATTTTTGATTGGTTCTAAAGAAAATGGTACCACTCCGACATATGGTATGAACTCTATGACAGCCATCTTGAAAATCTTGTTATATGTATTGTTACATGTTTAGGCTCTTTAAAACAGTAACAAGAAAAAAAGTGAAGACAACACGCTTTGCAAAATTTAACAAATAATTTATTTCCCTAGAACTTACGGTTTTAAGAATAAGATCCAAGAATAATCCAAGAATTAAAAATGTAGAAGTCCAAATAATAAAATGTTCCAATAAATCGGAGTTCGAGTCACGACAAAATCTGGAAGGCATTGATGTATGCTGTAGTCAGTGTAGTACTGATGTGTCCACAGTTCTTTGTTGAATTGCAGACAGTAATATTCCAGTGCTTGAATTTTGTAAATTTCGATTACTGTCTTTGTCCAAGAATTTATTTTAAGCATAAGTATTTCCAGGGAAAATTAAACTCAAACTGGTCACAACAGAAAACACCTGAGCATCTCCAGGGTTAACACAAACTGAAACTATTTCTCAATACATCACTATTAAATCTGGCTACTGCGTAAAACAGAGTTTCAGTCCACAAGAAAAACCAGTTTTTCGAAATAATTGCTACATGTTAGCACAACATAGAACTTGAGAAGATGTTTACATGTCTAAAATCATGTACTCCCATTGTAGTCTCGATTTCATTCTATGAATTCCACACTTAGAAACAATTAAAAAAATTAAAAAAAGGTTGTTTACTTGAAATCATGAATTAAGGTTAGTTTTAGATACAAAGTTTCTATGTTAGTGTTTACAAAAAACTGAACTTCATTTTTGGAAAATGTCAAATCCAGTAAATAAAATTATGTTACAATAACATGTAATGGAATCAGAAAAAAAGTTTAAAACTAACAAACAAACAATTAAATTGAATCAAATATAAATTAAATCAAATATACGTAACAGTATAGATCCTGAAGGGGAAAAAATACTGTTAATTGGCATCAACAGAACACTCTTGAGGTCCTGAATGAAGGCAGTGCCATCAGACTTCGAAAATGGATGCTATGATGAGCATCTCACAGATTCACTTGAATGGACTGTATTATCAACATATTGTTTTCACCAATTTTTTTAATGGTGTCCCAGTGATAATTTAAAACGTTACAGTATGGAGCCGCCATTTCTATAGTTGAGATGTTATCAAATTGAAATGAGCATTTTCAGGAATTTTTAATGCTTAGGCATATTGTTTATCACCTTGCAACCCACAACAGTCACAAATTTTGTTGCAATTTATATTTGTATGTCCCTTTATTGCAGACTGAAAAATTGATATTATAAACCAGATTGTCATTTTCTTTTTTGTTGAAAAGATGCCTTTTTAAATAGAAGCAATAGTAGTAGGTATTACTGCTGTTGTGCTTTTGGTTGAATTTTTTTCAAGTCCTTATTATGAAACAAACTTGTCAGTTTTCATCATCTAAGATGATATAAATTTAGCTGCATTTACAATATAGTTTACTTTTTGCTGCAGTATAATACTGTTGTTGCCCTGTGATCAAATTACACCTTTAGCTTGTTTCATATCAAATTAAGGCTCTATGTGGCTTGGGGTTGGATTGTTGGTTTTGAGTGCACATTTAACCCATTATTTGCTATATCATGTCAAGGAAATGGGAACTAAGTATGATTTACATGTTTAAGGAATTGCATTATATTTACCAAGGACATCCAGGTCAAGAAACTAAAATACTGACCACCATTTATATTCCCTTAGAAATGTGAGCTATCTTAAGATTAAGGAAGTCTATACATATCATTATGAAAATCAGGATCTGTCCTCTCATGTTTGCTTTTTTTTACAATGATATATGTTGGAGATTCAAACAAAAAGTCACAAGTAAAGGTCAAAATAGAGTCCCTAACTATACCAAAACCTTCCCAAAAGTAAAATTTCACTTTGCCTTGCATTGATTGCACAACATTGCCCCCACCTCATTTTGTTTCAATACAAGGCATTAATAATTAAAATGTTGATTTTCATGCCCATTTTCTTTTAAAAGATAAAATTGGAAAGGGAGATAAGACACATTTCCTGTACTTGAGGTTGATGATAATTTGATTTGATGGTCATAATTACCAGAAATTACATTCCTATCTAAGGAATTCCCAAAAAATGTACACATGATATTTGGAAGATGATTGAAAAATATCTTATTTTTAGCCCTGTTTGAGGCAAATTATGACTTACTGGACATATCCAAGTCGGTTGCTACCAGAATAATAATTTTTTACCATATTTCATCATACTGATCAATGTATAAGCCTGTTGGAGATGTTGCCAAATTTATTTTACTGTAACCTATTTCTCGAGTCTCCAGTGTCAGTTAGGCAACAAAGGTGGTGAAGTGAAATATGAAAAGCTTTAATATTTGTACAATCTTTCTGTAATGTTTCATCATCATTTTAATAATCTGGCATGAAAATATGCAAACATATTAGTTTAAGGTGACTATTTGGAGCCATCTCTCCGACTTCACAAAACAGCCTAAATTGAATTTGAAATATTATTCTTATCAGTTTCAGGCAGGTAGGGTTTAATATAAAGGTTGATTCATTTTGGAATCCTCATGATAAAGCATCTGCCTGTTATTGTTGTTGTCGGTTTTAGCAAATTCTAGCATCTCGACTTGAAATCAAGTGAATGTACCCACCTTCTTGCTACATTCAAGTTTCTTTCATGTTTGTACACAAATATCAGAAAATTATTTTAAAATTGTGTCTACATGTAATTCATGATATGCAGTTGAAAGATTTTTCAAGCAATCTTCATTTCCATTTTCTATGTACTATGTAAAGTTAGGATAAATTCACTTGTCATCAATGGATCTTAGATCAGGGTGTTTGACTGAAAGATAAAAAAAAACAATGGTTTTTCACAAATATGCACTTCACTTCCATGTCCATTGTAATTAGTGTAGTAAAGAAGCAGAGTTCCTGGGGTCTGAAGCCAGATGTCTCTGTCATAGTAAGTCTAATAAGTAAATGGTTTCTGCACATTAGGATTGGATCAAGACGGCATCCCATGACTAAAGGTCAAGGTCATTGAGAACTGTTCACTAAGGGCTATTAAATACATGGTATGTATATGTATATGTGCTTTTCATGACATTCTTGCTTTTACAATAAAAGTAATCATTTAGCACTGTGTGGCAATTCTTTTACTGTTTGCCAGGAAACATGGAAATTTTCAAATGATTGGTGAGCAGATTGTTTACACATTGGAAAGATGGGAGTTAGTAGTGTTTCTATTAAGAAAGACAAATTACTTTCCTTGTAGTAAATGTATCATCCATATCCTGTGAAATTAAGTGATTTTATTTGTTTTCACAGAACCAATGTGGTTATGAATTATTCAGAGGTTGAAACCAAAGTCAGGGAGGCTACTAATGACGAAGCCTGGGGACCCCATGGAACCCTGATGCATGAAATAGCCCAGTATACTTTCACATACGAGCATTTCCCAGAAGTTGTTGGCATGCTTTGGAAACGAATGCTTCATGATAACAAAAAGAACTGGAGGAGAGTCTACAAGGTAAAGACAAATCGTTGTTTTCTCATTTGGAAAAATAAGTGAAAATAATAGATGGGCATTCTGAGGTTTCTGTGGTCAGGACCAAGTAAGAATTATGTTTTGTACATTTTGTAGCAGATTATGGAATCTTGAGCACTTTAGAATGAGAACATGGCACATAATTTGTATGATTGCCAGTTTTAATTGATTCAGAAGGGCAAACATATTTAGCAAATAGAGAATCAACAGTTCTGAATAGACATCACTGTATTCAGCATGTTTAGTCCAAATGCATTCAATTGCCAACATTGTCATTTCAGCAGCTTCCACGTTCATTATTTGTCATTCAGTGTATAGTGTTAACATATGTTACCTAGCAACTACAGAACTTGGGTTTTCAATGCATTTCAAAGTTTTAGACAACCGAATGCTTAGGACCAAAGATTATGAAAGCTTCTCGTACTCTACATTTTTCAGCAGTTGCTTTGAGTTACAATTTTAGCAATTCTTTATTGCTTCATATTAAGGTATATATTGTGATGATATTGTATAGAATGTTTGAGACTGTCTAACGTTTTGATTGATTCATAAATAGTTTTGTACAAATTCTTTTGTTTTACAAAAGTACAAAATATTCAAAGCAACATTTCCAATCATGCTCAGATTGAACTAAAAATTCTGACATCAACCAATCATACATACAAATTTTGGATTGAGACCCAAGTTTGAGAATGAGAATGTACACAAGCTTGGGGCCGGATACATTATTTAGTTTTAACTAAAGATTTGGGAGATTCTTCTATATTTTTGATTATTCTTATTATGAACTTTATACTTATCTTTGATTGCTTTTGTTTTAGAATTGTGATTTTCTAAAACTGTCTTCACTTGTTTGGTTTTAGTCCCTGCTACTGCTGACATACTTGGTGAAAAATGGCTCAGAAAGGGTTGTCACCAGCTGCAGAGAACATCTGTATGATCTGAGAAGCCTGGAGAATTATTCCTTCACAGATGAAAATGGCAAAGATCAGGGCATGAATGGTATGTTCAGTGTTGAGTCAAAGGCTGATTATCAGCCTCTGTCTATCCATATTTTTGTGATCATCTTGTTCTGGGAATTTGATCTGACAGATGCTTTCTATTTTGTCCCTAATGTTCGTAGAAAAGGTAGGAATTGGGCATATCTAAGCATTATTCATTTTGTCCAGCCTACTTTTGTTTCTACACAGTAACTCCAGTATATATTATTGTTTTTCAGCCAGCTAGATGTTGATGAAATCTTGTGAGTTTTAGTGTTGGCAGTCTCCATCATTGTTTAGCAGAAATATAGTCCCTGATAGTTGGACCAACTCCCTTTCATTTCTGCAAAGTAACTTCCTAAATTACAATTAATTTTTAACTGGATTTGGTTGATACATTGAGACCTTGGCAGCATTAAGTAACTTCTAAATTACAATTTTTAACGGGATTTGGTTGATATAATGAGACCTTGGTAGCAGGAGCATCATTGTGCAGCAGTTCTGTCGCCTCTAATTGTCAGAACCACCCACTTTTTTTTTAATTCCCTTAATTATTATTGGATTTTAGCCAGATATGGAATGTGCCTAGATGTAGGTGATGCCTTCAGATTTTTTATTGTCAATATTCTGTGTTGTTTAACATAGTTGTGGTACGATTGCCAGACCCACCAGTTTCTGTAGTGCTGTGAGACAATGGGTTCAGTTGTTGACAAGTCATGGGTAATTGTCTGCATGGTACTGTAGGTTAAACTGGTTAAGTTTTTACTTGGTACTATTTCCCACCACCCCCAGCAGTAACAAAGTTTACAAAGGTGAGCCTAATATCAGTCATGCATGTAATGCCATGTAGAAAGTGACCCAGAAATGGCATCTGAATTTCAACATCTGCTATTGTCTGCTATAAGTTATACTTAGTAAATTGACAAAGGATAGCTTTCATGTTTTCATGGCTTGTAGTTATTATTTTTAATTTGTTGAAGTTTTTTTCTTCTTGAGAAAACTGGTAAACTTACTAGACTTATTGACATAGACTTAAAAAAAGATCTATCGCATACACATTCTTTGAAACATACCAAAAGGTGATCTGTTCATCCACACATTCCTTGAAACATTCTTGAAGGGGTCTATTTCATCTTAACATTCCTTGAAACATATGTAATGGAGGTCTTTTCATCAAGACATTCCTTGAAGCAAGCTAAAAGGGGGTCTATTCATCCACGTTCTTTGAAAAATGGTTAAAGGGGAACTATTCATGGGTTCTTTGAAACATTTTTCAAGTTGGTCTATTCATAGGTAATATTCTCATAAAATCTTACATAACAGTATAGTGTAACTTTTAATGCTTTACTACAATTATGGTAGGGGCATATGGTTTTATCCTTTTAACACTATACTACAATTATGGCGGGGACATATGGTGTTAACCTTTAAATGCTGTACTACAAATGTAGCAGGGGCATATAGTGTTACCTTTGTTTATTTTTCATATGTCTTTTCATCCGTCAGATCTTGGTAGGGTTTCTGAGTCATTTCTGAGATTCTGTGATGGGGGATCCATGTTTAATGAACACAGTTCTAGTCGCCGCCTTTATCATACAGTGGCCTGTTTTGAAATAAAACTTGAAAATATCACTGATAAGTAACTTCTGGTTAAGTAATTACAGCTTGTAAAAATTGTAACTTTCCGAATGATCAATTTCAAGTCCTGATAAGGGACAAAATTGTTTCCTTAAGTGTCCTTTACAAACACTTTTCATTGTGTGAATTACCGTTAAAATTTTTTATTTTAAATTTCAGTGCGACACAAAGTCAAAGAGCTGATTGATTTCATACAGGATGATGAGAGGTTGAGGGAGGAGAGAAAGAAAGCAAAGAAAAATAAGGATAAATATGTTGGTTTGGCTAGTGATTCCCATTCAGATGGTTACAGATACAGTAAGTTATTGCCTATGTTAACAGTTTTGTTATTTTCTGGGGCTTTAAGATGTAAGATAATACTTCAGATTGTTTAACATTGAAAATCTATTGCTAGTTCCCCAATTGCTTTTATATCAATCTGCCAATCACTCTCTTGTTGCAAGGTACAAAATTATTCCATATTTTCTCATTCATTCATGCATTAGCTCTTTGAAATAAAGCAATTTAGCTTTCTATTTCTTCTTTTGGGTACTATCTTGTAGACTATATTAGCTTAAGAAAGATATTATTCATTTTTTAATAGAGGTAAATGTTTTCAGACCTTGGGCATCCTGTTGGGATTAAGTTTGAAGTGTGTGGATATCGTCATGCAGTCCAAACGTACTCACTTTTATAACTGCTTTGAACTCCATCACTAGAGATTGTCATCTGAAACTTCTGTCAGTGGTGGACCTATGGGTGTAGGTTGTGCTAGTGCTTTTGGAATTTTCATAAATCAACAGAGTTCTTTGTCTTGCATGTCTTAGAATTGGCTTGTGTGATCGATGGTTCAAGTATCAATATGTCATATTGCACTGATTCTACTATGAAAGTTTCATTGATAGTCACACTTTTGTCATTAATTGAAATATTCATCACAACCCGTCTTTTCATCAGGAGACAATTATGAGAAAGGCAGTAGCCAGAATAGACAGTTTCAAAATATTTAGTAACCATCTGAGAAAATTATTAGTAGCTGGTGGATGATTTCTTTACCATTAATGGGAACATTGAACCGGGATCTCTGGATCATAACATGGGGATTTTCCTTTCCCCCATGAACATAACTTAGAAGCTACTGTGAATTCATTATTATTCATTGGACACCAAACTTATTTTTCATCTGTGTGTAAGCTGAACTACAAATTTTGAGTCGCAACATAATTTGAACCAAGCTGATATTTAATGCACACACTTTCTTAAACTTAAATGCACAGTACTGTGTAATGATTTGAATGTTATAGTAGTGAATGCAAAATTGTTCCTGGTTGTGATACATGTTTACATGATTCCCATATTTCAAAGCGCATTATGTGTGATGTCTGTCAATTTAACTCACCACCCATCCTCCTTATACCAATTTGGTTTCTGCACAATAATTTACTTGTCCACCATCTACAGTTTTCAGACTCTGTGGATGGCTTGCATTTGGGGTGTTGAAGAACTGTTGATTTTGGGGTCAATTGCTCAAAGGTCAAGGTCAGTAGCTGTAAGAAGGAAAAAGCATCTACACGATAGCTAGAGTTCTCCAATATAACAGTTTCCAGGGCCCTGAGTATTCTAAAGTGCTCACCGTTATGGATCATTGCCATATCACCTCTGCGTGTGTTCGAGTCTTGGGCTCGGCCAATGTGGGTATGAGAGAAAGCTTGCCAGTAGCTTCTCGTGGGTCGGTGGTTCTGTGGGGGATTTTCCTGGGTTCTTCCTCCACCATTTATGCTGGCCGCCATGTATGCCTATCTTGTGCTGAAAAATGGTGTTAAACCCTACAACAACAACAACAACATAACAGTTTCCAGACTTTGTGTGTTGGTTGGGGTAAGAAGAACTCTAATGATTTCAAGGACAAAAGGTCACAATCAATTGCAGGGCTAATAGGATAAAGGTCAAGTTCACTAACTGAAAGAAGGAAAAGGTTTCTGCACAATTACTAGTTCCCCTCAATCTGCCATTACCAAACATTTGGATGAATGGCACATGGGGTACGGAATATCCCTATCTGTTTGGGACTCAAAAGGTCATGGTTGAAGGTCTTTATCACAGTGGAAAACTGGTTTCTGCACAGTAACTAGAGTTATCCATTTATGGCCACCAATCTTTGTGAATGACTTGCACTCAATGCAGGGAAGAACCTTATTCATTTTGTAGCCAAAAGGTCAAGTTCACTTTCACAGAACTGTAAATTATTTATGCACAATAACATTACTTCTGTTTAACGTAAACTCCACCAAACTTTGTGGACAGTTCACACTTGGGGTAAGGAAAAAAATTGTTGATTTGAGGTTTTAAGGCCAAAAGTCACTGTCACTGACAGAAAGACAATAACAACAGTTCTACATTACAGCCTGGGCCAGAACTTTGTAGATGGCTTGCAACGAATTCACTTAGTCAAAGGAAGAAGTCTGATGATTTTTGAGCCAAGAGATCCAAGGTCAAGGTTATTATGTTGACAAAGAAGAATGGTTTCTGCAAAAAAAGTTCTATTATCTACATAGAAAACTATCAAAAAATGGGGCAGGCATATAATGTGCTTTTCCTGGTAATCATGTTGCATATGTGGTAATAACTTAGATTTTGATATCATATTCCATATTTGTGCATTGTACAAGTTTTACCCACCCACACTCAATCCCCTTTCTCGAAAGGCATTGCCACCTCGTGCTAGATATTGCCTCCTCGTGGTAGGTATTTTACTGTATAGTATTTAGCTGAATGATTGAACTCTTGTGTGAGTTTAAACTACTGTTATAAAAAATATTTTTCAATAATTGTATTATTACATAAAAATTTATGTTGTGGGATTTTTAAATCATAAGATGAATGAAGAGTTCATGTTTTTTTCCATGTATCATTAAAGTACCTGTCTTGGGAAGGTAGCTGTCACTTTGATGGAAAGGGAAACAAACTCTATGATGCTAAAAGAGTCAGTTTCATATAATCAGCTCTTAAATTGTAGGGTAAGACGTGGAATGGATGAGCTTTCAATTTTAAATTGTTTCTGACTAGGTGACCGATATGACGAAGAACCACGTAAACGTGAACAGCTAGATGAAATAGATGAATGGAATAATGGCAAAAAATCGGTTGTTGATGAAGCTGTGGGTAAGGTGAAGGACTTGTGGAATCGGGCTCATGGTCGGAGAACAGTGGATGACGTTTCAGAATACAGGTTATTGAATTTTTAATGTTCTCTTCTACATAAAAAGGGAAGGTCAGTATTATAAAGTCCATTGTCCAAAAATCTGTAAAATGTTTATTGTTTTTAAAATGTTGCTCTTCTTACTCCCTACATTTACTTTTGAGCAGTGCCAAACTAGACTGAAGATTGTGCAAAACATAACTGTATCTGAAATAGAAATACAAAAGGTTCATGAAACTTGGAAAAATAAAACTTGTCCTGATTATGAATAGTGTGAATAGTTAACAAGTAATATTCATAGACAGTAGTTTAGGGTAGCCATGGAAACTCTGTATTGTTGGATTCATAAACCAAGGGTTGCATGATAGACGCCTGCCTGGGCCATCTGCATACCTTACTAACTCTTTCAGTTTTGCCATAATCCTTATGGAAATGACCCTTAAAAAATGGACTTGTACAATAAAAACATAAATTACGGAAATATGATTGTTTGCAGTAAAATCCAGATGCTGGAATGGTGGTGTTTGATTCTGATTATATTTCTAGCCAGTGTTGCTAGTTAATCAAAATTGGAAAAAAAATTTTTTACTGTCATGTTAACATCAATCTCCATGACTTTTACCCAATATGTATCATGTGTGCAATATATATTTCAATTACACTTTTTGTATGTCATCAAATTTTTGTTTGTTTAATTTGGGTGCAAATAACATTTTTCATAGACTGCCCCAAAAACTGAAGGTTTGAAAATAACATCTGCTAGAATGTTCCAAAGCATTTTTCTCCAATATTTTATTTTATAAGTATCTTGGCTGAATGACAAGTTTCTGGATAACAGTGATATTTAAAGGAAAATGTGTTTGTTCATCACACATTGAACTTGTATGTACAATAATTTCTGTGGGCATAGGTTTCAATTTGCGCCATTTTGGCTCGTAATTATTCCTTTCTCTTTCATTTCCTCTGTCTTACTGATTGTTGTGATTACAGTGGGAACCCTGAGAAACCATCCACAAGACGAGATGAGGTTGACTTTAGGTGAGGGTTCATGCAAGACACAAAGTACAGTCTGGTCTAGTTAATTCCACTTGTACTATGCCCAATACATATATGAAAACTGGAACAGACAATCATATACAGGAAAACTGCAGTGAGCACGTATTTTACCATATCTCAGTGAGCACATATTTTACCATATCTATCCAATGATATGCCCACCCCAACTTTACACAAAATTTGTTAAAAGTAGATACTAAGGTTATCTTTCTTGATAAGAGTACCCCCACCCCACCCCTTTTTAGCTCCACTGGTCGTAGGAAGAAGAGCTTACGGAGTGCCCATCCGGAAAATCTTTGTATTGTGCTTCCTTCAGAATCGATGGTCATACTGACATAAGGATTTTACTAAAAGTCTTCATTGATTTCTTGTTGCTCCTAAATACAAATGGTGCTAATCTTATACCATACAGAGCTGTCAGGATGGCCTTTTTAAAAAACACTGCAACTCTTCCTGAATGGATGGTCATCTTGGCATGGAGTTTTCATTAAAAGTTTTCTAATTATGTCTAGTTTTTCCCAAAATTAAAAGTGGTGCCTATCTGACATCCAGTAATGCTGTCTCCTTGGCTAATTAAAAAATTTTGTCATCCAAGAATACAATAGTTTAAACACTCAGTAGTTAAAACAAAGTCATGGTCTTACCTTGAATTCCTGGTCATTACTTTTAGAGAGTAGTGTGTTAGTCCCATCAGTGGACTCTTGTTGATGAATTTATTGGGCTTGCTGACTGGCTTCAAGGTAGAAATACTCTTGTTTAGTCTGTTGTTTAACAATCTTGAGGATGCACACATTACAAGGCTTCATGCCAAGTTTGAAGTCATATGACAAAAACTGTTAGCTAGGTGTTTTAAGTAATTGTACAAGATAATAAAAAGCATTTGACTCACATTACACAGACAAGTTTACATTAAGAAGTGGAGAAAATATGTTTGTTAAATGGAACAGGTTTCCTAATATGCTAATTGCTTTGACTTATTTTTTTAATTTTTGCTTTACACTTTCTTATGCAACAATGAGGTTAGTACAGGCATGTACTGTGTTGACCCAGAACTCGAAGATTACAGGCAGTATGATGTGCCAGATTACAGATGTCTGTTTATTCATGCAATTAAAGATGGAGTTTGTTTAATGAAAAAAAACTCAGATTTCAAATGAAGTGAGAAGCCAAAATAGATGTCTGTTTACACTGCAATCACAGTTCCTGTCATTTGACTTGTATTTGTGATGCACCCGTTTTCATGGATTTCCTGGTTGCAGGTTTAGAGACCCAACAAAAAATTGATGCATCAATTAAAACTAAAGAAGCATTAGAGAGAAATGTCCATGAATTTAAATACTGTTAAAGAAATAGGTGCTTTTTAAAATTAATGGATTCAGTCTTTTTCATTGCATCATGCTAAAATAACAATATTGGATAAAGGGCAGTTGGATTAATGAGACTAGACTGTACTGTTGTGATGTCAACATTTATCCTGTTTTTCTTACCAGTGTAATGCATCATCTTTGCCAGTAAAACGGTTTATATTTTGAATTTCTATTGATTTACTTGCATGATCAGTAAGCATGCATTGAGGGGTATAGATGCAATTCAGAAGTTGCAGATGACTAGATGTACATCAATCAGATCAATGAAAAATGTGTGGTCACAATGAGAAAATGATGCCAGAATGTATCATAGGCCTTGCTTATGTCAACCCAGGGGAAGTTTTGTTTAGGGTTTGTAAATTCTACATTACTTCTAGCAGGAAAAAAAAGTAAATTTTTTAACTCATTTCACCATAAGGTCAAGTAAGCCAGTGATATGACCATGCATCCATTGTGCATTTTCACTCATGCATCTTTCAACATTTGCTTGTTAAGACTCTTGTGGCCACATTTCAGAACTGATTTTGATCAAACATTGGATTTTACAAGAATATGTTTAATGATTTCTCTTTGGTCATAAATGACAGCCAATTTGAAAATCTTGTTACTGGTCAAGAACATAGATGGTTTCAACACACAGCAGTTAAAAGAAAAAAATGCCCCTATCTTGCATTCCTGGAAAATCTTTTTGGAATGTAGAAATTCAGCCTCTTCAATGTGGATATGTGAAAAAGTTTGCAGGTGGCTTAACATGGGTTGGTGGTTTTTTACTGGGGTTTCCTGGATTTTTCCTTCACCATCTATACTGGCCAACATGTATAGAGCCTATCATGCTCTGAAAAATGATATTAAACCCCAAACAACAAGAACAGCATGATAGGTCACTGAGACTTGAATATTCTGTGGCCAGCCTGGTCTGCACTGTTTACATTTAAGTGTACATTGTAATCCATAAATACGGCTTATGGGAATTGCATATAATAAGGTAAGTACTTGGCTTATGGAAAATGCATGTAATGAGGTAAATACATAAGGCTTATGGGAAATACATGTAATGAGGTAATACATATCAATTTATTTGCATACTTGTGTCCATAAAATATATCTTGTTTTGCACAGTTACATATTGCTTGATAGTGTCATCATATATCCAAGTCTTCAGGAAGGAATTAGAAGGGGCCATCAATTTTTGTCAATTCCAGAAAAAAAAAATAGGCATCTCTGATTTGTGTTTAGTCTCAGTTGGCAATTTTTAAATTAACAAGCATGGCTGCATGGAGCTTTTTGGGATAATCTGGTGGAAAATGCACCCTAGTTTCATTGTTAAATAGTTGAGAATCATGCAGAATTCTAAATTTCAGCAATTTACTCTTGAAACCTTTATTTGCGTTTGATCAAATTTTTCCTCCAAAAGTTAAAGAACTATCACTCACCTGAAAATCCCAATTCAGTTTGTACAACCTTAAAGAATCCTTGAATTTAGGGATTCACTTTGAAAATACCTTGAATTTGTTCAGAACCTCATTTAAATGTCAAAACTTAATGAATTTAATAGAACAATACAGTATATGAAAACACATACATGCCAACCATTACGCTTTTGGCGTAATCATTACGCTTTTTGAAAACATGAAAACATAATAAATAGTATAATTTTTAGCTGTTCAAGTCCAACACAAGACAAGCGTTTGCAATGGTGTTAAATTTATTGCCCTTTTTCCTCCAAAACAACAAGATGGATTACCCAGAAGCTTTACAAGTACATCCTCCCCAGGGTCTAGTTGGTCTGAAATTGGAAATGGTGCTGCTTATACAGCCATCATGGCTAGCATCATGACCATCTTGAAAATTTGAACATGACTGACTATGAAGCAAGCCTTTTCATTGACCAACTTTGGTTATAAATGAATCAGACACAAAATGTATGGCAAAAACATCATCAGAAGAGCATTCCACTTCTGACAAGCTCGTAAATTTGGTGATAAATAGTCACTCAATGAAAATGTTAAGGACAAAATCATCTAAGGCTGTTCTAATTGATTTACCCTTTTTAAGTAAAGAATTATTATTAATAATAATATTGTTTCATCATGCTTTGATGGAATGAGCGAATTGTCAAAAATTGAAGGATGTCTATTTCTTGCTGAATATACAAGTCAATGAAGGTGAAACCCAGTGATGGTTCAGTGCAAAAGGTACTATGTGTATAGAGGCCTTAGAAAATGAGAAAATTGAAATTAATGATTATCACAATTAAAACATTTCTTTTGCATCTGATTTGTAGTTGTCTCCAATACAAGTCCTTATGCCATTTTTCACAGCAAAATTAAAAATGATGCATGTAAACATCTGTGACACATTGTATAAGGTTCATCAAAGTAGCCATCTATCCATTAAGTCATAAAGATGCATGACTTTTTCATTTGTGTGATGCATCAAGCTTCTTGTTGATGAAGATTACTTTCTGCTCTGATTGAACTCTGTGAGTGAATTATTAATAATTAAAGACTATCTTCATGCTGAATATATTGACTAATGGTTGGGTAAAAATGCATGTACAGTAAAAGCAAAGATCGTATAAAATGATTCAATTGAAATTAATGAGAATGACAGTATAGACTTTCCTTCAACATCTAATACTAGTGTCAGTGATAGTGCACAAAATGAAGTGTAACAAGAAATTAAATAATACTGCTTATAGCCCAAATAAAATATTTTGATTAAAAAGGATCAAAATGAAAAATGCAGATAATAGCATGATAAAGATGATATTGTGTGTGTGTGTGTGTGTGTGTGTGTGTGTGTGTGTGTGTGTGTGTATATATATATATATATATATATATATATATATATATATATATATGTATTGTATATGAGGTGAGTTCATTTCTAATATATCTATACTGTTTAAATATTTTATTGAATAACAAATAATAATAATTGAACAGAAATTTAATGCCTGCTATTATTTTATTTGCCACCTATTTTTTATAGTCTTGACCTAAGTTCAGAGTAAAAATTCTTCTCTCCAGTTAGTAATTTGGAGGTGCAGAACAAACACAACACATTTCTAATACGATGCTTCTGATCATTTGGAACTTTCATTTCCTTGGACTTAATTGGTAAAACACTTATGTTAACTGACCTGGGTCTACCAACACTCCAAGACAGGTGTAGTAGAATTTGTTTGACATATTTCTATGAAGTAGTTGAGGGGTTAGTGTTTTGTCTCTCACCAAATATATTTTAAAAACCATTAAGACAAATATGCCAGATTAAAGCCAAATCTTTTTCAAACTTTTAAAGTATAAACATTGTAGAAGAACTAGTATAAAATAATAGTAGATGTTTTGTAATTAAGCAATATAGAACATAACAATTTTGAAATTCTTTCATCGTAAAAACATTTGTGGACTGGAATCTTGCACTCCTGTTTTATTAAAATTTTTAACTAAAAGAAACTTTTGCAATCTGATTCTCATACAGTATGTAGCACCATTGTTGATTTGTAAATTCTGCAGTTTTGCTAAGAGGCAGATATGGAACTATGTATAACTGATTTCTTTACAAATCATGCTCAAATTGAGGAAGTAATAACAGTTTCCACTGGTATAATGACTAGTTAACTAGCTGGTAACCCAGAAAAGTCATATAAATGTCAGACAGAAAGTGAAACTTCTGACAAAGAATTTGATTTCAATAACTTCCTTTTGGTCAATGGTTCTTTCCAGAGCAGTTGTGGGTTTTTACCCTCCAGATATTCTGGCCAGCCTGTCACATGCTGACAAGTGGTGTTAAGCCCCCAAGACACTATTTTTATAGGATTTTGGTCAGATTTGGTTTATGGTCTTGTATCATCACAATCTTGAATGAGTATGATTTGCAAGTGAAATCAGTGCATATTAATGACATGCTTTTGCATTAGATTGGTTGTCATCTTTAGCAGCCGTATTCCTGATCAGATTTTTTTCAAACTTATTAGCCATATATTATATTGGACAGTCTTGATTATGAGGAAGACCATTGCATATTAATGAGGTAGTCTTATGTCTGATTGGCTAAGCTTGTTGCCATTTTGGAGACCAAATTTTGATTGGATTTTGAACCAGCTTGGTAAATAAGCTTATATTATCATTGTCTTCCATAGGTTCATTTATAGAGAGTTTTATGCATGCTGCTTATAAATGTGATTGGCTGAGATGTAACTTGACAAATCCAGACACTCCATTTCTCGTCTGCTTTTGATGAACCTTGCTTATGTCATTAAAAACTTGGATATCATTGGCTATGAGGAATGAACTAAAATCAGAGCATGATACATGCAATGAGATGAAAAGTAATTTTATTGAGGTCTTGACTTTATTCCACAGTCACTGACTTCACCTTCTGGAAGTTGACAGAGGGTGTCACTTGATTTTAAAAAATGTTCCTTTAGAGGTTCAACAAAAGCCACGTGCCTAAGGTGAAAAAGAATAATGCTTATGTACTAGGAAGAGACTATCTGATAAAAATCAGGTGCTCACTTGTGGGCTTGGGGCTGTAGAATAGAATGGTGCTAATACACTTCCTGCAGCTGTTGAAGGCTCCATGATGATGCTCCAACTGTGACAATCTTGGAATCGAGGCTGTACTGGGTGTACATGACTTTACACATGCCTCTTTTTCGAGATTCTGGTCTACCAGAATTGCACAGTAGTCAGATATAATAGTGATGTATTTGAGAAATAATTTTAGTTGGGCTTTAAACATTTCGACATCAAGGTGGTGTTTTTTCTGTTGTGACCAGTTTGAGTTGAAATTCTATTTTATGGAATTATTCTTTCCCTGGAAAATATAAGTGCTCATACATAATTCATAGCTGCCAACTCTCATGAATTTGGTGTGAATTTCGCGACTTTTTCAGCGATGTACGGATTCACGAGACAAGCCAAAATTTCACGACTCCAATGATCAATTATTTTAAATCTTTAATAAAATAACCGATTTCCCGTTAAGCACTAGTCATGATATTCACAGTTGACAAAACGGTCCGGTACTGCTGGTCGCGATATTAGTAGATCTACAGCTGATTAGTACAGTTGGCCTGGTAGCATGCATTTTAGCCTATTTTAATCTATTTGTATAAGAGTAGTTTTACAAATGCTTTTGAGAGAAACCGGAATTTTGCTCTGCACATGCGTCACCAACACTGATTTGAGTTAACATTAACTATCGCATGTAAGATCTTGAAAATGTCTTTACCACCAAGGAAAAAGAAATGTGTTACTCAAAAAGTCAAGTTTAATTTAGAATATATTAAAAAGTGGCCGTGCATTCTGCCATTAAACACTGATATTCATCATGCTTTTTGCACTCAGTTTGCCATCGCAGAGATGATGTGAGGAAGCATGTCGGTTGCAAAAACACGTAGAAGTTGGGAAAATTAAGAATTCACAGATTTCAGCTCTGGAATATTTTAAGCCATCGGCGGAAGACCTGCAGGCTACCAAAGCTGAAGCATTATTTGTGAGTTTTCTTGTCGAACACAATCTACGTTTATCAGCTGGAGACTATGCTAAACATTTGTTCTGACAAATGTTCCCGGACTCGAAAATCGCTTCCAAATTTTCCTGTGGAAGAAACAAAAGTGCCACAGCTCCTGTGCATTCCTCACAGCAACAGTGACAGCGAAAGAGTATTTCTAGTGAGGAAAAATAAGACAGACTTTAGGGCCTCCTTAGCTGCAGAAAATTTGTCAGCAATTTTAGTCACCAAGATCAACCAAAAGGCAAGAAGTCTGAACTGTTCAGAAAACAAATTTATGATCAAGCAATTGAGGAAGTTCAGGTCTGCCACAGTATCATGTCTTGATAAATAAAATATTTCTGTATATATGTAGTGTTTTAGTTTTATATTGCGAACTTGATATAGTGTAGTATTGACGGTCAGAGTGGATGGAGTTATTGTCATGGTATTTTTCACTAATTCATGTCCAAATTCATGGCTTTTTGTCCCTGTTTTCACTAATTGTGAGTCTGGAAGGTTGGCAGCTATGCATAATTCTTGGACAAGACATTTATTGAAATTTTATTCAGAATACAAACACCAGAATATTATTTTCCATGGTACAAAAAGACCTGTGGGCACATCAGTACTACACTGGCTATAGCATACATCATTGCCTTCCATTCTGGATTTTGTCAGGAGTCAAACTCAGATTCATTAGAACATTTTATTACTAGGACTTCTAATTTTTATTTGGGATATTCTTGGATTATTTTTGGATTTGATTCTTAAAACCATAAGTTCTTTTTCTTTTTTTTTTTACCTTGTTTTCTAAGGAAATAAATTATTTGTTAAATTTTGCAAAGCTTGTTGTCTTCACTTTTTTCCTGATACTGTTTATGAATTGCCTAAGCATGTAACAAGGACCACATCTTTTCACAGAATGTTGCTATTTCTTTCACATAACACCTATAGGACTTACCTAGGAGACTTTGGAGTAAGGGCATGTAACTCCCACATCCTTTTACCTATAATCCAACACTTAATCCTTAGGTAATGTAATGGAATAAAAAATATGCTTTTGTAGTAAAACATCTTTTTTTTTGGACAAAATACTTACCTAGTTATATGTTGGACACTACCTCCCAAGCAACCCACTCCGCTTTGTTATGTAGCTAGAAGAGCATGCACTAGCCTTCCAGTAGTTACTGATGAATGTTGGATTTGATGCCAGTCCCGTTATCCAAGGGAATATTATTTGTATCTAGTTTTTGTCAGTAAGCAGATCATGATATTTAGATCTTACTTGTATACACCCTCCATAATGTAGATCATTTTATGTGATTTCCTTCTTTTTGTTAACAATTTTGTTTTGGCAGAATAACTTGGGTTGTCAGACCTGACACTTATCCTGATTTACTCAGGATCATCTCAAATTTTGTCTTTAAATCTGAAAATTCGGATTTTCTGATTTTTGTAACCCAAATCTCCCATGTTTAAAAATGCCACAAAAAAGATTTTGATTTATGATGGTTCTGACTCCTTCAAAGAGAACAAAAGTGATGCAGAAATTTCATGAGGTCACACTGGTCATACCATGGAAATCTTACCAGTTTTCCATTTTCATCTTTTATGCTGGTATTTAGTGTGTTAATTGAAAATTAACACTAAATATCATCATCAAAGATCAAAATGGAAGAATGATGGATTTTCATGGTATGACTGTAGCATAACTTTTTAACATTAAGTAAATAGCGTAAGACAGCAGAGATGTCAATTCCTTTGTAAAGTCTTTGTACGTATATGGTCATAAAGAGTGATCCTGATTTTCATTCCACTCAAGGTGGCAGGTCTGGGTTCTCTACCATCTACAGTTATCAAACTGGATGGCTTGCACTTGGGATAAACTAGAAGTCGTTCATTGTTGGGGATTGAAAGATCAAGGTTACCATACCTGAATATGGAAAAAATATTTACACCAAATGTTTCATTCTAGATCACATACTGGGCCCAAATTAACGATTTTGATGGATCGCTGCCATCTCACCTCTGTCTGCATGGGCTAGTGGGTCGGTGGTTCTTTCCATGGTTTTCCCCGGGTTCTTCCTCCACCATTAATACTGGCCGCCATGTATAGCCTATCATGTGCTGAAAAATTGGCGTTAAACCCTACAACAACTAATGATTTTGGCATCTAATGGCATGATCACTAGGGCTGAAAGAAGAGAAATAATTTATACCTTAAGATTAATTCACATTTAGAAGAAACGGGCTTTGTGAATGGCTCATACATGGGTAATGATTTTGGGGTAAAAGGTTAAGTCAGCATTAAGAAGAAACTACAATGTATTTCACTCAAGTAGTTTTATTTTATATTTTAGAGAAAGGGAAGAATTACATGTCCAGCAAAATTGTTTTTCTTGTTTGTAACTGAAGTCTGAATTATACACATGCATTCAGATTTGTATTTTTAGAATATTAAGTACATGTTTGGCCAGAGTATTAGGGTACATGCTAAACAGCAAATTGCTCACTAAATTAAACACTGTCAGACAAGCTTTGTTTTTTGTTTTA
The DNA here is from genome assembly GCA_028554795.2 of Sinohyriopsis cumingii. NCBI lineage: Eukaryota > Metazoa > Mollusca > Bivalvia > Unionida > Unionidae > Sinohyriopsis > Sinohyriopsis cumingii. The sequence goes on from CM068830.1 coordinate 18,080,802, forward strand.
AAAAATGTGATTTTGCTGAATTTATTTTATTAACTAAAGATTTACTGGTCATCATTAAAATATTTACACTTGCAAAATGCTTAAAAGGTCTGAAATGTTATGTTTTATTTTGCAGGTATGCAAGTGTTAAAAATGAAGCCCTGATTTAATGATCCAGCTGCATTTTAAGCATTTATTTTTGTACCGGTTTTTAGTTTGTAGCAAGCATAGACTTCACAAAAAAGTGGTACTATACAAACAATGTCATTTCACAGTAGCCTTAGATTAATGAAAGAATTAAATTAGACTTGTATTGTTCTCTCCACATTTCAGTGATGAACCAGAAAACAAACATGCAGATGATGGTGATGATGGAAACCAAGGAAACAAAGATAAAGCAGAAGAATTCACGTCTGTGGAAAGAACACAAATGACCAGAACAGAGAAAATTACAACTACAACAAACAGGACTATTTCTCGGTCATCATCATCATCAGGGTCCAAAAAATTAGATCTCGGGGCAGCCAGTAACCTTGGAAAATCAGAAACACAAGTAGGCTTCTGTTCTTGCAGTTGCAGACGATTGAAAACTAAAAATAATTTCTTTTCGTTAGTGAATTGTTTGTGCAAGATATATAATTTTATGGACATGGATGCATGTGTTTATATATTCATGTTTATGGATGTATACAGGGTGTTGCCTTCTTAAAATCAATTACATCACAGTGAAGAGAGCATATATAATGTGAATTCATTGATTTCTGTGAGCATTACTTTTCAATAGTAATAGTCCTTGATTGTAGATAATGTGTTATTTCTGCAAAAGGATAATTGTATGTTGTCTCTAAATTTGTGATTAGTAAGAACCACTGAATATTCCTTTCCCAGTATTAGTTGAACCAAAAACAGGTAGTGCATGAGAAATTTCTCATGGTAGATGACTGTTCTTGATCACTGGGCAATGTGTGTGTACAATTTTCACTTCAGTCCAGCGGTTCCAACACTGCAGGCACAGTAGACCTACTAGGCGATCTCCATTCAACCACTTCTAATACCAGTACTAATGGGGACTGGGCAGATTTCAATCCAAGGGGAACTAACACCACACAGGGTATGTACTCTTTTGAACATCATTCTATAAAATACACCTAACAGCATAAAGGAGTCATATCAGATAAGTTTGCTTGAGTTTTTTTATATATATACCAATTTGCATAATAAAAGTGAAATTCTTACACATTTAAAGTACAATATTTTAAACATAGTAAATATGATAATGTATATGTCCCATATACAGACCTGCCAACTTTTACGATTTTGCCGTAAGTCTTACGAAAATTAACCTTAAATATGGACTTGCAGCATAGAAGCAAAAACTATGAAAAAATTATCGCTGACAAAAAATCCAGACAAATTGGTTCATCCATGTTTGATTTGGATCTGGGTTTCATATTAGAATTTGTGAAATTAGTCATGGAACCAGACTAACTTTACAGCAGTACCCCAGACACTTTAAAATGCACCAATTTGTTCATGCCAAGCATCTGCATGATTAAACTGTTGATTATAGAATATTTTTTAATGGCATCCAGCAAGCAATGCATGTGTAAGACAAACGGGAAAATAAGCCTCTTGAAAAGTGTTAATAATCAACACAGAAGAATAAAAAGGAATGTTCATATTCTTATGAATAAAAGCTGGAAGGGACACAATTAACATTTATTGGACATCACATACCAAATTTAGTATGTCTCACGGCGGGAGACATGATGATTGCCGTCATCGTCTCAAAAGGAAAAAGAATTTCCATAAATTAGTTTTAGTTTAGAGATAGCAACAAGCCATTGGGCTGCGTAGGTACGGAATTTAAGTTTGTGCAACTGTACTAGTGGTATTATGCGTACATTGCAAACTTTTCCTTTGAACATAATGTTTATTGAAGCTCCATATTTTGAATGCCAAACTTTAAATTATGTTATTCAGCTATACAATAACAGTTTGATATTTTGTTACCCCTTACTGAAAACTGGTCAAACTGCCATACTGAGATGGTCTCGTCAGGCTTGGCAGCTCTGTACAGTATATCAGCTTTAGAACAAAATTAGTGTCATGCTGTCTTGTCAGTCTTAAATTTTTTAAGACAAATCTTTTGTGGGTTTAAGTTTTAATTTTCAAGTTTTATTGACAAAAATAAACCACTTAAAATGTCCCAATATTATTTAAGGATTTCAATTTTAAAAAAAAACATGAAAATATAAAAAAAACTATCTAGTTTAACACCCATATTGATAAAACATTTTAATGCAGTGTACAGGGTTCTTATGGTCTTGGAAGGGCTTTAGCAGTTGGGGAAAAATGAGGTAGCATTTTCAAGGCCTTGAAAGTTTGGGAATATCGAGCAGATTACCCTGAGGTCTTTAAAAGTCTTTGAAAATTGAAATAAACCCGAACATTTTAATTTCTTTCCATAATCACAGATAAAATTGTCCAAGGTTGTTAGATTTGGATGTAGTCGAGTTTTCCTGGTTTCTTTCTTTTGGTTAATTATAGTTTGAATTTCATCATTAAACAATATTGTAGTATTTTGCATTCATTGTTTTCTCATATGACATAACTTGTATAAAAAAATGTTAGCAAAAATAGGTCTTGGAAATCTATGTTTGTGGTCTTTGAAAGTTTGGGAAAAGTCTTTGAATTTATCATTCAGAATTCTGTATGAACCCTGGTTTGTCTGTCAGTACACCCATTAACAATTTAGTTTCTGTACAAAAACTTTTAATGTCTACCATCTACAGTTGACAAATAATGTGGATAGCTTAAACATTGGGTTATGAAGAACCTTGTCAAATTTTGGGTTCACAAGCTCAAAGGTCAAGGTCACTGAATGAAGAATGTTTTCTGCACAATTACTTGTTCTCCACAATCTGCAATTAAATATGCACTTGAGATGACTAAGGTCAGAATCACCATGTGAAAGAAAAATGGTTTCCACACAATAGCTCAAGTTCTCCAGCATCTAATTACCAAACTTTGTGAATGTTTTGCACTTCGAATAAGGCAGAACCCTTGTGATTTTCTAGTCAGGAGGTTAAATGTCAGGTTCATTGATTAAACTGAAGATCAATATTACATGCACAATAACCCATCAGTATCACATAAACATTGTAAAAATTGTGGATGGTTTACACTTGCAGCAAGGGGGGAATCTTTTGATTTGATGTTCAGAAGTCAAATGTCAAGGTCAGTATGACTGAAAGAAGAAAACGAAATCTGCACAAAATTGTCAGTTATCTACACTGAGGATTATTTAACGGGGTTTGGCATATAATGTCCTATTCATTGTACTCTTGTTGTAAACTATAAACATCATGAAGTCTTTTGAACATTTTAAATATATTGTATACACTTTGTTCTGACATTTTGTTTGTTCCAGATTTTGGTGATTTTACTCAGTTTAATACATCAAGTCGGTAAGTACAAGCTTCTGACTCTGTTGGTCATAGACCAGAAGAGTTTATAGGATGGTCTTTGCTCCGTCATCCATGTGTTTGCTGGTACAAGTTTGTTATTTGCTGCTCCTCCTAAACTACTTGGATAATTGCCATGAAATTTTGTACATAAATCTATCCAGCTTAGTCAGCTAAGAACTTTATCATAATATATCAACAGGGAAAATCTTGGTCTTTTGGAGGGAATGTTGTTTATATAGCAAGTTTGACCCTATGTTTAAGGAATTTTATCATTTTTGCCATTATCTTTTGATTTCTATATTTTTACAGTGCTCAAAGAAAAATATTTTATGATTTGGGCCCTGGGCTCGTGACTTCAAAATAATATGCCCTTTCTCAAATTCCACAAACTCATACTCCATTTCCTCGTGCCCAAATGGGCCCTATGATTTTTACTATTATTTTCACACCACATTGCAATTGCTATGCTTTAAATACAAAAAGAATATATAATGATTCGTGTTTATTCAGATCTTAAAACACTGCACAAAAAGTAATGTTTTCCTGTTGGTTCTGAGGTCATACATTTTCATTTCCATGTCCACTTTACTCATTTGGTCAGCAATGTTGATGTTCATTAGTATATAAAGCACATCTTATACAGTTCTCTTTACACTCACAAGGTTGTTCATATATACCGCTTATAATGTTGCACCCGTGTTGCATTATATACTAAAGTGTTTTTGCCAAAATCGTATGTTTGGTTGGTCATTCCTTTTATCTCACTTCTACCAATGGACAGCCAATTTTTAATCAAAGACTCATAAGCCATCATGGGCCACATTTGATTCCTTTGTTATTTACACCACCTCAGAAACATCATAACATTTGGCGTAAACTACAAATTACTACAAGGTAATCATTGAACATCTGGTTGTATTCACATATTAGACTTAATCCATAGAATCAGCCATGCACTGGTTGCAATGACTGCTGGAATAGCTTCAGTCACCAGAAGACCGATTCTCTGGTTTATGTAACATGTGGACAAAATGCATGAAAATACATTTCTGATCCATTCTTTCTTTTTAAAAGAATCGGTTCATTTTCAAAGTGGTATATTTCAACTAGAAAATGATATGTGCGGTAGAGCAATTTTGTCCTACCACAAATAGAATCACATGCATGTTAAAACTAAATGAGCACCTGGATTATTGGTAACCTAGGCAATCAGTTCCCCCATTCATAAGTCACGTTTTATTTAGTAGACAAAGTTTACAGCTTTCAGTAAAGTAGTGGAAGTAGTAAGCAGAGGATCTTCATAACAGAATGGCAATAAATAATAACTTAGTCATTCAACATCTTGAAAATAAAATTCTGCATTTCTTGGTGTTTTGTCAGGCAAATTAGATTTTTTTTCTACATGCCTGATGGGCAATTCACTTAGAATTCAGTAAGGGCCTAATCTAAAATTCAAAGTGCCCCAGGCATCAGACTGAGTTTTTGAACACAGCTTTAAAATAATTTTAACTTCTTTTTGGGAATGAGAGTTAACACATATAATACTTAACCATAATAAGGTGCCCTGCAGGATTCATTTTTGTTCAGATGTTTTTATTTTAAGTGTGCAAAATAGTCAATAGTTTTTAATAGAATTAATTACTTATGTGGCACACCTGTTAGAATTGTTAAGTATACTATAAAGACCCAGTGCAATCGTGGTTATTCGAGCATGACTGATAGTGCTGGAAGAACTCGTGTTCGTAAGCTGTTTCTTAAATGCACAAAAGTTTATTCCCCATTTAATTTTGAATTTGAGTACAAAGTGTCAGCCAAAGCTGATGAGTATATTTTAAATACTTTCTTTAATCAATCTGTTTACACAGGTAAAAACAGGTAATTTCAAAATGGACAGTTAGAATACTTTGATTAGAAATTGATAATGTCTCTGAAACGTTTGGTAGAGTTCACAGTGTCTCAAAAACATTGAATGCCTTTGCTAAAGATGGCACATATTTTTATTTAATGTGTTAATGTATATATGTATTTTGCAATTGAGCTTTATCTAAAATCGAGTTAATGTTGTACCTGACTAGTGACATTTACTTTATAAACAACATGATGCATAGCTAATATTTCTCTATGATTCAGATCAGTATCAGTGTAAGTAAACATGTTTACTTCCATCGAAATTTAAGATATTAGTTTTTTATTTGGAAATTCTTAAACTTGTTGAAAGCTTTGAGAGTTCTGTAGGGGAGACTGAGTCTACATCCTGGCTCTGTTATCTTGTCTTGGCTATTTGTATTAGTGTTGTTTAAGTTTACTTAAAAAATTATTCATTCTTTTCTTAACAACTGAAGCAGGATTCGTCTTATTGTTATGTTCACTTTTTCATTTTTGGTGGATTTATTTATTCAAATTATTCTTTTCTTGAATTACAATGTGCTCAGGAAGGTCAAACAGAAGTGTTCCTGGTCTGCTGACAATTCCTGTATCTCACTGCCAACCCTCATACTTCCCCCCCCCCATGGTTATAAAAGAAAAACTCAGTATATCACAGATATACACATTTCCAAAAGATCAACCTGCCTACCTTAATTATTTAAAACCAGTGTAATAGGAAATGCACATATTTATCATTTTGTTGCCTAATGTTCTTGGCCTAATATATGAATCTGGAATTATAGTGAGCTCAGTCAGGGACATTTTGGATTATATCATTGTGATACATTAAAAAAATGTTAACACATTGTCACATTCCAGGCCATTGGCACGTTAATATATTTGAAACTACAAGCACATCAACACATTCAGTATTGGAATTTAATTGGAACACCATTGGAATTCAGTTGGAACTTAATATATTTGGATAGTACTTTTAGGCCTCTTTGGGGTTTAATTCACAATATTGTGAGTTCTTTTTAAATTTTCACTTTGTTATAGGGAAATAAATTATTTTTTTTTTTAATTTTACAAAACTTTTTGGTTTGTCACTTTTTGCTGTTACTTAGTTTAAGACCATAGAGTCATAATAGTTATTTGTCAGTTATTTGTAATTTTGATGTGGAAGATGTGTTTTGGAATTATTCATGCATAAAGTTGTTATATGCAATGATTTAACTGCTTGTGTACCAGCTAAATTGGTGTATAATACATTTTACAAGTAAACTTGGTATGAAACATGAGCTTTTTGTTCATTTTGAATTAAGTACAGTATAAATAATGTACTATACATCACATTTTTCATTTTATAGTGGACTATGTCTGATACTTCCTTTTCCACCTCCACACCCCAATCTATTTTTAACTTTTATAACCTTTTCTATTTTTAACCTTTTATAATTAGTTTTGTACATGAATGATTTAACTGCCAATGTATGAACTTGAATGACCTTTGACCTATATAGTATTGAATACCTGTAATACCTTGTACCAAATGGTTCACATTGTTAAAAATAAACAAAATCTGTGACTAAACATTGTAATGCAATTTATTAAGTGGAAATTTTTACTCCTATCACAATCATGTTTGAACATAATGGAGAAAATGGGTATTAATTGGTGTTAATAGCAAACCAAAACTGTGACAATAATGCAACATATGCTACTGAGCTAGAATGACAAGGCCACACAAAAATTTCTTTGAATGTAGAAATAAAAAAAATGAAGAGTGAAAATCTTTACAATTTAAGTCATTAAAATCTTTTGTTGAAATATGTTACTCTTTGAAATCTGTCAGAGACAACCACTCTGTTATGTATCTAGTTAACCCAACCCAACAGTATCAATCCACACATGAAATCTTTTAAGAAAAATAGATGTCTTTTTTATGAATACAGTTGATTTGACAAAATACAGTTTGAAATAAAATATGCACAACTAAATTTGTAAAATTCTACTATCCCAAAATTATTGTAGAAAGAGCAATGATATAATCCTTGTTCATTCTACCCAGTACATTATTTTAATGATGTATGTGCAATATTATACAACCTGTTAGCTAAATATCTAATGAATTTGTATCCATATTCTTTGTATCATTAGCCACTACAAGGACAAATAATAATCCACACAGAAATCTGTCTAGCATTAAGCATTCCATCAATATATTATGTAATCATTCATATTTCAGGACAGATAGCTTTGCCAGTTTAACACATTTCAACACCAGTAACACTTCAGGTGTACCTAATCCAACAATTACCTCAAAGACTGTTACATCCTCCCCAGAACTATTTGACTTGTTTGGCTCTTCATCTTCACAACCTTTAAATACAATGACTAGTGCACCTTTACAATCAAATGTTATGGGAATGCAACCAAATATGATGGTTAGTCAACCAGGCATGATGGGAATTCAAGCAGGAATGATGGGAGGTCCACCAGGTATGATGGCAGGTCAACCAGGCATGATGGGAGGATATCCAGGCATGATGGGACTTCAAGCAGGCATGATGGGAAGTCAGCCAGTTATAATGGGAGGTCAACCAGGCATGATGGCTGGACAGCCAGGCATGATGGGAAGTCAACCAAATTTAATGGGAGGTCAGGCAAGAGTTATGGGAATGGCACCAACATCAGTACCAGGAATGCAAACAGTAAGTTTTGTAAATATGCACATAAACAATTTTTTTGTTTTGTTCAACTGGCTATAAGGCTAAGTGGAGACCACTCGAGTGGACTAGTGGCTAGAGCAACCACCTTGAAAGCAGGAGGTCGCAGGTTCGAACCTGGCCAAGTCATACCAGACATTTATAAAAATGGTACTAACAGCTGTCTCACCAGGCACCCAGCATTAAGAGGTTAGTGTTGGGACTGGTCGGCCTGGTGTCAGGATAATGACTGGGTGTGACATCATGCTACATGACTGAGGCATGATACCCCATAGACATCACTATTAACTGCCACACTGCAGACATCATAGGGATGTGACTGAAAAATCATTAAAGCTATGTTAAAAATCCAAATCACACACTAACACTCAAGACTAAGTGGTATGGCCCTTTGTCTATCCTTAGTCCAATGATGGTCAACAGTTGCTGTTTTGGACATTCTCTAAACCCTGCCAGACAGACTTGAAGCAAACTTTGCACAGAGTACCGTGGTCTAAAGGCATCATACATTTGTACAAATGATCTTGATCTGCCATGAAATTAGGCCACCTTTACTAGAAAAATACGTAAATATTTTTTAAACTACATTTTCAAAATTGCTGAACAAATTTGAATAAAAGATAAAAGTTTACAGAAAACATTCAATGAAGACCTTTCATGTTTGTTCAGATGATGCCAATGGGTCATAAAAAATATAGCCACCATTGCCAGAATTAGAAATACAAGTTTGTCATCTGACAGCAGTTGCTATTTTTAAATTCTTGTAAACCTCCTGACCAATTTCATTCAAACTTTGCATAGAGTATCCTGACATAAAGATGTTTTAAATATTTAAAGATTAATCTGAACCAGCTCATAATTTGGTCATTATTGCTAAATGTAGAAAAATCTTTAAATGACTTGTGTTGAACAGAATGTGATCAATTTGATGGCTCCCTGGCAGGAAAACCTTTCAATTTGTACAGAAAGGCTGATCTGCCATCAGGTATGACCACCATCACGTAAAATGGAAAAACCCTGATCTGCCATCAGGTATGATTACCATTACGTAAAATGGAAAAACCCTGATCTGCCATCAGGTATGATTACCATTACGTAAAATGGAAAAACCCTGATCTGCCATCAGGTATAACCACCATTACATAAAATGGAAAAACCCTGATCTGCCATCAGGTATGACCACCATTACATAAAATGGAAAAACCTTGAAATGACAAAGTAAGATCTATCTTGATACATTGCAGCCTGGCAAGTAGATTTGGAAAACTTGTCACTACTCCTTTCAAGTTGATGGTCATATTGACATAGAATTTTCACCACAAGGCTTAAGGTGTAATGTTGGTCATATATAAAAATTTTGCTTATCTTAAAGCCAATATTGTTGCACCATCTTGAAGATTGTTTCACTACTCTGCCTGAATGGATGAACATGTTGACATAGTGTTTTAACAAAGAGACTTTAAGATGTCTAGTTGAATCTGTATGAAAATGGTTCTTTCACTGAGTTTTGCATTTTAGCATTTGGTTAAAATTTGATCCCCCGTTTTTCCCCACCGAAATTCCTTGTTATGAACATAGACATGTGTATATGCTAGGATATGTTTACAGAACCTACAATCCTTTTTTTTGGAATCGGTTTCACTGCTCAGTACGTTTTCCACTTTCCACCACACTGTACTTTCCATTCTGTAACTTTATAGCATTTGAGATTAAGGAATGCAATGAGTTATACCTGTATGTCATCCAAAACAGATACGATGCTTTCCATATGGAGGATTATCATCATGGTCCATTTCATGATTTTGTATTATTTTTTTTGTTTTCTCATACTTTCCTTTCCACTTTTTAATTTCAGAGCCATTTGAAATTAAGGGATATCTATATATCACTAGGTGTCGTCTACAACATAGGTGATTCTTTTTTAAGGGCCATTCTCGTAGGTCAATCTTTTAGGTTCCAGTCACATTTGTACAAATTATAAGAGAACTGTTGTACTACCATAGGCATCAACTCAGATAAAGGCATGTACATGTAGGTCATATGAAACAGACTGTAGTGGATTTTGTAGCACCAACTTAATGGAGAAAGTGTTAAAGGGAGGAATCAACCCAAATAAAGGCATGTACATGTGGGTCATAGGCAACAGGCTGGAGTGGGTATGTGGGTCATAGGCAACAGGCTGGAATGGGTTTTGTAGTACCAACTTAATGGAGAAAGTGTTAAAGGAGCAGTGTTTGTAAATGTATGTACATTAGTTTTATAGTGTAAAGCTTTGGCATTAGGCTTGGGTTTTTTGGCACCCATTATGCATACTGTTACCTGAAACAATGAGAGGACATGTTTTGATAAATACTACACTTCATCACAGGTGTAAGTGACCCATGTTAACTGTTTCTCATGCTCCTTTCATCCCAGAATCATCAAAATAGGTGATTATTTGCATCTTTATCAGTGTCACACCCTTACAACAACAATTCACTGTAACTTGCATTTCACATTTTACTCTCTTTGGTCAGATGTTTGTGTTTAGCTGAGTGTTACACAAGGATATTGTCCATCGACCCATTTATGTCTTACCAAATATGTTTCTGCACAATAAATCAAGTTGTCCAACATCAGCACTTTCCAAATTATGTGAATGGCTTGTTGGAGGTCAGGGTCATGTTACTGAAAAGAGATTTTTTTGATCTCTATAGTATCTTGAGTTTTTTAAATATTTTTGTTATATTTTTTTTTTATTGTGTGGGGGAGTGGGATCAGAAGGTTAAACTCCTTGTGAATGAAAGTAATTCAGTATCGCGGACCAGTACCAGATTTTATGGATGGCTTGCACTTGGGTTAGGAAGAAGCCTATTTGTGATCCAAGAGTCAGGGTCCCCATGGTTGAAGGAATAAAAATGGTTTCTGTAGAAAAGTTTAATTTATCAACCATGATTCCTCACAAAAGGTTATGAATAACTTAGAGGTTGGGTGAAGCATTTTGATTTGGCTTCTTAAGGTCAGTATCCCTGACCAGACTTTCCTTTAAGGTATGGAGACTGCACCAGCGGCCTAAATGGTAAGAGCATCTGCCTCAGATGCAGGTGGTTGCAATTTTGAATCCCAGCCAAGTCATACAAAAGACTTTTAAAAAATGGTACTAGCAGCTGCCTTGCTTTGAGCTCAGTATTAAGGGATTTTTTTTAGGACTGGTTGGCTTGGTGTCAGGATAATATGACTGGATGGGACATGATGCCCCAGTGCTTGACATCACTATAAACTGCCACTATGCAGGCGTCATAGCTATATGACTAAAATTGTTAAACTACTTTAAAAATCCAAATCACACACATATTTAATTTATAGAAGAGGTCTCTTGATCTTGGTCAAAGGATCAACTATCAATTTGTTTTTGCAGAATAATTATGGTTCATGCAATTTAGAAAAAAGCTAGAGTGTGTTGTTTCAAAACCCCATTAATTTAAAAAAATTGGTTTTATTCTTGAAAAGAACTTGAATTTAAAGAAAACTTTGACATTTGGCAAAATTACTTGAAACTGTCAGATTAGAATGGCTTAAAAGCTTAAAACTGAATGTCATTTTTTAATTAAGATTTTTGAACATATTTTTCAAATACTAATGAATAAATAAACAAATAGGATAAAATTTAGTTGAAAAGTAACGTATGGAGATCATTTAATTTCACTTAGGTAAAATACTCTTAAAAACATTTGGAAGTTGTTGAAAACTTGGAACAAAGATTACCTGGTAGTACAGATCATGATAAATTCTGTTCAAGAGTTAAGTTTTGCTGGCCAGACTTTGTGGATGGCTTGCACTCAGGGTGAATAAAGATCGTTAGATTCTGGGGTCTGAATGTTAGGGCCCATGCTCATTGGAATGTCTAAAACTTGACAAAATGTCAAGGTCATTGAGGCCTGTCAGTCAATAGTCTCCAGAGTTAACTATACCTACAAGTGCCTGTGTTTTCTATCCTTAACTAACCTATTATATCTTTGAAGATGTAGACAAGTGCATTTTACAAACTGTTGGTTCACAGTATTAGTTTTCTTATGTCTGCAATTGAAGTAAATAATTTCTGATTAAATTCAGCTCTTAGTTACAACTCCAAATAGAGGTAAAGAATCAAAATTTAATAATCTTGCCCTCTTTTCTGTCAGATGGGCATAGCAGGCAGTAGCATGATGGGTGGAACACCTCAGAAGAGCATGATGGGAATTAATCAGCAGGTAAGATAAACAATTTATAAGACTAATGTATAGACATTGAATGTACCCACAGTATGTGCTCCAGTCACCCTATTTAAACTTTCACCCTTTCACCTTAGTTGTATTGTTTTGAGTGGGAAAGCCCAGTTGGTAGCGCATTGGACCTGTAATTCAATAATCATAGGTTTGATACCCACCCAAGCTAGCCCATGTTATCTACCTGATTGTGTCTTTGTGAAAGGAATTTGTGCCCTGTTGGCATGATGCAGTGTCATTGGGAATGGTATTTGTGTCCCACTGGCATAATGCATTGCATCATTGGGAAAGGTATTTGTGCCCTGTTGGCATGAATACAGTGTCAATGGGAAAGGTATTTGTGTCCTATTGGTATGATACATTGTCATTGGGAAAGGTATTTGTGCCCTATTGGCATGATACAGTGTTGAAAGTACCATTAAAACAAAACTGCCTGTATTTTTGTGGGTAATGGTCTTGATAATAAGTGCACTGCATGATAATTTGTAAGTGTAGTATAACAAGCATGATCTTTTTTCAGTTCCATTCCATAAATGTTCACCTTATTTCATTATTAGTCATTTTGTTCTTTACCTTTTTTAAGACTGAAATTATTTAAACATGCAGTGTTCCCAAAAGAAATACATTTTAAAATGTTTTGTCATTTTTAATTACTTGAATATTAAACTTAAAAATGAGATAAATAAGTGAATGACCACTGATGTCCAGATGAATACATTTTATGATGTAGAGGTTGCAATACATCAGATTTATTTTTATTGCACAAATAAGAAATGTTATTGCAGATACCCATATCCTAAAAATTTGAAAAAATGTAGATTGTATGTTATTTCATCATCAAAACTAGCAGCAGTGTGCCAGAGTGAAAACAACAAACAAATTATTTTGTAAATCAAAATAACTTGAGCTTTATTAATTTGTTTTGTATTAGTTCCATAATTACCTTGAGGACATGTGGAGTACATGTATCATTTCTATTACTGGGGCATCCATACAATACATTTTGTCGCCATAATAAATGTCAGAACACTCGGTAGGTATTGCAGTAACCAGATCTAAAATATTTTAGTGCTTTTATTTACAAGTGGTAGGTTAGGAAGGAGCAATTTTTGCCTGATTAGACAAGTGCAAGTTGAAGCAGATTTCCAAATAAAAATAAAGGTATGTTCCTTTTTTCTTTGTCCCATGGTGAATTATCCAGTTAACTGCAGTTGTCTGGTCTGTTAAAATGCATTCAAATTTATGCTCGGCAATCCTATAAACAGATGTACCTACAGGCTGATTGATTTCTTCTTGGTTTCTAGTCAACAAGATATGGGCAAAGCTAATTTAAGTTAAATTGTGTAATTTTAAACAGATGTACAAGACAAACAGGAATGAATCAGCATGTTTCGTATTGCCTGAAATATTTGAACTCAGAGTATTTTCTATGCCTCTAGAGGCACCTTTAGTGTCACCTAGTATTGCCTGAAATGTTTGAACTCCTCAGAGTATTTTCTATGCCTCTAGAGGCACCTTTAGTGTCACCTAGGATTGCCTGAAATGTTTGAACTCCTCAGAGTATTTTCTATGCCTCTAGAGGCACCTTTAGTGTCACCTAGGATTGCCTGAAATATTTGAACTCCTGAGAGTATTTTTATGCCTCTAGAGGCACCTTTAGTGTCACTTAGTATTGCCTGAAATGTTTGAACTCCTTAGTATTTTCTATGCCTCTAGAGGCACCTTTAGTGTCACCTAGTATTGCCTGAAATATTTGAACTCCTCAGAGTATTTTCTATGCCTCTAGAGGCACCTTTAGTGTCACCTAGGATTGCCTGAAATGTTTGAACTCCTCAGAGTATTTTCTATGCCTCTAGAGGCACCTTTAGTGTCACCTAGGATTGCCTGAAATATTTGAACTCCTGAGAGTATTTTTATGCCTCTAGAGGCACCTTTAGTGTCACTTAGTATTGCCTGAAATGTTTGAACTCCTTAGTATTTTCTATGCCTCTAGAGGCACCTTTAGTGTCGCCTAGGATTGCCTATCAATGTGTTTTGTATTTATACGTGTTTTGGTGGTGGGAAGGGTAGATATGATTTCTGACTTTATTTTCTTTCATGCTTGCTTTATTTAGTTTAGATACACATTACCCATAATGCTAGCAAAATGATACATTTTAGTTATATATTAAAAACATTAAAACCGTTGTCGACCGCTCCGGTGGGCTAGTGGTTAGAGTGTCTGCCTTGGATGCGGAAGGTCGTAAGTTCGATCCCCAGCTGAGTCATACCAAAGACTTACAAAAATGATACTAACAGCAGACTGCATGTATCATGTCTGCAGCATGATGACCCAGTGCTAGACATCACTATAAGCTGTCACACTGCAGACATCATAGCGATAGGACTGAAATTTTTTTCAAGCTATGTTAAAAAACCAAATCACACACACAAAACCTTTGTCTTTCAGGGACTGCAAAAATCTTTCATGTATGGACTGTTGCATTATTGCATCTGCAAAATGTACATGTAATTTTGAAAGCCTGGTGCTCAATATATGGACACAAATATCTGTAGTTGGCATAAATATGAATTCCTCGAGTATAATTCAGTTTTATAATCAATCAATAACATTCAGGAGATGGCCTGACCCTAATGTAAATTCGTGGGCAAAACTTGCATTTCCCATAAATCAAAACTTTCTGTACCATGCTGCTGATGGTTTGGAACTTGTAATTCATACATGTGATCTTGGTCACTTGCTAATCAGGTCAGAAGTGACAACCTTGTTGTAATTCAGACATGTAATCTTGGTCACTTGCTAATCAGGTCAGAAGTGACAACCTTGTTGTAATTCAGGCATGTGATTCTGGTCACTTGCTAATCAAGTCAAGAGTATCAACCTTGTAATTCAAACGTGATTTTGGTCACTTGCTAATCAAGTCAGAAGTGTCAACCTTGTTGCTTCTTGGCTGACTGTCTCAGAGTAAATGAGAGACAGTTTGAAATAGATTAAATGCAACTTTGACCTTGTATTCTACATTATCCTGACACCAGGCCGACCAGTCCTAACCTCTTAATGCTGAGCGCCAAGTGAGGCAGCTGTTAATAACATTTTTGTAAGTCTTTGGTATGACTTGGCCGGGGATCGAACCCATGACCTCCCACATCCGAGGTGGATGCTCTAACCACTAGGCCACCGGAGTGGTTTCTGTTGAAGAAGGCCCTTTTTTGAAAGGTCATAGGCCACTTGAGACACTTAGAGGTTAATCTAGATGCAATGTTGCAGGTGTCCTTTATATAGTGGTATACATATGAAAATTAACAAAAGGAACAACTTTGATTTTTATGACCAGGTGTCCCCTATATTTAGATGTTTCCATTTTCAGTTTCACTTCATATGTAGGATTCAGCTATGATATTTTATTGCCATGATGTATTAATTGAATGGATAGCAATATAGCCCTTGCTGTGTCCAGTCATTCGGCATATGGTATGGCCCTCAAAGTGTTTAGTCATCAGGCAGATTGATTGTATGGCCCTCACTGTGTCAAGTCATAAGGCAGATTGTTTGACCCACACTGTCTAGTCATCAGGCAGATTGATTATATGACCCTTGCTGTGTCTAGTCATCAGGCAGATGGTATGGCCCTCCCTGTGTCTAGTCATCAGAGTTTGATTGTAAGACCCTCACTGTCTAGTCATCAGGCAGATTGATTGTAGGGCCCTCGCTGTGTCTAGTCATCAGGCAGATTGATTGTATGGTCCTTGCTGTGTCAAGTCATCAGGCAGATTGATTGTAGGGCCCTCACTGTGTCTAGTCATCAGGCAGATTGGTTGTATGGCCCTCCCTGCGTCAAGTCATCAGGCAGATTGTTTGTTTGACCCTCACTGTGTTTAGTCATCCGGTAGATTGATTGTATGGCCTCACTCTGTTGAGTCGTCAGGCAGATTGATTGTATGGCCCTTGCTGTGTCAAGTTATCAGGCAGATTGTTTGTATGGCCATTGCTCTGTCTAGTCAGGCAAATTGATTGTATTGTCAAGTCATCAGATAGATTGTTTATAAAAAGCTGTCCATCAAAACATAACTAATTTATCCCAAATCATTTTGTATAATTTTCATTGCCAGAACAGTATAAATTTACTTCCTACAAAAATTAAATTTCACTTTTTTCCCTAGCAATTTAAATTTTTTCCAAACTTCTTATTCTTTCTTGACATTAACCCATTATCTGTAGCTGTATAATATAGGTCATTATGCCAGTATTTAAAAATAACTTCTTTTTAGATAGTCATAGTTTAAAATCTTACAGTGTGTACAATTTAAAATCTTACAGTGTGTAGAGTGTTGATCACTTTATCTTCAAATGTCACCCATTTTTTTTTTTTCCTCCTCTGTTTCCCTTGGCAACAGCCAATGATGATGCAGACTGGATTTATGTCATCTGCTTCCCAACAGCCCATGATGGGTGCTGGAATGGGTTACAGCTCAGCAGCAGGCTTTCCACTGCAGTCCACATCTGCTAGTTTTATACCCGCAAAGGTAAGGCTAGTAAAATGATGAGTCTAGGTTTTCATCAGTAAATGGTCTAAATATACCAAGATGTGAGGTTTCCTTGTAAGAAAAATATGTTAGATGCTTAGGTTTCAAAATAATTACAATATTTATTCAGAATTTGTAGGTTTTTTTTACACAATGTATTGTATGCTTCCACATTGTAACTAAACAATGAAAACTTGTACGTTGCTGGCTTTATGGTGACTTGTAACTAAACAAATTAAATCCTATACATACGTTAGTGGCTTCATGGTGTGTCCACCTTGTATGTTACAAAGATAAGCATTATATATGACAAAATGTTCCTGCATCCATTGTAAATTTTTAGCAGAATTGTGGTTATTATATATTAGAAAAATTATGATTATTATTATTGGTGTGTATTGATTTAAGTTCAGCATGTAACATGCAGGTTGTAAGTTACTGTTGCCACAACTTTTCATCAGGCCAGATGGTATGATTTATTCTCTTCAATGCTCCATCAGACAATCGGCTAGAATTGGTACTTTTAACTAAGAAAGGTTTCAAAAAAGATTTGCAGCGTTTCTGTGGAATGGTTAGAACAGGACATGACATCACTACAGAACTGCTTTTCATTGCATGTCACTACAGAACTGCTTTTCATTGCATGGCATGAACCTTTTCATTTTTTGCCTATTTACAACATACGTCTGCTGTAACCACATGCTTTTGGTGTATATTATTGTTTAAAAAGAGAAAGAGGGAAATGGACAAAGAGATTTTATTATAAATTCATATACAATCTTAAACTTGTACCCAAACTCCATGATTGGAACATTTATTCAAAAGGACTCTTCTGCAAAGAACAAAAAAGGATTACAGGTGGTCTCTTTTAACAAGTCAGTGACAGGGGGAGGGGGCAAGATTAAGCTGTGTTTAAGAAGAAAAAATACCCACAATCACAGTACATTTATTATAATCTTTATTCGTTAATTCTTGTTAAAGTATTACATGAAATAATTTCAAAATAATATAGCAACTAAGATGTACATCTGTCATAAAACATTCACATTTATATTTGTGAAGATGTTAATGTATTTGTAAACGGTTGTAATATTAAATTAGTGGCTCTGAATATATATGATGGAATATATATGTATTCACTTGCAAAATGGAAGTTTTTGCTTAACTTGATAAGCTGAGTAAACTGGTGAACAGCAGATAGATCTTTGACTATAACACTTTGGCTTGCTGTGTGGATTTTAATAATCATAACATCGGTAAAACTACAGATAAGGGTGTTAACTCCATGAACAAACAATGTATTCTGTGCACTTCGTTTGAGGCTGGTGAGAAGATTTCTCATAACATTGGTGTTGTGCGAGTTCTCACAAAAGATTAAGAAATAATACTAACCTTTGAAATCATTGTATACATCAGTGACCACTTTCATCAAAGAAGAATGGTTAATCTTATCAAGGATTTGCCAACCTGAATACAGTTGAGATCAGCTTATAATAAGTAGGTTAGACATAGCACTACAGTGGCTGTTAGTACAGTGTATTATGTATGACACTGAATGTAGATCACGCTGATTTTATGTAGATTCTGCTTCCAAACCTTCCTTGGCTATTGTGGACTAAAAGAAATGTACGTTAAATCATTTTTATCGGGTTCTGCAATACGGTCATTCATAGCCATGTTGAAACATATTTTGCAAAAAATACTGGGAATTGATCACATTCGGCTGGTGCTTGTATTATCAACATGTGGACAAAAATGTAATTGACAGGTAGTTACATATAGTCAAGCTTTGCTTAGAGCAGGTTTTAATGTATGTGCATTTCTATGCAGCTTGGTTTCTAGTGCTTGTATCGCTTTGTCGTTTCAAACTGACGTTAATTGATGACTTCCATTAAGAATTTATTTTATTTATGCATTTGATTCCTCTGCAAAAGAGGGTTTCTAAATTATTATATTTATTGGAGATGGGGGTGTCACAGAATTGAAAGTCCTTTACTTACTAATTTTGCATATTTATTCTGTGTTTGGGGGTTTTCTACTGTTAAAGATTCAAACTTTAGGTTTTTACCTCAACTATGTCTTCATCCAATGAAAATCTTGTCCTAAATCAAATGAAGATGTACATGCTGTAAGTAACTGAAAAGTCATTGAGTATTTCACACTTGACCAAGCACACCAGGCATATGAATCTCAGGCTTTGTGTTGAGTATAAACAATTTGAGGCACAAAATGCGTGTATTGACCTTTACCAGTTTATACTGTCAGTTTTCCCATGAAGCTAGTAAACAAAACATTTCTAATTATGAAAGGAATACATATCTCTGAGAAGCCTCATACTAGCATGGACTATGCTGGGGTGTGGGGGTGTGTGACTCGGGCTGTGTAACAACTTTTGAGTTGGACATTTCATATACACGTACACAAAAGGCAAAGTTCATTTTCATTGCATTGATTTCATGACATTACCTCCAACTCGTTTTGTTTCAGTACAAAACATTAATAGTTAAAGTCTAATATTAGCTTTCTTGTACATTGTTCTTTCAAAGGAAGAAGGTTGAAATATAGAAAAGAGGTCTTATGTTTATTCTGTTATTAAATTTGGCTTTAATTTGATAATAAATACCAGAAATTTCATTGCCATATACAGAATTTGGACTGAAAATTCACACAGGAATCTTGAAAACAAGTGACAGGATTACTAATGATGGCCTTTTGTACTGATATTAGTAGAGTACACATATGAATCTTATCATATTGCCTTTTATAATATTGTATAATTTTATTTTTTGGCATGTTTAAATTGAAAAATATATAGCAAAATATATATATGTACTTTTCTTGAAACTAATAATGCTTTATTTGAAATAAAAAATCTGCAGAGTATTTCTTTATGAAAAGTGGGGTTGAAATACTTGCGGTTTCTCTGCCATTATTTTCCTTTATGTCAAGATTAACTTCACATGGCAACTTGGTGTGTGTGTACATCCATATATTCATTCAGCCATAACCTAGATTCCAGTGTTAAAGATATTTTTTGATTAAACTTGATGGCAAAGATTTTTTTTTATACTTCGCAGTGAAAAATAAAAAGTTGACTTGACAAAAAGGAAGTCTCTCATTTTCAGTTCTGCTCTTTACGATGAAATGAGGTTATGGGATGACCTTTCGTCCATTATTCTTGTTGTCCATCTGTCTGTTGTCCATCTGTCCATTAGTACTATTATGCTATTGCTAGTCCTCCTACACCACTTGGAGGAATGCCTTGAAATTACTTTTACACAAATCTATCCCAAAATGAAAATAATGCTGCTTAGAATTTCATTTTGAAAATCGATTTTATCTGTACTCCTGAAAGGATGGTCATATGATCGTAAAGTTTGGAGGTTTCCACTAAAAAAAACCCACTTCTTAAAGTCTTGATGGTCCAGAATGAAACTGGTTCCAGTCTGGCATCCAATATGGTCACCATCTCCGCCTTCTTGAAAATCTTCTTGTTGCTATCCCTTTTGAATGGATGATAAATCAAAATGGGATTTTCACAAAAAGATTTCTGATATCTTGCTTGTACTAATTGGAAATTGTGACAATCAAAAGTCTAGTATGGCCACCACTGCATCCTTCTTGAATATTGTATGGTCATATCAGCATGTGGTTTTCACATATAGATTTTTTTTATGACATCTAGTTGGTCCTGAATAAAAACATCGAATATGACAACATGGCAGCCATCTTGTTGGTCTAAAATAGTTCTGATCTGACATCCATTGTGGCCACCATGGCATACATTTTGAAAATCTTTTTGTCACTTCTTTCCAAATGGATGACTATAACAACATTGAATTTTAATCGATAGACTTCTTATGATACCTAAAAGAAGATGTTGCCAGTCATAAATCCAGTATGGTTGCCACAACAACTGTCTTATAAATATTGTCACTACTCTCTTAATCATGATGGGTTTCATCAAATCCTAAATGAAAATTGTGCCAGACATTTTCCAGATTGGCTGCTGTGCCTACTGTATTAAAAATCTTGTTGTTACTACTAACGGATGATCATTATGACTTTGCACCTAAAGACTTCTAATGATGTCTGCTTTGCCTTAAATGATATTGGTGCCAAGCTGACATCAAGTGTGTGTAATACAGAAGCTAATTTGAAAATTTTGTTATTGCTGAGATGGTTTCAACACTCAACACTTAGAAGGAAGAAATTGTTTTATTCTGAATTCTTAGACATTATTTTCACCCAGTAAAGCATCAGGCCCTTTGAGAAGGTCTCTTGTTTCATCCTTGTATATATTTTTTCTTTGTTTTTCTCTTTTTTCATATAAAGACAGTTGGCTAGTTTAGGACACATTTGTTTAAACTTTTCTAACACTGTCTTTGTTTTAAAAAAAGCCCAACTTTTCTTTAATGAAAATGACACTGGCTAGTAAATTGATTATTGCAATAAATTGAAAGAGACTGTGTATCCTGAACTAGCTGTAATAATTATGTAGAGCTGATTATCTGGATTTTTAAATTGGAAGTTTTATATGACTATTTCAAAGTGAATAAAGATTAAATGCAAAGGATAAATGGATCTCACTATAATCAGCAATACAATGTTTATATTATATGTATTTCTAGATGATAACCCTAACAGCTGTCCAATGTGGGTATTTTTTAAAGACATATTTACATTTTAAGACCAATTAGAAAACAGGAATGGTAGATGACCAATGTAAATAAAAACTGACAAACACTGGATTTTAGATTTTGAATTTTCATAAGTTTCTAAGGGTCTTATTGAAGAAAAGTCCTTTACTTAATGCGTCACCTTCTGTAAATAAAGAAATATTATTATTATTATTATTATCATTATTCATGACTAAATAAATTGATTACAAAATGGGGACCTGGGTGTCCAAGTTGTCCAGATTGCTTTCCATTACAGATGATTCGCACATCTCGCCTGTTCGCATTGGTTCAGGTCTCCATTCAGCCAATATAAGTGAGAAAGCTTCCCATAGATCGGTGGTTCTTACTGGGTTTTTGCTGGGTTCTTCCTCCACCAAATATACTGGCCACCTTATATAGTCTATCATTTTGTTGAAAAATGGCATTAAACCCAAAAAAAAGCAAACAGGATAGACATGTGCTTAATGGAAAATGCATCTGTTGTACAAAATTCTATTGGCAGAGTCTCAGTTAATAACACTTCTAAACATCATTGGGGAGATATACTGGGTTACATCATCATTGTTGTCATTATTGTTTGTATTAGTTTTGGCCAATAAAGAAAGGATCTTTAGTATAAATAGTGACAAGCACACTGGCATCCAGATGATCAGCTCTTGTCTGTATCTTATGCTTATTTTTGTTGTGTTTATTTCTTCGTCACCTTTTTTGTTAATTCCTACTACAGGGTGGTAACACTGTCACCACAAGTGTACAATCTAGTGCCTCATCTTCAGTTTCACCTGTCACATCTACCACATCCTCTTCTGCTACTGTCACCCCATCCAAGGTTGGTTGAATTTCTTTGATTCTAACAAACATTGGGTAACGATAAAGTAAAATTGATCTTGTTTACATTTTTCAGCAATATGTGACATCAATGTGTAAACAAGGTAAAGTTCATTTTCAGTTAACAAAAGAGATGTCACTACTGATAACCGGTAAAAAGAAAGTTGTATATCTTTAATAAAGCAAGCAAACCCCTTTAGTCCAGTATGTAGGTTTCTGTTCTGTTTGTTTTATTATAACTTTATTATCTGCAAATGTTCATGTTAATGCTATCACCCTTTTTTCTATCTCTCATATTTTATTCTGAATATCCCACTAAACTGAACAGTTTGTTCTTGATACATTAAATGAATAATGCAATATTAATAAATTAAATAATGCTCTTTCCTTGTTCTTGATGCGTGAATGAATAATAAATTGAATATGTGAGGTATAATCTATCACTATCAGTATACAAGTACCCTTGATATCATGATGCTTATGATAAGAAGAGAAATGAAAGTACAATTACATATTTACAGTTACATACAGAGGCATGCCATGGCTTCAAACCCTAACCCTGGCTACTTTTAACATGATGTGTTGCTTATCATATAGCTCCATGTGCCAAATATTTGTTTTTTTTTTTCAATCCCCCATCTTTAAAAACTAATAACATCAGTAGCAGTTTGATTAATTGTGGTGACTGTGCTTTATTTCAAATCCACAGTATATTCAGATAATATGTTGCATTTACAGGAGATATATATTTAATGTCAGTATTATGTTACCTATCACTGTTGTCAAGTTTGCTCTTCCATGATGGGAAAAACCTCTTTTTTGCACCATCCTTGTTAGCTTGCATCGACTCCGACTAATGTATGACCCATACACAATAGCTTATCCTCATTCATTTTTCAGACATCATAAGTCAGGCATGGAAAATGCTTGCTTGAAGAAAAAATACCTACAGTAATTGGTTTGCTAGAAGAGGACTTGATGTACATATTTCTCTCTTGTGAAAAGTTATCTTGCAGTCAGTAATTTTCAAAAGATATGATCTGATTAGTACCAGTGGGAAGTTATTGTGTGTGTTTCACACATTGAGCCACCTGCCTCCCTACTGCTCACGTACAGCTCACGAGCTACCAGTCATGATAATGGGCACAGGGCATCAACATTGTTGAATCAGTGCATGGGATCAGGGAAAGGATTGAATCTGTGCCCAAAGTACCCAATTATTCAACAAAAGAGATGGAGTACACTACAGGAAACAAGATGGGACTGATGTCCTCTCCTTCATGTTACTGCTTCAGTGGTCTAGTGGTTAGAGTGTCCGTCATGGGTTCGATCCCCGGCCGAGTCGTACCAAAGACTTAAATGGTACTAACAGCAGCCATGCTTGGCGGTCAGCATTGAGAGGTTAGTGTTAGGACTAGTCAGCCTGGTGTCAGGATAATGTGACTGGGTGGAACATCATGCTACATGTCTGCAGCATGATGCTTCATTGCTAGACATCACTATAAACTTTCACACTGCAGACATTGTAGCGATATGACTGAAAAATTGTTAAAGCTACATTAAAAATCTGAAGAGTCACAGCACATCTCTGTTCCTACTTTCTGGCTTCCCCACAGGGGGATCATTCCAGGTCTAATATTCCTGTATCCTGCCTCTATCCCACAGATGTGTCCTAAATCTACTTGTTTGAGTGACACAAGAATTCAGTCACACTTGTATAAACTTTATCAGGGGTAATTTCCAGATCACTTGTTTTTTTGTTCACCTGTAGTCCAAGAAGTTGGGCAGAGATAAAGAGTGGATTGATGTTTCTTTCTGGGGTTTTCCTGGGTTCTTCCTCCACCATTTATACTGGCTGCCATGTATAGCCTATCTTGTGCTGAAAAATGGCATTAAACCCTACAGCAACAACAAAAAAGGTTAAGAATTTGCAAGGCAAAACAAAGGATTGTAACTTCCCCTTCCTGAGATTCTCAACCTCTAGGTATAGGGTTCATTTCCCCCTCCTGGCCATTAAATCCCATTTTTGATGCCACAGCTTCACATGTGGGAACTTTTTCAGCATTGTTGGCTTGCCTCTTTGTTAGCTCATTAGTGCCTTAGAGTCAAATAAAAGGTCTTTGGTGACTTGAACATCACGCGCTGATCTGTTCTCAGTGATCTGGTCAAGCAATATTTAGGATTAGTATGTTCTTTCCATGGTGAAGGATAGTTCACATCTGTGCTTCACCGAACTTCCTGCTCTCTCCCTCTCTCACAGACACCCATCTTCCATCAGTCCACTGCAGTGTTAAAGGAAGTGCAGGCTCCAAGTAGTGGACCAATTTCTGCTGTTGGAAATTTGGAAACCAAGTAAGAATTCACTGTCAGATAAAATTTCTCTGTAGTTCGTTTTAGTACTGTATCAAGTGGTAGTACAATCACGACATGTTTCTGATGGAAATTGTTCTGCAAGCCCCAGAACCTCAGTGATACACAAGTTCAACACATTTCAGCTCAGATTATTCTGACTGCACATCTGTGGCCTGGTTCAATAACTTTTATCTGTTGATTTACCAATTCATTTATTCCCTTAGTGGAAGAATCAACTTTTGCAACACAAAGGTACTCTGTTTCACTCCATTTCTCAAATTTTCTACCTTCATACTTTGCTCATTTTAAACGATACATCCACCAGGCAGAGGTTTTGACCGAAGTTACAGACTGCATCATCCAGACCTGTTCTGCATCTAAGGTCTACAGTGCAAAGTTGGAAAATCTTCTGTGATTGGTAAGCTAGGAGACTAGTTAATCCTGGCTGCATCTGTCTTGCTGCAGTAGCAGATTTTTCACTTGCCCATTTAAAACAGATCTTGTTTAATTTCCAGAATTAGAGGTCGTGGGGCTGCCTTTTCAAACATGCATACTGCCGATTTTTTCTAAAGGTCAGGTCCATTGGTACAGATCATCATCATGTTAAGTAAATTGAGTTACAGAGACTATTCTTGTTCATTGATGCCATGATGGAATCTATGTGTTTGTGGTGAATAAAACCCCTTACGAAGCTTGGAGTGAGACTTACTTTAAAGGATTTAAACTTGCTTATCAATTGAGGAGGGATGTTTTGCTTCAGTAGGAATTGCAGCTGTTTCCTTGTTATGTCAGTCATGTTTTCTTGCACACAGAAAAACCAGTCTTCCATCAGTACTTCCATCCATGATAAAAATTCCCCGTCTTGGGCACATCTGTGCTGGAGATTATCAGGTTAGACTTTTTGCCCAATTAGAGAAGGAATGGTAGGAAAAGTAAAGGGCTCAGCTAATATTTCAGCATCCACTTTCTCTAGATGGATCTTTTTACATTCAGGTCTCTCACTGAAGATAAAATCCAATGAAGTTAAGTGCTATCTTTACTTACTGTGCATACTTCAATCACTCAGCTTTGGACAATATTATGAAGGTTTTATTTTGGAGATCACACACAACCTTATCTTTTAACTTCGGTCCTTAGCAATCCTATAATGGGTCCTATAATGCTGTTGCACAAAATGTCATCCAGAGTGCTGCTGTGCAACTGCAGTTGAGTGGCTGAGCTACAAGGTGAAACTTTTTCCATGTTTTCCACCTTTAAATTCCTCCTTAACTCATAAATTCAGTTTAGCAATAATGACAGGGAACATTGCAGATATTAAAACTAATTTTAGTTATGTAATACTTAGCTTTCTCTTTTGGAAGTCCTTCTTCCCCCCCCCCAGATGTCCTTCATAGCCAAATATCCCTAAAAGAAAATGTGGATGTGATGTTGTTCATAGGCCAGTGACACTGGTCACACAGGGTCGATAGATGTGTTCTAAGACTCTAGAGCTGGAGGATCGTGCATCTAGCATGGATTAAGTTTCTTAATTAAAGAAGAGTAAGCTTGGCAATAGTGACAGGTTAGCATGATATAATTAAAATCAGTTTCTATCCCCCTACTACATTCTCCCCAAAATGGAAAAAAGTCTGAGAGATAAATGTTTACAACCCAGGGTTCCCACATTACCGGGAAATTGGGAAAAAGTCTGGAGAAATTATACTTTTTTTCCCAACCGTGAAAAGTCATGGCATTTTGCGAATTTTGATGAAAGTCGAGAAAAACCCAGGAATTTTCCGCCACCACTTGACGCACAAAACAGTCACGTAACTGAGTCATAGCTAAACTGAGCTAAGTTTGTCGAGTTCTAACCAGAATATTCAGAGCGTGCAGTATGTATCATTTGGGTGCTTGCAATAAACATATCTGCTGAGTCAATCCAAACTCTCAGTGGATTAGATTCATCTAGTTGACTTTTATTTTCAAAGTCTGCTTGATACCCATATCTCTCCTTACGTGGAAGCTATGAAAACCACTCTAGCATCACAAGAGGCAAACATCGTGTTGGCAAAGCATAGCCGCTTACCGGATGGCCTAGCAAACTTTAAACCTTGTTAGATTCAGTGATACATGCATGAAATGGATATGAAAATTACTTATTGTCTCAGAAATTGTGAGTAGTAAAATCGGAACTGATGAAATGTGACCTGGTACTTGCAATTTGCATTGCTAGTTGCATGAGTACACAAATCTAGCAACCCACATTTTCAAATGTTGTAGAGAAAAAATGAAAAAATATTAAATGTAAATCGTATATTGGTTGTGATCAAAATACAAAAACAAAAGAACACAAAAGTTTTCCATATTTATATATTCCCAGAACAACTTCTGGAGTTTTGTTGTATCACGGGACTACCACATTGACATGTGCTCTCTGCTTGATAAATCAGACTGGAAAGATTGCTGGTTTTTACAAAGAGTATCTTACTTTCATTTAATATAATTAAATTCTCTACAACAACATTAAAATGGAGTTTGTTGTTGATATGACGTGACTAATGGACTTATGATGTCGTCATTCGAGATTCCTGAAGTGACTAGTAATGCAAATGGTGAGTACCAGGTCAGGTTTCATAAATGCTGCAGTTTGGTCTAGTCTGTCAGTGGAATAGAGACATAACGAGAAAATAAATCATTTTTCTATCAATTTCATGCAGGTATAAGTCGATATAACATAAGTTTAAATTTTCTAGGCCCACTGGTAAGCAACTAACATATTATGTCACTACCGCACTGCAGTGGCAAATTCCAAATTTTCGATATGCAGTTGCATCGACCCACACCCCAACCTAAATGTCCAAATACAAAAAATGGGGTGGGAATATTTGGAGGAAACCAGATTAGAAAACGGACTGCTATTCGTTTTAATCCAAATTTATAGTCCAAATTGTTGAATCTCAGAGCTGAAATGAGAAATTGTTGTCCCTTATAATATATTAAAAAACTATTTGTGCCCCTGTATCAATACAGATTTGCTGACTGGTTTAACGAATTACAAGAAGACAGGTTGATTTTACAGAAAATTCAATCCTTGTTTATACAACAGTATATAATTTTGAAGGTTTTTTGTAAAAATTTAAATCAACCCTTTTGAAAATGTTTTTTAAAAGATGGATTTTTAACCAGATCTTCTTAAGGAGATTAGGGTGTTTGATAAATTTTGCTTGGGATTTTGTTGGCACAGATAAATTCAGGGTTAAACTCTCTTTGTTACAAGACAAGATTCTGATTATTTGCATATATTGGTTTTTTTTATATTGTTAATAGGAAATGTTTACTTTCTATAAGATGCATATATATATATATATATATATATATATATATATATATATATATATATATAAAATCAAACTTGTTTTGTGTAATACATTTTGTGGATTTGTACATGATCTTTTCTGACTTAGATGTTTTGGAGAGTCTTGAAAGCAAAACATCTTTAGATTTAGAAAATGCATGTTTTATAATCTAAAATGTTCTTTAATTCCATTAAGTAATGATCATATGTGAACCTTGAAAAAATTAATTTCATCCTAGAAAAACCGTGGAAATGACCTGGAAAATTGTCTTTAGAAAAACTTGGGAATAGAACTCCAACATATAATGGGGTAATTTGTTGTGAATTATGAATAATTTTCATGATTAAATATTTTCATTTTTAAATGCCAGGCATTGCATTTGTACCTTTCTACATTATGGCCAGGCACTATAATACTGCATACACACTATGTCCAGGCAGTGTAATACTGCATGCACAATATGTCCAGGCAATGTAATACAGTAGTCCCCTTCTTATAAGGCCACCCCTAATGCAGCAGGGAAGTGGCCTTATAATGAGGGTGGCCTTTCTAGAGGGGGATGACAAATGCGAATAGTAAATACGTATGAAGAAAGTCACAAATACATTTAATTCTAAAACATTTAATATTTTCATTAAAAAATCACATGCATGTTGTGAAATAAATGTAAAACAAACTGTGTCATCATTTTCAAAAGAATGCTATGAATATCCATTGATATAGTTTTAAAACTGTCTTTATAATTATGTTACAGATCACATCATCGGTCACTTTGTTGGTAACAGTCTAAAACACAAACCAGTCTCGTCACAATTAAAAATATCCTTGCTGTCATATTCCCTGCATATATTGTTTAGTCTTTTGTTCCCATCTTCGACAACTTCATTATTAACATCAGCTGATTCTCCACTAAGGACAGAACACTTAATATTGTGTCGCACTTGAAATCTGTGCAACCATCCGTTACTTGCGGTAAAGTTGTCATATCCCAATTCAACTGACAAAATTGTTGCTTTTTCTTGTCATTCAAATCAGGATACAGACGTCTCCTGGCTCAAACAATCTTCCTTTCTCTGTCCATTTCACCTTCCCACTTCTGCAGAATTGTTTCTGACATCAGTTTTCTGCAAGGATCCTCGATACCCCCCCCCTTCAGTCAGGTGAATTAATTTCACTTTCTCTTCTAAACTGAGAATTTTTCTTTTCCTCGATGACATGTTGATCTTTTTGCAGTAAGTTATTCATGTTGCCAACTACAATACTGATAAAACAATTTTGTATGCATCTAAACAAATTGCCGTGTGTTTTTAAAGGAAGTGATCTTGTCACGTGATTCGTTAGTCGCAGTCTGGTACCCTATTGTTTTTATACATTTCTTTACACTAAGTGAGAGAAGCCAAAACGGCTTCGATATGTACCATTAACATCACGCAGATTGACCTTACGGCCGTTAGGATTCGTAATTTTGACAATTATTGTCAGTAGTAATAGCCACTAATTATCAAAGTGAACAAGCTCAACATCTTACTAAGGGAAGCCATAAAGGCTATCAAACCATTTTCCTGCTAACTTGGGTATTGTACATCGATACTGCCACTTCTCAGCTGTTAATACTGTTCAATAATTGTAATCTTAACAATAATCAGAGTGACTAAACCGGATATCTTATGATAACACAGCAGTAAGGCTAATAGGATTACATGTACTTACCCGTTTGTATGGATTAAAATTTGAGTCTTTCTAGGGTTTTATGGAATAAATTTGGCTTCTCGTGAGGAGTAAATGATATAATATTAACTTTTGTGGTACATGTACTTTACTCAACACTTCTTTCAGTAACAAAAACCTGACATCGGGAAACAGAAATCGGATTACTTAACACACGTTATAAATAAAATACTGGTTCTGGATACATATTAAAATAAAATGCGGCCACTTGTGAGGGGTAAATTTTATATTATTGCACTAATATGCTGGTCGCATTAGCCGGGTGGCCTTTCGCGAGGGGTACTTTTGAACACAAACTCATCAGTGCCAACGGATTCTGCCCGTAAGAAGCGGGTGGATGCTGGTCAGGGGGCCCGTTCAAGAGGGGGACCACTGTACTGCATGTACACTATGTCCAGGCAGTGTAATACTGCATGTGAAATATGTCCATGCTGTACAATACTGCATGTGCATTATGTCCAGGCAGTGTAATACTGCATGCACAATATGTCCAGGCAGTATAATACTGCATGTACACTACGTCCAGGCAGTGTAATACTGCATGTGCAGTATGTCCAGGCAGTGTAATACTGCATGTGCAGTATGTCCAGGCAGTATAATACTGCATGTGCAACATGTCCAGGCGGTGTAATACTGCATGTGCAACATGTCCAGGCGGTGTAATACTGCATGTGCAACATGTCCAGGCGGTGTAATACTGCATGTGCATTATGTCCAGGCAGTGTAATACTGCATGTACACTATGTCCAGGCAGTGTAATACTGCATGTACACTATGTCCAGGCAGTGTAATACTGCATGTGCAATATGTCCAGGCAGTATAATACGGCACATGCAATATGTCCAGGCAGTGTAATACTGCATGTGCATTATGTCCAGGCAGTGTAATACTGCATGTGCAATATGTCCAGGCAGTGTAATACTGCATGTGCAATATGTCCAGGCAGTGTAATACTGCATGTGCATTATGTCCAGGCAGTGTAATACTGCATGTGCATTATGTCCAGGCAGTATAATACTGCATGTGCATTATGTCCAGGCAGTGTAATACTGCACATGCAATATGTCCAGACAGTATAATACTGCATGAGCATCATGTCCAGGCACTATAATACTGCATGAGCAATATGTCCAGGCAGTGTAATATTGCATATTCAGTGGAGCCTCATTAATCCGTTTATCCAGAAACCTCGCTATCTGGACATAATTCAACAGGAACGGAATTCCTAAATGTTAATTTGTTCCATTAATCAAGAAATCCAAGTTCCAGATCTGGAAATTAAAACGGGAACCAAAGTGTAAAATTACTTTAAAACTTGTATCGATAATCCGGAAATAATCTATCAAAAAATAAAAAAATTCGAAAAATCGTATATGAAAATACAGTCAGTCTGATAGTACAGATTCACCTACGCACATTTTGAGGTGTGTCAATGTATTAATAATCTGATTGGTCAAATTTTAGTGGTATGTTAAAGTTATCAATTGATCATGTGATGATGTGTGTGGAAAAACTAAGTAGCGTGACCATATTGTAAGTAGCGATTGTATAAACAATGTCTGTTTAAGCTAGTCGCCAACGGGGGTGTTAATAATTAAATAAACACACTGGGATCAAATCGTCCACGCTTTTTGACATAACATATTGTAAATAAGTTAAGTGTGTTATTAAGTCTCTATGTTGTTTACCAATTGTATGAACAATCACAGTTTATTGATGGCTGTACAAATACTGTTGATTTAAGCTGTGGATGGTATAGGGCTTCATTTCCAAATAAAATGTGGACGTCAGTTAGCAGCTATAACAGCTGTAAAATATGACTTATAAAAATTACCGCATCTTATTAGTTTACCATAATGCATTTAACTGCGAGATATCAGTTTTTATTCGTTGTACTTTTTACATATATTATGGTGACACCATCAAGCAAGCGTAGACAAGTAGAGATACTGGCCAGCATAAAAAATGATTTGCCAGCACAAAGAAGATAACCCAAAAGCTAGCATTCAAGATATATGCAAACGTATTATAGCTTACTTACTTATAGACATAGGCAAGTCAACAGTTGCAGACATCATAAAAAACAAAGACAAATGGTTGTCCATACCTGCCAACTCAGCAGGCCTAACCCGCACTCACCATGCCAATTATCAACAAGTTGATGATGCCATCTTCATGTAGTTCTCAGACATGTCAGGCCACCACGCCGTCGTCATTAGATGTATTCATTAATTTATTTCAACCTTTATTGAATATACAGTACATTTACAGCTAGCATATACATGTACATGTATACGGTGTGATGACATCATAAAATAAAAATGTGCATGATTCAATTATCCAGAAAATTAGTTAATCCGGACATATTCACTGGGATCAAAAGTATCTAGATTAACAAGGCTCCACTGTACAATATGTCCAGAATGTATAATACTGTATATGCAGTATGTCCAGGCAGTGTTTTTTATATATATATATATATATATATATATATATATATACATACACATACATACATACATACACACACACACACACACACACACACACACACACACACACACACACACATAATATGTCCAGAAAGTATAATACAGCTTGTGCAATATGTCCAGGCAGGGGTACTACAAATGCAAGAGTCAATAAAGTTGTTTGTGCAAATGTTGGAGAAATTAGTTAGGATACAGTTAGCAAAATAAAGGGTTTTTTACTAATCATAGGGTGATGGTTGAGAGAGAGGGACCTCTCTTTGGATAATACATGGAAATGTGATAGTCCATTTTTTAATCTAAGAATTCAAATGTTTAGTTATTTAATATTAAATGAAACTTTTACAGATAATTTAATTTGCAAGCTTCTTTTAAAAACACTTCATTTTTGTGAATTGTGGACGACTGCATTATGTATCATGTTTACAAAATCACACCAACATGTTAGTTTACAAACTTGTCAGAATGAGAGGTTTATCATAATGCCAATCAACCACACAGATATCAAGTTTAGTGTCTTAACTAGAAATTCTGGACCCTCTCCTCCCTGCAAAACATAATCTGGGGGTCCTCCACATTAAAAATTTTAAAAAAGTTGCTCGATGGGAATGTTGGTCTACTCACCTGGACCATAGCCTAAGACCCCACCCCCAACAGCAACAATAGTTTTGAGGGTTGCTAGGGTGGTTGCTATTGGAGTTGGGTACAACAAAATATTTTTTACCACAGTATTTCTGAGTTCACCATCATGTGATGACAGGTACATCAGGCAACAATTTAACATTCTGTTGCAGGGTCCTAACACTTTTTAATAAAACTTGTGTCAGTAACTGTGAAACAAATCACCATCTTGCTATGATTTATAGCACAATAACACCATGTTAAATACATAAGATAAAAGAAATTTGAATTTGACTTGAATAACAACATACATTTGGCCATCACGTTGGCATACATGACACATGTAAAGGATATTAATATAATTAATGAGCAGTATTCAGAATTAATTTGTGACAGATACAGCCTTTTGGAAAAAAATCATGTTAAATTATTTTGTCATGTATAATGAAAATATGCAGTTAATATGATCTAATTCATAGCAAGTGTACTAAGGGAATTCTGTACATTCCTTATTGATGGAACTGACCCAAGTACCATCAGTACAGTAAAACAAAAATACCAAGGAAAATACCACTGGGAGAAGAACACTGCAAACCGGTATATTGGTAATACAGCACACCTCTGTGTTACTGAGTAAGTTGACTTAGTATCATCATGCTTAAATATCAAGGTGTGTCAATAACATCTTGCCTATTAACCATGCAAATAACAGTGTGTCAATAACATTGTGTCCACCATGCAAATAACAATGTGTCAATAACATCTTGTCTATCAACCATGCAAATAACTGTGTCAGTAACATCATGCCTATCAACCATACAAATAACTGTTTCAATAACATTTTGCCTATCAACCATGCAGATAACTGTGTTTCAATAACATTTTGCCTATCAACCATGCAAATAACTGTTGCCAGCAACATCATGCCTGTCAACCATGCAGATGACTGTTGCCAGCAACATCATGCTTATCATGAACTCAGATATTATGGTGTATCAGTAATATGCCTATCAAAAATGCAAATTACAATGTATCAATAACATCATGCCAAACAAGCATTCGGATAGCAAAGTGTATCAGTAACAAAAACAATTATTCTGTATTTCCATTCCAAGGACTTTTAGCATCTTTCCTTTTGCCCAGTTCAGAGGTATTACAGCAATGACATATTGCCATAAAACTTCTGAGATTACTTAGGTTGAACGTATAATAAACCTTACAATAATGTCATCTCTTGAGAGAAACTTGTCCATAAGGTACACTTTCAGAAATATTTATTGAAAATTGTTATCAGTATTGAAAGGTTTGTTTGTGCTGAAAGTCTTGTAGACAGAAGATGCAAGAAAATGCACATATGAAAGTTGTTTTCTGGCACTAGTATGGTCTGTGTTTATATTGCACAATAGAATTAATTTAAATCTGTTTCAGAATGGTCCAAATACTTGGTCTGGGGATGTAGGTAAAATTAACATTAGTCTGGATGGGCTGAGCCCTGCTAGCAAATATCAGAAGCAGGTGGCTCCCAGTATAAACCAGCTTCAGCAGCAACAGATGCAGACAACATACACTCCAGGTAAGTGACCTCTCCAACAAAACAGAGACTGCTCTGCACACTTGAAAGGATGCAACATTTACTCCTGTTAATTACTTAGTTTAGTTCAATGCCTTTTAAGATTGGTAACCATGGAAAAAAATGTCATTGATGCAGGAACTTGCAGTTATTATTATATAATGTATTTTCAAGTGTCTGTTTCATAAGACTGTCAAATAATATTTTTCTGTTAAATATTTTGTTGAAGCACATATGATTTGGACATCAAAATGTGGTATTGATATAAATAAGCTGAAGTTGACAAGAACGCACATTACACAGCATTATTCATCAGGTTGATAAACAGATAATGCTGAAAAAAATTTGTTTTGACTCTGTTACCTTGAAAAATGTTACAGAACCTTGGATAACTAACATTTTATTTTGAAGAAACACTTTTCAAGTATGTAAGCCATTGCATATTTTCTTAGTGATAGTAGAGCCTACATAAATGTAAGGGACCTGGGTGTCTGAGTGGTCTAAGACGTTCGTCTTCCCTGATTACTGACATTTCACCCCTGCCTTTGTGAGTTTGAGTCTTGGACTTGGCAAACATGGGCATATGGGATTTTGTGATAGTAGCTTCCCATGTGTCACTAGGTTCTTCCTGAATCAGACCTACTGGCATCCATTTATAGTCTGTCATGTGCTGGAATGTGGCATTAAACCCATAGCAGCAACATAATCTGCATATATTCATATTTACAGGCAGCTGGTTGCACTGTCCACATCCACATCAGCCAGTACATGCTTTGTTCTTCATTGAAATCTCTAATTAAAAGACTTTCTGTGGTGTCAAATTGGTCCCAAATGAAATGGTTTGATTGGTCCCAAATGGTTTGATCTCACATGCAGCATGGTCACCATGCCAGCCATCTTGAAGATCTTCTTGTCACTACTTCTCATCAACTGAAGGTCATATTGACATGTATTTTTACCAGAACACTTTTATGATCTTTTGTTGGTCCTAAGTGAAAATGGTGCCAATCTGATATTCATTATCCCCTCCACAGCAGCCATCTTGAAAATCTTACTATCATGACTCTTGAACTAAAAGTCATGCTGCCATTGAGTTTTCACCAAAAGACTTTCTTTGGTGTATGGTTCTAAGCTGATGTTTGATATAGCTGCTACATGGCCATCCTGTTTGTTTTCACTCAAAGCCTTTTTATGACGTCTGTTTGGTCCTAAATGCCATCATAAGATTCTCGTTGTAGTTCTTCCTGCTTAATTGATGTACATGTGAACATGTTTTTTTATTAAAACACTTATAATAATCTTGTTTGTCCAAATGAAATTGGGGCCCTGGATGGCCAAGTGGTTTAATTCATCACTTAGGGACCGTCCATAAATGACATCACACACCTAGGGCGGGGAGGGGGGTCACACGTTTATGACGATGTGTGACGAGGGGAAGGAATTTGTTTAAAAAATGTGTGACAAGGGGGGGGTAGGGGTAAAAAAAATTCGGCCAAAATTGCGTGACGTCATTTATGGATGGCCCCTTACACATCTCACCTGAGGTTATATGAGCCTCAACTCAGCCAGTGTGGATAGGTGAGAAAGCTTGCCACTAATATCATCTGGGTTGGTGCTTCTTCCCCATTTCTTCCTCCACCAATTATACTGGCCACCAGGTATAGTGTATATGCTGAAATATGGCACTGAACCCCACAAAACCAAACGTGAATGAAAATGGTGCTTCACATACATCCATTTGCCACCATAATTACCATGTCAAAAATCATATCACAACTTGTCCTGAATGAATAATACATCAGCATGGCATTTTTGCACTGAAAGACGTGTTAATGATGTTTAGCTGGTCCTAAATGAAAATTGTGCCAATCTAACCTTCAATTTGGCCACCACAAGAACCATCTGGAAAGTGTTATAGCTACTCCTCCTAGACGGCTGCTCATTTCACTAGAAGATTTCTTGTAATGACTAGTTGGTTATAAATGGAAATGATGTGCATCTGATTTCCAATATGGTCACCATGGCAGCCATCTTGGAAATCATGCTGCTACTCTGACAAAATGGAAATTCCTGTCAACATGGGGTTTACAATGTCTTGTTTATCCTAAATTAAAATGCTACAAGCAGATGGTTACATCAACATGGAGCATTCACCAATAGACCAATGATTCCTTGTTTGGCATATGTGAAAATGGTGCCAGTTGTATCTCCAATAAGGTGCTCAGAATTAAGAGGTTAGTGTTAGGACTGGTGTCAGGATAATGTGACTGGGTGGGACATTATGCTACATGTCTGCGGCATGATGCCCCAGTACTAGACATCACCATGTACTATCACACTGCAGACAATGTAGCGATATGACTGAAAAATTGTCAAAGCTACATTAAAAATCCAAATCACACACATACAATCACTGGTTCTGAATCAAGGTCAGGTACTAGGTCAGTATCAGATACAGTGTTTCTATAAAGTTGTTTACATCAAAATTTTTATAAAATGTAGTAAATAAAGTTACATTACAATGCAAGTAATGGAATAAAAAAAATTTAAACTTACAAACAAACATTTAAATTAAATCAAATATACATAACAAATGCTCGAGATTACTTAGCAAGCAAGACTGTTGTCGGGTTTCAGGTCCAAGATTGTAAGGGTCATTTAGTAGACAACATCACATAGTTACTTTTTTACATTGTGGGTTTGTACTTTGGGATGAGGTCATTTAGTACGAGTAAATATCCTGATGTGGCCTTTTGATCTTAGAACGGGGTAAAAGAAATTGTGTTGATGAATTTGGTTTAAGCTAAGGTCATGGGTTTTCCCTTGGGGCAACCTGTTGACCTAATTTGGATATTGTTTAGCAGCCATAGGATCTGACCTTGTGAATAGAATGACATAGAAATGATTATCTGACCCTCATTCTGGTTCTAAACCGCATCTTAGTTTTTCATATGAGGGATGCTTACCTGAGAATTGGTTATTTAAATCTTAAACATCGGTCTTAGTGAAACCATTTAGTTGTCTTCATTTGTGTAGATTTTATTTATTTCAATTATTCATTGGAATTACAAGGTGCTCATAAACTTTGGACTAAGTAGCTGTGTTAGAATTACTGTGAATTCATTTAAAGACATTTTGGATTATATCATTGTGATACATCAAGACTTCTAGAACATACGTCTCTTTCAAACTCTTGTCACATCAGCACAGTGATTGGACTACATTCAGAACACCACTGAAACTCAGCTGGAATATGCTGTACTTTTGGACTTCTGAATGAACTATTAGGACCATTTAGGATTTCATTCACAATACTGTTAACAACACTATTAATTTATTTTCAGTTTTTCACTTCTTATTCTAGAGAAATAAATTATTTGCTGAATTTTACAAAACTCTTTGGTTTTTGCTCTTTTCTGTTACTTATTTTAAGACCATAGAGTCCTATTTTACAATTCTTAGAGTTACTGTCCTGATAATATTGCATGTACGATACACTCTTGTCAGCAGTTGTTATAGCCACTGTCCTTTTGTCATAGTACAGTGTATGAATCTGTCTTATTGGTATTTGTTGTTAGAGCTAATGTCTGTAATAATACAATCTTGTCAACAATTGTTGTTATAGCCACTGACCCTTTGTCAAAGAGCAGTGCATAATAGAGTTGTTGCTAGAGCTACTGGCCTTCTTGTCACATAGAAATCTTACAATGATACAATCTTGTTTTGCAGTTGCTCGAGCTACTGCCCTTTCTGTCATATATCCATTGTATGGTACAATCTTGTTTGCACAATTTATCCTGCAGTTTTTATGGATTGACATGAAATTTAACCAGTATTAAGGTCATCAGCTGAATACGCACAAGAATTTGCTTCCACAATTTTTTGTTATAGTTTTTACCCTGTTTGTCATTTAATTTTATGCTTATATGCAGGACACATTCAGCGCAACTAATCCAATAGATATTGATGGATTGCCACAAAATTTGGGTAATGTTATATTGATCACCTGAAGATGTACTTGTCAACAATTTTGCTTGGCTTCACATTCTTTGTTAGTTAATGCCCTTTGTGTCTTGTGGATTAATGTAGCATGGCACAGTCTCGCATTATTCTCAGAAGAGTTTTAATAATTTATGTCCAGCATGGGGTAGGGATGAGATACAAGTATAGGTATGCTTACACAAGTGAATTGCTCACCATTCCTCTTAGTGTCTTTAGTTATGTCATTTCTGTTCAATTGAAATTGAATAGCTCCTTTGGGTTTACATTGTCACACAATAGAAAAAAGGAAACAATATAACTACTGTACTTTTCAATGCACATTTATAAACTTAAACTTAACCATTTTCAGGTTTAATGACACAGAACCCAGGCATGATGGTTAATCCTGGAATGGGTGGTATTACACAGGGCATGAGCGGTTTGAATCTTGGTCAAGGTAGCATGATGGGTAAGTAAGTGCAGCTATCATCTCCTCATAACATTTGTGAGGCCAAGGCCAAGTGGTCTTATAATAAGGCCCTGAATCCATTGTGTGATTTGTAGAGCATCACCCACCTATCAGCAATTTCTTCTTACTGCTCTGGAGTTGATACTTCTCATCTACTATCAATCCAACTTGGAATATGAGTTTGTATCATCAAAACTTTGACAGGTTCATTAGTTAGTGAGATCCATGCATAATAATGAGGCAGTCTTGCATCAGATTGAAATATCTTGTTTCAAGTTCAGGTTCTAAATGTTGGATCCTATTTTGATAAAACTTTGCCTCTGAATGGCTGGCCTTGTAACCACTCTGGAGGCCATATCTCTGATATGATCTCAGTTAGACATTGAATACATGTCTATATCCTCAGGGTCTCATAGTAGTTAGTCAGGTGTGAGATCTTACAGAGCTTGTACAGACCAACTTCAGCCACATGACTTGACAGTAAATAAAGAGTACAAAGAAGAATTGAAGTCACACTTCCATGAGTAATATGCTAAGCGGGACATGGACACCATTACGGAAAAAGATGTTACTGGTGATGATCAGGGCACACTATTAGTAAACCTAGTAACCTCATTAATCAGGCCAATTCACGCTGAACGCTGAATGGATAATTGCAGCTTGCGTGACAATGAGTGAAAGATCAGGCCTAATTATCAGTGGTTTTGAGAAAGTTGGACTTGTTAAATTCAGCAGTTTGGGGATTATTTACCCGAGAGGCATTTGTGAGTACCATGAGACTTGATTGACATGATGTTGATACAATGGCTTTGTCCAAAACTTTGTGAAGTGTGAGCTTTAATATCTTGCTGTGATTAGTGTATATACATAGTGTTTCATTAATAATAGTGCTTCAAGAAATAGTTACAGTATTTTACAGGATTGTTGTTCTTTTGGATTAAAAATGCATGGATAAAATGAAATGTGCTTTCAGAAGGATTTAAATGTTTCAACAACAGTTGTACTTGAATGAAGGATCGATTTGAATAAGTTTTTAATTTAATTTTCATATGTTATTTTGTATTATTTTTTCTTTCATTTTCAGTATTACTATTGTTTGAATACCTTAATGCTTTTTATCTATTTTCTCTCTATCCTTGCTTTCCTCACATATCTATTTAAGGCAGTGAATGTAATATTACAGCTATTGGATACCTTATCAAGCATGTGCATTGAAACAATATCAAATTATAATTCTTGTTTCAAAATGTTAAAATAAAAAATAAAACAAATACATGTAAAAGCTAATATTTAATTAGCAGATTACATTTTTGATCATGATTTATCAAATACTAGTAGTTGTGTTAATCTTGAGGAATGAAACTGTAAGAAAACTGTGGGGAGTCATCATCCTATGTGGCTCATTTTTCACTGTGGATTTAAATTCGTGGTTCGGGGCAACAATGAAAACCACACAAATTGGTCCCCAATGAAAATTGATGTTACGACAATATTTTCTTTTGCATCTGAATGGCTGGACTGGACTTGTTCTGAAAGATGGCTTCAGTTTTCTTTATTCAGTCTACCAGTTGAGGTGCAACAGTTTGAACTCAAGCATGGCAGTTGAGACAACTGAAATCTGATGTTGGCAAACTGCTGTTTTGATGTAGTTTATTTCTACATGGAACAACATCATTTACATAAAAGATTCGAAAAGCAAGTAATATACAGACTTCAAAGAAGTAAACAAAATAAGTAGTCAGTCTTGCCCCAATCAGTTTCATAAATTTCATATGAAGTGAACATACATGGAAGATTCTGTTTATGAAGTGACAATAAAAACAGATGTTTTCTTTGATAAACATTTGATATGATAAAAATGTGTATCCATAATAATAAAAAATGCACAGTATTTTGATAAACTG
This sequence comes from Sinohyriopsis cumingii, assembly GCA_028554795.2. Classification (NCBI taxonomy): domain Eukaryota; kingdom Metazoa; phylum Mollusca; class Bivalvia; order Unionida; family Unionidae; genus Sinohyriopsis; species Sinohyriopsis cumingii. The sequence continues at coordinate 18,121,573 of CM068830.1, forward strand.
GCATGCTGAGCCTCTGTATTGTACCATCTCAAAACATGACATTATAAATATTGGATTTCTGAACCACAGCTTTTTGACATCTCAGTACATGACATCAAAGCTACTGGCTTGCTGAACCAGAGCATTTTGTGATCTCAAGACATCATATCAAAATTACCAGCATACCAACATGGTCCATAGGGGAGCTTGAAAACACCTTGAAAATTCAAAATATTGTCTGGGGACCTTGAAAGCCTTGATTTTCATGAAACCAAAAGGAATTACAGATTAAATAAAAAGAAGAGAAAAAACAACAATGAAACAATCTCACACTAAGTTTGTGCCAGAGCTGAAATGTTTCCACAACTGGCCACTGCGCAGTCATACATTTTGAACTTCCGATTGTATGAAGCCCGAATGTAGCAGTGGTTTAAATTTGAATCATTCGCTTCAGCACGGCTGGCTGCAGATTCAAACTTCGGTGGCTAGATGAAGAAAAATATAAAGTTTGGATTAGGAGATCTTTGTCAGAGAGCTTTGTAAAATTCAGATTATGCCAAAAGGATATTGATTTGTGTGCAGTGAGGGAGAGTGCTCCACGGTCACATGCAGAGGAAGAAACAAAAAGCTCTTGTAATGAAGCTTAATACAGGCAAAACAAGAAGCCTTCAGCATAAATCATTTTTGACGAAAGAAGTGTCAGTGAACATAGAGATTCAAGTTTTAAAATAGAAACTGTATTGGGATTGCATGGAAATAGGACAGATGATAATTGCAGTAAACATGATAAATATAAAAATATATAATATGGCTATGCTGAGAGAAATATTAATATATCTAATATGAAATAGTTTGAAATATCCATATGCTGTTTTTAAATAAGCAATATGGAAAACAAATATCTTAACTTTTTTTTGTTTATGGGGATGTGTGAAGAAGAAAGGACAGCTGCTGCTGCTGACTATGCATTGAAAGCAAAGATCCATAAGAAAATTTCCTTTATCACTAGATCAAAATAATTTGACAAAAAGTGAAAAGGACAAAATCACTCAAGCTGGAGCTCTAGAAAAACAGCTTGATGACAAGCTGCAAGAACTGAAAAATTCACTCTAAAATATTTTGGACTTTGTAAATAGTGTAGTGTAGACAGAGTGAAAAAGACTTTGTTCAGTGACTACATTATAATAATGCCCATATATAGGATGTTTGATATTAATGGGAAAGATATCAATGATCATACTATTGACTTCATGTTTTATTTTTATTTTTTTTTAAAAATAAGTTTGCAAGAAATGTTCCTCATATGGAGTAATAGTAAGTATTAACTTGTGTTTACATTCAGTTTCATTTATGTATCCTTTAAAATTAATGTAATAATGCACCTTGAAAAACATGATTTTGAACCTTGAAAAAAACCTTAAAAATTGTGAAAGAAATATGCTACTAATCCTGTACCAAGGAGTGTGTTTTAATGTTCATTTTGTTGTGCCCATAGGTATGCAGCAGACAACAATGGGAATGCAGGGAAATATGATGACAGCAGGTGTAGCAGGTATGCAACTGCAAGCAAACTTAAACATGCAAGGCAAGGTGGCTTTTCAGCAACGAACTGATCAAGCCTTTGCAGCTTTTGGAAATGTAGGAAAATGAAATACAAGGAAATTGACATAAAGTACGCATGGTTAGTCAGAAGATCAGAAAATGGAACTTTTGAAAGTTCAGTTGATACACACATCATGTCCATAATGATGTAGAAGAGAATTCACAGTGGAAAAGATGGCATCCTGTCATTGCAAAATAAACAAGTAATGGAATGTGATTTTTGTATATGTAGTGGATTGTTCTTGCAGAATTAGTCAGTATTCTGAGAAAATCATTGTCGGCCTATGACTTAATACTTTAATTTGTTTTTCCATTGTCCATTGAGTCAGACGATCTCTCTACAATGAGACTTCCTTATAATGAAATACATTGCAAATCTGTCTATGGAAACTGTAGTACACCACTCTACAATGAGACTCCATTATAATGATTCGTGGGAGTCATTACTATACTTAACCTGAAACAGGAACTGTGTTATTAGTAAATGCCTTATTGTGAAGGGTGATATATATGCACAAGTGCCACCATCTCCCCTGATTCAACACAGTGTGGGGTGGGTCAGAATTTTCAAAGCCATTATGGACTTATGCAGACCAACCCTAATCATGCTTCAGGGTTTAGAGTTTCTATCTTAAACAGAGTAGGAGGAATTGCCCAGCAATATGCAACTCCAGAAGTAGCTACACATATTGTAGGCAATTACATATAGGCAATTCCTGAAATAGCTACACATTTTCTGTAGGCAATTACATATAGGCAACTCTTGAAATAGCTACACATTTTATAGGCAGTTACATGTAGGCAGCCTATGAAATAGCTACACATATTATAGGCAATTACATATAGGCAACTCCTGAAATAGCTATACATATTATAGGCAATTACATGTAGGCAGCCTTTGAAATAGCTACACATATTATAGGCAATTACATACAGGCAACTCCTAAAATAGCTACACATTTGATATGAAGTAACATATAGGAAACTCGTATAATAGGTATGTCTTTTATATTCAGTTACATAGAGGCAACTCCTGAAATAGCTACACACTTTAGATGCAGTTGCATTTAAGCAGAAGTGTTTCCTGCACAGCGCTGTTCCATCCCCAATGGGATTGATTGAAACTTTGGACCATTTGTACACATATATAGAACATCTGATCGTATCACAAATTTTTAAGTCTCTATTTTAAATGGCATTGGAACATCTGCATAATAATATGCTTGTCCACAATGACAGATGGACAGAATAATGACAGAATATCCACCCTTCAAAAAGTGCATGCATGATAATCAGATGGATGTAGTCTGATAATTGTTACTGTATTCAGTATCAGATTATGAAGAATTTGACAACGAACAAATAGCTTCCTGGATTGGCACATTCAGAGTGGTCATTTTCCAACGTGATGTCAAGTAATAAATAACCTTTCTAAGGTACATTCCAGTGTGGTGATTTTAGAATACTACTTTTTGGTGTCACAATATTATGATTTATTTATGCTTTTGTAAAATGGCAGAAGTTGTGTTGACCTGGATCTGATACCCTCTAGATAGGTTTCTTTCCTATACCCCACCGAACAATATGGACTGCTGCTTGAATTTGTCATGTACACTAAAATTGTTTGCTCATTTATCAGATATTCTTAAATGCTGAAAATGACATTGCTGAACAATCATCGGTTTAAAAAGTGGGTTGTGTTTCAGTTAAGGCCATTGCTGTACTTAATTTGGATTGAATGGGTTGTTGCCCTAGATGATCATAAATATAATTGTTATGCAGTCAGAATTTTGTACAGAGTTTGTATATAAAGGATTTATCTTTTTTTTTCATACATTGCTATATGAAATAATGTTTTAAGTATGTATAAATATAAATATTTGAAAACATGGAAGTCTTGCACATTATTGGTTAATCATAAAAAGCCAGTGAGGCATCCACGTTATGTTACATGTGTATTCATGTAATAATCAAGATATTTAATAGCGAGTGTGATATCTTAACACAATAAATTAAATTAATTAATCTGTAAAGAATATTTTTCATCACTTGTAAAAGTATGTCTACTCTTGTATGTAATGATTTTGAAAAATATAGTTTTGTTCTGTTATTGTTGAACCTGCATTAGTGGAAAGTGAAATATAGCGGTCACTTTTCCAGCAATGATGTTAGGGTTTGGGTTAAAGTTTTGCATTTGCTGAACTTTTTCATACCTTCTCATCATATTTGGCATATGTTACTCTCAAGACAGTTCATTTCACAATGGGCTTGCTTTCCTCCCAAGTTGTTTTGAGGTTACACTCGAGGAAAATGTGCACTTCAGTTTTGCTTGCATTTCCTAAACTCATTGATGGAATTTTTTCCTTCGAGTGAATCAGTATGCATCTAGTACAATGTTCATTGGCTGATATTCATGTTTGACCCATAGGCCATGAAGTCAAGGTCACATTCATAGTAAATGTGCATGAATATGTTTGGGTACAGTTTTTCATTTCAGTAGATCTCTAAACCCTCCTGATGAATCTTGTTCATACAGTGGATGAATCAATGTGGCTAAGAAATTTCATTCATTGACATGCTCATCCAACTTTACACTGTTTGGTTGCGGGTCATATTTTACAGCATTGCTTTTATCGTATGTTTGACATGCAGGCCCTGGCATTATATAACAAAATTCCATGTGTGTGTACATACAGATATTGCCATATCTTTGTTATCTTGACTGAATGTTTTTGCATGTACTTTTTTGTAAAATTTTCTTTGAAGCACAAATATTGTATCGGGTCTGTAATCAAGTTGTATTATATAAACTTATTAAAAGGAATGTAAGAAATCTATCATTTGCATTTGCAAGTAAATCATCCTTTTCCCAGCCCCCATCGTTGACCAATATTCAGGTTTTTGTTTGAATGAAAACTTAACATGTATTAAAAATGGAATAGGAAAGACCCACTTGCTGATTATTTCCACAATAATACTTTGAAGTTTGTTTGGATTTACACCAGCATGATGACAGTGACTTAAATTTGTAAATCAAACTAACCAGGTAGTGATGCAGAAAATGCTTATACATGTAAAGCCACTGTTTTTCATGGATTTTGTGTTCAATGCAAGGCACAAGCTTAAAGATGAAATAAATGTATTGGGTAAGTCAATGTAACATCTACAGTTAAGTCTGCCCAGCCTGTGGTAGCAGAGTGTTCGATGCTGGGTGCTTTTTGTAACATGGCATATATGAATTCAAATAGTATGGCATATATGAATTCAAATAGTCAATATGGCATATACAAATTCAAATAGTCAATATGGCATATACAAATTCAAATAGTCAATATGGCATATACGAATTAAAATATTCAGTATGGCATATATGAATTCAAATAGTCAATAATGCATATATGAATTAAAATAGTCAATATGGCATATATGAATTCAAATAGTCAATATGGCATACATGAATTCAAATAGTCAATATGGCATATCCGAATTCAAATAGTCAATATGGCATATATGAATTCAAATAGAATGTCTGATACTGGGTGCTTTTTGCAATATGGCATATATTGAATAACTTGAATACTTGAAATCAGATCTGCATATTTTTGGAATGTAAACTTTTGAATTATATGGAATTTTTTGTTCAAAGGGAGTGTAAAGTGAATAAATTAAGGCCACAACAAATTAATTTGTAATTCTTAAGAATGAAATTACAAATAAAAAAATTGTGCAAAAGCTTTTGAACATCTTTTTTAATAGATTGAAAATTATAGAAGCACATAAATATTCTTTAAAGCTAGCAAATTGTTTTGATGTTTTCCCATCTTACAATGGTGCATGGATTATCAGAGGATTCCTTTTCTCATTTCTAGCTCTACACACATTCATCACATGGTCTAGTTGATCCTGCCAAGATGTCTAATGTGCCGTTTTAAAAATCTTGTTAGTGCTACTCTTCTGAATGGGTGCTTTTAACAACATGGGGTTTTCTTTAAAGACTTCTTGTGATGTCTAGTTGGTCAGAAATAAAAATGGTGCCAATCTGGCATTCAGTATGATCACCATGGCATCGATCTTAAAAATCTTGTTATTGCTACTCCTCTTGAATGGATGGTCATATCAACATGGGGTTTTCACTGAACAACTATGATGACTGTTTGATCCTAAATGAAAATAGTACTAATCTGATGTCCAGTATAGCCACCACAGCAGCCATATTGAAAACAGTTTTGTCACTCTTCTTAAATGGAAGAGTCCTCTTGATGTTGGGTTTTCATCAGTAGAGTTCTTAATGGTGTATATATATCAACATGGGGTTTTCACCAATAGACATCCTGTGATACCTAGACTTCTGATGTCTACTTAACATCACATCATCTAATTTGAAGATCTTGTTATAGTTGTAGAATATTAGAGATTGTTTCAACACTATGCATTTAAACAGAAGGAATGGTTTTATCTTGAATTTAGCATCAGGCCTCTTTGAGGGACTATGTTTTAGCTGTGCAGGTCATATATCAGAAGTACTTAAGCCTGCCATTCATCTGTTTGTTAACTCCTGGAAAAAAATGGTATCAATATGAACTCCATCTTGGTGGCTATCTTTAAATTTTTATAAACAGATAGCATGAAATGATCAAAGATTTCTTTAATGATGTTGGTCTTTGATTATAATTGTGCTGATTTGACAGCCAGTGTGGATATTGAATGTTGGATGGCCATATTAGAATGGGGTTTTTCATTTAAAGCTGTACTACCTTGTGAATGGGATAACATGAATATATATCAATGGATTTTTACAACACCCACTGACCACTCCGGTGGCCTAGTGGTTAGAGCGTCCCCCTCGGATGCTGGAGGTCATGGGTTCGATCCCCGGCTGACTCATACCAAAGACTTACAAAAATGGTACTAACAGCTACCTCGCTTGGTACTCAGCATTAACTGGTTAGTGTTATGACTGGTCGGCCTGGTGTCTGGATAAAATGACTGGGTGGGACATCATGCTACATGTCTGCGGCATGATGCCCCACTGCTAGACATCACTATTAACTGTCACACTGCAGATATTGTAGCGATATGACTGAAAAATTGTTAAAGTTACGTTAAAAATAATAAAAAGAAAAAAGACAACACCCAGTGTGTAGATTCCTGGAGCCTTTTATTCAGTCACTTGGAAATCCTGTTATTTTCACTCTAATGGATACTCATATTTATCACCTTGCCTGCTTATAACTTGGGAAAGATTCATACAGGTTTGTTCATAGATCATGATGGGAAGTTATGTTGCATATGATTGCTACACACCTCACTTATGGTCAAAGTCATGTATTATGATGGGATGTTATGTTGTATATGATTGCTACACACCCCACCAAGGTCAAAGTTATGGAAATGGTTATTGAATAATGGGACTTGTCTCCTTGTCTGGAGGACAATATTTGGGCCAGTGCAGATATAATGAAAAATTGCCCTTGGCTAGACGGTGTTTAGCATACCATTTCCATGCATCCTTTATTCATAGTGCATCTTTTTTGAACCACAAAAGGATCTTTAGCCTGTTAAATATATCTTGTCTTAACATTGTCTAGTCTATTCAGTCAGTTGCCTAGTCTAAAGGTTGCAACAAAGGGATAATGTATGCCAGTGTTCTTTTTCCTAATACAGGTTGTCTATTTTTTACCAATACAGATGTTTTGATTAAACTTTACCTTCCCGGTCCACTTCTTGTCATGCAGTAGTTAAATCTAAAGTCGCTTGTGTAGAAAAGGTCACAAGATGGATGTACTGTATTATGTGTCATTGTGGTACTTGTTTTCTTAAAAGATTGTAGGAAATAAAATGATGCAAGGCTTAGGATATCAAGACTTTACATATATATGGATCATGGTCATGGCTTTTTAAAAATTTAAAGCAAGCTAATATGCTGTTGTGAAACTTAGTTTACATTTATGGAAAATGAGTCGACGGAAGAGAGCCCTTTTCTTTTATCATTGCCCAAACAAATAAGTGTGACAAAGTATAAATAATGTGTGCTGCAATTTGATCTTGCTTGACATACCTGGTTGGATATGCCTTGAAAGCAGCAATGAAAATTATTGTGTTTATATATTTAGGGTATTACAGCTTAACATGCTGTCATAGTGTCAAAATAGCAATGTTAATTATAAGGAGTTAATTTGGTGGGGGGGGGGTAATGCTGCTTATCATGCTGTCATAGTGTTGAAAGAGCACTGATCATGATTTTGTGCATATTTTAGGATATTACTGCTTAACATGCTGTCATAGTGTCAGTACGCTTTGTAAGCCTTTGTATGTGCAATATACATAATAGCCATATTTAGTTCCTATATTTATATTACAAAAATCTATGCAATTTCATTCAACAACTTTTCTTTACAAGGTGGGTATATGAAAAAGCTTGCCAGTAGCTTCCCATGGGTTGAGGGTTTTTCCTTTACCAAATACACTAGTCGCCATCTATAGCATACCATTTGCTGAAAAATGTTATTAATCCACAACAACAACAAGTTGTATCTGGCTCTGCTAATATTTTGGAACCCAGGTTTCTTTTGAAAAGGATACTGTTTCTATACAGCATAAAAATTTTCATATAGGTGATTTTACACGGCACCTAATTCAGTTATTGAACTGCATAAGCAAGATCAGTTTCCTAGTTTCAAATTGCATTACCAGTTCTTAAACACATGTATGGGAGTTACATCACTGAAAAATTATTTGGATAACAAAATGACAACTTTATATTCTGATGGTTTTCAATTTTACTGATATTGGTAAAGTAGTTAATCGGCTATTTGGATATCTCTCATGATTAAATGTCAGAAGCACAAATTTTGAAAAATTTCTTATGGTGAAATTTGTATGTATGGTCACATCTGTCTATCTATCTATCTATCTATATATATATATATATATATATATATATATATATATATATATATATATATATATATATATATATATATATAATGTGCAGCACACCCTCATTATAATGCTGACTATGGGGATCCTATAGTATGCCACATCAAAATGAAGTAATTCTACTAGTTATTTTACTACTACTTAATGAAATGGGATCCATCACAATATGTGCCATATAACAGAAACTGTGCAATAATGAAGTTCCTCATAACAGGATCTGTGTAATAATTAAGAGGCTTATAATAGGAGTTGTGTAATGATGAAGGGTGTTATAACAGGAACTGTGTTATAATGAGGGAGTGCTGTAACGGTACTTAGTTCCATTAATGACTTTCGATGTGGTATAATATGATTAGTACAAATTTATTTCAATAATAAACCAAATGTTTTATCATGTATAAACTAAAGGATGCTGTACACATACATCAGTATTTTGTAAATCTTGAGAAGTAAATAAAAATCATGGTCTATTTGTTATTACACCTTGTGGTTTTTTTTGTTAGTAAGATCTGGCATGATATTTGCATATTGTGGACTGCTAATGATTCATTCACCACATGATACATATGCCCTTGCGAATGTTCCAGTAAAATGTACTTGGAAGGCACTTTCAGTGTCGATTAGTAGAAGTGATTAAGAATTTTGTATCATTTTCAAAAACTATTTGAATAGTCCTAGTACCCGAGCATGTATTTTTTTAAACTGCCTCCCCCAGAGTGTACATTATTTTTCGGCATGAAGTCTGCTCTTGATATACATTTTCACTGACTCGAATTCAACATTAAAATGTCATTTTAAAAAAATCACTACTTAATTCATGGATATTTTGATCAATAAACTTGGATAACTTCCAACAGCACAAGGATACAAGGCCTGTTGTAATGCAGCACTTCAATATTGTTACGAGTCTATGCTCTTAAAATAAGGAACAGAAAAGAGTGAAGACAACAAGCTTTGTAAAATTTAACAAATAAATTATTTCCCCTGAAAACAAAGTGAAAAATGAGAAAAAAGAACTTATGGTTTTACAAATTAATTCCAAAAATTATTCCAGAATTAAAAAACAAGTCCTATCAGTGAAAAGTTCCAAGTAAATCCCGATGAAATTCAAGATGTAAGGCGATGACATCTGTAATAACTACAAAGTGCAGATGTGTCAACAGTCTCTTGTTGAATCACATAAAATATTGTTCAGTTTTTAATTCAGTATAAATATCAATGACTTTGTCCAAGAATTTTCTCAGAGCACTTTTTTATTTCTAGGGAAAACAATCACTTGAATTCAATAATTTGAAGGAAAATAAAATTCAGCCCAAACTGGTCACAACATAATACAAATTAATGTCAAGTGTTTTAAGCCCAACTGACAATCCTTTATCATAACATCAGTTGTATGACTAATTAAAACACAAAACCAATTCCCGAATGAGGGTCAAAAGTTTATTTTTGTGGAAAAAATAGTAGTTTGTTACCTACTGGCACATGATAAATAGCACGTAGTCCAAGTATGACCTTGATTCAATGATTCTTACTCTGAGAAAGATTTAAAAGAATTAAAAAAATTTGTTTACCAAAACTGTCACTGATTTTGGAACAAGGTCAGCAATTAGATACAATGTTTTCATTAGCCATAGCATAGAACGAAAATAATGATTTTTTCAAAAAAATATTAAAAACTAACAAACAAATTAAATTAAATATTCATAACACTTCCCCCCTGAAAGAAAAAGATTTATATAATAAAGCTTTCTTTTTACCATAGGTCAATTATGTGGTTTATAACAAAGTATACATGAAACTATGCATTTCTATACACATGAAAGTGGACCACTCCGGTGGCCTAGTGGTTAGAGCGTATGCCTTGGATGTGGGATGTCACGGGTTTGATCTCTGGTCGAGTCATACCAAAGACTTACAAAATTGGTGCTAACGGCTGCCTCGCTTGGTGCTTAGCATTAAGAGGCAAGTGTTAAGACTGGTCAGCCTGATGTCAGGATAATGTGACTGGGTGGGATATCATGCTACATGTCTGCATTTGTTTCTCTCTCTCTCTCTCTCTCTCTCTTTCTACAACAGCATTTGTTTTTCTTCTTTCTGTAACTACACTTGTTTCTCTCTCTCTTTCTCTAACAGCATATTTTCTTCTTTCTAAAGTTCAAGCTTTCTTTACTCTAATTCCATATTGCATTTTAATTTTAATTCCTTTATTTTTATGTTAGAGTCTGATACAGACTTGCTGATCAAAACCAAAGCACTTTTATCCAAGACATTCTTTTCCACCAAATATTGGACCAATATATTTTTTATTTCTTGCATCATTAAAAAAGCTTTTGCCTCAGAAAGATCATATTTTCTGGCAAGTTGAAGCAATTCATATTTTTTTAAGAAGTCCCTGGGTAGGATTTGAAATAAAGATCTCCACATTTGACGACACTTTAAAAAGCTGATTTGTGAAAATGTGAAATAATACTTGGGATTTTCTTTTTAAAATCTTTAACTAGGGGAATTTAAATTCTAAAACAAAGTTTACTGAAATATTTTAGCGAAATTCGTATCCCAAAGACGAGCGGACAATTATTTGTTACGAGTCTATGTTCATACCTATTTCGGATTCTTATTTTACATTTTGAAATTAGTCTGCAGATGTTTAATGTTGTGTTTAGTTAATTTGAGAGAAGACATTGGTTAGGATTGTTTGTTGGAATAACATAGTACTCACTGGACTAGAGAAATAATTTGGGACCATTGTGAATTATTCAGATAAGTTCTGAACGATATCATTGTGATATGAACATGCAAGATCTGATGATTTAATTTTGTTTGACTTGAATGTTTTAGGATTATTTTGGATTCACTTCGAAACCCTGTAAATTCCACTTACTTTTTGATTTATAACTTTTATAATTAAATCATTTCAGTTTTACAAAACTTGTTGGTTTGTTTCTTTCTGTTACTTAGTTCATGACAATAGTCTTAACAGAAACTAGGGGCTCTTTCAGCATAACGATTTTATAAATATTTCTTAGAAATTTTAAATTCACTTTTGAAATTTACATTCTTTTAATTTTGGAAGTTTCTTTGTCCTTGGTCTTTTGATTATACATACTGAAACAAACTTTCACAATCTCACCTTGGATGGAGGGTTTTGTTTCCAATCTGACCCAGGAAAAGTTGAAGTGCTCCGGGCATAAAATCGTCTTTGTTAAAACAGGAAATTAAAAATGCTTAGGTCAAATAATTGGTTGTGAAAGAATTTTTTTAATGCAAGTGCTTTTGAAATAATACGTTTCTATTTTGCAAGAAAATGAAAAGAATTTTAAACAACCAGACGGAAATATTAAGAAAATGAATGATTCAAAAAGAAGGAAAAGAAATGCAGAGATAGAGAGATTCTAAAAGAGGATGTAAATTCAGAGAGAAGAACAAGAAAGAAAGTGAACTCGTGAAGGAAGAAAGAAAAAGGAAAGAGAGGCAAATACAAAAAAGAAGAGAAATGCAAAATTTAATTGCAAATACAAGAATTAAGAAATCTGCAAATGCAATTAAAAGGATTATAACTGGCAAGCAAATAAACATTACCATTAAAAAAGTTTGTGGTTTGATGTTACCAAAATATTAGATTAAAACCCCTTTTAAAGAAAACGATGTAAATCAATATTTTTCTCATTTGTAAAATATAACACAGAATTAAACGACCAAGAGAGCGCTGCACTTTGTTACTACAGAGCGTATTTATTGGCAAAGCTAGTGAAGTTTATACTTAACTATCATGGTGCACAAATTCCAGTAACATTTATTTCACGGATGCTCCAAGATTTTCCCTCGGCGAAACACGAAAAGTCCTTTCTCAGAATTGACCAGTGAAGAGTTAGAGGAGTAAAGACAGCAACGACGCCTAATGTTAGAAAGACATTGGTATCAAATGACATCGAGTTACTTAGTGAAATTTGATGTTTTGAAATAAGTTTACGGTCCGGACAAAACAAGACTTTCGCGGGAAAACATTAAAGCCACACAAAATTGTATATAGTGTATCAGAAATGAGCACAATTTCAAACTAAAACAAAACACTTGATCTTACAGACATGCTGAGCTCCAGTATAAAAGGGGGGAAAAGTTCCAAAATAAATACTTAACTGTGACTAAAAACGTCGACCTAAAAGAAGATGAATAATTCAACCGTAGCATCCGAGTTCATTTTTGATACCAGCACGCACACTTTAACTGACACAGATGACCTCGACAAAGCAACAGAGTGAGTGGCTCACCACAGACTCTGGACGGAATATTCAGTACCAAATCCTTAGTCAGAGCCGGATCTGCCTTGTGGGTATGAAGAGACCAAGTACAGCATTGTGTTGTTTCATATATCTCTATGATTATTACGTGTTTTTCTCCCCTGACTCTAGATTCTGTTTTTAGGTAGAGCAATAAATATATCATGTTCTATATAACGAACCCATTTAAAGCTTGAGGTGATTTTCACAATGGATTGTCAAGTCATGTAGGTTGTGTTGCGACATTAGTCAGGTGGGATGTGTTCCAGGGTTTATACGTGTTTTTGTTTTTGAAAAAATCACGAACAATTCGAGGACACAACACAGATTCTAAGTGAGTATTTTCTATTTTCTATTCTATTTTCCTACACGCTCTGAATGAGGGGGATGTTTTCCTTCACCTCAGTGCTTTTTCCATATAAAACAGCTTCACCTATCGAAAAAAAACATGCTTGATTCGGCAATTCCTGCAACGTGCAGAATCGCAAGAATAGATGAAGCTATGGTGCATTTGCACACCACTTGATACTGAAGAAGGCTGAGAAGAGAACCACCATTGTCTTGAAAATTTGCCAAAGACCTGGTGGCATATGTCCTGTGCGAGGAAATTACCAAGGAAAAAAGTGTGGAAAGAGAAGAAAATAGAGAGGAGAAGTGAAAAATAACAAAGATTTCTAAGATAAATGCAACATCAACAGCAAAGGCAAGGAGAAGAGGAGTGTAAACTTGAGACGGAATTATCTTTTTCCTTCAGAAAAAGGTATTCTTGTGCTGCAGCGAAACCCATTGTGAGACGTGATCGTCCTGCCGGGCACTAAAACTCAGGACCAATTACCAAAATAAAACAGCACTTTTCTCTCCTCATCCCCACCGAAAAGAGAGACACGATTTGACAAAAATATTTGTTTGTATCTTTTGTGTTTGTATGTTTGCGTATGTCTTTCCTCACTAAAATAAAACTTAATACCCCTCCCCTTATATAATGTGCTCGATGGGCATCGTATTTGGGTAGGCAATAGTAGTTGATCTATAAACATTCCCTTACCATTGAGTAATCATAAATGTTTAAATCAGAAAAGAAAGAGCACGAGTGTATCCCTTGTTGTCTGGAGTATGCAATCACCGATGAGTTGTCTGAGGAGACTATCACACAATGAACCGTGTTGAAAGCTAGGTGGTTAAAGCTTCCGCCTCGTATGCAGGCTGTCGTGGTTTTGGACCTAGGCCGAGCCATACCAAAAGACTTACAAAAATAGTAATTGCAGCTGCCTCGCTTGGCGATCAGCATTAAGAGGTCAGTGTCAACACTGATCAGGTTTGTGTCAGGATAATATGACTGGGTGGAACATGATGCTATATGTCTGCAGGGGGGCCCTGAGTGGCCGAGTGGTCTAAAGAGAACTCCGTTATGGATCACTGCCCTCTCACCTCTGTCTGCGTAGGTTTGAGTCTCGGATTCGGCCAATGTGATTATGTGAGAAAGCTTGCCAGTAGCTTCTCGAGGGTCGGTGGTTCTTTCCGGGTTCTTCCTCCACCATTAATACTGGCCGCCATGTATAGCCTATTGTGTGCTGAAAAATGGCGTTAAACCCTACAATAACAATAACATGTCTGCAGTATGATGCCCTAGTGCTAGTTATCACTATAAACGGCGACACTGCAGACATCATAGCGATAGGACTGAAATATTGTTAAAGCTACGTTACAAATCCATATCACGTGCATGCTCACATACACACTCACATACAAAATGACCCGTGGATTTATCCATCAACTCTTTCAGGACGTGGAGCACAGCTCTTATTTCCACGTTATGTGGAGTAGACCTTCTTCCTAGGGACAATGCCTTTTGAAAATACCACTGCAGCCCATAAATAAGTACTCCACACTGAATATTAAGCGTCAGTGTACAGATAGGGGCGTTGTTCGTGGGCATAAAGTGAAAATACGGTCAGAAAAGTTTTCCTGATTTTACCACCACTTGCGGTGATACTGAAATGTCCACTGTAGAGGAATTCGGGCTGAAAGAGAATCTTTGTGCGGTTTCAAGATCGCCAACAGGGGCAATTTAAAGTATTTCCTGAGAGGCTATGGAAGGTACGTCTTGGAAGGCAATGGAAGGTATATCTGAGAGGCAATTTAAGGTATGTTCTCATTGGCAATGGAGGGTAAGCCCTGAGAGGCAGTGGAAGGTATGTCCTGAGATGCAATAGAAGGTATGTCCTGAGAGGCAATGGAAGGAACAAGATTGCCTCATACTGTCACTGATTCAAGGTAAGCGGCCCTAAGAAGGTTCTTGCTGTGCCCCAGCAATACCTTAAAAGATGTCTAAAAGTAACATCTCTGCAGAGATGAAGCAACTCCACTGATACCAGGCTGTAGATGAGCCATCTCCATGCTTGATGCTTCCATTAATCATTGCAAAGCAAATGGTGATAAATTTGTTTTTTTTCAAAAGACTAAAGAATCGGTGTGGTTTTGTCAATTAAACACCATTTTTCACTTTTAAAGTAGCTTTAACAATTTTCAGTCATTTCAGTCATATTGCTACAATGTCTGCAGTGTGGCAGTTTATAGTGATGTCTAGCACTGGGGCACTGGGGCATCATGCCGCAGACATGTAGCATGATGGCCCACCCAGTCACATTATCCTGACACCAGGCCGACCAGTCCTAACACTAACCTCTTAATGCTGAGCACCAAGCAAGGCAGCTGTTAGTACCATTTTTGTAAGTCTTTGGTATGACTCTGCTGGGCATCAAACCCATGACCTCCTGCATCCGAGGCGGAAGCTCTAACCACCTAGGCCACTGGAACGGTACTGTTCGTAATGTAAATTGCATTACACTGTAATGCCAACAAAAACAAGAACGCTCCATAATAAATGTAAATATTCAGGTGAATTTTGACAAACCACCAGAATTATTTTTGCCTACAAGGTAATTCCCAAACACATAAAGGGTAGGGAGCTTGTCATGACCAAATTCACTGAAAAATTGTCACTATGGACTAACAATAGAACTTTCACCGAGTAACAAATTGAGGACTAATATTCGTTGATCAAGAGAAATATGAATACGATTTCCTGAACAGCAATAAACCATAAATGAAGCTATTATTTCTCAGGCGAGAATCTACATTGCATAGACAAGATGTTATCCAGAAAAGATGAGATGCTATAGCATGTGGGACTATGATGTGGAATCAGTTAACTCAGGGAAGTGTTCTAAGAATGTTCCACTGTATTATCCATTACAGAAGGGTAAGCTAAACAATCCAGAGAGGCAACATTGCTGATATTAAAATTTATTTTCTTAGCGGACTTAAAAGGTGAGATGGTAAATCCTTGACCCCAGCAGTACATCCTTGAGCCCAGCATTAATCAAAAACTGTTTAGTACCACCCCAGTTGAGACAAGTCAGGAACTTTATATCAAGATAAACAACGAGCTAGAAGGGCTCTCTAGATTGTTCCCATTCACAACAAAAACTCTGATGTGAAAATAATTCTGCAGATACATGGCTAGAAGTTCCAGATAAATGCAGCATATTTTGGGATGTATACCAGTGCAACATTAACTGCACCAAGCAAGGTTTGCACTGAAGATCATCCAGCATACCAGTAGCTACATATCAGTGACAAAGGGAGATAATTATAATACTGTAGTATCATTTATTTTTGTTCAGCTCAATTTTCATGGTTTTGTATAGAAAAAGGCATTTTCGTGTGTACTTAAATTCATGGTTTTGCCTGTCAAATTTGCATATTAGTAGGTGTTTAATTTTGTGGTTTAACCTCAACAAATACCCCCCAAAAGAATACAAAAGTACAAAACTATGCTGATGCAAACGTCAGTCACTTTAATTTTTAAAACAATACTACCACCTGTGCGAGCACAAATGAAAGACCTGGAAAGTTCGATACTTTAACCGTGTTTTCGACCAAGATAATAACATCAGTCGAAGCCAATGCAGCCAACAACACTAGAACAATACTTCCATCTCTATGGGCGCAAATAAAACACCTGTCAAGATTAATCACTTTCGCAATGTTTTCGTTTGAGTGCTCAACAAGGAAGCCAGTGCAGCCAACAACACTAGGCCAATCAGTTATTAAAGTACATATGAATGATCTCTTATTTAAACCACTGTCCAAGTTGCACCATCAGTACTTTCTGACGATCAAGGCATTAACACAGTGGCTTAAGAGTGGTAAATTTCAACCAAGAATCCCCTCGGTTCCTGGACTTCCTAACCCTTCAGAAGCTGCAAACAGGGCACAGGCGCTTGCTTACGAGGCAGCTAATGTTTGTGCCTGCCTTTTGTACAAACTGACTTCAACCACTAGACTTGATGGTAAATAAAGAGTACAAAGAAGAACTGAAGTCATGCTTCCACCAGTGGTATGCTAAACAGGTCATGGATGCCATTACGGAAAAAGATGTTACTGGTGACGACCAGTGCACAGTACTAGCAAACCTTGCAACCTCATTAATCAAGCCAATTCATGCTGAATGGATAACTGCAGCTCAAGTGACAATGAGTGAAATATTTGACCTAATTATCAGTGGTTTTGAGAAAGCTGGACTTGTTTCATTCAGCAATTTGGGGATTATTTACCTTAGAAGCATTTGTGAGTACCATGAGAATTAATTGCCACGATGTTGGTACAGTGACTTTGTCCAAAACTCTGTGAAGTGTGAGCTTTAATACTTTGCTGTGATTAGTGAATATACATAGTGTTTCATTAATAATAGTGTTTGAAGAAATATTTATAGTATTGTACAGGATTGTTGTTCTTTTGGATTAAAAATGCATAGATAAAATGAAATGTGCTTTCAGAAGGATTTAAACATTTCAACAATAGTTGTACTTGAATGAAGGATCGATCTGAATAAGTATTAAATTTAATTTTCATATAGTTATTTTGTATTATTTTTTCTTTCATTTTCATTATTACTATTGTCTGAATACCTTATGCTTTTTCTCTATTTTCTTTTTATCCTTACTTACCTCACGTATCGATTTAAGGCAGTGAGTGTAAAATTACAGCTATCGGATACCTTATGGAATGTGTGAATTGAAACAATATAAAATGATTTATAATTCTTGTTTCAAAATGTTAAAATAAAACATAAAACAAACACATATAAAAGCTAATATTTAGTTACCAGATTACAGTATTTACCGTGATTTATCAAATACTAGTAGCTGTGTTAATCTCTAGGAATGAAACACTGTAAGAAAACGGTGGGGGGGGGGGGCATTATCCTACACGGCTCATTTTTTGTTGGGGATTTAAATTCATGGTTAAGGGCAACAACAAAATCCAAGAAAATAGGTCCCCAATGAAAACTGATGATATTACAGTAGTACCTTGTAAGAGTGAATTTTCAAAGATTTTTTAAAAGTATCAATATATGTGTGTGTGTGTGTGTGTAAGTGGGACAGGCAAATTTGTTGGTCTTTTGAGGAGGGCTGGGTTAGGGAGGAAGTAGCAGCCAATAACCAATGTTAATGTTATTATGCGTTGTATTCAATGTGTGCAAATATCTGTGGACAAATACACAGATACTATTGCCACAAAAGGTAACAAAGGGGCCCTGCAAATGTTTTATGATGAATATCATCATCATAAATCATTTCTGCAAAATGATTATTGGTACTGATATTAACTTCAGACCTAACATTAGATGTATGGGCAATACATGTTACAAATAATGTGTGTGTCTCTCTGATTAGCAATGCTACTGTACAAGCTTTAGGGCTGTAATGACAGGTCAAATGAATTGAGACACAAAATCCCTCAAAGAGACTGATGTTTCACTGTCCATCTATTGAAAAACCGATTTTGAGATGACTTTCTATTCAGGAGTAGTAGCAATAAGATTTTCAAGATGGATGCCATGGTGATTCAAAATCAGACTGACATCATTTTCATTCAGTACCAACTAGACATCATATGGGGTCTTTAAGTAAAAATCCCATCTTGATATGACTAACCATTCAGGAGTAGCAATAAGAAATTTTTCAAGACGGATGCAGTGGTGGCCATACTGGATGCCTCTGAATACTTGTAATCATCCAAGTATTTTAGGTGGAGAAATGTTAACCAACTTGAACCAATGGAATGGATGCACGGAGTCTATCCTATATGGAATATGACCAGTAGAGCTAAATACTGATTTTATATAATTATTTGACTGTTGTTTTAGTCAATTGACAACATGAAACAGCTAAAAGTTTCACAAAATAACAAAAGAATTTAAAGTGCCAATGCAGCGACAATGTTTGTGATGCAATTTCAACTTTAGTTGGATTCTTAGTTGTGATTTACACACATTTATTGAGAAATCTCTTTTAAACACAACTAATTTACAAGCCATAATAAGGCTACATAAAAAACATGTGAGTAAGAAATGAAGCTATTTACAAGACTGAATAAAATTTCCATGAAGGTTTAACAAGTTGCAGTCTAAGTATGCGTTTTAAATTATTGTAGCATTGTCTACATTTTTTTCCGACATCAAAAGTACACAACTGACAATAATAAAGGCATGTACAAATAATGCTCATGTATTTCCAGTCTGACTGGTCTGTATAGCATACATATTGAACTTTGACTTATTTTAGGCAAGCGTTTAGCAAAAAGCATACACATTTAATGATAGCCGCAAATTGTGACCAAAAAATTATTCACTGTCAATTAGTCAAATTGTATGACTAATGTTCTAGTAGTATAATTAAGAATGTGGACTAGTGGTCTGTGGTGTTACCAGTGATTAAATGGTTTAATTCTGAACAATGAATAATGGTTTTGGTGTTACCAGTGTTATACTGGTGTATTTCTGAACCCTGACTAGTGGTCTGGTGTTAACAGTTATATTGGTATAAATCTGTACACTGACTAGTGGTCTGGTGTTAACAGTGTTATATTGGTGTAATTCTGAACACCGACTAGTGGTCTGGTGTTAACAGTGTTATACTGGTGTAATTCTGAGCACTGACTAGTGGTCTGGTGTTAACAGTGTTATATTGGTGTCATTCTGAACACTGATTAGTGGTCTGGTGTTAACACTACTTTATGTTTGTAGCTCAGAACATTTAACATTTGTGATGGTGAGTAGTGTTTTCAGATTAATGTGCAATACAGAGACAAAAATCATTTCACATTATTACGTAGCAATGAATAATCATTTCATGCGATTGTGTGACACAGTGAAAGCTCATTTCACATTATTATGACAGTGAATAATTGTTTCACATTACTGTGCGAGAGAGTGAGTGGTCATTTCACATTATTATGTGACAGAGTGAGTAATTATTGTGACATAATGAATAATCATTTCACACAGTGAATAATCATGGAACATTATTTTGTGGACTGCTTGGTTGCCTAATCGGTTAGAGCATCTACCTCAGATGAAAGAGGTCCCAGGTTTGAACCCTGGCAAAGCCATACCAAAAATTTATAAAAATGGTACTAACAGCTGCCTCACCTGGTGGTCAGCATTAATAGGCAAGGGTTAGGACTAGTAAGCCTGGTGGCAGGATAATATGACTGGGTGGAACATGATGTTACATGTCTGAGGTATGATGACCCAGTGATAGACATCTCTAAAAATCACACAATGCAGACATAATAGTGACACGACTTAAAAATTGCTAAAGCTACGTTAAAAATCCAAATCACACACATTATTTGTGTGACAGAGTGAATAATCATATCACATTTTAGATTCTGTGACAAAGCGCACGATCTTTTCATATTAATGTTTAATGCAGAGTGTGGATTACAATAGTTAATAATGCCCGATTCATTTTTACCAGAATAACCAAGACGCTGAAAAGTAAAAAATAAAAACATTGAAGAAAACATCTTCATTGAAGCAGAAAGCTATTAATATGGTGAACCAAGAATATTGACCATGTACAGTAAGCTTTTATTCCACAATGCTATCAACAAGAATAGAAAAACAAGGCCGACAGGGAATAGTAGTGACATTTATACCTCATTATGGAGTCATCCTTTTAGAAAAACAAGGCTGACAGGGAATAGTAGGGACATTTATATTTCATACTGGAATCATCCTTTGAGAAAAACAAGGCTGACAGGGAATAGTAGTGACATTTATACCTCATTATGGAGTCATCTTTATAGAAAAACAAGGCCGACAGGGAATTGTAGTGACATTTATACCCCATTATAGTCATCCTTTGAAAAAAACAAGGCTGACAGGGAATAGTAGTGACATTTATACCTCATTATAGAGTCATCCTTATAGAGAAACAAGGCTGACAGGGAATAGTAGTGACATTTATACCTCATTTTGGAGTCATCCTTTTAGAAAAACAAGGCTGACAGAGAATAGTAGGGACATTTATATTTCATACTGGAATCATCCTTTGAGAAAAACAAGGCTGACAGGGAATAGTAATGACATTTATACCTCATTATGGAGTCATCTTTATAGAAAAACAAGGCCGACAGGGAATAGTAGTGACATTTATACCCCATTATAGAGTCATCCTTTTAGAAAAACAAGGCCGACAGGGAATAGTAGTGACATTTATACCCCATTATAGTCATCCTTTTAGAAAAACAAGGCTGACAGGGAATAGTAGTGACATTTATACCCCATTATAGAGTCATCCTTTTAGAAAAACAAGGCCGACAGGGAATAGTAGTGACATTTATACCCCATTATGGAGTCATCCTTATAAAAAAACAAGGGTGACGGGGAATAGTAGTGACATTTATACCCCATTATAGAGTCATCCTTTTAGAAAAACAAGGCTGACAGGGAATAGTAGTGACATTTATACCCCATTATAGAGTCATCCTTTTAGAAAAACAAGGCTGACAGGGAATAGTAGTGACATTTATACCCCATTATAGAGTCATCCTTTTAGAAAAACAAGGCTGACAGGGAATAGTAGTGACATTTATACCCCATTATAGAGTCATCCTTTTAGAAAAACAAGGCCGACAGGGAATAGTAGTGACATTTATACCCCATTATAGAGTCATCCTTTTAGAAAAACAAGGCTGACAGGGAATAGTAGTGACAATTATACCCCATTATAGAGTCATCCTTTTAGAAAAACAAGGCTGACAGGGAATAGTAGTGACATTTATACCCCATTATGGAGTCATCCTTATAAAAAAGACAAGGGTGACAGGGAATAGTAGTGACATTTATATTTCATACTGGAGTTATCCTTGGTAATATAATAACAAAGTAAATTCAGACAGGGATAGCGTTATTTATATTTCATATTGTATTGATCCTTAGCAATACAATACCACACAAAATTACTTACAAGAGTTGTCATGAAATATATAGTTTTTGCTTGTAAATAACACATGTCCGACTGCAAAGAGTACAGATCAACATTACATAATGATAATTATGAGCTTAGGCACAATCATTATCTGTAAGCATATAATGTAGCAACAATGAAGGGTCTATAGTCTTCACTCCTGGGTGCCCCTTAAAAATTAGTCTTGACTTGGAGAAAATTCCAGCAAAAACTACACCCTCATGCAGACTGTTTTTTCATCAAGTAGATACCCATCTCTTGACTAACTCTTGACATCATTAGGATTTTTTTGTCAGAAATGACACTAGACCTATATACAACTATTACATCCTATCACAATCTTTCTGACTGATATAAATTTAACTTATTTTTTATCTCAATGGTGTGAACTGGCATGCTTTGCCGTCTTAGGGCACCCAATTTTCATTTCATCACATTTTTGTCCCTAGACCCTGATTTGGCTTAACACTGCACAGAGATGAAACCTTAAGTAAGCTGGGTGATTAACCCAGGTTAATTATACACCGGTAATGCAGTATAAAGTTTTTATTTCCAACCTGTATGTACACGGAAATTTGAATGTTTTTCATAAGAATTATTTTTATGTCATTAGACCTATTAATTATTTTTCTGTCATTAGACCTATTAACTATTTTATGTTATTATCCCTCTTTTCTTGTCAATGGTCTTATTAATGATTTGATATTAGACCTTTTAATTATTTTTATGTCAACTGACCTGTTCATTATTTTTATGTCATTAGACCTATTAATTATTTTCTATGTTATTATCCCTCTTATCTTTTTGTCATTGGTCTTATTAATGATTTGATATGTCATTGTTCATCAAATTATCATTATGTCAATAGTTCTATTAGTTATTTTTATGTCATTAGTCTTATTAATTATTTTTATATGTCAATAGCCCTATTAATTATTTTTATGTCATTAGTCCTATTAATTATTTTTATATGTCAATAGTCCTATTATTTTTGTCATTAGTCTTATTAATTATTTTTATATGCCAATAGTCCTATTAATTATTTTTATGTCATTAGATCTATTAATTATTTTTATGTCATTAGTTCTATTAATTATTTTTATGTCATTAGTCCTATTAATTATTTTTATGTCATTAGTTCTATTAAGTCCTTAGTCTTATTATAGCTTGTATTTATTGAGCAATTCAAAATTTCAGGGGTGTCAAGGTTATGCATAACATATGCTTATGGAGTCCATCTTAGTCCAATATAAAATGTATGATGTCATAAAGCAGTAGCTTTTCTTTCTTGAAGTAAACAATGTATCTAATTGCCTGCTCTGAAACAAAAATGTGACTCTTGCAAATTTAATTATGCTGACTGGTTTATTATTCAGATTTGATTAAGATGTGCAACAGTTCTTCACTTTATGAAACCATAAAAGATACAAATCTATATTAACAGCATATTTTATTCCATTCTGCCAAGTTTAAATGCATACTGGTGTAAACCTCTTTCATTCAATCAAGAAATGCTTAAAGAAATGTTTCTTTAATCAGTGCCGACTTTGTCCTTTCCAGGTGGCAAAGTGCTAGGACATGATCATCTTCAAATTTGGTATTGAATACAATAATACTTATATATATATATCATCTAGGAAGAATTTTTGTAAAAATGTTTTAAGATTTCTTGAATGATGACTTAATTACCATCTTAACATTTGATGTAGACAGGATGGCAGTGTTTCTTCCAGCAGACATGTCCAAATCATTCTGAATCAATAATCCAGTTATCTAAAATTAACATCGCTATATTCGTCTATATCACTGCCATTCATATCTGTATGTATAATGAAAAACCATACCAAATATAATAAGAATACATCAAATACACATCTACCATTGCACCAAAAGAGTCAACGGAATACATAAGCTACATATTTAGTGATATGCAAAATAGGATTCCACTTGTAACATGGCAGCCCTAAGAATGTGATGTGTTGGTCATTAAAAATTGATGTTCCAAACTTTCACGTTGTTATCTTGACCAGTTGTCACCAGGGTATTGTCTGAAATCCACGCTATCCTAGTGATCTGTGCCATTCTGTGAATATCTGCAAGAGATGATCAAACATGTACCGTGCTACCTCTTGCGGGATCACACCACTAACACATTTTCCATAGACATTATAATTAATGCTTGATCAAATAAAACTATTTTGTGTGCTAGATGACCAAGTACACAACATATATATGTAGCTCTTGTCTGAAGTGCAAACTTTCTGAACAACCAAAATTATGTGGCTTTCTCTTGAGATGAACACCCCTAGAGTAGGGTACCAGTAAAAGCTACATGAATCATCAGTGTCACACCAGGTAGGAACAACGTCATTTTAGTCTGTCCCAATAAAAATTGAAATTTTGTATGTGCACAAAATGAATCTGTGTTAAACAAAGGTGAAACCATTAATAAAGATTCTTACAAAACTAAAAAATAAGCATTCCATGCTGATCTTACATGCAATAGCCCAATCTACAAGTATTAAGTCCAATGTTGCCACACTTCAAGATGGGTACTAAGCTCAATTTTCAATTAGTGGTCTAAATAATTTATAACATTCATGAAGCCATATGTAATTCACATTATAAAGTGATCTACTTAAACTGAGGTATGTTCTAACATGGCAGGTCATAATACTGCATATTAAACACAACAAGTAACCTCATTATAAAGCAGGCAACTTAAACTGATGTATGTTTTAACAAGGCATGTCATAATACTGCATATTAAACACAACAAGTTACACACATAATAAACCGGTCAACTTAAACTGAGCTATGTTCTAGCAAGGCATGTAATAATACTGCATATTAAACACAACAAGTAACCATACTATAAAGCAGGCAACTTAAACTGAGGTATGTTCTAACAAGGCATGTCATGATACTGCATACTAAACCACAACAAGTAACCCACATAATAAAGCAGTCAACTTAAACTGAGTGATGTTCTAACAAGGCAAGCAGCAGGGAAGTCGTACAGACCAGACGGTTCCAGCAAAATAAAGCTTCCTACGAGAACTTTCTCCGTAGAAGCCTCAGATTGCAAAAATAAAGCCTTCTACGAAAAACAATTTGCGTAAATTCGACACAGAGTGCATTTTTTGTGTGCAAATTATATGATTCTGGACAAGGAAAAAATATGATTTTTTTGGGGGGTGGGTGGGAAAATGATCGGGTGTCGAGTGTGCATGCAAGATTAAGGCTGCAGATACTAATTTTATCTCACAATAAAACAATATAGTTGAAAATAAGATGAGTCCGAAAGCTAGTACAGTTGGAGAACCTCATTCTGCTAGATTAGCGCGAGAGCAATTAGCGGCATTAAAGAAGCTCATTCCGACAAAACGATTATTTAAGAGAAATGTTCGTGGTTACGAAGATGTACAACATGGAATTTCCGAAACTTCGGCAAAATGGTTGAAGCCAGTGACCGGAACAATTGAACAAGTTGTATATGGTGACGAAAAGGATCCAGATACCAGGAAAAGTGGAATTTTTCGCGCGTTGAGAAGTATTGAGGATCAATCACGAACATTACCCGAGCGATTAGCAATAGCAGCAGCAGCACAACAACTTGCAATTGCTGCTGGAGGAAAACCTGGAGATGGAAAACCTGTAGTAGGAAAACCTATGATGATAAAAGGAAAGTATAATATTGATAATTTAAGAGAAAATTTCACCGATGAGGGATGGAACATAATATCACAGCCACTTTATGAAATGTATCCTAATATAGATCACTTTGCTCGACTTGTGGAAAATATGTTCGAAAATCGAAGGGAATTTTTGACTGAAATAGGAAAAAAAAGATATGGAACTCGTGAAGTTTGGTATGATTTACTATACAAAATTTACACAGAAACAACAACAATAAAAAAGATAGAAGATAGGCTTTACGTAAGATATACAGATGCAGCAAGAGCAACACAAAAATATAATAAGGAGCAGAAGGAAGAAAGAAAACAACAGGAGAAAGAAAGAAAACAACAGGAGAAAGAAAGAAAACAACAGGAGAAGAAAGAAAAAACTAAAAAACGAGGGAGAAAAGAAACACCACAGGAAGATATTCAACCACAGGAACCAATAATTCAACCAGAGGAATTAGGAGCTAGACCAAGAGAAAGAACTCCACCTCAGAAAAAGGAAAGAAAATCGAAAAAGAAAAAAGATCAGAGTGATGAACCGCACAAGGATGATGGTTCGTTTATAATTGATCCTAATTTATCTGCTAGAAATTATTTGGATGAAAATAAGTTGTATTTAATCAGAAACTATGATTCAACAGTTGAAATGGCTGCAGATGATTCTCCGGAAAATAAAAGATTCTTTTTGCGAAAAGATATTGATGCTGATAAAGTTGAAACACTTGATTGGTATGCGATGATGTATTTTGGTACTTTAGGAAAACCAATAAGATATTCTGATGAAGATTTTGAGAAATTTACATCGGATGTTTATAAACACAGAGTAAATTTATCACAAGGAAAAGCAAGAGCATCAATTTCAGCAACACCTAAAAAAGATAGTCCTAAAAAATATTATAATCCCACAGAGGAACTTATTTCTAAATTAACATACCCCAAACTCGACCCATCATCTGAAGAAATTTCTGCTTTATTACAACCTCTTCCTCCTCGTCCCCCTCCCCTTTCATTACCTACAGGTGAGGAAAGTTCGCCACCCAAAAGTAAAAGTTCATCACCTGAAAGTGATAGTTCTGGATCGATCTCCTTTGATCTTCGCCATACCCCTCAATTTCCTGAATTACGTAAAAAGGTGTATTCTTCTACAGAGCGCCCCCCCTGGCGACCCGCACCTCCAGAACCAACATCGTCAAACTGGAAGGGTCCCACTGAAAAACTATTAAGACGGGGAATCCACCCCGGGGAGGGTTGGGTATTTAAGGGATCCCCCCAATCTTCACCAGAAGTATATTCACCAGGGTCGTCTTCAGGGACATCACCAGGGTCAACAGAGGAGGAGAAGAAATCTTCATCGCCGTCAGATGAAATATTCTACGTAACGCCATTACAATCTCCAGAAACAAAA
The DNA here is from genome assembly GCA_028554795.2 of Sinohyriopsis cumingii. Taxonomy (NCBI): domain Eukaryota; kingdom Metazoa; phylum Mollusca; class Bivalvia; order Unionida; family Unionidae; genus Sinohyriopsis; species Sinohyriopsis cumingii. Next base: position 18,148,784 of record CM068830.1, read on the forward strand.
AAAACAGGAAGCGGATATATAGTTTGTCCTGACAGTGTTGTCAACGATGTATCTCGCCTCGAAGTATTAATCGGAGGAAAGCGAGCCGGAAATAACTCCCGTGAGGTAGTCAACGAAGCATCAGATATTTGTCAGCGATTATTTCGCGGTGGTATCATCGATTCTCACATTTACAAAGAACTCGTCGATGAACTCATCGATTAAAACAATACAATTGAAATAACATGATTGTTCACAAACATCAGAGCAGACCCAAACAGGTCCGCATAGTAAACTCTCGATTGCCAGTGTACAAATATATTCACGGTAACGGATTCGGCGATATCATTGGAAGTCTTGTCACACGAATAGTACCTAAAATCGGACCCATGATTAAGCAATTAGGATTGAAAGCAATAGGAAAGATCGGCGAGACTGCCATTTCTGGTATTGGTAATTTGGCCAGTAAGGGATTCAACGCTGTCAAAAATAAAATATTAAATTTAGTACGTAAAAAGCAACCCGTCAATTTACCTAGCACCAGAGAAATGCCACCCGAAGTCAGTAAGGCCATAAATGATGCGGCAAATAAAAAAATAAATGATCTAGCGCAGGAAGTTGTTAATACAAATTTAGCTCAGGAAGTTGCTAATACAAATCTAGCAAATACAAGTTTCGTTTCAGGTGATGGTCTTCGTTTTAGACGATATTATTAATAATAAATGTTCGCACAAGTGTCAAATGAAGTATTTGACATGGATGAACCCGTAGGTAGGGATACATCAGTGCGAGATTTTCAGTATTTCTCGTACGATGTAGTTGAGCCCGATTCAAGAAATCGGAAGGAAATTCAAGTCCACGATACAACAAGATATTTTCTTCCATCTGAGGCGTATATTGAATTTGTTGGGAGAATTGTAAAAACCGACAATACCAACTTTGGAGCAAATTTTAAAGTTGGATTTGTCTTGTCAATAACGGTATTATGGCATTATTCAAGAGTGCCACTTACATGATCGATGGAAAAGAGATTGAATCAATCACGAATAATGTTGATATAGCAACAACGATCATAGGACTAGCAAGATACTCTGATGATTTTACCAGATCAGCCGGTCCTAGTATGATGTTCGCGAAGGATAACTCTGATCACCCTGATAATGCCCAATATGAATTCAGGAGACCTAATGATCGCGCTAATCCCGCTGCTCCCGCTGCTATCGAAGATATGATAATTAACACTAATAACGAATACAACCTTGGATTTGCCACGCGAAAGAAAATGTTAACTGGGAATGATCGAAGATTTTCCTGCGCAATTCCGTTATCTCACATTTTTGGATTTTGCAGACATTTTAGAAAAGTTATTTACGGAGCAAAAGATACGATATCTTTTGTTCGAGATGCAAATGATGATAGAGCCATCTGGCGAGAAGCTGGTGCGGCCGCTGATATCGGTAAAGTTGTCCTTGAAAGAATTACCTTGTGGATGCCAGCGATAGTTCCATCGATGATCGTGGAAGAAAAATTATTGTCATTTATGAATCAAGGAGGAAAGTCCATCATGTCCTGGTTGACAACGATGACCGACTCCCTCGATGTTAATATTAACGGAATATTTACCTGGCGAATTGCTTCACAGCAGGGCTCTTCCGCACCTAGACATATCTTTGTTGCTCTCCAAAACATGAATAGATACGATCAAGAACATAGTCACATGGTATTCGATCAATTCGAGGCAACAAACGTTTCGTTGAGAATAAATGGTCAACAGGAGCCATCCGAAGAAATAGCTATCAATTTTGCCCAATATTCTACTGCACGCGCGTATCATCGATTACTAAGTTTCATGGGCCGCGATCAAAATATTGATACTGGATTGCAAATATCACAGCTGGATTTTAATAATCTTTATCCCATCTATTATTTTTCCCTGGAACATCTCGATTTGGTAAAGCAGTCGGTTGTCGATATTCATTTCAAAGCCAGAATTAACACAGGAGGAAACGCAAGAGCAGTTGCAGTTATTCTCAGTGATAGAACAATGATCCTGGAAGGCATCAGCGGTAGAATGAGAGTCATCGATGCACCCGTAGAAAACATGTAACAAATTCCAAATTTAGATTAAGTGATTATTAATATGCCATACGATCACGTCAGTGTAACTCTGACCCCGGGTCAGATGAAAAAACTTCAAACAGCAACAACAGCGCGGCGAGGTTTGAAATTAATCTTAAAAAATAATCAACTTCACGGTGGACCTAACAAACTATCGTTAACTAAAAGTCAACATGGACATTTTAACAGAGCCAAATCAGCAAATACTGGTGTTCATGTGAGTCTTTCCATAGGTGCCATCAGAGATATGGTCAAAATAGGTGGTATTTTCCCTCTATTGGCCGCTATTCCAGGATTGATAGCTGGAGCTCTCCCCGCGATTGGAAAGGCAGTAGGATTGGGTGCACTTGGAGGGATAGGTTCCGCATTAGCAAAAAAAGTTGTCGGAGGAAGATATCGTAAAAAAAAGGGAGGGATATTCCCCCCCCTTCTTGCCCCCCTCCTTCTTGCAAAAGCGATGCAGCGACGACAAGGATCCGGTCTTTATCTAAGACGACCCCCGTACGGATCCGGGTTAAGTCGAGCCTACCAGCCTCAAATTTAGATTTGATAAGTGAAGCAAAAAAAAAGAAAATAAAATTTTTCAGAGGTGTATTTATGCGAGATCAACTACCAGATAAACCGAATCGTACCGAGACAGGAATAATAAATCTCGATGATAATACCGGTCCTGGCACTCACTGGGTTGCTTACGCGATTAATCCTCGCGAAGTTGTTTACTTCGACTCATACGGATTAGCACCACCAAACGAATTTATCAAGTATGTGTCAAAACTAAAATTTCCGGTTTGGTATTCAACGCTTCCAACACAAACATTAGCAGATCCACCAATATGCGGCCCGGAGTCAATTAATGTCCTTGATGCAATTTCAAAATCATCCAATCCTTATCGCAAAATTTTATTTGAATATACCGTAGATAAATATCATGGTTGACATTTACGGTAGATCTCTTTTTAGGAAAGAAAAAAAAGGAACGGGCGACATCGATACATCAAAATTTGCCACGAGGGATGATATTAACAATCTTTTATCGCTGTCAGAGGTGGATCCTGGCGAAGTTGCTGTTTTTCAAAATACCGAAGGAAGATTACAAACCAGCAACGTCAAAATAACTGATATAATCAAGCGAGACGAATACCGCGATCACATTAGTCAGTTTACTCGCCAATCGGAGATGGTATTAAAATCTATTGCTGATATCGCCGATATTATAGCGAAGTTACCCCTGAAGGCCAATATCGCGGATGTGGAAAAATCCGACAAAGAGTTATCAGCAACGTTGCTTCTGAAGGCCGATAAAGCATTACACGACGATCTTCAGGACAGAATGACAAAAAGACTTAACAAGCTAAATAACGACCTTAAAAAACTTGACGATGCCTTAGCTAAATTTAGCAAAAAATTTGACGAGAACATAAAAACATCCAGCGATACTTCCTCCGCCGCAAACGAACTAGCAAAGAAAAAAGCCGATCAAGCATCGCATGACGATCTCAGCGAGAGAATAAGAAAAATCAACGAGGATATCACTGAAATTCTCGCCGATATTACCAAAATAAATACCGCGATGGGTCAGAAAATCGATAAAACATCAATCGACGATCTCAGCGAGAAAATAAAAAAAATCAACGAGGAAATTACTAATATTCTTGCCGAAATTAACAAAGTAAATATCTCGCTGGGTGAGAAACCATCAATCGACGATCTCAGCAAAAAAATCAACGAGGAAATAAAAAAACTCGGCGATGTTGTTGTTCCTGAATTTACCAAGGGGGTTAACGTGATGCAAGGACAAATAAATGAGAAAATAAAATCCATCAACGATGAAATTAACGTGGTACGTGAATTGGCGCGTCAAAAGTTAGATACATCAACGTACGACGGAAAAATTCGAGATTTAAACACGAAACTTCTTGCTGCAACAGCAAAGATTGACCAATCCGTCGATAAAACTGGTCACGCCACTGACGTAAAACAATTAGGTAGGGAAATTATCGAAACAACCACAAAAATTAACAATATCAACACAAAAATATCGTCAATGAACCTTGGAAGATTATCGCGAATTTCGATACCAACGGAGGTAGAAACAAAAAATATTGTCTGCAATGTGCCATTTGTGTTTAAGACATACAATTATGATTGGGACCCTGAAAACGGTAGTATCGGATTTTATTTCACCGTGCCAATTACCGGCGTATATCGAGTATATGTTATTTCCAAGATAAAATTTAAAATACAATCGAATCGTGAAATTCATGAATTCTACCCCGGATTTTTTATTATTTCTACAGAAAAAGATATCGGTATATCATGCAATCTAGAACCACCAGATAGAACCACCACAGGACCGGTGGATTATTTTGTAATTTTCGAATATTTATCGAAATTGGGAACAGTTGGTATTCCAGGATAAACAGTAATCATGCAATTGTTATCGTAGATTAATAAATGACCGCATCTGATTACCGCTACAATCAGGCGCGATCATGGCAGGATTCGTTAAAAAAACTCCTCGACGATTATCAGATAAAAATAAAGAAATATCAGCGCAGATTAGTTACCATTGATGTTGCTGTTTACGCAGTATCTGCGGTAGTCGCTGGTGCAGGAATAATTTTATCCGTAGTGACAACAATCGCGCCAATTGTAGCAACAATAATAATCTCGTCAACAACAACAATTGCCGGTGTTTTAAATACCATCGCGAAAAAGATATCCTCGTGCACGAGTGAAAAGTTATCTTCGTACAAAAGTAAACTAACTAAGATCAATGACGCGTACTCAAAATTATCATCGTTACTTTCGGAGAGTCTTAATGACGGTATTATATCCGATCTAGAATTTTCTTCGATTATCAGTATCTACTCGGAGATTGAACAAATGAATATTAATAATGTCCGAGTTAGCCCAGATCGTGACAAACACGACGCCGCCGACAACAACGTTAATATCGTTAAGTTCAACGAAACCAGAATTTAGCATTAATTTTTCAACACCAATCAGCGTCAACGAAATTGCATTAACACAATTGCGCGTCTACAATAGCTGGCCTAATGTTAGATCAAAATCATTCGGTAATTTGATGCCAAATAATTCACTTGTTTTTGCAAATAAAAATAAACCCGATGGAACGCCAGATTGGATCGTCGTTGGTATACCAACGGGCAGTTATGAAATTGATCAGCTGAATAATGAATTTACCACTAGAATATCAAATATAACCGGCGATGCTACTCCGGGAATAAAGATATCTTCACATGATCCAACGTTGTCATCAATGATAGAAGTGAAATCACCGTACGTGGTAGATATTTACCAATCATCGATTAGAAATATATTAGGTTGGCCCGAGGTCGCACCTCTGGTAGAACCAAAAAAATCGGATGTTATTATTCCAGGTTGGTATGATGAAACCCTTCCAGAACTACCGGAACCAAAAAAATCGGATTTTACAACCGACGAAGGATGGTACGAAAATACAAAACACAAACCTTTGATCCACAGCGCCATCAATCTCATGAATAACCACAAATTTAACCTAGTAATGTTCGCTTTCACTTTTATTAACGAAAGAATTCTCTCATGGCTGCCTCTTCCTAAAATCCCCCCAGATGTGAAAATCTTCGACGCTACCAACATTAACAGGATAATAGCCCCCATAGACGGTATCTTGGTAAGAAGAACACTAGACGAGTTTATTCAAGAACACGAATTACAATTAAATTTATTGCGAGGATCATTTCATGAATGCATCCTAAATAAATCTGGTTCATGTAGCGAAATTATAAAGCACGTGAAAATTTTAAATCAACTTGCGAATGATATTGAATATTATCATGATATGTTTATTCGGGCGATAGTCGACGATATATCAATTGCCGACTATGTTCTCCCTATTAGCAAATTCGAGTTGATCAAAAACTCAGGAGAAAAACAAAAATTCATGAGAGTATTTGAATTAACCGAGGAAACACTGCCAAATTTCAAATTTCCCAATTCTGATTTTGATGCGATGAGAAAATCCGTCACTGATACCATTGATGATTTATTTCCGAAATTACATGCCGCATGGACTAAAAAAGTACATTCAGAATTGATTCTTAAACACAATAACGATCCTGACAAATGTGGACGACATATATCGCCGGATATCGTTAATATAACGGAAGTTATCACGATTTATCTTCACGCGGATGTTGTCGAGGGTAGCTATAATGTTGATTCGTCAGTGTCGAATCAAGCGAATCAGGGATTTGTATTGTATTCGTTTTCACCTAGCGCATCTCCTGGTTATTTGATAATAAAAGAACCAATGAATCCGTTTTACCTGCGATGTCATAATCGATTGTTGACGAGAATAAATTTCAAACTAATGGATCAGAAAGGAAATTTACTTGATATACGAGGAGAAACTGTAAGTATCAATTTACTAGTAAGATCGTGAGAATCTCTGACTCCTGAATCTATCTCCCAGGAAAAAATGGGCGAAAAAAATAAATAAAAACCAGGGGAATTTTCAAAATTAATCTTTTTTTTTGTTTTGTGGAGATATTCAGGAATCGGAGGATTCCCTAATTTTACTTTCATCGACAAGTCTTTTCAATTGTCTGACACGCGAACTTGTAATTTTTCGTGATTCATATGCGTCTGATAAAATCAACCTAGCATTCTCCACCAACATCGATAATTTAACAAAATCCTCAATTTGATCATCGTTGACTGTCGAAAGTGATTGGTATATTGCAATCTGGATCTTTTTTATTAATTTGTACTCCGACGGCAGCGTGTATTTGTATTCAAGTTTTCCTTGAACAATTGTTTCGAATTCTGATCGGATTTTATTTGTATCTAGATCCGATGAAAGATTTATTTTTTTCTTCAGATCATCAATCGCTCCAATGATGTCGTTTACAGTTTCCTCATTCATTATATTAATTTTGTAATATTCAATTATTCTTCATCGATTTCCGAATCAAATATTATTCGAGTATAGGAAAATTTAATCCACGAATCAGCATCATAAGAAAACGTTGCGTTGTATTTTCCTTCTGCCACTCGTTGTACCGAATGTGAGTCAATAACGAAATATTTTGCAGCTGCGGACATCGACTCGAAGGCGAGTTCCTCACCTGTTGTTTGATTCACTGATTTAACAGCCCTCGAATAATTAGGAAATCCACGGGCATTACCCCTAGAATTTTGACTCTGCGTCGCAACTCGAAGGTTAGATAACTCGTTATTAAGTTTATTACCGTCAATGTGGTCGATAACAAGTCCAATTTCTATCGGTCCCTTGTAGCATTCGTATATGAATCTATGATTCGAATAACATTCTGTTCTTTCATTTCTTTTATGGACTGTAAATTTGAAATATCCCGAATTACAAATACTACCAACACGATGTTTCGTTTTTATGTTTCTGACGTTACCATCTTCAGATGCCTCGTAACCCTTGATGGTTGGGTGTGATCTATACTCGTTCGTGATTTTCATTGCAGGAATCGTCAATTTCATTTCCATATACAATATTCTGTTTGTTTAAATCGTAATTTGCTTTGAATCGATTAATATAATCTTCTTCGCAAGTTATTATCGAGGAAGATTTTCTTTCATAATATCTCCGTAACTCACGATAATTTTTCCCTCCACAGGACAAACACAACCGTGTCTTTCCTCGAGTGCCAACTTGGCAAACTAAACATCGTTGTGGTCCCTTGCTACCTCGTCGAATCGCATATATGTGAGCTCCGCAATATTCACCTCTGCAGGATTTATCGCATGATTTTGTTGATCCGACTGTTATCCATTTGCATTGCATTATATAATTTAAACATTTGTCTAAAATATAATAATGGATGCATTTGATCTTGATGAGGCAGAATATATCATTCCAGAGGTAGATCGTGCGAAGAAGGAATTCTTCGATGATGGAGCGATTCATGTTTGGTCAACTTGGAAAACTAACTTCGTTGATGCTACGATGAATCTAGAGCGAGCGAAAAAGATAATTGAGCATATAAAAAACTCACATAAAGAAGAACGATTTATTTTCGGAATAAAATTTATTGCACAAATGCCTGACGACACTTGGATAATTCGCGATAAACGAGATCCAGTACGCGGCGGTAAGAAAAATGTTGTTCTTGATAAGAATTCGAAACCGGGATTGTTATTGGGAATTGACGGTCCTTATTATGCTAGGGCGTATCCTTCTAGCGCTGTTGTCTATGGAATTTATCGGCTGAATAATAATCCTGACATGAAAAATCTACCTGCGATGAAGGAATCACCGAAAATAAACTGCGTTGCTGAGCGCGTTATCGAGCATATGAGGAATGCCCGTCGAGGATCTGGTCTGACTCAATTGAGATTGGATAAAATTAACACGTGGGCAAAGACAGTTGTTGATGGTGCATCGATTGACGATGTTGCTGCGTTGAGCAAGAAACTTAAATTTCCTATCACGGTTAAAACACTATCGGGAGAAATATTATATTCATCGCCGTATAGTTCTCGAGGAACACCAATCGAAATTGTTGATCATAATTCGCACGCATGGGCACAGTCGGTTATGATATTTCCACGAGATCGTTCTGTTAAATTTTATCCCGTTGATAGTGCAAAGGATAATTCTGATGCAATGTTTAGGTATATCAAAATATTAGCCGCGTCTGATCCAATATCGGTCTGGTTATTTTCGAGCGAAGAAAAATATGACCAGTTTATCTTGCCGCGAGGAGATATTTACCGTGATGAAATATTACACGAATCGATGAAAAATATCGCAGTGAAGTATTCGACAAATCCAGATCAGTTATTAACGAACTGTTTTACTATTCCATCTGTTGCTGCTCACGCTGCTAGAGAGAGAAACTCGTGGAAACCTACGAGGAATGAATTTCTCAATGATATTCAACTTAGCTGTATCGAATACGGTCATGGAGGATTATGGAATACCAAATATTATTTCGAAGATATGATCTCCGTTGATATGAGCGCATGCTATCCTGGAAGTTTCCTCGGATATGGCGATTGTGCAGATTACTTTGCTAAATTTGGTCATCCAACTAGCGAGATGACGAGAGTTGCGATTAACGGACCGTTACCTGATTTTGTCATGACAGGATTCGCTCACGTAACTTCGTTCGAACTTGCTGAAAATTTACATAAAATTTGTTATATTTGGTTTGGTCGGCATTTATCTCAACGAAGATGGGTCCCTACGGTTTTGTTGAGATATATGCTGGATTCGTCAATGTTAATATCGTTGACGGTAAGCGAGGCGATTATATCGTATAGAAAGCAGACCGAGGTGTGGTTGCCAACGGATTGTGAAAATGCGAAGGATATCGGAAGAAAAATAATTGGTAAATTTACTCAAGGAGGATCAGTTGATCATAAACACCGACATGCTAGGTTGTTTATCAATGATGCCGAGATGGATTTTATTATCGCCGATACAGTGTCGAGAGGAATATTCTGCAGCAGAGAAAATATTATCATTGATGGAACGAAGTTAGGTACCGTGATTAGTTATCTTGACGGAGAGTCAGCGCAGTATACGCATTTAAGGTCGTCAATGCTCGCTTACGTCAGTATAAATTTGTTATCGATGATAAATAAATTTTCTGATATCGCGGTAAGGGTTGCGATGGACTCGTTTTATATCGATAAGAAATATCAGTGTAGATTGGAAAATTTAATCACTGATGGGTCTTGGGGAACTTGGAGAATAAAAAACGAAGATATTCTAGATTATTGCGAGGACGCGGATGTGGAAGATTGTGATAAATTTCATAAGGATAAATGCGATGAAGTATCAACTGCCGCATCCGCATTCGATCCGATTTCGCGTAACAAATTCGTTTACATGAACGGTCCTGGTGGTAGTGGTAAAACAACAAGAGCGATAAATTTATTTTCAAAATCCGATATGGTTGTGTTGACTCCAACTCATAGATTAGCGCGAGAAATAAGACAACGCGGCGTTAATTCTTGTACGTATCACAGTTATTTCAAGTACAGCGGTGGATTATGGGATTCGGCTCGCATGGGAAACAAATATATCAACAAAATCATAATATTTGATGAGATTTGCACGGTAAATCTTGTCACGCTAAAATCATTTCTGGGTTGGCTGGAGGGAAAAAATACCGCTGTGGTAATGTGCGGAGATCACGGTCAACCTGATCCTATTGATGGCGAATCTCCTCATGAATGGCTTAGAAACTTCGTTGATTATTATGAAGAAATTGACGCTGATTATAGATCCAATGATAATTTACTGACCGAGTTTAAGAAAATAATTCGATTACAACCGAATAAGTTTCAATGCGATGTAATGAGAAAAATAATCGACGAGACTCCGATGGATATTTTTCTAAATTTGTGGCGTCCAGATCATCTGATTGTTGCTAGCAGAAAAATTATTCGCGATGCTATTCAGGAAATGTTATTCAAGCTTCATTGTGAGAAATTTCCAACATTGCAGGTACCGTTGTGTTATAGGCCCGCTGATACCAGGAAACAAAATATTAATGTTACTTTGCCATGCGGAGAAGAAAAAATATTAGTTTTGAATGATATTATTTTCGTTGATATTAATCTTGTCAATGATGCGATAAACGCAGAAAGATCTCCATGGAAACTCGGATACGCAACAACGATACATTCATCGCAGGGATTAACAGTAGATGGCCAAGTTTGGATCGTCGATGATAGAATTTCCTGGTCAAATTTAGTTTATCTAGCCGTGTCTCGAGTAAGAAAATTATCTCAGTTAGGTAGAATTAAATTTCACATTAACGACGATGGCGGTAATTGAGTATCCTTTGGTATTATTTGTAATTCCTCCTTGGTAAATCCTCGTTGTGGTGCTAGTGAATCTAAGAAATAAATTGCTGGTCTTCCTGACGATCTTGTTACAGCTGATATTTTATGTGTAGTAACGCTCCAAGTTGGATCAGTTGCTCTTTTTCTTCCTCCCTCGGCTTCCCCCTCCTTATATAAATATCTGACCGTGACGCTACCTAACACAGGTGGAATAGTAGAATTTCGCTTTAGTGGTATATTTGTTTTTGTAATTGCAGTTGCGGGTTTCATTGATATTGTTCGTGTTACCTCGTTATTTAATGCATTAATCACGTGAGGCAATCTTGTTACCCAATCATGAGATCGTTTATCCTGGATAAATTCTCTCGCGTACTGATATCCGAATAATCTTTCTGCTAGTGTTTTGTTGAATCTTTCAACGATAGCTTGATTACGATGAACACCAACTATACCACGTCGGATTTTAACATTATTCTTCTTCATCAATGAATTAACCGCACCGAGGAATTCTCGTCCTGGATCAATCTGAAGAAGTTTCGGCCATGTTAACGGAGATCGCGAGTAAATTTTCTCAAATGCCTTTGAAACTTCTGTTGCTGTTTTATTTGATAATGGTTCTGCTTCCTTGTACCTACTTGCAATATCAACAACCGTCAGAACATATTTGTATGTAACTCCGTCAACGGTATCGTGAGGAAGAAACATTAAATCAGCCTGATGAACTTCATTAGGGACACTGACGGAAAAACTCGCATACGGTATTTTTTTAGGTGGAGGAAGATAAATTTGCCAGGCCGCCTGCCTCGATAGCCACGATTCAGCAACCGAATGCTTTACTTTTGCTGCCTTAGCAAGTTTAGCAATTGCTGATTTTCCTCGCCAAAAACCTCGCGGAGAATAATATATTTGTTCCATTATAATCTACCCGCACCGAGTACTAATTTACCTTTCATCGCGCCTTTTATCAACCAGGTTGCCAATTTCTCCTTGAAATTTTTATCAGGAATTGCATCTATTGCGTGAATTAATCTAATATCAGCGAGATGTCTTTGTTGTAAATCCCCGCTACGATATGCAAGATCGTGGTAGTAGCATGCGTTATCAATAGCGTTTACTGGATCTTCACCGAGATTTGGTTGATCATTATTGTTGAGTCTCATATCTAGCCTCATACCGGGTCCGCAGTAATTATATCCTGGCAGATGCTTCTCTCCGGGATATTTCGCCCAAGGAGCTCCAGGTAGATTTGTTAAGGAGGCGGCGATGTCTCCTCCGGTTCTACTTTTTTTTTTACAAATCTAAATTTGATTGTCTTGCAAACTGCGCATTCACCCCTGATTGCGTTCCTGTTGTTGCGTGTAACGATTTCGATTGGATTTATCGTATCTGTGCGCGTGCGACACTTAACACAATATAGATCCATGTATTCTAGTAACATGAATGTAATTGATTTTTCGGCCACGAAGAAACGCGAGCAAATAAAACACACCGCGGCGTTACCAAATTCGATAAGAATGATAATCATTGGACCGTCAGGATCTGGAAAAACGCAGTTGTTGCTGAATTTGATAATGCGATGGTTGAAATGGGATAAATTGTACTTGGTTGCACCATCCGTTGATGATCAGCGATGTTATCAAGTACTAAAAGAATTTAGCGATAATACTGATGAGGGCACAATAGAATTTATCACGGATATCAATGAAGCTCCATCGGTGGAAAATTTAGATGGCGATGTTAATAATCTTGTTGTTTTCGATGATGTGATGCTGGATAAGCAGACCAACCCAGCTAGGATATTTTCGCGTGGCCGACACAAGAATACCGATGTGATTTACGTGACGCAGCGATATACGCAAATTCCAAAGGTGATTAGAGACAATTGTAATATTTTATCGGTATTTAATGGCGTTGACACTCACACGCTGAGAAATATTCATCAAACTTGGTGTAACGGCGACATGGATATAAATAAGTTTAAAAATTTCTTCAGTCACGCTCAGGCAACACCGCATGGATTTATCACGATTAATCTTCATGATCCGCGCAGTAGGTATCGAATCGGTCTTGATCAAATTTATTCATAAAATTTGCAGTCTTTTCCCTGCAAACTTCATCGACACCCGATCATTTTCCCACCCCCCCCCAAAAAAATCATATTTTTTCCTTGTCCAGAATCATATAATTTGCACACAAAAAATGCACTCTGTGTCGAATTTACACAAATTGTTTTTCGTAGAAGGCTTTATTTTTGCAATCTGAGGCTTCTACGGAGAAAGTTCTCGTAGGAAGCTTTATTTTGCTGGAACCGTCTGGTCTGTACGACTTCCCTGCTGCTCAAGGCATGTAATAATACTGCATATTAAACACAACAAGTAACCACATTATAAAGCAGGCAACTTAAACTGAGGTATGTTCTAACAAGGCATGTCATAATACTGCATATTAAACACAACAATACAATAAATAGGATACTTAATAAGATGACAACTTAATGCATTTTCCATGGCCTAGTACTAAAATCAGGCAAAATAAGTAACAATTATGAAACAAAATGTAATACAATGGGATCTTTACTGGCCTAACCCTGTCCCTACTTTAATGGCCTAGTACTAAAATCTGGTGAAATATGTAATAATAATGAAACAAAATGTAATACAATGGGATCTTTACTGACCTAACCCTAACCCTACTTTAATGGCCTAGTACTAAAATCAGGTGAAATATGTAACAATACTGAAACAAAATGTAAGTAATACAATGGGATCTTTACTGGCCTAACCCTAACCCTACTTGAATGGCCTAGTACTAAAATCTTGTGAAATATGTAACAATATTGAAACAAAATGTAAGTAATACAATGGGATCTTTACTGGCCTAACCCTAACCCTACTTGAATGGCCTAGTACTAAAATCTTGTGAAATATGTAACAATAATGAAACAAAATGTAAGTAATACAATGGGATCTTTACTGACCTAACCCTACTTGAATGGCCTAGTACTAAAATCTTGTGAAATACGTAATAATAATGAAACAAAATGTAAGTAATACCATGGGATCCATACTACACCTGCATGATAAGAAACACAACGGCATACTGAGGGCTTTCAAAGGACAACTGTACAATTTTCAGAGACGCAGTACAAAATATCAAATACCTGTTAGAAAATCAATTGTGCTATAAAATAATGTTCGATACTTTTAGAATTTTGTCCAAAAGAAAAAGCCAGTGATATGAGCCTTGTACAACCAATATATCAACAGACTGTATATAAACTGCAAAACAAAAGTCATAATCAGAAAACATACCTCCTTGCTTCCTGCTTATGTAACAGCTTCATCTGACAATACCCACTGGTCCAACACTCACTTTGTATACCAGTTATACAAAAACCCTTTGACCAAGTACCTTAAATCCATATACTATTTGTGCTTCACTTTGTTTCCATGGTAATAAAAGAAATATTGGATGAATCAGAAGTATCAGAAAGGAAACTTTAACTCACTTCTCATGGGTCCAAAGTTTGTAGACATGTATCACAAGTTTGTTCACATGTGTCCCAAGACTGGCTGAAATAACCATAACCGTTTGATAGTTATGCTTCAGAATAAAAAATGTTTATGGTTTCATGGTTAGAGAAAATTAAGACAGATGGATAGAGTGATAGCTATATCCACCCATATAACACCATACTACCTAAGAGGGTTTGGGGGTGGTGGTATAAAGTTACGGATACTTTCATACATGTAGTGGTGATTGGAGTGGCGACCAACCTTCCTCCCCCATAAGCTGATTCTGCTTCGTATTATGACTTTCCTACTATGCGTGTAGTAATGAATTATTAGTTTGAATGTCCAGCAATATGCTGAAATAACAAATTACTTACTTTTCATTATCGTATAGTTTTTCATCCTCGGTGCAGCCGGGTCCCAGACTATTGCCCCACTATCCAGACTACCTGTGGCAAAACGACTGGAACTGGGGTTCCAGGCAACACAATTTACACGGGCAGTGTGGAATGTATCTTTAAATATTTCCTGTAAATTTGGACAACACATGAAAAATTAAAGGAAGTATAACAGATTAATAATACGATAGGAATAGATCAATATTTTTATATTTTAAAGAAATGTCTTTTAAAAAGATGTTAAGTAAAAATGGTCTCTCACTATCAGGCACCACAGTATAACAGTCCTTTGTGTGAGATTGGTGTATATCCATGGATACAATTATATTACAGTAACATAATGTACCCCAATATATGGTGACCTCATTATAACAGTCCCTTGTGTGAGAAGGGCCACTGATACAATTACATAATAGTAATATAATGTATGCCAGTAAACAGTGACTTCATGATAACAGACCCTTGTGCCAGATTTGCCATATATACAATTACATAAAAATAATACAATGTACCCCAGTATAAGGGGATCTCTTCATAACAGTCCCTTGTGTGAAATGAACCATGGATACAATCACATAATAGTAATATAATGTACCCCAGTATAAGGTGACCTCATTATAACAGTCCCTTATGTGAGAGGGGCCATGGATACAATTACATAACAGTAATATAATGTACCCTAGAATAAGGTGACCTCATTATAACAGTTATTATGTGAGATGGGCCATGGATACAATTACATAACAGTAATATAATGTACCCTAGTATAAGGTGACCTCATTATAACAGTCTCTTATGTGAGAGGGGCCATGGATATAATTACATAATAGTAATATAATGTACGCCAGTATAAGGTGAATTCAGTATAATAAGGTCCCTTGTACAAGACAGGTATGAGAATGAAACCCATTATGTCAAAGTATAATATGTATAATGTACCTAGTGTAAGGAAACCCATTATAACAGGCATTGATTAATACTGATTGCAAACTGAAAATGACATCAGGCATTGATTAATACTGATTAAAAACTGAAAGTGACAATTTTAATTTGGGTGTAGAATCTGTTATCAAAATAGACTGCAACTTTACCAACACATAAAAATTTATGTTTGAATTAACAATAAACAAAAATTGTAATGAAAATCTCTACAAGTAAACTCACAATCATTAAAATCTGTTGCTTAAAGGTGTTATGCTCCAAAGTCTGTTTGACCGTTGTGTCAGATTTCTACAGTAACTCCACCCCATCAATATTCACTGTATCAATCCTAACCCTAACCCATGTGATAAATGTATAAACTAAAGAAAAATTATCTTTGCAGCATTATATCTAAAATTCTAAATTTACAAATTATTTTTGTCAATGTAGCAATGCAGCAGTTTAATCCTTTTGACGGGGCCCTGAGTGGCTGAGTGGTCTAAAGCACTCTCTGTTACGGATCACTGCCATCTCACCTCTGTTTGCGTGGGTTCAAGTCTTGGATTCAGCCAATGTGGGTATGTGAGAAAGCTTGCCAGTAGCTTCTCGTGGGTCGGTGGTTCTTTCCGGGGTTTTCCCGGGTTCTTCCTCCATCATTAATACTGGCTGCCATGTATAGCCTATCGTGTGCTGAAAAATGGCGTTAAACCCTAAAACAACAACAACAACATAATCCTATTGACACAGAAATCAATAACTATGCAAATCAATATCCATGCAAATCAAAGATTTTTGCCTTAAAAATATGTAATAAAAAGAAAATCAACAGTTTTTGAGTTGATATGTGGAAATAATTCACTTGTGAAGTGGAAACATTTTGTGTTGTCACTCATGGCTTTGCCACATGTGACAAAACTGTTTTTCACTTCAATGCCATTGTAATGATGCAAAACAGCTTTCTACCTGTAGCATCTCTGGGTACAAACTTCAAACATGGTGCTATTTTACCAAAGTTTCGTTTGAAAATTTTAACTGATCTGAAAAAGACTGGTGATTTTAAAAACCTGGAACCATTGCCACCAGAAATGCCATACTTGTGTATTGTCATTTACAGGTGAGATAAAACAGCACATTATATGACCACCCCTTATTTTTATTTGTCTGTGTAGGCAAATGAAATTCTTAGGCATAAACCATTTTTCTTCTCTTGAACTTTTTACACCAAATAATGGGTTTCTTCCTTGAACCAGGTGTTAGTCCTTGCACAAAGTTTGATTAAGGCCTATGATGTAGAACTATAGTCATTATGCAGCGACCATTTTTCTTCTTGTAGTTATAGTGACCAAAACCATTGAACTCTGACCCCAAAATCAACAGGCTTCTTCCTTACCCAAAGTGCAAGCCATTCACAAAGTCTGGTCCAGGTACGTGATATAAAACTAATGTTTTTGTGTGGAAATTTTTTTATTCTTTCAGTCACACTGACCTTGACTGTTGACCTTTTGATTCTGAAATCAACAGGGTTCTTCATTAACCCAAATGTAATGCATCCAGTTTTCTAACTGGATATGGTAGAAAAATTGGGATGTTGTATGGAAACTGTATTTCTTCTTTCAGCCAGGGACCATGAACCCCAAATTAAATAGGGTTCTTCCTTACCTCAAGTGCAAACTGTCCAAAAAGTTTGTTAACTGCAGATGGTTCAAAATCTGGTCAAGTGCAAAAAACATTTTTCTTCTTTCAGTCATTATGACCTTGACCCTTGAGCCTTTGACACTGAAATCAATGGGGTTCTTCCTTATCTCAAGCCATCCAGAAAGATTGGTAACAATAGATCATCAACAACTCCAGTTATTATACTGTTACAAATCTGGTAACAGACTGATGTACCGTATTTCATGCTATTGTTCATACACAAAAATTTAAAAAATTAATTTCAGTGTACAAAAACTTATATGTAAAATAAACTCATTTTGTGGTTCTGACTGTGTAAAAAAAATAAAGGGATCATACCCGAACAAATTCTATGGAACACACGCTACTAAAAAACCCAACAATTAAAAAAAAAGTAAAAAATAAACATATTTTCTGTCTCATTCTGCTCTCAACTCAAGAATCCAATAAAAATAAAATGACTCAAAACAATTTGTGTTTTGTTTTTAGAGAGAAAGAGAAAGAGATCATAATGTCTCAGTGTGCAAGTTCTTCTGCATTTAGAGCATATGTCTTTGTAGCTGTTACGTTGTGTAATGTTGGCATAATTATTTAGATGGCCTGAACATCTACACAATGATCTAAGTCCACATTGTCAAGAACTAAGTGCAGCTTGTACTCTTACAACAACAACTTCATTTTCAAATTACAAAAAAAAAAGAAAAGCATGTTTTAGTTAATGCGTGCGAGTGTGTGTGTGTGTGTGTGTGTGAGAGAAAGAGAAATTTTGTCAGTGTACTAGACCATAATTTATTCAGGACAGATTTTATTTATAGCTTTTACCTGACGATTCGTGATATTTCTCATGTATTACAACCTACTATATTCCACTATCAATAAACACCATTAAATCAACAATTCATTCTTGTTTTAATTATGATGTACATTGTCGCAACAACCACATGGCTATGCAGTGATTTACATGGTAATTAAACATGCTTATCGCTTTGTGTTATTCCAGTTGAAACCAGACTGAGGGCAAGAATCGACAAAAGAGGTCAAATCAGCGAGGCTGCCAGTAGGGAAATGAGGCTCTCTTTAGGGAAATGAAAATCTGTCAATGTGCTATTGAAGCCATTGTCTATACAGCACATGTTAAAAGGACAAGCATTCATATGCATTACTTGTTATTCGAACTTGCCAATAAAGATAATAGAGCGTTATATTGTAGAATAGATTTGCAATAAAATGTTAATTATATCCAAGTCAAAACAGAACAAGCACTTTAAATATAGTATATGCATATATACAAATCAATTTAACAGAGTTAATGACTTTCAAATTTGCCATATAAAATGACAAGGTTTTCATATTTTACGTTTTTATGACTATAATGAAACAAAAAGATTAGTTGACCAATGGTCTGTGGTCTTCACTTCAGCAAGTACTGAGATGTAATTTTTGTTGGATAAGAAAACATCAAAGGTCTTCTGAACTCATTTACAATGCACGTGGTGTTTTGTTACGATGATGGACTTAAAACGGATAACTAATTAACAATAATATTTAAAGGTATGGTCTGTAAAGTCCTTTGTCCATTTGTTAATAAACATCAGCAGATATTGTAACGATAATGAGAGAGCTTATGCATCAATTATATTTTATATTTTCTCACCAACAATTAAATATTAATTTTTGAAAAAACAAAATGGCAAGACAATCTTTTTCACAAACGTAAATCTTCTTACTAGTAAAAATGTAGGAAAAAGTATACATTTAAATAATTGTTATTATGATAACTAGGTTGTGTACGAAAATTAAAGGGTACAAAAAATTACATGACATCAGCTATGTACATCATAACATTATGGCAAGTGTACCTCATATTCTGGAAGCCTAAAAGCAGCCACATTTCTGTCTCCACCTGCCACAGCCAGATAAGCACCATCTGGTGAATATTTCAAATCCAACGGGGCACCACTGAAGGGAATTACTTTGCCATCTGACAACGTTCCATTACTTAGGGTATACAAATGAATCTTGTTATTCTGAAAATCAAATAAACCTGAATGTAATCAACAAATTACATAACTCATTTGTCAAGTTTTCATAGTCTCCAGTAGCTACTGCAAACAATAACTGTAATGCCAAAGATAAATATTGACAAAGAGAGTCTTCACACAATACATGTTGACCCTTTTTATATTTTTTCTCAATGTTTTGACCTTTACAATGAAACTGATTGAAATTCTAACTGTTAATTTTCACACAACAGCAATTTGTGTGATAACACAAACACACATACACACACACACCCACACACACACACAGAGACACAGACATATGCAGTCGCATGCTTTAAGAAATCATAGAGGGACAGTTGGCAATGCAGTAAAATTTGTACTGAGAAACAGGTCTATCCTGAAAGGCTAGATTTCAAAGTTAAAATTCACTATGGAGAAAAAAGTCACAATGCCTGCATTTATTGTATTGTTTATTAATAGTCATTGTTAAAGTATTGATTTCAAAATAATTTTATACAGGAATATGCATAGCTGCCAACCCTCCAAGCTTGCAATTAGTGAAAATAGGGATAAAAATTAGTGAATTTTGACATGAATTTGTGAAGCGAACTTTGAGTCTGGGAATATTTGTCAGAACAAATGTTTAGCACGGTCTCCAGCTGATAAAGGCAGATCATGTTCAACAAGGAAACCCACAATGTTTCTGTGTTGGTAGCTTGCTGGTCTTCTGTTGTTGGCTTAAAATATTCCAGAGCTGAAATCATTTGAGTTCTTAATTTTCCCAACCTCTGTGTGCTTTTTGCTACCAATGTGCTCCCTCACATCATCTCTGCAACCATGCCCAATGCTAACATTTGTGGCACACTGCGTGCAAAAAGCATGAGTATATCATTGTTTCCTTGTGGTGAAGACATTCTCAAGATGTGATGCCGAATAGTAATTCAAATCAGTGTTGGCAGCGCATGCGCTGAGCAAAATTCTGGTTAGGCTCCAGTTTCTCTCAAAAGCATTTGGAAAACTACTTTTATACATATAGACTGAAATACGCTAAAATGCTTGCTACTGGGCCAACTGTACCAATCAACTATAGTTACACTAATACCATGACCAGCAGTACCGGACCATGCCGATATCACGACTAACGCTTAAGTGAATATCGGTTATCTTATTAAAGATTTAAATAATTGAGAAATTGAGAATTCTTGATTATCTTGCATGCGGCATGAATCTGTGAATCGCTAAAAAAAATCGTGAAATTCATGTCAAAATTGTGAGGATTGTCAGCTATGAATATGTGTGATGTGATGTGATTTTTAACGTAGCTTTAACAATTTTTCAGTCATATTGCTACGATGTCTGTAATGTGGCAGTTTATAGTGATGTCTAGCACTAGGGCATTATGCTGCAGACATGTAGCATGATGTCCCACCCAGTCACATTATCCTGACATCAGGCCAACCAGTCCTAATACTAACCTCTTCATGTTGAACGCCAAGCGAGGCAGCTGTTAATACCATTTTTATAAGTCTCTGGTATGACAGCTGGGGAATGAACCTACGACCTCCCACATCCAAGGCGAATGCTCTAACCACTAGGCCACTGGAGCAGTGTTATATAGGAATAAATATATACCTCACTGAAAACATTCCGGTTTACATTGCGAAGAGATTAAAATATTCATAAACAGTTCTAATCCGGCCTTGTGCACACACGTAATATATAAATTAAATCACAAGACAAAATTTAACTCATCTAGAAACAGAACAAATTTATTTAGGAGCAAAAGCCAAAGGTTTAATTTATCCACAACATTAAAGTGATTGACTTAAACAAATGATATGACCTAGGCACTATGGTGCATAGATAATGAGATCTCTGATATAACCTAGGTACTATGTTGGGTAGACAAGGAGATCTCAGATAGAACCTAGGCACCATGGTGGGTAGATAAATAATTATATGACATTGGCCCTATGGCGGGTAGATAATGAGATCTCTGATATGACCTAGGCCCTATGGTGGGTTATAATGAGATCTCTGATTTGAACTAAGCCCTATGGCGGGTAGATAATGAGATCTCTGATATGACCAAGGCTCTATGGTGGGCGGATAACAAAGGATATGACCTAGGCACTGTGATGGGCAGATAATGAGATCTATAATAGTGGCACTTTCAGCTTGTTGTTTGGATTTAAATAAATGTACCAGCTTGGTGTATGGGTTTTAATAACTGTAACAGCTTGGTGTATGGGTTTAAATAAATGTACCAGCTTAGTGTATGGGTTTAAATAACTGTAACAGCTTGGTATTTGGGTTCAAATAACTGTAACAGCTTGGTGTTTGGGTTTAAATAACTGTAACAGCTTGGTGTTTGGGTTTAAATAACTGTAACAGCTTGGTGTTTGGGTTTTAATAACTGTAACAGTTTGGTGTATGGGTTTAAATAACTGTAACAGCTTGGTGTTTGGGTTTAAATAAATGTAACAGCTTGGTGTTTGGGTTTAAATAACTGTAACAGCAATAAGCATCAAGAGGGACCTTACAATGATTCTGGAAAATGCTAGTAACTCCTTAAAGACCTCATTCACTCCTAGCATTACACTGACAAACCAAACAATATGTTCAACATGCTAGGGTGAAAGCCAGGTGAGAAAGTCCCTCATTCTCTAATTATGAAATTATTTTTGCTGTACTCGGTTTTCTCCAAAGATCAAGAAACAATACAAGCCTCTGAACTATGTATACCCATGACCGCAATCCTGTAAAAAAGGAAAGAACAACCTCAATGGGATTTCCAAGACTCTGGCACTACAAGGGTGGTTAGAAACAGGTACTTCAGTCGGGTTTACGGTTAGTAATATTCAGTCCTAACTGAAAATTTCCGAGTTTCAGGAAACCTGAGCCAAATTAAACTTCTCTTTTCCTTTTCATCTGGGTTCAAAAGGCTGCACTTTGTTTGCAGACTTTTCTATCAAGGAATAAAAACAAAAACGGAGACAAATCTAACCTGTCCTCCAACAGCAACTGTTGTTCCCCCTGGATGTATTGATACACTGCATGCCTCATATTTCAATTGCTGTGAATATGTCTGCATACCATTCTGAGCAACTACAACCTACAAAAATAAAAAATAAAAAATGAAACAAATATAAACAAAAATTCAACTTAAAAAATTAAACTGAAATTTAAACTTCCTTTAGTCTGCATACCATTCTGGGTGACCATAACCTGCAGACATACTATGAAATTTATACATAAAAAAAAAAGGAAAATGAAATTTTACTAAAAAATGTAAATGGCCATACCTACCAATTCTGGGAGGTGAAAAACTATCATCACCTCCTTACTGAATAAATTCCACTCATTTCATGAATTTTAGTGACATTATCTTTACTTTTTATGTACTGTAATATAATTTCAAAGCTGTTCGATGTAAAATCCTATCCTGACAATTTGCAAGAATCTTCCCAAGCATAGTTCTACATTATGCTAGACATTGGATTTTTTTAATTTAATAAGATTTGTTGTAATTATCAATAAATAGTTCTACTCGTTGCTAGACCTTGGAATGTTTATAAGATTTGTTGTAATTATCAATAAATAGTTCTACTAGTTGCTAGACCTTGGATTGTTTATAAGATTTGTTGTAATTATCAATAGTTCCACACTATGCTAGACCCTAGATATTTTATATTGTAAATATAGTTTGAGTAACACATAGTGCATCCTTCTCTGGCCCATTGTTGGATACATGTCAATCGCATAGTGACTTTAACCTTCAACTGGCCCTTGCTAGGTGCAGGGGATGACAACAAGAGATTCTCCCAAACATTACATTATGCTGTGCCTGTTGCCAAACTCCCGCTGGTGGACATTGTGCCCAGCAATATATGTAAAGACATAGTCAAGGGTAAGCAGGTTCATCTTGCCCTACTGCTGATACCGGGAATGGACTCTAGCTCAGAGACTAAAAATTATTGATCAAGGTGGTGACCAAATTGTAGTGAAAGGGAATGACCCATGTTTGGCAGGCACACTAGCTATTTCTGAATTTCGTAAGGCCTTCTCTAAATACAAAAACATTCTCTGTGAGGTCTATCCGTTTAGGAGACCTGAATTAGATTATTATACTGACTTTATTGATGAACTGCATTAGAAATACAGTGGAACTCATTTTTATGAGTATCAAAATGCATTTTCTCGCAAGGCTGCCCAGTATTTGATACAACACAATGTTATTGTGGATTGGTCTTCCGAGGATACCGAGTTGTTTCTAGCTATTTTCTCTGATAGAAAGACAGGTTTGCATTCATTGCAACAGTACTCTGCACTCAAGTGGCTTCTGTCCAGACATTCTTCACAAACATACAAACTCCCCAAGCCTCTATTCCTGAGGTATTGCCACTGCCAAGTTTCATGCATTCACAACTTTGCTTTTGAACCCCAATTTGTGTCAGTACTTAAATGTACTCAACTATTATGCTCATATATACTTCATACCCACTTCCTATGGTGCATGTATGGAGTATCAGCTGATGTTTGCTATCATGGCATCCTCAGGATCAGACTTGTTGAGTTTCGGTTATCAGTGTCCCTATATACATTTATCAGCCCAATGAGGCTTTACATACAGGTGTCAGACACACTTCACAACCCTACAAACTCCCACAAGTCTCTCTTCCTGAGGCATTCCTATAGAACAAACAATTCAGAGCTGGGCTGGTACAGTGTGCTGTGACAGGACTTGCCCCCATTATGCCAAAGATTATCTTATAATTATGTACAATAAAGTGTCTATTGTCAATAAAGTGTCTATTGAACCTATGTATTGTGTGTTATTTAAAAGATTTGTTGTAATTATCAATAAATAGTTTTACACTATGCTTCACCTTGGATTTTTTATAAGATTTGTTGCAATTATTAATAACAGTCTACTAATTTGGTTGGTGAAAAACTAGTGCTTTATGAACAGCAACAACAACAATAATAATAATAATAACAACAACATCAACAACAATAATAAAAACTCTTTATCTAATGAGGGTAGCTGAATTAGAATAGAGATGTATCTAGTCTGCCTCAGCTATTTTCCATCAGTCTAAATGTGTTTATCTTACTAACAAAAAGATGTGTTGGAAAAAGTAAAGTAACATAGGAACAATAAAATTTATCGACTTTACATTACTATGAATGTATCAGTCATATTGAAACAAAAAACATATTAGATTGCACTAGGACAACAAAACAGAAGAGAAACAGGAATTTTACAAAAATATAAAGACATGTAGAAATCAATCAAAATCAAGCTTTAAATATTTTGGATATTTTTCCTTAAAACATTCAACAGAAGTGGCTGTACTATTTGATGTAGGCAAAGAATTCCATATAACAATATCAAAACATTTCTCCTCTGCTTCGACCATAACACTGTGGCAGTGGCATGACTATGTTATGTGACACTGTCAAATCATCATATATAATGAGTGAGTTTCAATGACAAGGATGAGGTATAAATCAGGTTATATTTTCCCTATCTGTGACCTTTACCTTCAGGCAGACATGGCTGGGCTATGGCATGTGACACACCATCTGTACATGATATATAATTGGCTAAAGTTTAAATAAAATATCTTCAATGTTTCAAAAGTTATACTTCAGCAAACAAATATTCACGTCACAGAATTAAATTTGCCATTGCTGTGACCTTGACCACGAGGCTGGAAGCATGGATATAAGATGCAACATGCAATGTGTACACATAATAAAAAAAGGCTCAAATTTCATTAAAAAAATTTTCATTGGTTAAAAGTCATACTCTGTATGAGGGCAGAATATTTTCTCTTGCCATGAACTGACCTTGATGCAGAGGTCATGGTTATTTTAATCAACACATCATCTTCACATGATATCAATGGCTAAAGTTTCATTAAAATATCTTCAAACATTATACTCTTAACAATGACGCAAGTTAGAGAATTACATTTTACCTTACCATAACCTTGCCTTTGAGGAAGGAGGCATGGCTACTGTATGCAAAAACACCTTGCATACTTCATTTATATTAAGCTACAGTTTTATTAAAATATTTTCAACAGTTCAAAACTTAAGCACTGGACAAGGACACAAGTCAAGAATTTTATTTTCCATGCTGTGACCTTAATCTTGAGACAGAAGGAATATATATGGTATGCAACACACTATGAAGTAAAGTGTCATCTTGTCAAACTTTCTACTCAGATACAAGTCATACAATTACAATTTCCCTTGCCATTACCTTGACACTGAGACAGGGGGCATATGACACACCATCTGCTCATAATACCTTTCATGAAAATCTTTCCAATGTTACAAAGTTAATGGCCAGACACGTAAAAGTCAATGGATTATGGTCTGGCTGACAGATGCATGGGCAGCTCTGGGTGACAGATCAATGGACAGCTCTGGGTGACAGATGCATGGACAGCTTTGGATGACAGATGCATGGACAGCTTTGGAAGACAGATGCAAGGATAGCTTTGGGTGACACATTCATGGACAGCTTTGGATGACAGATGTAAGGACAGCTTTGGTTTTGGTTTAGTGTTTCATGGCACAGCAATGCAAGCAGGTTATTTAGTGCTGGGGCAATCAGTGTAAATTGTCATACACAAGGACAATCAGTGTAAATTGTCATACACAAGGACAGTGTAAATTGTCATGCACAAGGACAATCAGTGTAAACTGTCATACACAAGGACATTCATTGTAAATTGTCATACACAAGGACAATCAGTGTTAATTATCATATACAAGGACAATCAGTGTAAATTGTCATGCACAAGGACAGTCAGTGTAAATTGACATATACAAGGACAATCAGTATAAATTGTCATACACAAGGACTATCAGTGTTAATTATCACACACAAGGACAATCAGTGTAAATTGTCATACACAAGGACAATCAGTGTAAATTGTCATACACAAGGACAATCAGTGTTAATTATCACACACAAGGACAATCAGTGTAAATTGTCATACAAAAGGACAATCAGTGTAAATTGTCACACACAAGGACAATCAGTGTAAA
The DNA here is from genome assembly GCA_028554795.2 of Sinohyriopsis cumingii. Taxonomy (NCBI): domain Eukaryota; kingdom Metazoa; phylum Mollusca; class Bivalvia; order Unionida; family Unionidae; genus Sinohyriopsis; species Sinohyriopsis cumingii. Next base: position 18,175,295 of record CM068830.1, read on the forward strand.
TTGTCACACACAAGGACAATCAGTGTAAATTGTCATACACAAGGACAATCAGTGTAAATTGTCATGCAAAAGGAAATCAGTGTAAATTGTCAAACACAAGGACAATCAGTGTAATTTATTATACAACATGACAAGCATTGGTAGCTCACTTGTGCTGACCCTATGCATGAACCCAAAGGATGGATGGACACATAACACCGCAACATAATATGCCTAATACATCATGGGTACAATAATAATACTTACTTTATTGCAATAAATTTGCTTTTTAAATTGTATTGACAAGTGTTCCTTACCAATTTCAACATTTCATACTAGGCAGATTTTTGAAATATCAGAATTTAAAGGAATGTAAACAAAATAGTGGAACAATATAGGAATCCCCATATTTCTAGTTATATAATGTAGTTTGGCTTCTTATTTGTTTCGAATAAAAACTGCAACATTTTCCTAATATTACTGTACACATGGTGAGCTATCTCAATTTTGAAATGAATTTCATATAAAACAGAAATTCCAAAATACTTACTTCAAATCATGTCAACATTGCTGATTTTTCTCCATGTCAGTATTCATATTTTGAATTAGCTATAGAGATCACACATGAATTAACTAAAAAAGAGATCAAACACTATGAATTACCTATGAGGAGCACACAATTATGAATTAGCTATGTTTATTATTTCCTTCTTAAAAATATTCATATTAAAATGAATATTATAATTTACCATGGAAATTTGATGCATTTTGTAAATAACATTTACAGTGAATTCATTTTCATCGGTTTCAATTTTTAATCGTTATGAAATAAATGGCATTTTTATTTTGTATTTAGATTCATGAATCTGAAAAGGAAGCCTGTTAGTTTTTACAGAAGAAACATTTTCGGCTGGCTTTTGAGTTTTTACAGAAGAAATGTTATTCACTTTGCTGCCTTTTTTTTTAAGAAGAAAAGTTGTGCTGTTTAATTATAGACGAAAAGCTGTTCAGCTGGCTCTTTAGTTATTACAGATGATGTTCACTGGGTCTTTAGTTATTACAGATGATGTTCACAGGGTCTTTAGTTATTACAGATGATGTTCACTGGATCTTTAAATTCATAGCAACCAATCAAGACTCATTGTGAGGGGAAAAAGCCCCCTCCCTGACTACCAGTTTAATAACTGCCAAAAATGTCATTTTTCACAAAACCATGAATAATGACACCAATGAAAAAACATAAATTCCGAGTATAATGCACATCTTTGTATCATAAAACATGGATTGTTTACAAGATCCTTTTTCCTTACATACTTTGAATGTTAAAAAGATCCTTTTTCCTTACATATTTGGAATGTTAAAAAGGTTCTTGTTCCTTATATACTGGGAATATTAAAATGATCCTTGTTCCTTACAAACTGGGAATGTTGAAAAAAAATCCTTGTTCCTTACATATTTGGAATGTTAAAAAGGTTCTTGATCCTTACATACTGGGAATGCTGAAAAAATTCATTTTCCTTACAAACTGGGAATGATGAAATAAATCCTTGTTCCTTACACACATGGAAACTTTACTGCACAGTTATTAATCTCATAGGAATACCTTGAATTCTTTAAATTGCTAAATTAAAATTAATTAAAATATGCTGACACATTAGCTGTAAATGGAAACATATCCAATAGAAAGCTTACATACATGGTTAAGACATGCAATGACCGATGTTCCATCTGGAAGTGTGTCTACTGCCTGTGGCTGGGATGGAAGATTGTTGGAATCAGAACTGAAGAAGAAGAAAAGACTTGTGAAAAGAACCAAACAGTATCCATGGTGAGTTGTACAAATCAAGTGCAAGTAAAAGGTTAAAAGCTATTTTTTTTATCATGAATATCTATCTGAACATTCCAAAAAGTAGAAAATTAAAAAAGAGAATGATCCATCTGATCATTTGCCTTAATTAAAATGGAAAAAAAACACATAAGATAATGTAAACATTAAAAAAAAATATTTAATAAAAAATGTAAAAGTTACAAAAAGATGCATGTCTACATGTCATTATTCATACCTACATGGCAATGACACTGGTTAATGGAATCTTTGTTCTGCATTAACTGACTGATAGATGCCACCTTCAGCAGAGGGGTCAATTACTGTATATTTCTCAAAATGAAAGTATACATTTATTGTAAATGTGTGATTACAAACCTAAACTGGTTGTTGTGTGTGACCCTGAGTGTGTCATCCATTCCAATGGATATAAGTTTGCCGCTGACATAATTCATGTCCTGAACCTGATTGGTATGGCCTTTACCTGTCACCTCATCACTATTACCTGTGCTGGCATCCCAGTAGCGTGTTCAAGGTCAAAGAAAATATTCCAGTTCAATGACTGGCAAATCTTTAAAAAAATAACTAGTCTTAGCTAATTATGAATGTAATCCAGTTATGAGCAACTGTCTTTCTGATTCAGGACAAGATATTTTTGCTAAAAATTAATATGATAAATTTAACTTAGTAAATACACAGCAGCATAACTGGGTTTATCCTTATGGCGGTATGATTACACAATATGAAGACATTCCCATAATGCATTATTAATATATAATCTTGGAAAATGAATAAGGTTTAATCAAAGTTAGGAAACAGAACATCTTAAGAAATTGTGCAAGTTAAAAAATGTCCTCTTGCAAATTAATGTCCTCATGAGGATCAAAAAACAGTAATTAGGGTTGAAAAAAACAATTGTTTTATATATTCAACAGATTCAAAATAAACTACAGAATGACTGGTTTTCACAAGTACATAAAAAATGTTCTTGTATTTCAGTCACCTTAATTATCTCTGTTTTTCATTTTAATCATACAAAGTTAAAAATAAACATGACCTTTAATTTTCTGGACTACCACTTTCAATACTATATCCATGAATCTCACTATTAATGATAGTAAACAAAATGGGACTAATGCACTACTGGCCAAAAACAATTTCCAGAAATCAAAGACAAGACCATTTTTTCTTCTTTAAACTGTGTTGAAACCATCTGGTGTATATAATATCAGCACCATTTTCATGTGGGAAACTACACATCATAAGAAGTGTTTTTATGATAACCCCATTTCGATCTGACCATTATTTCAGGTAGAATAACTAGATTTTTAAGATGGCCATTGTGATTTAAGATGTAAGATCATCAAATTTCATTCAGAATGAACAAGATATCATAAGAAATCTTTTGGTACAAACACAAACTTGGTGTGTCTGATATCCTCTCTTTCATGATGATTATGGAGCAGTAACCTTTGACTGTGTCTGGTGCTAATATTGTCTCGTCCATGAGCCAAGAAAGAAGTTAGTTATTTCAGGTACAAATGCCTGCAGCGGTATAATGTGTTCTCATGTACACAAATACAAACTTTTCTATTTGCCTTCATATGCTTTCAGAGTGGAGGGCCATCTTGCTAAATAGATTCTCTCAATGACTGGTAGACAGAACTTCATTCTGAGGGCTTGTTTCATATGATCCAGACATGTTGGTTCAGTAGGTCTGGGTTGGGTGTGAAACAACTGCAGTCATGGTTGTTTGAGTAGATGAGGGAAATTCTATATTTTATGAGGAATTTCCATTGTAAGATTGATGAGGTTGTATATCAATAACTTCTTCCATCTGAGTGGTGCAATGAGGATGAGGTGACACTTCGCTTTTGTATTACTTTTGGAATCAGAGGTGTTGGAGAGTAGGCATCTAAGCCATTCCAATCAACAGATGGCACATCAAATGTCCAGGCTTTGGGATCTGAAACTAGTGCGATGAAGGTTGGGAGCTTGGTGATCCACCTTGTTGCAAACAGGTTTACCAATTGTCGGTTGCATCAGGTGCATATCTGAGTGAAAACCAAGGGATAGAAAGATCATTCCATTGGTGTACGCTGATTGTCTCAGGAAAAAGAATCTGCTAAAATGTTATAATGCCCAGGAATATAACAAAATTAGATGTGGATTTGTTGCTGATGACACCACTTCAGAAAGTTCCATACCTCCTTGCAAAGTACTGTGGACTTGGTTCTGCCTTGTTGTTTGAGATAAGTCACCACCATAGAGTTGTCAGACAGAAGAAGGACTCCCTTTCCAGTTAAAAATTCCTGTCACCAGTGAAAGGTTTCCAAAAAAGCCTTCATACTGTAGCTATTGATATGTATATGCCTGTCCTGGGGAGACCATACTCCAATGGATTCTCAAAAAGATGGCCCCCAGCCTTCTGTACTTAGATCTGTACAGACTGTGATCCCTGGCAAGGTATACACGCTGTGAGCCAAGTTAGGTTGCTCCAAGTCTGCATATGGCACCTATAGTGACCCCACTATAGCATGCTCTGTTATAACACAAAATAGGATATAACACAATCATGGCATGAATCACAAAATTCCATAAAATTTATTTCTTAAAAGTACAAAAAATAACATATAAAGTTTATATCATTTATTTTGGGGAAGAGATCATGTATTAATTCTAAAAAAAGATGAACGAGTGGTGATAAAACTTCATATAAATGTATTTTTTTAATACACAAAGATATAGTTTTGCTTCTTAAAAGTACGAAAAAACATGTAAATAATTTATTCAGGGATCATGCTGGGTTTCGCTAATGTCACAAATTGCGATTTATTTTCCTTATTGGCAACAAAATATTCCAACTGGAGATTTTATTGCGCCATTGTAAGCTGTTTAAACTTGAATATACAATCATGGGTTCAGAGTGGATAAATTCAGAGGCAGCGTGAAAGGAAGCCACAAACTTAATATAAAATGCACTTGTGTCTATGTTCTGTTACATAAACAAGATCTTTCTTCACACTGGCAAATTGTCTTGACAGTGCACTGTTATATCATAATCCTCTTATCCAACATCTGGCCCAAGTACTGTATTCTGTGATGCACTCCTATAGTCATGCTACTGGGTCAAACTAAATTACTGTATTCTGTGATGTACTCCTATAGTCATGCTACTGGGTCACACTAAATTCATCCATCCTTGGAAAGCAGGAACAGTAAATGCAACCAAATGACAGCCAATTCATTTTTTTTTAAATGTACACAGAAAAATAGTTTTGCTGAAATTTCAAAGAAATGGATTGCCTTTGAAGCATCAATCATTCTGTATAAATACTAAGCAAATGAAAAAAAAAATTAAGTCTCAATCAATTTTCTATTGATGTTGCCACCACAGTAAAAAAAAGTGCATTTCTTTGGTCCTCCAAAGCTGTCCTTCAGCAGTAACTTCAATAACACGTGTACCTCTCATCAAATAAAGCTAAGACTTCAATAAAAACAAAGAACCTTTCGTCAAAGGAAGTCAGCACCAAACTTAAATAAAAGTAATGGAATCTGATGGATTGCTGCATTTTCCCAAATGACCGGAATATGTTTATTGTGCTGTGAAATTTTCGTTTTTGCAGGAAAAATGTTTATGCCTAAGATTGCTACCAATGATGGCATAAAACAAAAATTAAATGTTGAATTTTTCGAAACCGTAGATATCTGGCCATCAAAACTAATGATGGGGTATTTCGCAAAGATGTTTGTTAAATGTTTTTAATTTGTACACATTTTCATTTTCCTATGAATAACCTCATTTCCTGGGTAGCTTCATCGACGATAGCATCTCCATCTGACCAAGTCCAGTCCATTTTATGTAACTGTAAATGTAGTATGTGAACAACTATAGCCATGTGCTACTGGCAACACTGAATTCCTTAGTGCCAATCAGATGTAGATCAAAAGAGGACAGCCATTTTTTATATACATGTTGTGTTTTCTAATGGGACAGGAATGATACATGAATTTTATAACTTGTGATCTATACTCAAGTCAAAGAATTTTTTTTATATACATGTAAAGCATAATGGATTATGGACAGTACTACAACTTTTGTCAATATACAAGTGTATTTCAGACTAGTTTGTCTTCATTCAGTTAAAATCAGGTATGTTTATGCCAACTTTTATTACCCCACCACCAGCCATTTTTAGATAGATGCATCATTTCTTCAGTAAAATGACTTGGTTCCTTATAGCACAGTCCGGTCTATAACATGATTGGGTTCTATGGACCCCAACCTGAGGAAGATGTAATTGTGCTGAATTCCATAACCAGATGAACAAATTGTTGAGAAGGTGCCAGGCCAGATTTGTCCTTTTCGATGAGGAAACCCAGACTGTAAGCAGTGTAACAAGAGTTAGTACATCATGATTTAATATATAATTTAACTGATGTTTTGCAGGTAGCTTGGTTTGCCACCATGGAGATGGTCCAGATATGAGCATCAGAAGAGTTAAGACCGTGGGACTGATGCTGTGTCCAAATGATAGTGCTCAGAATTGATATGTAATGTGATCGTAGGCGAATCACAGGAACTTCCTGGAAGACTTCTGAATAGGGATGCGAAGATATGTATCTTTCAAGTCATTGCTGATTGTGTAGTCTCCCTCTTAAGAAGCCCTCAAAATGCACCATTGTGTTTCCATTGAGAAAGGAGTGGCCCTTAAAATGCACCATTGTGTTTCCATTGAGAAAGGAGTGGCCCTCAAAATGCAACATTTTGTTTCCATTGAGAAAGGAGTGGGCCTCAAAATGCACCACTGTATTTTCACTGCGAAAGGAATGGCCCTCAAACTGCACCATTGTGTTTCCACTGAGAAAGGAGCATGAATGTACTAATTGAGGGTACTTAAATCCATGACAATGCGCTTTCCTCTGGGACCAAGAAATGTTGGAATAAGATCTCGTGGAATTTTCTACTTAACCTGAATTATTGATTTTTTAAAATTCTGTAAACAACTAATTCATAGCTAAAATATTCCCCATGTGTATGGATTTGATATCAAGGACTGGTGCAATGAAGGTAGGGTCTGGGTCAAGGTTACTGGAACTCCCCTACAATTTACCTGGCATACCTGACATATATATTATAGATTTAGAAACAGACTTTATAATTATAAATAACATTTTATTATGTAAACATTACGAAGTTTCTAGAAGGTTATTTTCCATTAGGTAATAGTTTTTTTTTAGAAAATGAAAATTATGACCTGAGGTGAAGTAGAGGACTATATAATTTTGTCACTGGAAAGATTATTCATTCAAGCTTTAACATCCAAGCAGAATCAAGTTATTGTTGTGTACAGTATTTGTTTGGAATTATGCAAATTATTTATTCTCTGAAAATACAAAAGTGCTCTGATAACATTTTTGGAAATAGACTTGAATTCACACTAAAATTTCAAATATGGGTTTCTTCCTGTAATTAAATTACTGTGTTTCAACAAAAGACTGTTGGTACAACAACATGATACAGGCCACTACAGGCACATCAACACCTTCAGCATTGGATTTATTTTAGATATCAACTGATGTTTATTTAGAACTTTTATTATTAGGCATTGTGTCTGTAATTCTAGGATCATTTTTGGGATTAAATCTGCAATACCGTAAGTTCTTTTTGTTTTCATGTTTACTTTGTATCCTTGCAAAATAAATTATTTGTTGAATTTTATAAAGTTTGCTGCTTTTCACTCTTTTCTGTTACTTATTTAAAGAGCATAAGCTCATAACAATTGATTCTGGCTACCGTGAGGTCTCTCGTGGTGAAAGCATACTTCTCTGCACAAGCTGAAGTAGTAACTGGTCTTTGCCTCCAATCTTATATCAACGAAAGATCACTCCGCCTGATCGCCACCTAGGTGGGCAGATAACATTTAGCTCATTTAGTGAAAACCCCATGTGAATTTGACCATCCAAAGACATAGGGATAACAAAATCTTCAAAATGGCTGCCATAAAGTAGGTCAGATTTGCACCATTTTCATTTAGGTCTAACCAGTCAAAACCCCATGTTAATATGACAATCAATTTAGCAGCAACAACATGGTGCCATTTTTATTCAGGAACAACGAGACCATAAGATGAATCTGTCTGTAAAGTTTCTTGGGAATCCACCCAGTAGTTTTGGAGGCTTAGTGATAACAAATTCAAAAGGTCATCACAGCTCTTCTGGTCTATGAAATCAAAGTCCACAACTTGTGCCACAGGAGAAAACTTGTTTTGAGAAAGCTGTTAGTGTTAATGCTATTTTACCATAAAAATATGTACCAAAAAGGATATAAATACGAGAATCACTGCTGGCTGTGTAGATGGTCTGCTTGTCATCTGATACACACATGGCTGTAATAGGCTTATTGTGACCCTGAAAAAAGCAAAATGAATGTGTTTCAATGTAAAGATATATTCAAAACATTTTTCAAGAATACTTAAATGATTGTGCAATGTCCAAACTCTAACTTTCATTATCCTGGCAAGTGCCCACGCTTAACTGATTGTGCTTTATAAAAACTCTAACTTCCCATATTCTTATCAAATGTCCACACTTAACTGACTGTACTATATCAAAACTCTAACTTCCATTATCCAGAGCAAACAAGCCCACAAGAAAAATTTAATATTTATTCTTCATGCTTCAGTAGTGAAAGGTAACTAAAATTTTGGGAGACCTTTTTGTTGGATGTTAGAAACCAGAATCTCATACATCCAACATCTGTATCTCCTTTATTCCAGCAAAACTGACCATTCATACAGCCAACATCTGTATCTCAGTTTTTCCAGCAAAACTGACCATTCATATTCCTTACAACAACTGGTATTTAACCAGCTCCTTTTTTTTCTCCAACTCAAGTGGAAACATTAAAAATGTACATAGTAAATGACATGCATCAGGCACATTTGAAAAGATAACCTGGCAATGAAATGTACTAATTAATTATCAATCTTTGTTGTAAATGCAATGTATACTGGAATTATAATTCAAGTGACATTACTGTAAATTATAGTCCAAATTCAAACATTTTGAATTTCTAATTTGTTCCTACTAATGAAATCACTAATTGTCTTCCTGGCTAATGAAAGCACTGATTATTATATGCTCATTTTTTCCCCCATTAACTTTACACTGTCAGAATCGTGCAGTATTACCCGACACTGAACCCATGCGCCAGTACACATATAGCATTCACGTGCATAAAGGAACTACTTTCTATTGTAAACAAACAATGGATGCAGACGCCAGCACTTCTGATTTGTAAACAAATCATGTGCACTCACATAAGAGGCGCTTTACCTTGTGGTTGTTTAAATTTGTTTCTGAATGAACTAAAACAGATGTTTCATGGACTGCCACACACCAGCTGCTTTGGCATATTCCACATTGATACAATGTTTCGGATTTAGGCTAGCTACAGTATACAACAGACGCAAGAACAGATCTTTACAAGTAACATACAAGTGACAAGTCATATACTGTCTTCTTTAGCTGGTGATAAGAATGGCAAAAAAAATATACTTACAGTTTTACATCCTGAATTTCCTCAAAATGTACTTTCTTAGTTCTGCAAATCCGAATTACATGAGCCATGTCATAGGTTCTCAATCTTGATTACACATTTCGAAACTGTACTGTAATTTCAATGATAAGTGCAATTACATCCTCCTTTTTGCACTCAAAATGAAATGAGCATTAAATTCCATAGCATCTTTTTGATAACTGCAATTGAAAGACTTCATATTTTTCCCACATTATGATTTCAAACATTCAATGACAGAAACAGAAACACATTTGCAGATGTCAACACGCTTCTCCCTAGCTTCTTCAATCCCATGTATTTCATGTGGAATTGTCACATACAAATCCAGTCCATAATTACAAAATTTCGTAGAACTGAAACAAATACCAAAATCTATTCATTCCAGATCAAATGGAAAAGTTGTTGCAATGCACATTCATTCCCAATATGACTCCAAATTTCAATTTTAAGTAGACATGCCATTTTCTTTCGAAAGTTATGTCAAGCACGCGACTAAGTTCAAATTTATCTGGGCAGAGTTATACGTGCATTAATAATGTTGTTGTGTAATGGCGAATACACGCTTGTGTATTTACTTTCTTGTAGTGTATTTTGTTTATATAATTAAGCCTTAGGAAGAATAAAAAATGAGCATATAATAAAAAGGTTAATGCATTTGTATGGGAAAATATGAACTCATTTTGTCGGATGGATATACTGCGCTCCCAAGGTCGTGCAATATTCCATCCATAAAACTCGTTCATATTTTCCCATACAAATGCAGTAACCTATAATTATCAAACTGGCAAATGAAAATGATGTCTCACTGGCTAATGAAAGAGTTAATTATCTCAATGACTAATGAAAGTGTTGTCTCTCTGACTAATGAAAGCACTAATTGTCCCACTGACTAATGAAAATGTTAATTGTCTCAATGACTAATGAAACCATCTGTATAATTTTAACTTCATATTAAAATTTGCTGTTTTACTAAAATAATATTTTGTTGTGAAACTCTTTTGACTTATGATTATTTACAGTGAAATCTGTTTTTGTGGATATCTCCATATAAAAAACTATTTTAGGAAACCAACATCTGTCCCTTCCTAGAATACATTTTTTCTCACCTTTACACCTGCCAACAAGGTGAACATTTTGTTATCCCGTCAGTGTTCATGCTATAGTAGCTTTTAATGGTATCTGCTGCTGGAGCAAAAAATATATCAATACAAATGTCCTGAATGGTTCAAATGGGCTCCTTTAATAATTTCACACAATCCTTCCTGATTACAAGAATAGTAATCTTTCAACTAAACATCATAGGTCATGACACTCATAATGTAAATATATGGCTTAAAGTTGGAATAACCCTAGTGGGATGAGCACTCTTGACTGGTCCTATGCCACGAACATCATAACTTATAAATATCAGGTTGCCTATAAATAAAAAAACCCAGCCAAAACAGCCAACTGTTGTAAATCAGACAATGTTGAAGACAAGTTAATGAAAGGGTACATGAGCAAAGGTCAGCCTATATGCTGGAGCCTGCAGGGTAAATCCACTTTACAACATAGCAGCAATTTTTACAGGAGCACCTTAACCTTTTCAGAGCAAGTTAACTGCACAATGTTTGCCTTAACGGTGTTAAAAAAATACCTATTATGAAGCCCACATAAAAAGAATTCATTTTAGACATTTTAACGCAGTTTCAAGTACTAGTTTGGATGCCATCTGGAAATAACTTTAGACAAGTTTTATTGTACTGTAACTAGACACTAATCTCCCCACTGACTCCACTCACCTTAATTACCCTAAGAGGTCTGGATGGGTTATTCACATCTAGGTAGCTGATGTAGCCAGACAGTGACACAGTCAACAGGTGGTTTCCTTGCCATAAACAACCTAACTGCATGTTGTCAACTGTATTGCCAAATGCAAACTCGCTGTAAAATAATAATAAGATGTCGTTAGCAATTTGCACAATTTTGAAACTTAGTTATCAGGAAGAAGTGCTCAGCTGATGGGGCTCTTCTTTCTTTTGAAATGCGACCATCACCAGAGACTGCTTTTTATAAGAATTGTGCTGAAAGTATTAACATCCTTGTTTTTAAAGATTCATAATACTAAAAGAAAGTACTGAAATTTAAAGCACTAAGTCAGCAATGCCTACCACTATAAAACTATCCTAATTTTAGAACCATAAGATAAAGGAACAAGAAACAATAGTAGGCCAGGGATTGCTCAGAGTTTCTCAGTTTTCTATTAATGTCCATAGCCGATGGCACAACAGCATAATTTGTCCAGTGTTAAATGGACAATGTGCTTTGTCTCAACATTTATCAAAATCTCTTCAGTTATTAAAGACAAAGTTTGGTAAAATTTTCCACTTTCATTGATGGGCTAGCATTAGTTATACAATTCCAAAATTAGTCAAATTAAGTTGAGCATTCATTTAATGCTTTTCTTTTATTATTAAAGATGGTCATATCGGATATCAGCTGTTGCTCTAAAAACTTTTCTATTTTTAGAAAGGTGGCCATATCTGATAGCATATCAGCAACATTTGTATAAATATGAAAGGACTTCATACTTTCTGTCAAATATGATCAAATTGCTTTCAGCATTTTTGTTGAGGAAGTCACTGAAAAGTATTTTTTTCCTTTGTTTTTAGTTATGATGGCACTGATTGTATAAGTTTGAAAGCCCTTAATGCCAGGATGCTTTGTGTCAAATTTTGACAATCTCTTTTGAACGGTTTTTGAGAAGTCATTGAAAGTTTTGTCCAGTTTTAGTGTGATTGTGTAATTTATAGTTTATAGTGATGTCTAACACCAGGGCATCATGCCACAGACATGTAGCATCATGTCCTACTCAGTCAATTTATCCTGACACCAGACCGACCAGTCCTAACACTAACCTCTTCATGCTGAGCACCAAGTGAGGCAGCTGCTAGTACCATTTGTGCAAGTCTTTGTATGACTCGGCCTGGGTTTGAACCTGCGACCTACCATTTTTAGTAAGAGATCTGTAATTGATGGCAGATCAGCATCATTACAAGATTTTCTAGCCTGGATGCATTCCATCACGTTTGTCTAATTCTATTCTGCAGTTTTTGAAAAGATGTTTAAAGGTTTTAAAGATTTTAGTTATAGTGGCTATATTTGATGGTGGATCAGACTCATCGTTATAAAATTAAATGGCATTTGTGCCTGTATGTTTCTGTCATGTTTTGTCTAATTCTAATTGGTGATGGCAGATACGACTCATCATGGCGGATCACTCATTTGTATAAAATTAAATGACATTTGTGCCTGTATGTTTCTGTCAAGTTTTGTCTAATTCTATTTGGTGGTTATGAAGAAGTCATTTAAAACATTTTCTATTTTTAGTAATAGTGGCCATATTTGAAAGCAGATCAACACCATTTGTAAAACCTGTAAAGGTCTCTCTTCCAAGAAGAGTTCATTATATTTTATTAAGTGCTTTGGAGAAGTTGTTCAAAGGTTGCTTTAACTATTTTTAATAATTGTGGCTATTTTTAATGGCAGATTGCCATCACTGATACAGTTTGAACACCTGTCATGCCAGGATGCTTTCCATTAAAACTGGTCAAATTCTATGGAGCCATTTTGGAAAAGTCATATTAAGGCTTTTCTATTTTTAGTAGCAGTGGCTATATTTAATGGCAAATCAACATCAGTTGCATCAATCTAAAGATCTTCATGCCAGAATGTTTCTGTCAATTCTGGTAAAATTCTTTTCAACAGTTCTGGAGCAAAAGTCATTTAAAGGATTTTCTGTTTCAGAAATGGTTGCATCATGGGTATAAATCTGAAGGTTACTAATGCCAGGTCAAATGGTGCTCAGCAGTTTTGGAGAGGTAAAATTCTTTGTCACACTCAAAAAGATCAAACACCTTTCAGTTGACATCTGGTCAATCCACGTAAAGTTGCCCGAGTCCTTTTGTTCCAGGCAACCTTCAACTTATCATAGAGATTGTCTGCAATGGCTTGGCCAAGGAATTCAGAAGTATAAAACCCTGTGACAACCTAGCCATCCTCCCAAAATCTCACATGAATATCGATCTTTTTAGCCTCGGTGCAACATATGAACAAGTTCAAGCAACAACAAAAATTAAACAAAGAGAGCCAAAATTCCATCCATATTGCAGACGTTTTGGGCAAATCTTTACTTTCTATACTTTATTCAGGTCTTTTTCTCCCGATTTTCTATACTTTATCCAGGTCTTTTCCTCCCGACGTTCAAGACCTTATATGAACCCTGTCAAGGTATTGGAACATGCTGCACAATACATCAGGAAAATTTAATTTTTCAGACAATATTATACAGTATTTTAAACATTTTGTATTCACCTCACAACAGAAGATTTTTCCACATCCCATATTTTGGCTGTCTTATCTCCAGACACAGTGAGAAGCTGTCGTCCATCCTTGCTAAAACTCAGCTGCAATTACAAAGGTATGACTTGAATCAACCTGTCAATTAAGCTATCACACTGTAATATCAATTATTTTCATGTTTCTCAATTTTTATGGTTTTGTACATTTTTAAAAATATAAATTTTCATTCGTACTCTAATTTGTGGCTTGCATATTTGTAGGTACTTTATTTCATTAATTAATCTCCACATATACCCAAAATAAATACAAAAGATCAAAACAATGCTGAAAATAAATGACAGTCCCTTCAAGAGTTACAACAATGCTACTACCTGTAGGAGCCCAAATCAAACACCTGTTCAGATCAATCACTTACACTCAACATCAAAGGAACTGACACAGCCAACAGCCAATTGGTCATTAAAATACATGCGTGTGATCTCTTCCTTGAAACACAGTCAAAAACCACAATTTACTCTTTGAAGATTATGGTATTAACACAGTAGCTGACTAGTGATAAAATTCAACTTAGATCCCCATCTAAATGAAACATGTTGCCAGCTTTTCCCTTGCTCAGTGAAATTAGTAAGTAGTGTCAACATCTGATGTATTTAGAACCCATCAGAGTGTGAATATGCTAACTAAACTACATAACAATGTAATCAATCCTTTGTTTGAACCAGTCTCATATATCAACTGATTTATAAGTTAGGTCCAATTAACAACATAAACCCTGGTCTAACAATGCATCACGTGCTGGCAGATCCGAGTCTATGATGTTTGTTCTACAGATTATTCCTGACAAACTGCATAGACCAAGGTATGCCAACAAAATATGCAAGAGCAGATCTGGTTCTTTGATTTAGAAAGGAGAACATATGGTAGAATGTATGACTTCCAAAAACTTCCACAAAAATCTGAACATGAATGACAACAACAATAACTGCCACCATGAGAAAAAGACTCTCATGGCATGCTAATCTTAGTTACATCAGGCAAAACAAAAACCAAAATATGCACAAAGTGCTGGTGCTGACAGAAAAATCAAAATAGGCAAATTTTCTATTAAAAAAAAACATGCTGGTATATTAACTCATCAAACCCTGGTGCCACATTTACGTGTCAGGAGGTAGTAGCCTACTGTCAAGGTCTGTAGCGTCAAGGTCATGTATGATGAACTAAAATGGGTGGAATCAGAGAAAGATAGACAGGTGTAGCTCTACAATGATATGAAATAATCTGGACATGCTAACTGCACTACAAAATACAGAGGGAAAAACCTCATTTTTTGGACCCAATTTTTTTCCACCCAAAATTCGCCCATGGTCGAAAGCAGATTTTGTGTCCGGATTTTAGACTTTTTGACCTCAGATCTAAGGCAGACCAGTCTGAACTGCACACAGACAGGTGATCCTTTGCAAAAAATAGGATAATGGGCATTTGGAATAAAGAGTGGTCTCGATACGAAAATGATGGGTCCATTCAGCAAAAAAAACAAAAAAAAGATTTCCAACTTCAACCCTTCTGCTCAAGCGCGAGTAAAATAGCCAATGAAAAATTAACAAGGCATCAGGTTAACAGGAAATCTCTTGGAAGTCAATGTATTAGGATGTATTCAGAAATAGCCCCCAAAATTGTTTCCTACTCGCATTTCAGGCAAAAATGACAAAAACCTCCAGGGTTTAATGAGTTGAAGTAAGTATTTTCTATGCAAAATAAGCTGGTATGTGAAAAACAAGTTAATTATCTATGCTTAATAGGTTGTTGTGTTCAAAATAAGTCAATTTTCTATATTAAATAGGCTGGTGCATTCAAAATAAGTCAATTTTCTATATTAAACAGGCTGGTGATTTCAAAATAAGCCAATTATCTATACTAAATAGGTTACAGCATTAAAAAAGTCTATTGTTATACTAAACAGGCTGGTGTGTTAAAATAAGTCCATTTTCTATGCTAATTGGGCTGGTGTGTTAAAATAAGTCCTTTTTCTATATTAAACAGGCTAATGCATTAAAAATAAGTAAATTTTCTGTACTAATTGGTGTTAAAGTTAATTTTCTATACTAAATAGGTTGGTGTGTTAAAATAAGTCAATTTTCTATACTAAATAGGCAGGTGTTTTAAAAAATAAGTCAATTTTCTATTTTAAATACACTGGTGTGTTAAAATAAGTCAATTTTCTATACTAAATAGGCCAGTGTGTTAAAAATAAGTCAACAGGTTGATAAGTGACAATATGATATAGTGGATCATGTATTTTCATAGGCACCGATTTGTGTGGGTACCAATTTTCATAGCTTATGAAACTGATACTTTGTCTGTATTTGAAATAATGGATTCGAGATCAGTATTGTTATTTCCAAGGAATTGTTCTTTGGAGATTTCAATTCACATACATGCCAACCCCTGGTGAGGGAAAAGTGTAATCCAAGTAGACAAAAAGAGTAATCCGAGCAGAAAAAGAGTAATCCATATATAACATGGCAAAATTCAGTGAGCATATGTACAAAATGACTTATCTACCCCTCTGGTCTTTTAACATCAATTACTGCTTCAAGCTTCCATATGTAGCACTATTAGCCTTAAAACACAACAGACTCACATACTGCATTTCAAAACACTTTGTACCAGCTGAGACTATGAATGTTTTGCACACCCACAGAGCACTCAGTTCTGGGTTACTGAACCTGGATCTGAATTCAATTTTATTTTTGTTAACAATATCGAACAATCTCTCACAGCATTAGAATGGTAAAGAACCAATATTCCTTTCATAACCTGACAAAGAAGAGAAAATTTATATCTTCAGTTATTGGGTCTTTTAACTTGGAAATAAGGTGCCATTGCACATCAACTCTGTTTGCATGAAGTACATTGTCGGGTAGAATACCAACTTGATACTTCAGGAGTTCTCCTTCTAATTTATCGGCAGCCTTCCTGCAGCAAGGTGCATCATATGACAGAGACAACCTGCTATATACAATGATGGAGACATTTTTCAAAATATATAATGCAACTCCTTTATGAATTTCAATCATCACTGATACAGTATTAGCTGAAAACCCCATACAGTTCTGCCAACTTATGTTTATTCGAAGCATTATCAAGCAAAGCAAAAATGTTTTCTCCAGTGGAATCTACTGTTAAATTTGGTAATGAGATAAGAGCATGCTAACTTTGATCTTTTCGCTGTCAAAGTCTCTTACACAGACTGAGTACAACTTTTTGTCATCATAATCACTACCCCTGTCTGTGGCAATACTAAATGGCCCAATTTTCATGCCTTCTGCAATTTTAAGTGAAGTATTTTCTGCTAAACACCAAACAATATTGGATGGTTTTGTTTTTGCACATGCATATATTCTCCAATTTTGGAATCAGAAAACAGCCATTTGAACAAAGGACCAACGTTGTCTTTAACCGCTAAAGGTAGTCTGTGTTCTATTAAGAACTCAGTAAATAACGCCTCTGCATTTATAAAATTCGTGTCCACAATTGAGTTCTGGCCATTTTTCAAAGGCTGTGATTGCATCAAAATCATTAGTGAGGATGAAAGTGACTGCTAAATTCAGTCTTTCAAAAACACCTTTGAAGCTACGCCGCTCTCATTCTCAAGTCGGTGTCGTTTGATATAACACAGTCAAAAAATTTAATACTACACCTGAAATGGACGTGACGCTACCCTAGAATGGAACGCTGTATTATGAAATTCATGTATTCATCTTTGAATTGTTTTTTTGTCTTTTTCTAATCCATCTGTGAAATTATTTGAAATTTTTTTTTGCTCTAACAACTGCATCGACTACAATATATCTGACAACTTTTAGCACCAAACACCTACAGACTGGTTCTGTACCAGATATGAATTAAAACAAAGAATCCATAAGCACAGATTAAAAATTAGAAAACCAGTCTGTTCTCTCCTGACTAAGCCATAGAGCTGCTATAAATAGAAACCAAGGGTCAAAAGTTTGAAAGTGAAACTAGCATGTTTCTTGGAAATAAGGCCGCTGCTATAAACAGAACATAATACTGTTAGGAAAGTACATGCAAGTGTCTGGACAAGCGTACTCTTATGTCGTAGTTACGTAGAAGCCGTCTCATCTAGAATACGGTCTGTGGGATTAATGGGATGTTAATAAAAATGAGAAAACAAATTAATTTTTTTGGGAGGAGGATATAGCGAAAACATGTAATCCAAATACGTTTATGCATAAGGCATAATTCAGTGGAAAAAAACATAATGATTATGCCAAAAGCGTAATGGTTGGCATGAATGAATTCATGGTTTTGAGCAAACACAAAATTCACAGGAAATTTCATTTTATTTTCTATAGTTTATACCAGGAATCTCCTTCATGTATATATACTGTTACAGTTAAATGCTTCATAAGCAGTTTAATTGGAGAGGCCTGACTTGACTGATCATTTACTTTCAAGTTTCAAAAAGAGTTTAAAATATCTCAAATTACTTATGAACACTTCTTTAATGATGATTAATTTTTAAAAGTATGAAAAATTAGCACATTGATAGCATACAACAAAATTATCTGAATTTACATTATCACATTACAAAATGAAACTGAAAAAAAAATCCTCAATCAAAAGCTACAGCTTTAAATTTATGCTGCTTTCAAATACTTACCCCATATATTCCACCTTTATGAGCAGGTGCTCCCAACTCTCCCTTACGATCAGCTGTTTTTCCGTCATAGATCAATGCCTTACAAATGGAAAGAAATTATTTGCAGACTAGTACAATAACATATGGAATACAGACACATTATTCCAGGTGATTTATCCCTAAAAGATCGAATATGGAGGCTGCTCTTTAAACCTATTTTGCATTCTTTCATACCTGAAAAATGTATATTCATTATTGTAGATTTCTTAAGCATTGTTTATAATTAACAAAATTTACAAGTATAACTCCCACAAAATTTGGTGCAGGTATTTCCTACCTCAGATATGCACCTGGAAATGACATCACAAAACATGTTGCTAACATTGAGATCACAGTCGAGAATTTTCAACAGGTTATAAACTGAACAGTGATTGTGGAAATTAAAGAAACTGAAACAGCTAATGCTGAAATCAATATGGTCATTGAAAAATCAAGAGAAAAATGGAAACAAATGACAATAAATACTGGAATTAAATATGAAATTACTGTGAACTAAAACACATAATGTGCGATCTCTGTTTATTTTCTAACTTTTATATTGTATGAGCCACACTGAGAAAATAAGTATTTCAGATCTCTATTTTTAGTAAAAAAATTATCAACAATAACTCTTCAATATAAACTACACATCATCTGCTGCTCTTATTTCTCCATCTATAAAGCAAGGTCTAAGGAACATATGTATGCAGTTCAAACATCTATACCCATGAAAGAGAATGACTTGTTCTTCTCTTCTGAATTTTTTGCCCTTCCCACTCTCTTACTCACTTGCTCTCTTATTTTATCATGATGATTGCATAATGATTTATAAATTCTTTTCGCATAGTTCAGGATGATTTCTGGTTTTAATCACTAGAAATATACTTTGATCACTAATTATATGCTTTGAGATCACTAATAATACGATCTGATCACTAGTAATGTTTTGAGATCAATAGTAATGTTTTGAGATCAACAGTAATATGCATATCTGCCAACCTTTCAGGCTCACAATTAGTGAAAATAGGGATAAAAAGTCGTGAATTTGGACACGAATTAGTAAAAAATACCATGACAATAACTCCAACCACTCTGACCGTCAATACTAAACTATATCAAGATCGCAATAAAAAACTAAAACACTATATATATGCAGAAATATATCTGCATTTCTATTTATTATGGTATTCATAAACTTCACTTGTTCTTGTGGCTATTTATCAAGACATGATACTGTGGCAGACTTGAACTTCCTCAACTGCTTGATCATAAATATGTTTTCTAATCAGTTCAGACTTCTTGCCTGCTGGTTGATCTTGGTGACTAAAACTGCTGACAAATTTTCTGCAGCCCTAAAGGCCCTAAAGTCTGTCTTATTTTTCCGCACTGAAGGTTTTGGATTTTCTACTTTATCTGATTGCACATCTGTATCATTTGTCCAGTATTGCAATGCCCCTATGCCACGATGCTTTGATCACTAGTCAGTAGGTTATTGCAAAGCCACTATGCCACGATGCTTTGATCACTAGTCAGTAGGGTATTGCAGAATGCTTTGATCCCTAGTCAGTAGGGTATTGCAATACCCTTATGCCAGGATGCTTTGAACACTAGCCAGTAGGGTATTGCAATACCCCTATGCCAGGATGCTTTGATCACAAATAATATAGTAAAAATCTTAGTCAGTAAATAGACATGATTTTAGTCTTCCATAAAAAAAACCTGAAAAATTTTTAAGGGGTGGTTGGGTGTCCTCTCTTAATGGGATCTTGAGGGGCAGCACTTTGATCTGGGGGTATGGGAGGGCTGAAGGCCCTCAGCCAAAAATGCATTTTACACTCATAAAAAAACTGCTTCTGGTGCAACTTATGATCATAAAATAAACCAAAATAATCATTTGAAAAACTTATAAACTTATCAAAAATGTTCAACTTGACTTCAATAATTTCAGAATATCTATAGTCACATGAATTGTTCTCCAATACTATTGATGCTGAAGTTATTTCATGTGCATGTCAGTGGTCACATCGTAATTAAGTCACAATAATTTGTCAATTTTTTGCAGCAAATATATTATACTTCTCTCTTTTTATAACAAATCTGTAAAATAAACACCCAAGGACATCAACTATATACAAATAATCCCATACATTCACTTGTCTTTTTCTCCAATGGACACAACATGTTGATATGCCAGTCGAGCTCTTTTTGCGGCTTTGGCAAAGATTTCTTTAGCCTTTTCTTTGTCATCACTGACTTTTTTTGCTCAATGTGCAGTCATTTCTTTCCTTCTCAATGAGAGCCTTTTTTCTTTCAAGCTGGTGCTTGTGCTGGAGACACCCAGTGCACATATTCTGACAGAGGGCTACATCTGTTCTCTCATGCAAGAAATCTTTCTTCTTATAGTAATTAACTGCACTTTTTTAAAATGCCTTCTGAGCTATGATTTTTCCATATGTGGCTTCTTTTGTAAGTGCTATTCCAAACTCTTCAAACTGCAATTACCGATATAAAGATCTCTCTTGCAGAGGTCACAAAATGCCAATCCTCTAGCATTCAGTTTTCTTATAAACTGACCAACTAAATTTCCGTCAACTTTTTGCTCCAGCCATTCCCATTTCCATACATTTTTTTAAAACCCATATCTCAACTTTTTGTGTCATGCTCTCTCTCAACAACTCGGGGCACCATATTTTGCAAGTATGCTTCTTCTTTCCATTGCCATCAGTTTCCATTAACGAAGATTCATTGGATGAATTTAAACCTTTGACTAATCAGAATACTCTTTACCAGAGTCGTGTGCTAATATATGGAACAAATAATTTACAAGGGTCATTGCGGAATGGGACCAGACAAACTGTTTTTTAAAAAATGGATCGAAGATGATATAAAAATCAGACTATATCAAGAAAAATCAGATTCAAGTCAGAAGAAAACAGAATTCCGCTTTAAATGGAGAAAAATCATGTCTGAGTAAGGTATGGCAAGGCCAGAATGCTTTGATCACTGATCAGTAGGGTATTGCACAGCCTGTATGCCAGGATGCTTTGATCACTGATCAGTAGGGTATTGCAAAGCCTGTATGCCAAGATGCTTTGATCACTAGTCAGTAGGGTATTGCAAAGCCTGTATGCCAGGATGCTTTGATCACTGATCAGTAGGGTATTACAAGACCCTTATGCCAGGATGCTTTGATCACTAGTATTATAAGGGTCAGAAGGGTTGGCACAGCCCCAGTGATAGGATTCTTTGATCATTAGCCAGTAGGGTACTGCAAGGCCTGTAAGCCAGAATGCTTTGATCACTAGTCCGCAGGGTACTGCAAGAGCCCTATGACAGGATGCTTTTATCACTAGTAATATAGTAAAAATCATAACGAGTTCGGTATTGCAAGGCCCCTATTACAAGATGCTCTGATGCGAAATGCCTTATGCCTGGATGCTGTACAAGTGTGAAAGGCATTAGTGCCTGGATGCCATGCAAATGTGAAAGGCCTTTATGTCTGGTTACTGTACAAGTGTGAAAGTCATTTATGCCTGGATGCTGTACAAATGTGAAAAGGCCTTTATGCATGAATCTGTACAAATGTGAAAGGCTTTGTGCCTGGATGCTATGCAAATGTGAAAGGCCTTTATGTCTGGTTGCTGTACAAGTGTGAAAGGCATTTATACCTGGATGCTGTACAAATGTGAAAAGGCCTCTATGCCTGAGTCTTTACAAATGTGAAAGGATTTTTATGTCTGGATGCTGTACAAGTGTGAAAGGCCATATGCCTGGATGCTCTGTGCCCAGTTTTTATGCTCTCCAGCTGTAAAATTAAAGTCACATCAGCTAAACATAATCCTGATGAAAATTGTTTTTCATAGTTACTGAAATGATTAATTTTGCCCAATGTTTTGAGGTGAAAGGTGGGTTTTTTATTTATCATTACCTTTGACAAACTTGTGACTAACTTT
This sequence comes from Sinohyriopsis cumingii, assembly GCA_028554795.2. Lineage (NCBI taxonomy): Eukaryota > Metazoa > Mollusca > Bivalvia > Unionida > Unionidae > Sinohyriopsis > Sinohyriopsis cumingii. Next base: position 18,197,677 of record CM068830.1, read on the forward strand.
ATGTTGGAAACTGCTTCATGACAAAGTGGGGAACATGTCAGCTGTTGTTTAATGCCACCTACTGAAAACACTTCAGTTAATCCGCATGATGGTTATGGTAACCAAAGCCTTTTCATTGCCAGGTGGATGATAACTCAGTCACTAGCTTTTATTCCAGGTAAAGCATACTTTAGTTTACAGTTCAACATCTATTTTTATTTTTGTTAACTTTAAGAAAACTGTTCTGCATTACTTAAACATAAAATTTTTGAAAATACGGTGCCTGAAAAACTGGAGGGACTGGCTATTTGGGAAATTATGTATTGCATGCAATACAACTACCAAATTTCATGAAATTTCACACTACAGTTCAGGCAGAGCAACAGTGTTGATGAGACAGATTGAGGGTATCACAGTCCTACATGGAGATCTGACAGACACTGATAAAAGTTCACATTTTGGTGAACTTTGGAATTCAGAGTCCTCTTATTTGTAGTACCCTATCACACATGAAATATTTGTGTCAGGAAGAGTTACCATTATTAACAATACATTCTGAATGATGTTTGGTTTTCAGAAATTTTAAAGCTGTGATTTGAATGGTGAACTGCAAGGTCAACAGAACATAATCTGTTATGTGTCCATCAGATCTCCCCATAGCACTGAGTGAGACCTGTTTGAGCGGATGTGTGGTCAAACAACAACATAAACATTTATTTCTCCTTACCTTTCCATCAGCACCTCCTGAGATGAAAATCTCTCCATCAGGGGAGAACCTTACAGCATTCACAAAGTTGGAATGGTCCTGAAAAGATGATGAAAACTTAACTAAAACTACAGCATGTTTATAAATTATGAATACCTAACCACAGTACCTGAGAAACTGACATCAATGCAAACTGAACTGGGTGGAGGGAGGGATAAATGTAAACAGTATGCCCAGAAACAAACAGAATGGATGGACAAATGTAAACAGTATGCCCCAACCCAACAAAATGGACGGACAAATGTAAATAGTTTGCCCCAACCCAACAGAATTGATGGACAAATGTAAACAGTATGCCCCAACCCAACAAAATGGATGGACAAATATAAACAGTATGCCCCAACCAAACAGAATGGAGTGACAAATGTAAACAGCATGCCCCAACCAAACAAAAATGGATGGACAAATGTAAACAGTATGCCCCAACCTAACAGAATGGACAGACAAATGTAAAGAGTATGCCCCAACCCAAGAGAATGGATGGACAAATGTAAACAGTATGCCCCAACCAAACAAAATGGATGGACAAATGTAAATAGTTTGCCTGAACCTCAACATAGAGGAATGGACTTACAAATATATAAAAAAATGTAACAATCCAACATTAAGAGATGGATGGGAAATGTCAAATACACCACTCCCTCTATAACTTATGCCTCAATAACTCACAAATCCACTTATATCGAGGGGTCAAGCACTGAGCCCAAGTTTTAAAACTAGAAAATACAATAAAAAAATTAGCCCTATTTGTTGAACTTGAAAGAAAACCACAATCAAAATTGGTAATTGAAACTTGAAGTATCGGTTGTTTTATCATCAAAAATGGCAGATTAGACCAGGAAATTTTAGTCAACATTATGAAATTATCAACTTGTAATAAGTAATATATTTTATTAAATGTTCTTCCCAAATGACCGTCTTAGTACACTGTAAACAACAATATTCAACAAAATTTTAATAAATGAAAATTTTACTTATACCTGCTGGAGGCATTACTTTAATAAATAAATATAAATTAAATAATTTTTTATCACAATTGAAATTTGTGTTTTACTTCTATATTTTAGTTCAGTCAAAGTATAATCATCATAAATGCAATGTGCACTCTTGTATTCAAGCATAAAATTAAAATGCGTTAATTGACAGTAACAGCTATGTCTGCGAACATTACGCTGAGAACTTAATTGAGTGCCAACTGTCTTTTGATATCTGACTTATGGAAATATTTGTTGAATGATTGTACTGAATTAAAAACTGACCTTCTTGGTATTATCATGTTGATTGCATCTTTTGTATCAAATAAAGGAGGTGAAAGAAAAGTTAAAAGGCATGCAAATCCAACATGTGTAAGATATAGCAGCCCTTGTTGTAAATCAGTTGAACTTATTACGATGGATGAATCGAAAACATATTAGTGTGTACATAATATTATTAAACTACCTTCATTCATATATGTGATAAATGAGTGTCAGTGCTAGCAATGGTCAAAGTCACAAAAGGTGATAAACTGCACGGTGGCAATCGAGTATTCGAAAACAATGTATCTGGCAAGAAAATCATTCAAGGTTTATAGTAGTCAAATGAATAACAATGTAAAGTGTTTGACAGCCATTACAGACCTGCCAACCATAACAAGATCATCTCTGTAAGGCAGCCAATTTGTTTCTTGTAAATTTGACCAGTTTTCAGTAAGGTGTAACAAAATATCATGTACTGCTATTGTCAAGTTGAAAAACATGTATTTAAAAAGTATGGTATTCCAAACTGATGCGTCGACGGTAAGCAGTATGTTCATCTGAAATGTTTGTAAAGTACACCTATATGTAATTAACCTCTAGTACAGTTGCACAAACTTCAGTTCCAATCCCTATGCAACTAAATGGCTTCTTGCTACCTCTTAACTTGATGTAATTACTGGATTTTGTTTCCTCATTTCTCATGATGGCAATTGTGTCTCCCACTGTGTGACAAGCTCAAATCAACATGCAATGTCTAATAAACGTAATTATGTCCACTAAACGTAATTATGTCCTTTCTGGGTTTTATTCAGAATAATCTCAATAATCCATTTTATTCTTCTGTACTGATTATTAAAACTTTTTTAAGAGGCTTATTTTTGTTGTTGTCTTTACCATGTTTTGGCAGATGGATGCCATTTTAAAAAAAGGTCTTTAATGAATAATTTGATCATGCAGATGCTTCACATGGAAAAATATGTGCAGTTTAAAGTGTCTGAGATACAAGTGTAAAGTTAGTCTCATTCTCTGACCGATTCCACTAAAGCTAATGTGACACCCAGGTCCAAATCAAACATGGATAAGCCAATTATTATGATTTTTACTGCAACAATGATATTTCCAGTTTTTCCTTTTATTGCAAAAATCCATATTTTAAGGGTAATTTTCGTAAGACTTATGGCAAAATCGTAAAGGTTGGCAGGTGTGCCATAAGTGTACATATTTTCAAGGTTAGAGTCACACCTACGGCAAGGAAGATTTTACTTTCAGGTTGAAATAATAATAAAAGAGATTAAATTTATACACATACACACTTTGCTGGTAGATACTGAGTGTACACAAAAGTTAAATGGGAGCAAGATCAGGAAGAGAAAATTCCATGGTATGGCTCATTTCAAGTTAACTAGATATTAAAACTTGAGCTACTTCAGCACATGATAGAACTTTTATTGCAATAATTTAAGCGACCAGAGAAAATAAGATACTACAGTGCAGACCACAAAGTTAATGTGGAATAACTGTCTTAGCAAATAATCTCATTTTTATAGCACCAGTGGTGGATCATGTATTATTAGTTTCCTTTGTCACTCTAAAATGTGTGTACCCCAAATTTTGAGGGTTGGAGGCCAGTGTCCCCTGCCTTTGGAATCCTGTGTGCAAAACTGATATATATACATACAATACTACTACTACTACTACTAATAATAATAATAATAAGAAGAAGAAGAATGATAACTGGTATTCAGTGAATTGTATTTGTTCAAGAATCAGGTTTGAATGGTGAACCACCATTCAGAGAATACATATGTTAAATGACCAGTATGGTCTTTTCTTACAAGTGGCTGCTAAATAGAGGTTTTATGACAGAAATTATATATTAAATGTTTATCCACATAGTGTTACTTGTTATATTATATGGCCTTTTCCTACAAGTGGCTGCTAAATAGAGGCTTTATGACAGAAATTATATATTAAATGTTTATCAACATAGTGTTACTTGTTATATTAGCATGCTATTTTTTTAAAAACCTTTTTCTGGGGGAAGAACTCTGCACAACACCAAACCAAGCATTAACATCACAGGCTACTTCCCTTGCTCTATTCTAACAAGAACTCTGGGTCAACAGGATACCATCTGTTGAAATTTCTTCCATTGTATATGTTATCCAAGAACAAATGTCTCGAGGTTTCATCAGCCTTTGTATTTCTTTCCATCCATATCTGATAGCACATCAGCATCATTGCTTGTAAGGCCTTATGCCATGATTTGCATTAAAGATGGTCACATTATGCACAGCAGTTCTTGTTTTTAAGATAAAGTTGTGAAAATGTTGTTTTCCTTTATTAAAGACATCTATATGTGGAAAAAACAGAAACATCTGTATAAATCTAAAATGTTCAAGTCAGCAGAAGTTCAACCAAATTTGTTCAAAGTCTGCTCAGTGATTTTTTAAAACTAGTTGTTACAAGTTTTTTTTCTATCTTTAGTAATTTTAAAATCCCTTCAAGGCAGAATGCTTTCTGTAAAATCTGGTCAAATTCAGTTGAGTACTTGTTGAAAGAAATATCCGATTCTCTATTTTATATAATGGCTGCCATATTTATAGTGGAGTGGCATCATCTGCATTGGAAAGCCCTAATTACCAGAATGTTTTCTGTCAAATTGAGTCAATTTTTGTATAGCAGTCTAGGAGAAGAAGTCACATGAAGGTTTTGTGTTTAGTAATGGTGGCCATATGTGGATTGGCATGATTTAAAAAATATTTAAAGGCAAAAAAGATTCTGTTTATTTTCAGTCATGGTGTCCACACATGATGGTATATTGGTATAATTTCAATAAAAATTTAAAGGCATTTAGCCAGGATGCTTTTCATCAAATTTGTCAGAGTAGACTTTCGTCTTTTGACCTAGACAGCTTTTAGTATGAACTTTATTAATGACATTTATATCTGACAGCAAATTGGTATCATTTGAACAACAATAATTTTTTAGAAATTGTAAAAAGCAATTGTGAGTGGATGAAGCATGACTGATGAACAAAAGACTATACTATAAGCAAACATTGCCCTACAACACAAAGAAAAGAATGAGCAGAAATTCTCCAATATACTTTACAAAACATGGCAGTCACATTACATTATTTACATTAAGAGTCTTGGAAAATTTGAATGGTGGACCCTCAAGGAAAACAAGAGACTGATCTTCACTGGCTGTTACAATCCGAAATGGACGCTGTGTTCTGAAATCCACAGAATTGATGGACTTGGAGTGACCTGTAATCTCTCCAACTGAATTGCCTGAATCAGCAGTGAAAACATGGCCAAACCTTGAAAAAACATAAAACGACTTTGAAAAGGAATTTCTAAAGTTAATGCTAAATGAGTTCTATAACACAAATACTATGAAATACTTTGAAAAGAAAACAATTTATTATCAGTCACTAGACTATTTTGTTTTAATGAAACCTTCCTCAGAGACTATATGAAAAATACAATAACATTACCTCTTCCATTTTATTTTTCTTGAGGGTGTGTGTGTGTGTGTGTGTGTGTGTGTGCATATGTGTGTGTGATTTGGATTTTAAACATAGCTTTTCTTGAGATAATATGAAAACATAAAAAAGATATCAAAATTTAATGATCATTACTGATTCATGTATTAAATTTTTCAAAGACTCACAAATCAATGAAAACGCTTGTACACAGTTTACACAACAACATAAATGTCTTAAAAGGTTGATCTTCAGAAATAAAAGGATTATGCAATTCATGTAGGAAATTAATGAAATCCAAAATCCAGACTTTTTCAACTCTATCCCCAAAATATTTCATAAAATGGTTACAGTATCTTTCATTTATGTCAGCAGTGAAAACTAAGAAATATATTTTATGTCATTATTTCTCCTGTAGTTAAAAATAAACATCTTTACATAAATAACAAATCTACTTAACATCACTATTTCTTCTGTTGCTAACTTCTATAAACAAGAAATATATTTTATACCACTATTTCTTCCATTGTTAACACCTATACAAACAAGAAATTAAACCTTATAGTATGCATGCTTTATAAATAAGAAAGATGACAACATAATAATAATAATAATAATAATAATAATATAGGAGTCTGCATCAAAACATCCTCACACATTTTTCAGTTATCAATAATACCCTTCCTACATTACACTTATATACATATGTAGCTCCACCCCACCCCCACCCACCCCACAGCTCCCCAACAAGGACAAGGATCCATATTCCAAAACTGTTGTGTACAGTACATGCATCATGGATTACATAAAATCCACATTCCACATTCCCATGATGGACCTTAATATGCACAATACATGCATCATGGATTACATAAAATCCACATTCCCATGATGGACCTTAATATGTACAGTACATGTACCATGGATTACATAAAATCCACATTCCCATGATGGACCTTAATATGTACAGTACATGTACCATGGATTACATAAAATCCACATTCCCATGATGGACCTTAATATGCACAATACATGCATCATGGATTACATAAAATCCACATTCCCATGATGGACCTTAATATGTACAGTACATGTACCATGGATTACATAAAATCCACATTCCCATGATGGACCTTAATATGCACAATACATGCATCATGGATTACATAAAATCCACATTCCCATGATGGACCTTAATGTGTACAGTACATGCATCATGGATTACATAAAATCCACATTCCCATGATGGACCTTAATGTGTACAGTACATGCATCATGGATTACATAAAATCCACATTCCCATGATGGACCTTAATATGTACAGTACATGCATCATGGATTACATAAAATCCACATTCCCATGATGGACCTTAATATGTACAGTACATGCATCATGGATTACATAAAATCCACATTCCCATGATGGACCTTAATGTGTACAGTACATGCATCATGGATTACATAAAATCCACATTCCTATTATTGGGCTAAATTTAGTTATTTCAGGTGCTATGGTATTTATATTAGTTTTAGAAGAGAAGATGTATTTGTGTATAAATTTTCTAAATTCTCTACATAAATTTAATAACAGTATGTCTATGATAGAGGAGTAACTCTACAGTCACTGTTAGATTTAGAGGCAGATATTTAAGGTCAATACTAGGTTACCAGCAGCTATTCAAATGCTATGGTGTCAAGTTACAGTCCTGAGAAATTGAAACAAAGGAGTCAGTAGGACAGTTGGAAAATGTGTTTGTAAAGCTAATTAAAATCAATTACAGCAAGTTTGCCTTAATACTTAAACATTAAAATTAGTGACCAGCTGAAGGGAAATTTGAATCTATCTTAGTAGGTATAAAGAACTTAAAATAGAGTTGGGTAGTTTAATTCTGAATTAATTTGTTCATAAGGATAAAGTTTACATGTATTTCCTAATCATTACAATATTTTTGGAAATTCTAACATGTAGTATCAGTGGGAAAAGAGTGTGTATGGAGAGTTCATATATGGCTTTATCTGGATTAAATAATTTAGATTCTGTGCATTTTGATATGTAGATTAGAGTTAGATAAAGGGTATGCACCTAATTCAATCAGACCAGAAGTTTAGTTTAGAATAGGTCTTCAGGGAATGTTTTCTCTGAAGTCTGCTAGGATTGTTTAAAAAGCCGGGTCAAACACAGTGCAGGGAGTCAGCATGAAGAACTAGAGGTAACAGAATTCCATTAAATGTAGAAAAGAAGAAACCCTCTTGCTTGTGACTAATTCCCCATAGCACAGTTACATCAAAAAGGCGCTACTACATTCCCATGATGGACCTAAATCTATTCATACTCTTTCAATTCTGAACCGGATGTAGAGGTCATCGTAGATTGCCCATGTTGCAAAATGTAAAGGATGGATTAAATTTCATTGCCACAGGTAAAAATGTGCAGCAATATGCTTATGTAATAGTACATGTCCTGAACATCACATGGAATGTACCTGTGTGGAGTGCATGTCCTGAACATCACATGGATTGTACCTGTGTGGAGTGCATGTCCTGAACATCACATGGAATGTACCTGTGTGGAGTACATGTCCTGAACATCACATGGATTGTACCTGTGCAGAGTACATGTCCTGAACATCACATGGATTGTACCTGTGCAGAGTGCTCTTTTAATGTTGTACACAACGCTGTTTAATATTCAAAGATTCTCCCACAAAAATGCATTCCCATACATGTATTGAGAAAGATAAGCATTATATTAAAAGCAAAGAATCCTGGGACTATTTAGGTCCTTCACAAAATATACAATGTTTAATGACTGCAATTTTAAGGAGAGAGAGATTCTGTTCCTAGAAGAAATAAAAGGAAAAGTAAACCACACAAGCATTAGCATGACTGATTCCATTATTAAAATAAAAAATGGAAGAAACGTGATTTATTTTTCTATTCCCCCAGTCACTTTTAAATTGTTTGCTAAACAAGTTACCACACAACAAAATATACAGTGATATCCAAAACACAGCCTCTATTAGTTAAGCCTCTGTTTAGTACTTGCAACCCAAATAAACATTTACCTGTAAAACAGGAAGCAGAAATGTGATTACTTTACCATAAACTACTGTTCTTATGCAGATTCTTTGAAGCATATGATGCTGCATTCTATAACCAGACCTGCTAGATCTATCCTCAGTGAGAAGTTACACCAATTTTAAGTCAGAAGTAAAACATATCAAGTTCTGGTAATTCATTTATGTGTTTCAACTTATACTATATAGCTCCTATTGTGACTGATACATGGGATTTTTCACAATTTATGAGAAACTTCTAGTCAAACTCCATTTTGAAGCATTCTTGTCCCTTCAATTTCTGGGATTGCTATCAATCCCTTCAATTTCTGGGACTGCTATCAACTGACACAAATGATCAGGATTTTGAGTGGGTTTTTTCGTGCAACAAATGGGAACACCTCCCACAACCTGCACTTGAAAGTTGAACATGAAGCACTTTCTTCAACATGCTGCTTCTTATTTTTCACAGCATTAAACCGATATCATCGGCAAAACATTTTTAACTACTCCAAAATGGAGGTGGAAAAGGTTTAGGCTTCAAAGGTTGTAAATCCCAATTTTTTTCCTGTTGATTTTTAACCAGTCATATTAATTCTAAGATCATCATGAATGTTGTCTCTCTGTTCAGTTTGATTATTCAATAATATTAACTCATTCAACTTTCATTCCATTAAATTTCTGAAGCTTTAAGTTCATCATATGCATTAATTATGATCAGATTTAACAATAGATAATAAAATAAGCAATTTGATAACCCAATTAATTATATAAATGTTGCTAAAATAGCAATTTACCTATTATTTATCCTGAATTAAGAGCACAATCAAAAAAAAAAATTTCTTCAAATTTTGTCAGTTGTTGTTGTTGTTGTGGGGTTTAATGCCATTTTTCAGCACACAATAGGCTATATATGGCAGCCAGTATTAATGGTGGAGGAAGAACCTGGGAAAACCACGGAAAGAACCACCGACCCATGAGAAGCTACTGGCATACTTTCTCACATACCCACATTGACTGAATCCGAGACTCGAACCGGTGCAGACAGAGGTATGATGTAACAGAGAATGCTTTAGACCACTCGGCCAAATTTTGTCAGTAGATAAATGCAAAGGTGAAGATAATTTCTGCGCAATCCATAAATGCATTATGTCAGATTGTCACTTCATGTTTCAGACATTGCAATAAAAGCTATGGGTAACATCAATTGGAAGTTATGGTGCACAATCTCTCTCTCATGCTTGCAAGTAATAGGCACAATTTATTCCACAGAAAGATGCAATCTTTTAAAAAAAAAAGATAGCCTGTAGTGTAATAGAGATTTTGCAAAAATGTCATCACATTGTGCTGTTGTATTAGACATATGCACTGCACTGAAAGACTGATGAGGAGAACAACAACTATACAATGCTGTCGGGCATTCCTGCACACCTAAGGTTTCCATCTCCAATACTGAAGCAAAGCACATATCGAATTCAACCAATTGACAAAAATAAAATAAAGTAATGCTTACCATCTGAAAAGAGGCAATTGTCACCAGAATGTTCTGTTCAAAATAATATTAATTTTGGACACAGGGGACACCACCCCCATGTTTTCCTGACTCACAATATGTCGGCTTATTCTGCACACAGCTTTGAAAAGATGTAATGTTTATCCATCAGGCTATAGAAATGAAATATATTACATTGGACTGTTTCTGTCAGCAGTTCAGTGGAGTAATTAGGTCAGGTTTATAGTTCGTTTTACAAAATTCAATGTAAAAATGCCAATAAATGGCAAGAGATATTAAGCAAACTAAACCGATCTTGTAAAAAGTTCAACATTTTATAAAACATAAGCTATTGTGTGGAAGAAAAACAACAATGAATAGAATGCAATGTTTACAATGCCCTGTTGATGCGGAAAAATTACTAAAGAATTTAGAAACAGACTATACGCCGGGAATTTCTTGAGAATTTATGTTCTAGCATCAAATTGACACGTTTGGTAGCAGTCGATATATTGTAAGTGTGGAACAACTTCTTGCAAAATTGGAAACTTGGATTAAAATGCAGTATTGTTTTAAGGTACATATTTCCATCTTTTATATAATGTATTTATCTGTATGATTCTAAAAGATGCATTGTAAGTCGGATTTTCTCGGTTACAGGTTCAAGAAGGTCAGGGAGTGGGTCTACATATTGCCATTTAGAAATCAAATTTTCATGTGCATTTCGAGTCTAAATGTGGGATATTTTTGTACTTTATGAATATCATTTTTCCTAATTAAAGTACGATCATTCTTCTTGATAAAAAATGGATTTTTGAACTAAAATAACACGTGATCCAATGTTTACAGAAATTACATATCGTTGCGCAGAATTACCCGACGCGCAGAATTGGCCGACATGGTGGTACATGATTTGTTTTATATACTGCTAGAAACCAAGTTTACACAGAAATATCACAACTTAACCTCAATGCATTTCTCAGCCCATATTACAAGTCCAAAATTCATTTTTCCGCAAACAAAAAAAATAATATTTTCATTTAGAAGTCAATATTTCTTTTGAAACATCAGTGCTCAAAAATAACATTAAAGTGCAACACCTTCCACAATGGCTATTGTTAACAAGCATAGCAGCTGATTTCAAAGTAAAAATGTCACCCTTCCATTGGTACTTAATGATAGATTCACAAAAAGGTGATGAAGACAGTAACCTTTTCATAAAAATAATTTTTTTGGCATGAACAGTCACTGATACAGCAGCCTTCAATACCGTGTATTCAGCACATTTAAAAATGAGAAACTCTCAAATAATCAGTAAATTTCTTTAAGTCTTTAGTCAAAAATATTTTTAGCCTTTAGTAATTTCCTAATAAGTAGGTTCTGGATATAGTACATACCTTAAAGGGAGACAATTTCAAATTAACAAACAGTAGATGAAGCACTGTTATGAAATCATTTATTGAGAACATTCAACATTGATGTTACTGCTTGATGCAGAACAGTATGTAAATTTCTACATCTTTATATGATAACAGGTACACATACATGTAATCTTCTGACGTACACTCTGTCATGGACATGGCTGGGAAAATATCAAAGAAATATAAAACACTGTATTTTTTTTTAATACCTTTTGCACAAACATCTTTATGCATCCTTTCTAAGGCCAGTGATAAATACCATAAGAAATGTTACCAATGTATAACTTGTACAGGTAAAGGCATGAAATTGACACCTGTCATCATCAGGTTATGGCATCAGGGTTTCTCCCATCTTTTTTTTCAACGTATTAACTCACGGAGTAAACACAATAGAATCAGCAAGTTGTGCTATAAAACCCACTATGACTGCAATAAAATCCACAATGGAATTAAACTAGATTTAGTGGATTTCCACTAGATTTGCTGGAAATCAACCATACTGAGCGGACATTACTAGTCACAGTGGGTACTTAGTCCCTTGCCCCTATGTCCACATCACCCTAACTGAATTAGCAATCCATAATCCATGGTGATTGTACTGTACATCAACTCCATCCCCAATTATATTCAAACATTAAAAGTCTCTATTTCAAATGGTGTATCGTCACAAATGTAACTCACACATGTACACAATCATGCATATCTGCATTGACAGCATGGGCACAGAACTCCATGGTCTGTAATGTCTAAATAAGAAATTTGTTTTTATGGACGAACAAATTTTGCAAGGTTACTAGTCCATGGACATGTCAATTGTGGCCTGTAACTTAAAAGAGCAGTAATCCCCATTTTGTCTGAGCAATGTTTACACAAGCTCCATTCATGCTAATACCAGCAATGTTTACACATGCTCCATTCATACTAATACCAGCAATGCTTACACATGCTCCAGTCATACTAATACCAGCAATGTTTACACAAGCTCCAGTCATACTAATACCAGCAATGTTTACACAATATCCATTCATACTAATACCAGCAATGTTTACACAAGCTCCATTCATACTCATACCAGCAATATTTACACAAGCTCCATTCATACTAATACCAGCAATGTTTACACAAGCTCCATTCATACTAATACCAGCAATGTTTACACAATCTCCATTCATACTAATACCAGCAATGTTTACACATGCTGCATTCATACTAATACCAGTAATCTTTTCACAATCTCCATTCATACTAATACCAGCAATGTTTACACAAACTCCATTCATACTAATACCAGCAATGTTTACACAAGCTCCATTCATACTAATACCAGCGATGGGTGCACTATATATTTACTTACTAAAATTTACTGAGTAGGACTGAAACCAGTACAGATATTACCTGTTTAGTGGATATCTCTTAATGGTTACACTGGAACGAATTTCAATGACTGAAGGATAGGGCTTCCCAAGGATATGTCATGTTGAACCAATTGCTTGATTCCTTTAAACCATTACGTGTGACTATGATAAATTTTCCCAGTATTGCATCTGGATCATTTATTTATAAAGCTTTGGCCAAACTGTGAAAAGTTGAATCAAAAAAAGTTGAATCAAAAGCCAACAAAACAGACTAAAACTAAACCTGACTGTGACAGGAAATACCATTAAAAGAGACAACAGGAGTTCAAAGATTCTTGGCTGCAAGAGTTTCTTGGGCTCTAGGACAAAAAATATAGAATAATATCATGTCTTGTAATATTTATAAAACAACAGGTGTCAGAGTACTCAATGAAATATGATGATATCTGTGACAACATGAAATAACCGTATCTATACTTATCTATACTGTAATACATGAAATAACATTAAACATACTATTATACTTAGTATTAATGTACAGATAAGGTTATTTTGTATTGTCAATGAGTTTGTCTTATTTATCAATAAAAGTTCAGGCTTATGTGGTAAGAGACACCCCTCAACTGCAGACAAAACCAGTGCATTGTTTGCAGGACAGGTTACCAGAAGGAATGACACACTGTTAACACACCAATACATATCAATTAAAATTTGAAAATGAAAAGACCAAATCTAAGAGAAAAGAAGTTGTGGGTGATTTAGATAGAGTTATCATAAATACAAAGTGAGCCAAACCGAGTGTTACACTGATTTGCACAGTATATGTCATATCAAAGCAGAGAAAATGTTTTTCAGACTGAATTTCTTTGTGAGGTTCAAATAAAAAATGGAGTTAAACTTGGAACTGACCACATCAATAGAAATGCATCATGGATTTTATTGATATTACATCTGATGTCCTACTGAAAAATGTCAAGGATGGTCTATCCAGAGCTAAATTCATATTCGTCTTTTCAGATACTAGTAGTTATAGACTAAGAATGCATTTTTGTTAATAATACCAGAAACCTTGACAGTCTCAGTGCAAAAACTCTTTTGTGACCTTACTTTTCTCTACCATCTCCTCCAACTACAATTTTCTGACTGTCAGGGGACCAGGCAAGGTCTTTAATAGGTCCTCCAATGGGCTGGTATTCATTTTTCAAGATGTGCTCCTTGTTGACTGTGTCCCAGATTCGAATCTTGCCAGAAGCATCTGCAACATAATTAAAATTTCATCATTTTAGTTAGGCAACTAATTTAATTGTATTTCATGATATTCAGACTGCAATCTTTCTTAAAAATCATTTTAATATCTAAACCCTTTACTAAACCTTCACCTATCTTTTGCATGTTCAGTTTACTAGTGAGCAAACCTTGAGCACATATAATGTGTTCTCTAGAAATTGTGCATATGTAAAACAAGACAGGTTTAAGGTACACTGCCAGCAGTAGGAAAAATGGTGATACTGGAAGTGCCACTGTCTTCCAGTACACATCTTCCAATACAACAATTAAGACAAACATGTTTATAATCTTAATCACACCTAAAAGATTTGTATATAAACAAGGCAGTACTGGATGGTGAATCAACATTGCGATGGCATAAACCAATAGAATTGTATTTCATAATCTTGGTAATTTGTATAAAGATAACACTACCTAATATTCATCCTGAACTAGTACTTAGATATTTCCATGAAGCAATGACACACTGCTATCTATAGATATTTCTCTGAAGCAGTGACACACTGCTATCTATAGATATTTCTCTGAAGCAATAACACACTGCTATCTACTAGTCACTGTATTAAATGTATGGCAAGAATATTGAAATCTGGAAATGTCCTATATAAAAATGAATATGAAACAAGGCATGAAATTAGTTGTAGTTTGCATGCTCAAGACAAGTAAACTTACTTCTCGACTAACAGTTTTTGTAATTTCAACATTCTAATGACAAGTAAATCTAAGTACATTTCTGACATTGTTTTGTGGGAAGGACTACTGAAGATTCAGCAGGACTAGTAAATTCAATTGTTTTTCTGGCTACAATGAAATTTATGTTAAATTCTAAACATGTGAATATGTCATCAATGTTCCATATTCCATCAGATCACTCTTTTTTCTAATTACTATTTCTCATTGTTGATATGTGTATTTTTGCCCATTATATATATTTCAATTTACTGTAAGGACAGACCATTTTTGATCTGCACTTGCCAGCAAACGAGACAAGTAAAACATTTACTTTAAAAATGGGAAATTATTTATTTATTACAAAATTTTGTTTGTTCATGTGAACATACTTTGACCCATTTACTCAAAATTATTTAACTGTTTAATTAAATTTAAAAAGTAAAATTATTACTAAGTAATACTAAATTTTAAGTAATAACATTATTACTAGTAATGCTATTTGACTTAATTCTGTGTTTAATTGAAATTATTTAGTAAAATTATTGCTTTAATTGAAACTATTTAGTAAAATTATTGCTAAGTAACATATGCAAGTGATTTTTACCCAAAAGCAAACCATCCCAAAAATTTAGTCCTGATATGTGATCTGGAATTAATATTCTTTTGTGGAAACCACTGACTGTGACCTCTGACATTTTGACCCCAAAATCAATCACATTCTTTCTAATCACAAGTGCAAGACAAACACAAAAGTTTGATTACTATACATATCAGAGAACTTGAGTTATTGTACAGAAACCATTTTTATTCCATCATTCAGTGACCTTGACTTTTGACCTTTTAAACTCTAAACTGATAGGCTTATTCCTTACTCCTCCAAAGTGCATGTTTGCTAGCTATAGATCTTAGGTTATTGTCCTTCTTTCAGTCACAGTGACCTTTACTGATGACCTTTTGACCCAATATTAATTGGATCGTCTGTTTTACTATCCACAAGTTTGGTCCTGCTAGGTGATGTAGAACTATTGTTACTGTATGGAAACTATTTTTCTTTCTTCACTCACTGTGACCTTGGTCTTTGATCTTTGAACACTAAGATCAACAGTCTACTCCATTACCCTCAGCAGCAGGGAGGGTGAACAGAACATTTTTAGGAGGGTCCATTTGTGAAGGGTGATTTGTTAGCAATAATGCACTGGGTCCTCGACATCGATTACACTCAAGACAGGTCAGCATCACATTTTTGCATGTGTGACCCTGACTACTATTTATTCTATCCAAGGTAAACTATCGTGGGTTATTAGGAGAATACTGCCCCAACATTACTGTGTTACAGCACGCACAGTGATTATTTTGTCGCTTTTCAGCGTCATGATAAGCTTAACATCAAGATCAAAGTCATGCTTATACTTTTTGTCACATCTCTGATAACCAGCTAAATTTTTCCCTACTATATCATTAAACAGTGATGCATTGATTTCCTGAGTTTGATTATTATTCATTGTGCAGTCTATGATAACCCTCTGTAGCTGAGACATTCTCCTAACTCTCAACAATGCCAGATAAACTAGGTTCAACCATTCAATACAATCATCAACAATCCAAATATTAGTATCATTGCCAGTCCCTGCGATGAATGAATTGTTATTAAATATCCTAAGGTCCAGAATGATGGCTGTGTTAAGGCTTTCTCAACAACATCAAACAGAACCAAAACAACAACATTTAATACAAGTTTCTGTTTCTCATTGGCCCCAGGAATCTCAACATAAATATTTTGTTTATGATAACACAATGACACAGGTAGATCTAAAAACTTATCTTTATGTAACCGAAATAAGTGAATCATGGACTATCTTCTGACTTGCAACCATCAAATCAGTTGCTCTCCACATATTCCAAAAGTCATTCTGGAATTACCTTACGCATTATTTCACATTGAATTTTATCTGGTTGTAGTCTGATTAACTTCTTGAACACCCTCAGCGTTGAATCAAGTGACCGGTGATCATCAAATATCTCCTCATAATAATCTACAAAATTCTTTAAGCCAGTCATGTGGAGATGATCCAACAATATCAACTATGAAAGATTCAGTAACTTAGGTAAAGGCAAGGATATTAATGTAGGCAGCAATTAGTTTTTATAAATTATCAAATTCAGATGACTTAGTGAAGTAGACGCAGACGAAAAACTTGTAAATTTCGAGTATCAGAAATGGCAGCTATGGTTGGTCACGTGGCCTCACTGACATGACGGTGAATGAGTTCTCTCAAGATTTTAAAGCACATAAAAAATTCTTCCATGAAAAATAATTACACAGCTATAACAATCAGACTTTACTCTTAAATTTTTCCACACATAATAGATGTGTACCAAAAATGTAAAATGGTTAAAATTGCTGTTAAACGTAACATACACTACATTGCTTAACAGTTAACAGGCAGGCCTATACGTATGGAGTTGAATAGGTAACAGGTGTTCTATTTATAGCGCGCTGCACTTTGTAACTATGCTCTGTGAGGTAAAGGGTTAAGTCAAAATCTGGCTAGGGTCCAATAATCGCAACTCATCTCATGTGTTGGATGTCCAAATCTTTTAAAATGCTCAGAACACTCTCCCACTCCAAGAAAATTTCCAGGATAACATGCAGCTATATCAACTGAGATAACATCCTTACAATTATATTTAGTATTCCACAAACCATCATATCCGTATTTGACACAAATGCACTGTATATCGTCAAGAAACTCCAAGCATGTTGGCCTTTATGAATTTTCCTCCTGAGCAAAGTGAGCAGCAACTGACAGAACGGTGAAGCAATTACTGAGTAGTTGTTCAACAATATTAGCATCATCTGTGTTTCAACACAATCTCTGTCATAGTTGAATGAAGAGATTCAGTACGATATAGATCGCCATTAGGCCACACAAACTGATCATAATAGCTATATTTGGAACTTTGAAACAACCACACAGATACAGGGTTGCACTATCTAATATTTTTGACAAAATTGAACATATCAACGTCATAAAATTTAAAAGTTCTTTTTCGTGGAAATAATCTGGTGTCCATGAGTGTGCATTAT
This sequence comes from Sinohyriopsis cumingii, assembly GCA_028554795.2. NCBI lineage: Eukaryota > Metazoa > Mollusca > Bivalvia > Unionida > Unionidae > Sinohyriopsis > Sinohyriopsis cumingii. Next base: position 18,215,521 of record CM068830.1, read on the forward strand.
GATCAACAATCTCTATCGAAGCTCGCTGTGATTTATATTTTGATTCATACAAAATCTTGCTAAAATTGTCTTCACCCATATTGGAAATTTTAATTTCTTTTCCAACTCAGCAGCATCTCTGATTGTGGCTCCATTTTCTTCAACATGCTCAGCCCACGCATTTATTTCTTTGTGTATCAGATCCGTTAGAACATTTTCCCATAAAAAGTTTGTAAAATGTTCTGTGATTCTTTAGGCAACACAATTCAGATGATCACTAGTGACTGAAACTCTCATTGGTCAAAGATCATGAACGCTAGGTTTATCATTGAGCGGATATATCACATAAACAACTGCCATCCCAGGGTATGCTCACTTATAATATGGTTTGCTGATACCCATCAGTATTCCTGGTTTTGAATTTTTACTTAATGTGACAACACCCCCATGTTTATCACAGACAATCCAGGTTATGTAATCAATGTCGGGGGCGGCATCTACCGCTCCTGGAGCAAGAAAATAATGATAAATTTGTAGCACATCCAATCATCAAAAATTATGAGGCGTCACGTGCTGGTGTGATTAGAAACTGCCAACTCAAAAGACCAGTGGGTTCTATCACTAATTCTGGTTATCTAAGATTTACTGTTGGAAAAAAAGATTTGTGTATGAGTGTCACAATGGACTTATCGAAAAAGGTCTTGAGATTCATCATATCAATGGCCAAAAACTTGATAATTCTTTGACAAATCTTCAGGCTTTTACACAGTCAGAATTCTGCACGAGGGAATACTGAAAAAATAATAAACATCCAAGACCAGTTTAATCAATCTGTGAATAGAGACAGGCAAAGAAATATTTCCATCAATGAATGAGGTTGGGAACTATTTTGATATTTGCTGTCGTTTGGTACAATGAGTTTCAGATAATATAACCAACTAAGTATTTTGAAAAAAATATAAACAAATAATATTTTAGTATAACACTCTAAGTGACGGGAGAAAACTCTATGGGCAAATCAGCCTAAAGATTAAACAGTAACCTCGCTTGTATCCATGTTACAAAGCAGTGTTATATTCTATGACAGCTGTGGATTATTTTTTGTTTGGGGTTCCTGTATTTCTGCAGTATTTTTAAAAAACATCCTTGTCCCTGTCCCTAACTATGTCAAAGGGGACAATGGGACAGGATGGTTGGAGGGGCAGGATAAGTTTTAGAATCAAGGTCTTTAGAAAATAATAGCCTTGCTTAATAGTCCACACTTCCAAATGCTATTTTTAGATTTCCGGGTTTTGGTTACTTCAAAATAATTTATTTGAAACACATAATAGTAAGAAGGCTCCATGGCCTAGCGGTTAGCGCTGCGGAATTTCACTTTTGATGTGGGAAAACTGGAGTTCCAATCGCGGGACTGACAAATTTGTCGACGGTTGCAATAAAACGCATTTAATAACTGAGGGCTCCAAGCCCAACAGAAAAATATAAGGATAACTAAATATTCATGTACACCCTCCCACCATGTCAACACATGGTGGGTGCTGATTTTTGCACTCTCCAGGCTTTGATTTGAGGAAGGGTGTGCAAAAAATTTAAAGTTATCAGTATAAATCTGTTGATCGTAGAAATTATTTGGCATGTAGAGGTGGAAAAACAGGAGCCACCCCCACCTCATGGTAGTGGTGTAAATAGCTTAATGCTGTAAATATACTAATAGAGTTAAAATATAATTAAGTATCTGTATTGTGCTGTCCTTACATTCTGACAACAACAATTAACATGAGACTGAGCTCGCTGATATCATCGTGGTTCTTGGTGGTGTTGTATTAGCGACAATTTGTTCTAGCAATCACGGTGATCGATCTTGCAACATTAATATTTACTTCCAGATATAAATCAGGGATCTAAATTACTGACTTTGTTAGGGACAGAGTCCTTCTCCCTGACATAGTCAGGAGACAAGGGGGTTTGGGTTCCAGTTGCTTCATAGTAAACCTTAATCATTTCTGCAAATTCTTGATCTGATATTATTCCATCGCTGAGACCTGATGATATCAGCAATGACGATTTAGCATGTGCTTGTGTAGCCGCTGATAGCAACGTTGTATATTCGTGTACTTTATCAGCTACACACATAGATATCTTTTTGGTGATGATGTTAGTGATATCAGCAACACCAGTTATAACAGCACAATGTGCCAATTATAGTTACTGTTCCAGTGACTATGGCTGATGCACCGTATAAAATTATGTAAGTAACAACAATATTTCACATTATTTTTTTTTGTTTTTATGCATGCGCATCAATGATATTTTTCAGCTGGATCTGCCACAAACATGCTTGCTTGTATCTGAACATCAATTTTGGTTACCAGTGATTGGTTCATTATGTAGATTACTAAGACTCTAAGTAGGTGGTACGTCGGCAACGATTTCAAGACACCAATAGTACAATGCAGGGAAGCCTTTCTCTTCGGATTCCACTACATTTCCTCCTTTTTCTCTCCATTATCACTAACATAGATCCAGAAGATCTATTAACTGGATAACACAGTGACAAGTGGTAGATAATGTAAATTTTGTAATGCTGATTACTCAGAACTGGTAACCTCAGCAGTATGTTGGATGAATTTATTCAGTGGTGTCCATAATGCTGATCCAGACGCTACTGTATATACTACAACATTGGTAATCTTTTTGATGTCAGCAAGCTTAATTCCCAAAAAAATCATGAATGGTTTTATCTGTGTTTGCACAAAAATTTGTAAACGCGGTTACATGATTAGTATATTCAGATCTAAATATGGTCAGTCCATCCTTGTCATTAATGAGCTCATTATCGGGATGTTGCTGTTGTCCATGTATATCTTCTCTGCATCCTCATCGTTTGAGTCTGGTTCTCTAAGACCAGCCAGTAATTGTATTACTAGACATAATGAGATCACCAGTCATTGCATCACTGGCTTTAGCAATGTATTTACTGATCTCAGTTCTGACTGTGGTGTTTTTGTAGTCCAAGTATTTTATCTTGCAAAATCATCATCTGATTATGTTTCTCTCACATTGATAATTGTATTTTTTCATACATAATGTCTCCAATTCTTCTGATACATACAGTAATCTCTCCCATGAGTGTTAGAAGTGATTCCCGAGTTATCTTCGGTCACACTTGGAACCTGGAATAATATCTGTAAATGGGATGCTGCTCATATTTAACCATCTTTGCTGATCCTGAAAAACAACAACTTCATCTGCATCAACATGAGCGAGACAGAAACGAGTGGTGAGCTCATCCTTGACCTTGTCAAGGGTTGCATATTTGGATAAGTCACCTTCGGGCTTGCCTTTAGCAGATCTTCCATAAATATCTACCATTGTATATTACACTAAGACCTATTTAAAATGTTGGATAATGATGTCGTTACCACATTCAAGCCAGAAAAGTTTTTCTGAAGGGTCACTTCGACCTTTCTTTTTTTCTCCCTAACCCCCATGTCAGTGTTAAACTTGAAAGGACAGCATCTACAACTCACTGAGATTTGACTGGAGCATCACAACACTGTCCTGAGAAAGTAAACATTTGAGCTACCAACTATAACCACTTGATGGGAACCCATGTCAGTCAGCCATTTTCAAAGGGAAGTTGATATGCAACGTAGTTCAGAGATTCAAGGCTATCCAAAATCTGACGAAAGAAATGAATATTTTGGGAAAATTTAGGAACTACTGCATATGATTGGTCAGAGTAAATTATGTCATTCACTCTTGTAAGAAAAGACAGATTTTAGTGCTAGGATGCACAATTTCTGAAAGAAAACAGCATTAAAGGTATGCAATTTTAATTTTTCACTTAATTTTCTATTTTTGATGGTTTTATGCAAATGTGTTTGATATGATTGGGATCCATATTATGTATCGTTTATTCAATTTCATGGAAATCTGTTGAAGCAAGAGTTTTATGTAATGTATCTCTTTAATTTTACTGTTACTAGTTCACTGACAGGACTGCATGTGATCCAAATTTTCATATGTGTAGAACTTCATAATTGCATGTTTATATCTAATTTTGTAATGTTTAAATAATCTTGCAGGTTAGGGATTGCTGTGAGCTAGAATTTTGTGAATTTTATGCAATAGTACTTGTGCATGTGGTAGCATAGGTAAAGAGATATGGTAATGTTAGATTCACCGCTCATGTGTTAATTTATGGTCAGTCACTGTGAATTAGGCCAGAATTTATGCAGTGTTTGGATAGCTAGTTATGCTTTTGAGTAATGTAAGTGAGGGAGTTTTATGTACGTATAATAAGTGATAGGTATAGAGATTTAGGGGTAATTTTGTCCTTTAAGGACTGGGAGAGATGTGACAGTCCAAAGACTTAAGTCTGGAAAAAGATGACGTGTTCAGAATAAAAGACAAGGAAATGCAGAAAGAGATGGAGTGTGTGTTCAGAATAGGAAGACATGTGATACATGAGTCAAGAGAGGAAGGTGATGCAATCAGTTGTGGACATTGCACTCTTTTCACCACTCATTATTATGATGAAATAAATCCAAATTAGACACTGCTATTAAATTTTGTTGAACTAACTTAGGTTGAATTGGAGTTGCAGCTATTAATTGTTATTGATTACATTTTGTTATTTTTCTTTTCTAAGGGGGCTCGTATTGCATTATTTCTTCCCAATAGTCTTGTTCAGTTCTCTGTTGGGGCCCTGAGTGGCCGAGTGGTCTAAAGCGCTCTTCGTTACGGATCACTGCCATCTCACCTCTGTCTGCGGCGGTTCGAGTCTAAGATTCAGCCAATGTGGGTATGTGAGAAAGCTTGCCAGCTTCTCGTGGGTCAGTGGTTCTTTCCGGGGTTTTCTCTGGTTCATCCTCCACCAATAATACTGGCCGCCATGTATAGCCTATCATGTGCTGCAAAAATGGCGTTAAACCCCACAACAACAACAACAACAACAGTTCTCTGTTGATGTTCAAAATATCTACACACACAGGGCCATAAAATCAAGGGAGGTCATCCCCTAGATAATGCCAGCCAAATCCAATTAACCACTCCTCTTACTAAGAGCACAATGTTACAGTTGTCTAGTGGTATATTTGTGCATGACTTTATGAGGTAGTGCCCTTGACAATATCAGGGACCTTTACACAGCATCAAGCAAAGCAAGTACTTCATGGCTGCACATTGGCAGATCAGTTATTATCTGTGTTGGTAATGCTGAATTCCAGATCAGAGTGCTATGCAGATTGCTGACGTATTTTAAAAATTTTTGTGGTGGTGCCAACCCATACAAATCAAAATAAACAACTCCACGTGGGTCAAATGCACATGCAACCCAATGAGTAGCAGAACTTCCATTGAGAATAATGATACTGGTTTCAACATGGTTTGGTTGTTTTGGTAATTGATCATGCATAAAAACACCTCTGAATTTTTTGATGTTTAATTTCTTAGAAGCATCAAGTAAATCAAAATTTGACATGGGAAGTTTGAAACACTTTGTGTTTAGCAAAGTGTCCCAGGCAGTTTCAGACCTGAACTGTGAGCTGATTGACCATAACATGAATGGGGGGTTCCTGGCAGTCTTAGACCCTGCCCTTTTTTTGGAAGTCTTTAGTCCATGGCCTGTAGCTTTCTTTAATGCCACCCCAGCGGCAGTTCCAGCAGCACCAAGTGCAGCTGCTTTTGCAACAGCTGGGGATGCCGTGGCTATCAACGCTGGTATAGCTGCAAGAAGTAGGAATATACCACCCGTCCAAAGATATGTGATAGTGGAATTACACATGAAAATTCTTCATCATCGTTTAACATCGATCTATGTGATGCAAATTTGAAATTTTCATTCATTGATAGTACTGCGCTGATAGCTGCACCCCCTGGCAGCATCTCTCACATTTCTGTGATAAGGCTGATCAGTGGTATCTTTTGCGAACATCACTGATGGACCAGCTGACCTCGAGTAATCATTGCTGTATTTTGCAAGGCCAAGTATCACCATAGCAGCATCAACATTTTTGGAACTTGATTCAATATTCTTTCCATCAATCATGCATATTACACTGTTAAATAATGCCATGACACCATTATTAATAAAACCAACTCAATCACCAATTCCATATACTGTATTATCTGCTTTCAAAAGCCTACCTTCAATCTCAATAAATGCCTCAGTGGGCAAGAAATACACATGCATCATAAGAATACTGATAATCATGCACTGATTCATCATGAAGGACTGGTGCATCCATGTCAAATGCTGGATGAGATACACGTTTGAATATTCTATTATATTTGCTGTTGTCTAACATGAAGAACACCTCCCACTATTAGACTTGCAGTTATATTCCTAGCTTTTTTCATCAGCTAATTCTTTCAACTGTTCATCTGCAGTTTGATTTATTATTTTACTGATGTTTGCTGGCATCACTTCAGTGCTCCAGTTTTACTGGTGACAGTCTGCATATTAATCATGCTAGTCTATCCTTAATTGCTGAGAATGCTGTACTGGCAACATCACCAACAGTACCAATACCTTTATCACCCTGACCTTTACAGGTCCATGTTGAGCATTATGTAAGATCATCTTATTTTTTTATCACTGATCTAACTGCATCATCAATGAGGGACTGACAAATATTAATGTCCATGATACCGCCTCTCAATAATCTCTGACAAAATAGCAGCTGCTTCATTAATGATTTCTGGGGAATTATTGCAGGCTCTTCTCCCACCAATAAGAACTTCTAGTCAATCAACATCAGCAAGGATATTATTGGGGCATAGGGGGTAAGGCCACTTCCTCGAGTGGACATACCACATCCAGTTGCTCCTTCTTCCTCCTCTCTTGAGGCTTTGTTTGCTTTTTTCTTCCCTGCTCTTGAAGCTGATTTCCTTTCTGCACTTGCTTTCTCAAGATGCTGCTTCATTTCTTTGCATTTTTGGTTCCTTTCTTGTTTTATTAATTCAATATACTCACCTACTGCCTGGTTAAAAATTTTAAACTGACTAACAGCTTCAGCAATGACATGATCTATATCCCTAATCCAATTGGCAGATTTTAGAGTTTTAACATATTCAGGTTTTATGTACTTACCTCTATCACAATGTCCAAATGCAGCAATGTTAATTATTTTGTCTGGGTCATTGAAAAGTGCAATACCTTCCAGCGTAAATGTATCCTTAATGTTAATTAAAACTTTTGGTGGTGGTGATGACTCATCTTCAGGTTGTGGCTCATCTCCAGGTGGTTGTGGTTGAGAAGGTTGCTGGGGTGGCAGACAAGTTACTTAACACAGCCAACAATGTCAACAGGTAATGTCTCAAGAACATTTTGTGCTGCCTCAGTTGCTGTAACAATTTTCTTGGTTGGGTCGACAATTGGTTTAAATAACTGTTCTGTACCTTCTGTAAATTCCACATGAGACTCCTGACGTGCATGTAGTTGTTTCTTGACAAAATAACAGACAGGAAGATATTTCTTAACTGCATCTAGTTGCTGTCGAATTGGTTAAGCCATACGAGATTCCATGGTTAGTGTAGAATCGTTCATTATTACTGATGTAATAATAATTTAATTATGCCAACTGACCATGCTTTTTTCATGCACATAGCAGCAGAGTGGGTGATGACCAACAGGTCCGTGAACGAGGATGCATAAAAATGTGTCACATAACAAAAATACATTAACCCGGTTAGAGGTCTCAGTTTAGTGTTATTGACACTTGTGTGACATTTCTGTAGGTGTTAATTTCACAAGTGGACCCTCCTAAAAATGATCTGTTCAACCTCTCTGCTGCTCCCTCTAAGCAAGCCATGCACAAAATGTAGTAACTGCTGATGGTGGGAACAATCACATAAATCATCTCCTCTGTTATGTATATCTATACGGTGTGCTTAAATTTTGTCCATGATTTTAGATTTTAAGCAACTTTAATTTTGTAAATGATTCTCGGTTGAACATTATGATAATATCTGAAACATGACCCTCTGACCTTAGAAGATTTGACAAAGAGAATTTGTTTGCAAATTTTATGGGAAAATGACCAACATACTGGTCATCTTATTGTGTCATAGTTTTTTTTATATAAGGTTTGTGATCAACATTATTCCTATCTTAATATCAGTTGTTTAGCTGTGTTCAGTTATAATTTCAGCACATCAATTAAATTAAATTATTCATTGGAAAATACATAGTGTTCATTGACTGTTTATGATTAAAACACTATTCTGGGATTATTGTTCATTCATTTGAAGATATTCTGGAATACATCATTGTGATACATCAAGACTGTTGGCACAGTGGCACATTCAAGACTATTGGTACGTCAGCACATTCAAAACCCAGAGGTCATTTGGAACACTCTAAACATTTGGACCTGTGATAGAACTTTTAGGATTATTTGGGATTTAAGTCACAATAATGTATGTTTCTTTTTAATTTTCATTTTGTATTCAAGGGAAATAAGTTATTTATTGAATTTTACTAAACTTGTGACTGCTTCGGTAGCCTAAGTGGTTAGAGTGTCCACCTCTGAGGAGAAGGTCATGGGTTCAAACCCAGGCAGAGAAAAATGGTACTAACAGCTAACTCTCTTGGCACTCAGCATTAACAGGTTAATGTTATGACTGGCTGGCCTAGTGTAATGATAATGTGACTGGGTGGAACATGATGCTACATGTCTGTAGAATGATGCCCCAGTGCTAGACATCACTAGAAACTATCACAATGCAGTCATTGTAGAAATATGACTGAAATTTTTTTAAAGATCTAAATCACCCACACACACAGAACTTGTTGGTTTTGCTTTTGTTCTGTTACTTTTTCTAAGACCACATATTTGTAACAATGGACAGGACAAAATTATGATGCCCATGATGCAAGCAGTGCACAACTTAAACTGAATTTTTACTACAACATGGAAAAGTAGTATTACCTCCAGATGCAATGTAGAAGCCACTAGGTGAATACTTGGCTACAATGACTGGTTTTGCATGTTCTGTGTAAATATCTGCTATTGCAGGATGCTGTAAAGAAATAAAACAATGATATGAAAACTAGTTCATATATATTTCTAATTCACATTGATTGTAAAACCATGGATTGAAGATTCAAACAAAATACTGCCTGTTGCTGCTAAAAGGTCAAACTGCATTGTGAATAATAAAAAACAATTAGATGGATAATCATGGAAATATTGAAACACAATAAACCCTTCAGCTACTACAGCTGTTGTACAGCTTTCTGTTACTTCGTGTTGTAGTATCAGCTGAATACTAGACCATCTTCATGGCTGAGTACATAAAATGACAGTAAAAACATAGTTAGATGTTGTAATTATATCGTCATTACTACTTGATTTCAATGGAATTAACTAACTTACCTTGTATGTGATGCGATTTTTATTTTTAACGCAGCTTTAACAATTTTTCAGTCATATCGCTACGATGTCTGCAATGTGGAAGTTTATAGTGATGTCTAGCACTGGGGCATCATGCCACAGACATGTCCCACCCAGTCACATTATCCTGACACCAGGCCGACCAGTCTTAATACTAACCTCTTAATGCTGAATGCCAAGCGAGGCAGCTGTTAGTACCATTTTTGTAAGTAAATGGTATGACTCGGCCGGGGATCAAACCCACGACCTCTCACATCCGAGGCAGATGCTCTAACCACTAGGCCAACGGAGCGGTATACTTACCTTGTATTGTGTTTGATATTGGTATATTTCCACATTTCTGTGTTCAAATAATCTTACAAGATATTTTTCAGATATGTTAGCTGATATGAATCCTACCAAATAAATCCAATATTTACACATAAAATTTGAATCAAATCTACATTCTCTAACTACAAAACAGAGAGTGCCCAGGACTCTCAAAAGAGTTTCAGGATGAGAAGTCCTGGGCTATTTATTCTATTTTTGTTAGTCCCTCACATCACCTCACAAATTGCCTTAACTGAATCATTCAAGATTCCAAGTTCTCACTTTTGAAACTGTGGCACTGTTATCAGCAGCCTTCACCACAGTCAGCATTATATATGCATTTGCATTTTCATTGTTGTCTTCAACTGTGCTCATACTTTCATCTATCTGTTGCCTCTCATTAGCATCATAAAGTCCCCAAAAATGAAACAGACATCGGTGTAACTTCATGTCCCAAAAAATGAAACAGACATTGGTGTAACTTCATTTCCTAAAAAATGAAACAAACCTTTTATGAGTCAAAGTACTTTTCTGCTCATTTATCAATATTCTCTCAAACCAGTCAGTGGTAATAATTTCAGGTATTCCTGGGGTCCGAATATATCTTGATGTCATCCAGGCAAAAGACCATTTGGGCATCAACATGATATTGATTACAATCTCAATTCCAAGAAATACTCACATCAACATGACACTAATTACAATCTCGATTCCAAGAAATACTCACATCAACATGACACTGATTACAATCTCGATTCCAAGAAATACTCACATCTACATGACATTGATTACAATCTCGATTCCAAGAAATACTCACATCAACATGACATTGATTACAATCTCGATTCCAAGAAATACTCACATCTACATGCTGCTGGAAACGTACCAATTATGGTCTTGCTTTTGCTCGCTCATTTTCATGGCATAAGCCGTATTTTCTTCAACAAATTTTCAACCTGGCATTCACTACAAAACTTGAGAAAAAACTGTTCCAACTGCATTGTGATCCAAGGTCAAGAGTCTAACATACAGGAGAATCAAAATGATTAATATTGAACACATGGATACCATTGCTTTGTCGTGCAAGTCGGACTCTGGCCTACTCCTCACTGTCTGATTTGAAATTGCTTATATCTGGCACTGAAAGTGGACTAACATTAGTCAGAGGTCTTGCTAGGATTTTAAAACTAGGAGTCCAGGACTCCCATTTTGGTAAAAATAGTTGTCCCACCAGCAAATGTTGCCCCGCCCCAAAAAAAGCCAATGCAAACTAGAAAATCTATTGGTTGCCACCGAGTTTAATTTCTACATTCTTTATAATACTGACATAGCTCTTGTTTGTCCATCAGAGTGAGACTGAATTTTGTCAATCAAAGATAAGTCTTATACCAAGCACTAAGCGAGGCATCACACTTTCTTACACATGGCCACTGTTCTATCCAAACTAGCAGTTCTAGCAACTTTACTACTCATGTGAATCTCAATACAATCTTCGTCAGTTTGCCGTTGAACCCCAAAAAGCTCAGTCAAGTCTAAGTCTCAACATGTCATGATTACGAGGTCACGTGCACTGCTTATTCCGCTACACTCGCAGATGAACACAATAATGAAAGCTCAAGTTGTTTATTTGATGTAGGTACTCTTATGAATGACCACATGTACTTCTCTGGGTCTTTTTGTCTCTGAATTCAATCATTGTAAATATCAGTACATTTTCCCACCCAGCCGCCAGTTAAAGCCTTTGAACTTGCCACCCAGCTATTGCATCATGTTGTTTTGATGTACTCTTATAATGGCAACATGTACATCAAGGGGTCTTTCTGCCACTGAATTCTGACATTGTAAATATCAGTATATTTTCCCACCCAGCCGCCAGTCAAAGTCTTTGAACTTGCCTTCCACCTAAGTGAGAACTCCCACCTAAGTGATTTTCTGCATCACAGAAACAAAATGGCATCCAAATATGTGTAATTATGCATTTCCGAGACCTCTATTAACATTTAATGCTTGATTCATGAAACTCTCCCATATCACTTGAATTGACCCCTTTAGACTCACTGAGTCCATCTGTGTTCATCTAAACTACAGGTTGACCTATAAAATAATGAAAAACCCTTCCTCTGTGTCTAAATTTAGCATATCATTTTACAAAACCAGTATAAAAATGTCTAGTGATCTACCCTGTCACTGGTTATAATAATTAGAAATATGTGAAGCTCCTCTGCTTTCAACCAATCAACGCTAAGTTAACATAGCCATATATGCACCACTGGGAATTAGAGTAGTGGTCATGTTAGTACATATATGCATCAGTAGGGTTAAAAAGGCTTTTATAGCTGATGCAACAGTGGTATACAATGGTTAAAGCAACATCAAGCAAGTATAGATTTTCTGTAAGATAATTTTCAAGATTATGAGTTAAAATGAGTACATCTGAAGCTTATTACCTCAATATCTCTGATGATGACACTGTTGCCACATGTGTAGAGGAAATTTTTTCCCTTTGGATCTCCTCCTAATACAAGAGGCTGTCCTCTAGTGGTGGTTGGTAAAGTTGCAAAAATTGATTCTAAAATAAACAAAACTTGTGTGTTGTTAATCACTTTAAATCAAACGTCATGGTTTGGTAAAAAGTACATATTCAGAATTGGGAAGATTTTAAACCTCATCACATACATAGGCTGCAATCTACTTGAAAGGTAAACTTCTTCATGCTACTGTTTGTGCCAATCCTATACAATTTGCAGCCACCAGATATATCACTCTTGGCCCAGGTGAAATCTAATTAAAATCATATCTTAACTATCTTATGTGAAAATCTGACAGCACCTGCTTAGGACCATGTTCTGGTGATCTCTGAATTAGCCAATGGAAATGCAGCTTTCCAAAATCTGAACATGAATCCAATCATTTGGAACACTTTGACAGGGTTCATACAGAATTCTGAATGATAAATTCAAAGACTTTTCCCAAACTTTCAAAGACCACAAACATAAATTTCCAAGACCTATTTTCACTAACATTTTGTATACAAGTTATGCTATAGGAGAAAAAAATAACAAATGCAAAATACTACAATATTGTTTAATGATGAAATGAAACTGAATGGGTCATCAAAAGAAAGAAACCAGGAAAACTTGACTACATTGGAATCTAACAACCTTGGAAATTTTATTTGTGATTATGGAAAGAAATTAAAAAGTTTGGGTTTATTTCAATTTTCAAAGACTTTTAAAGACCTCAGGGTAATCTGCTCGATTTTCCCAAACTTTCAAGGCCTTGAAAATGCTACCTCATTTTTCCCAAAATGTCAAAGGCCGTATGAACCCTGTTTGATGCTCTTTAGCCATACTGCCCAGTCTCCGTAACATCGAGATACAAGGCTTCATCTGATTAGCTGATATCATTAGCAATTATGGTAATAACGTAGGTCTCCAGAACATGGCCCCTATGCAGTTTCTGTCAGATCTTCATGCAGGACAGAGGAAATCTGATTTTAATCAGACTGGGCCCAGGTGAGGTGAGTGCTCATTTATTGGAATGGGGGATATTGGATAAATACCCTCAAATAAAAGTCTTTACCAAATGAAAAACACACCTACTCTTTAGCCAATTCATGCTAAGTGGATTTTCTCCATATTAAGTTTTTTGACAGAGATGATTTAAATAGGCTTTGAGACAAAAGGACTAATATTGTTGATAAGTCAGTAATTAGAAAATTATTAATTACCCTTGTTCGGTTTACAAAGTAAAATTGTGACAACACACACATACAAAGAATAAAACTGGACCTGAATGACCTCTGCTATTAGAGAAAACCTGTCATTTTTATTACTAACAATATTCATGGATCAATATTATTACATATATTTTATATTTTACTACACACAAGCAAAAATCATGATTTTGTGGTACAATATATGTTTCAACACTTCTATGAATGACCATATTGTAAAATCGGATATAAACACAACAGACATTAACTTAACTCTTTGTAACCAAGAGTGTGGAGCAAAATATGCAAGCCAATTGCAGACCGTTCTAAACTGAGATTTACAAAAACAATGGAAAAGTTGAGCATGCTTAAAGGTTTCATTACAAAGATAAGATAAAGTTGTATGTCAGCAAATATGAATTATATGTACTGGTCACAAACCACTATTATACTACTATAGTCATGAAAATCGCTATTAGGTCATTCCATGACAAGTCACAACAAATCGCTGGATGACCATTTCAATTTTCAACTAAGCTGGCTCCAGACAAACATCTGTGTAAATCATGACTACATGCAAAAGTTTCATTAATATATCCCAATTATATATAAAATTATGACCAATTGAAATGGGCAGGGGTAACAGTTATTTCACTCACAAACTTGTCAATTTAGTACAGAAGCTTTTTAAATGCTATTAACATTTTGTATTATAAAGATATTAGGCTGAAATGTTCTTCACAAGCTTTACGACAAGTGATCGTCTGGATGAAAGCTCGTTAAGAAGAGTATAAGGGAATATATTAATGTAATTTACAACCATACTTTACTAAAATACCTAATGTTTCCAAAGTAATGAGAGGTGTCACTATGAAAAAAAGTATATTTGTGAAAAGGTGAAAATAAGCCCTTCAGTGCGTTAAAACTGGTTGGTCCAGGATATAGTACCTGGACGCATTTGTAAAGCTCGTAACTATCGATAACTTTCAGAACTGATCAGACTTTGGTTTAATAACATTAGATTTAAAAAAAAATGCAATTTATATTTCACAGAAGATGAGTAAATGTGAATACTTAAGCTGAATGACTCTGACTATATGCAGTAGAGCTACACCACCCCACCCACCATCATAAACCCTCCTCGCTCCGCCAGGCCCCTAAATTATTCCATACTTACATAGAATTGAAAACTGCAGATACGATCTCCATATAATTTGTAATTATAAAATTTATGCATCAGGTAATATTTACTAATTATATATCCTCATGACATATGTGCTACAAAGGGGCCGAATAGGGAGGTACAGTGAAGTTTGATCACGACCAATGAGTTATTTCCTACTTCCGGTAAAACCAGCTTCAAAGACATTGAAAACGGCGATAACTGAAACTAAGATATAATATATTCAACATCGCGCCTTTTAATATAAAACTTTCTATGAGTCTTTCACTTTAAATTTCTTCTTACTTGCTGTATACGAAGTCATTCTGTCTCCGTTTTTATACCGATTCCTTGTCTCCAATGCTAGACTCGTCCGTACGCCGGTGTTCAACCCGGAAGTGTTATTTATAGTCGGAGTGTTTCAATATTACCGTTGTACCAACTGGCAACGACAAACACTGTTAATACCTTGGCCTTATATGGTAATGGTCCGAAGTGATTCATAAAAGACACGGTCAGGTGCTAAACGTTTAGCTTTAAGAGACCATATATTTTAGAAGAAATAAATCTACAGAGTGTCAACAATATGTGGCTAAAAATCTTTCAAACAATCACCATCAACTGTCTACTTTAAAAAAAAAACAAACAACAATTATGTGCATTGAAAATCATTTGCTTGTATCCATAGTTTATTTCAGGTAAAGTAACTATCATTGACTACTTTGAAGTAACCACATTGTTTATCGTTGCTGGTGCTAGTAATATTTGTTTAATGTAATGAATTTTGTTAAAAAGGTTTTGTTTAATTTGTTTAATATAAACAAAATCATATTTTTCATGCAATGGCAACCAGATCCGAAGTGTTAAAGCTTTAGGCGATTAATAACGCAGTCTGTTACAGATGGCACAATATTGTTGTTGTTGCTGTTGGGTTTAACGCGTTTTTTCAGCACATGATAGGCTATGCATGGCGGCCATTATTAATGGTGGAGGAAAACCCCGGGAATAACCACCGACCCACGAGAAGCTACTGACAAGCTTTCTCACATACCCACATTGATGGCACAATATAAAACACTAACAAATCTCATTTGCCATATGTCCTCTTTCCAGGACCCTACGCACTGAAAATATTATCGTGCCACCCACCCACCCCCTTTACAAAATGTGAAACTGAAGAAAACACAATATTAAAAGCTAAACAGGTGGGAAAATACCAGTGTTGACATCATTCCAAATCAAAAATACTCGTACATGCAGGTCGAAATAATCATAAGTAACTAATTCAATTACGTCGTCAACAATTAATTAGAATTTTTTTTTCTTGTGCTCCTGTTGGGCTGGTTCCCTCGGGTTCGGCCAATGTGGGTATGTGAGAAAGATTTCCAGTAGCTTCTCGTGGGTCGGTGGTTCTTTCCGGGATTTTCCTGGGTTCTTCCTCTCCCATTTAAACTTGCCACAATGTATAGCCTATCTTGTGCTGAAAAATAGCGCTAAACCCTATAGCAACAACATCAACATCGTGTTTACTGTGTTTAATGGCTAATCCGGTACTGGGGTGGGTCTATGTGTTCAAGCAACATGCGATATCGTTCACGATCTTTTGTAATCTCAATAATTTTGTACATTTTGGAGTTACTTCTCTTTCAACACTTGTGTACAATAGTTCTTTTTATTTGCTCAAATTTGTTTTAGAAATATTAAAATAGACATTGCAGATATTGGACGCAGACAATACACTTTTGACTGACATGCACTGTTCTACAAATCAGAAAAGGGCAGTCGGCATCTGTCGACTAATTTATACAATTTCTGTTTTTTTTTATTTTTATTTTTATAACGACATTATGAAAAAAAACTCCCGTTTGAGTCGAAACGCCAAGGGGTGAAAGTGTTTTGACCCTCTGGAATCAATCAGGTTTGAACTTAAAAATCAATCAATGAAATATGTTGTGCATTCTTTTAAAAATCGTGGGATGGGGTACAGACAAAAGGAATGCTGTGAGAATACTATGTACAGTATTAAGACCCAACAATGTCGACCCGTTTGCGAATTCATTTACAAAAAGACATAAAACTAGTACAAACTTTAAGGAGTTGTCATTGTAGTAATAAAGCCTTTTTGTCGCGATGCACAGAATATTTAAAATTAAACAAATATATATATATACTACAGTACACATAGTCCGAGACTCCTTTGACCCATGCCACCCCATTTTTGATATTTGGACATTAATGTTGGGGTGTAGGGTCCGAGTCCATTCCCTTTCGAAAAGTTGGAATTGAGAATATGTAGCCGCTTACAAGCCGGCCTAGCAAACTTGAACGACTTTTCGTCGAGATATACCTGCATGAAATCAATAGGAATATGATTTATTTTCTCAAAAATCGCGAGCATATCATTTGTCGTGTCTTTAATCCGCTGGCAGACGAGAAGAAAGTACATCGTTGCTGAAATTTTACCTGGATCTCTCCATTTGCATTCCGAGTCACATGACTATACAACTCTCGCAACCTAAATGTCAATGACATCAGCGGTCAAACAGTCACGTGATATTCACAATAAACAAATTTCCAAAGTTGCTGTACATAGAATTTGAAAATATTGCATTGAAGTCACGTAATGTTTGTAAATAAGTATAATGCACACTTAATTCTTAATACATTTATTTTGAGAACAGCGACCAGAAACCTGTCGGTACCGCATCAGGGTGAAAGAAAACCGTTTTAACCAGTGCTGAGCACGTGTGAGCATATTTTTGTTGGTATCACGTGACTACCGCATTGACATGTGCTCTCTGCTTCGTGAATCTAGTTTTCTTTATGTTGCTGCAACATACAAGATTTCCGGTCGTTGTTCTCAGAATAAATACTTTGATAAATTCGTGATCTTTCATTTGTCTATAAAGATTACGCTACTTTCATTGATATGTTCGATTTGTTTTGCTACAGCAACGTTACCAATGGTTTATTGTTGATATCACGTTACTATATGACCTCTGATGTCACTGACATGTAGGTTGCGAGATTTGTGTAGTCATATGACTAGGAATGCTAATAGCGAGATCTACGTCAAATGTTAGCAACGCTGTAGTTTCGTCTCGCTTGTCGGCCGATTGTTGTTGTTGTTGTTGTTTAGGGTTTAACGCCATTTTTCAGCACTCGATAGGCTATACATGGCGGCCAGTATTAATGGTGGAGGAAGAACCCGTCGGCCGATTGAAGATAAAACGAATGCTATGCACGCGATTTTTGAGAAAATAAATCATATTCCTATCCATTTCATGCAGGTATATCTCGATGAAAGGTCGTTCAAGTTTGTTATTTCCGCTAGAAAGCGTCTACCCTTTGACGACACCAAATGGTGTCGGCGAATACCATCTTTTCGATAAGGAATGGACTCTGACCATACACCGCAACATAAATGTCCAAATATAAAAATGGGTTGGCGAAGGTCAGACGAAACTTTCGCAACTTGTATCATGAAATTAACAAACTGTTAATTCTCACAACTATGTGTTTACATAAATTTAAACTGCTCCCGTAGGAGCGTACAAAAATTGCGCGTGCCGCCCATATTTCAGGGCGTCAGCGCGGGGTATTGGGTGTAGTTTTCAACTAGCAATAACCACGCCTCGGATAAACCTCATTGGCTATGGTACCGCCACTGCGCAAAGCTAAAGAAACGAAATTTTATTTCTTTATTTAAGCATATATTTTCCTGTATAAGATAAGGGTATTTTATTACCATGTTATTTATAATTGCAAATATTATTATAAACTTAAATCCAATAAAAAAATCACTTCAAGAGTTATATTTATATATTTATATTTTATGTTTAAGCTATATTGTCTTTGGCACAAAAGGCAATTTTTACGTTTCTTATAATAATTATTATACATAGATCAATTTAACACGTATTAGGTAACAACGACCTATACCGCTACAATAAACTCTTCTCCATTTATTGGAGTGACTTAGCAGATTCTTGATGGAGAATGTTCAGTCTTCCAAGATATATCAGTTTTTTTTTCTTCTCTATTTTGTTTAAACAGTATGTACAGCAACTTTATTTTTTAATTATCAAATCACTGTATACTGATAGACGTTTGGAGTTGTCGCCCTTGCTGCATACGGAATAGTCTGGTTCCCTGATTTGTTTGGGGCGCTCACCAGTCATTTTATACTTTTGAGAGAGTGACGTATGTAAGGTGAAGTTTGCATTTAAAACATGCACAGTGGAAAGAATGTTGGCATACCTCTATGCTACTTCACTGTAATGTGGCTGACATTTCTTTGGATATTGTACTTTTGGAAATTGTACATGCTCTAAGCACACTGCTAATTAAAATGACTGCTCCCTTGTGCTTAAAAAAAATCAGCCTGAATTAGTCAACAATAGGGAAAATGAATTTTGCTCGACGATTCAATACCAGCTGTCTGAAAGTGTAATGAATGAATTACCAAATATATAAACTGTAAAAAAAAGTTATCGGCTCTTTTTAAATTTAAAAAAAAAATACAATTATCTAAGAAATGCAGGAAGTGAAACTGGCCGAATGGAGCTAGCACTATTTTTTTTTCAAAGTTTCACAGCTTCGGGGGCAGGGTCCAGTTTTTATGTACAAATTTAATGCCGCAATCAGTGACCAAGTATAAAAAAATCATAAAAAATCAAATACACAAGTGAGGTCAAAAAGGTCCATATTTTTAGATACCTATATTAAAACAAAGCATAAGAATAGTATTCACTTGACCAGAGAAGTCAATGGCAGTTCACAGCAGAAGAGGTTTATGCACCCCAACCCCTATTTTACACCTGCATTTTTCACATCCAAATGCCATTTTTGACAGCATGTGATGCTCACAGTGCAAACGCAAGCCCTTTCCCTGGATGAAAATTTTGAAAAACATTGTCTACTAAATAGTTTGATGCAATTCAGAATAGTTGTCATCCAAGCCGTTTTTGAGATACTCTAGTTGCCTTGAACCCACGTGTCTACTGCTACGGGAGGCTAGCTCTTCTTCCTAGCCAACTTTTGGTATTTCACTATCAACATACTGCAGAGCAACTATGGAAGGTGTACATGCCTGACATCAATTTCAAGAACAACACAAGCCCAAAACACCTAGTTCACAAATATATCCATATCTATAAATACTAATCAATAATAGCTGAAAAAGTCACACCATAGCCTTAAGTTAAGAAATTTGCCATAGGGCCAATTTACGAAACTGTACCCTGCCACCTTAGGTATATTCTGTGCCCATGTGTGGCGGAATACTTCAATGTTCTGTGCGTTCAGTTCCGAGACAATTTTGTTGTTGTTGTCCAGTAATATACCTCCATATCTGGAGTAAGGCCAAGCTGTATACTCTATAACCCAATTACACCCATCAATCATACACCCCCCAAAAAGGGAATCAAAGGTTCTTTGGACAATACTTAAGATATACAAGATCATTTTTAAATAGCCAATATAACTAGTAAGGAAACCCGGAGAAATTCTTTTTCTTTAAAAGTCTAAATTACGAAACTCTAGAGCTTCACAATAGCGAGGGGAGCATACGAAGCCGGGAACCAGACTACATGTGGAGAGCCAATTTACTACCCCCACCCCACCCCATTTGGATCAGATACTAATTTTTTTGTTTTTTAAATCCAATAATATAGTATTTGATTTATCGAGGAAAATCTATGATGTCAGACTATTATTAAAATTCTAATACAAAATAAATTAACTTCGAATAAAATTAAAAATGTGTATAATCTGTAACACATTTAATATTTAATATCCTAATGTATCACCTCAAATGATATTTCCTCACAGAGACGGAAAAACTATTCCATGAGTGGTCATAATGTATTTAGCATTTTATTTCTTTTAACTAACTAATTAAATAAATGAATAAATAAATAAATAAATAAAACATTGTCAGATAAAGTTTAACTTTCTTAATTTGCCTGATATACATATAAATTTCACCTGGTGTCTTATAGGTCTACTCCAGAGCTACGTACTATCAATGGTATCTTACTTGGTTCAAAATTTCACATTTAATGAAATAAAACTTTGCAAATTTATTCGCTGGATCAACATATTTGAAATAGATTATATGCGTGAGTAGAATCTTTCGACTACTGTCTTAAACTCATCATCATCATCATCATCATCATCATCATCATCATCATCACCTTAACCTAAGATGTCGTTGGGGCACCACAGTTGACTTTACAACCAATTCTCTCCATCCTTCCCTGTTCTCTACTGCCCTTTATATGAATGCTTTTCTTGATTATGTTGTTTGTCTCTCTGTATTTTCTAGCTCTTTCTTGATCTCTTTTTCCAATTTTCAGTTCTCTTCTTTTGTTGCATAATTCAAGGATATCATTTGTGATCCAAGGTTTCTTTGTTCGACGACATTTGCCAATGATCACAGCTGTGTTGAATGTGGTTGTTAAGGACTCTAGGTCGGTGTCTTGGCTGTCCAGGGTTATCAAAGATGCTAGTTTACCACCTATCATTGCTTGAAAGGCTTCTGCGACTTTTGGATCTTTCAGTTTTTCAAAGTCAAATTTGATTCTTGGATGGTTAGGCTTTTTGATCATTTTCAGGTGGAGGCGAAACGTTGTCATTCATAAATCATGGTTACTTCCTATATCTGCTCCTGGAAAACTTCATATTCTGGAGATATTCAGTCCTGTGCAGAATCTTTTTTCCACCAAGATGTAGTCAGTTTGTTTGTGATGTTGCCCATCTGGACTGTGCCAGGTGGATCTTCTGGATGCTTTATGAGGGCCGCACGTGTTACCTAGCACAAGATTGTTGTAGGCATCAAACTCCAAGAGACGGCGTCCTCTTTCATTTGTTTCTGCATTGCAGAAGGGTCCACAGGTGCTTTACCAGTGTGTCTGTGAATCAACTCCCACCTTTGCACCCTAGTCTCCTTGTACAAAGAGAATGTCTTTCTTGGGTGAGTTGTCAATGACATCTTGCAGTTGGTTATAAAAATTCTCCAGTTTTTTGTCTTCATAGTTAGGTGTGGGTGCATAGGCCTGTAGGATTTTGACGCTGAAGGTAGTTGCCCTCAGGTGGATGGTAATGAGCCTGCTTGAGACTGGGCAGCATACCATAATGCTGTGCACAATGCCCTTTTGGACAAGAAATCCAATGCCATGACTGTGCTTGTCCCCTCTTCCGCTGAAGTAGAGCTTATGCCCTTCATCTATTGTTATTTCGCCAAAGTTTTTCCAGCGCAGTTCGCAGAGAACAATACTGTTCCAGTTGTACCTGTCAAACTCATTTGTAAGTTCTTCCAACTTTCCCAAAGCCCTCAGTGTTCTAACGTTCCATTTAGTCTTTCCCATGGATCTGGGTAGTGAGGGCACCAGTAGCCTACAGATCACCTTCGTCCTGGTGTGCAGCGGAATGTGCGTCATTGTTGACCCGGACTGCGACCGATCTGGTTTGGAAGAGTTGTTTGTTGCCGTCAAGTGGTGTGCTAAGGGCAAGATACCACCTGGTGAAGCCTATCCCTCTCCAGGCTGGATGAACAGAGACGAAATCCACTGATATGTTACACGCACTGGCCCTAAGCACATGGTCACTGAGCTCATCTTGGAGCCATCCTGTCCTTACCCTGGCCATTGACGTCATCGAGGAAGACTTCTGCCTAATGGTGCTGTGTTATCATCACACTATTTTACCCATAGTTGTGAGTCTCGTGGGGGCGGGAGAGTCTTATTCCATCCAGTCTGAAAGTAAGCAAAGGAAAAGGAGTGAAATCCAACAATTTTGTGAACTTCAACAAATAACAAATAATTTATTTCCCTAGAATACAAAGTGAAAAATATAAAAAGAAATGCTGGTTTTGCTTATTAAATTACAACTAATCCTAACACAAGGCCCAATTATTAAAGTTCCGAATAAACTTCTGTGGTATTCCAAAATAAATTCAAAGCTGGAAGTGTTGATGTGCCCGTGATGGCCTGTGTCATAGTGTTGTCCAAAAACAGTCATTTGTTGAATCACAGTAATACAATCCAAGAATATAAACTTATTTGGATTTCACTATCAATCCAAATCTCTATTTGCAAGAATATTATTTTAAGCACTTTGTTTTTCCAGAGAAAAATAATTTGAATTAAATAGTTTGTTTAAATAACTTTCAACCCAAAGGAAATACCCAACACAATAATAACAAAACTGGTTCTGCTCAGATCTTAAAGCGCGAATAAACAATTTTTGTCAAATAAACTAATTTCTAGATAAGCAAGATTATATCATCCTCACTTGACCTCTGGTGACAATTAGCATTTTCTAATAAAAATATTGCCTAATGGAAAATTTAATTCTGGAAGGTTCCAAATGTTAGCAAGATGAAATTAAAATTATAATATAAAATGTGGTGAAAATAAACAGGTAGACCCAGAATTTCATAGGGAATTTCCAAAGTTTTGGAATAAGATTGAGATAAACATGTTGTTTACTAAGCCAAAATCAATCATTTACGTCCGGTAGAAAATGAACTTAAATTTGGACAAGGTAAAGTCCAAAATATAATTATTAGATCATATAATGAATAAAATAAAAACCTAAAACACAATGCAAATTAAATGTACATAACAGTAAAACTAGAGAGAATTGTATTAGACCATTTGCGTGAGTGGAATACCAGAGAGAGTTGTAGACTATACGAGTTATCTGCAATTAGATTATATTTCCTCTTATGTGCATGATAAACAGATTTTTAAAATTTCTAATAGTATCAAGCCTTACACAGAAATCGCATCGGTTACTTTTTAACGATAGACACAGGGAATTAGAAGATAGCATTGATCTTAGCCTCTATAGGTTTATCGTTTTCGTGTCCAACGATATGTCCCTGAAATGTAGCGGGAGCACGACACAATTATTTTCCTGATCAACGACAAGTGATTGTCGTTTGTCACTCTCATTAGAATAAAGAGAATGAATAATTAAAAGGTGATCACTGCGATATTACCCTTTGAATGGTCCAAACGAGGAGTAAAAGTGACTTCATCAAAAGCCTAACCAATACACGTGTCATCCAAAGGAATACTTTCCTGATCAAAATCATTCTCAAAAGCTTTTTTTTCCATAGCTCAAGTAAATGAACAAGCTGGGTATAAATCAGGGAATTATTTCTCAATAGGATTGACTTTCTGATCCAAACAAGGCTCGTCAGTTACAAGTGGATGATACTGCAGGTCTACAACCTTATATCCAGCTAGGTCACTGCCTAGTTACAAATGAATACTATTGACGGCTAAAGACGACATTGTTCTAACAGTCATGGGTCATGAGACTAAGCCTGATAACAAATATGCACAATGAAGAGGAACATTAACAAAGCCGCACTCTACTCCCTGAATAAGAAAACTCTCATTAAAAGAGGACGTCTCAGAAAAAGACAAAGTACCTTGCTAATAAAAGACCCTGAGAAGCTCCTGTGTCCATTTTAAGTTTTAATAGGGATAGAACTGGCAAAATCATCCAATAGTAATATAGAACCCTTTGACATGAATGGTTCATAATTCTTCATAATAAAATCAGATTGCAATTTGTTTGACCCAACAAATATATTGCTTTCAGCACATGACATAAAAATATTTGGAACAGGTCTGTCTTGATTCTGTTGATTATTTTCCAATTTGTAGCAATCAGAAATAACGTGCCTTTCTTCTTGCAATAGGTACAGGTAGGAAGATATATGGAATTTTGATCAATCTTATCAGAAACTTGATTTATAACCCCTGTAGAAGTTTGAGCTTTGGAAGTGCTCGTATTAGACTGAAATAGGGTTTTATTTTAAACAAAAGGATGCTGAGTGGAAGACTTATTGACAAAAGAAACTTTATGAGCTAAGGAATATTCGTCAGCAGTACGAACAACATTTTCTAATGTTTCGACCGTCTTGCTCATCAATATATGTCTTAACGCCACTGTGGACTCGTCAATTAATATTAGTTGTCTGCTGATATCGTGATTTTAACCTACCTTCTTGGCTGAGCACCATCCGTCAAATAATTACTTTTTTCTCTTGCAAATTCGACATTGTTTATTTAGTTTCTGTTTTAAAAGTTTTTAAACATCTATTGACATACTTCAGATACAAACTCATAAACCGTCAAGACAGATTTCTTAACCATGTCATAATCAGCACTTTGCGTTGTACTGACAATGAGTAGACTTTGTAATAATGGAGTCCAATGTTCTCTTAGATAGTTCAAATTTTAGCAATTTTTTTTTCAAAATGAGGAAAATATTGATCTACTTGTTTTTTTCTTTAAAAATAGATATTTACTTAATATTTATGGTAACATAAAAACCTGAATTTGCGCGTGTTGAGTCGGGAAAGATTTTCACTTGCCATCTCTAATTATTGTAATCGAAATTGAAATTCCCTTTCTTACTTTTCTCGTCTAATCTCTGTTTCCCTCTCTTCATTTTCACAATGAATTTGCGTTTGCATAAGATCCCCCCCTTCTCTCTCTCTCTCTCTCTCTCTCTCTCTCTCTCTCAGCAACTGCAGTTTTATTTGTTCCTCTTTTTCTTCTTTCTGCAGTTGCCATTGTCTTTCACTTTCGTCTTTCTGGAACTGCAATTATCATTTTTCATTTTCTAGTTGCGTTTGTCTCTCTTTTTACACGTTCTCATATTGCACAATACCTCTCCTCTGTCCCTTTCTAAAGCCCGAGGTTTCTTATAATAATTTCCATCCTGTGTTTTAATTTCAGTTCTTTTAATTTCATATCAGAGCGAGATAGAGACTTCCTAATCAAACCCAAAGTACTTGTATCCAAAAACATTATTGTTTGTTACCAAATAGTGGACCCAAATATTTATATCTCTTGCTTCGTTATTCTGTTTATGATAAAAGTCATGAAACTAGATTAATATAATATCGATATGTGTCCTTTTAATCTTTACCTCTACTCGTTGAGGATAATGATATGAATTAGTAATATAATCACTGGTTTAACCAATTAATATGTAGATAATAATTCATTAATCGGTTTAGATACGACTTCATTTGTGTATTTGTATGTGTATCCCTCAAAATGGTATTACACTCCAGCATGTTAGAAGAGCCGTCACATTTCAGAAAGGACTTTAAAACCATCAATTCAAATGAGTCGAATTAAAGAGGATTAAATTATGTTAGAAACGTGAATGTGATCTTTATTTCAACTGTGTGAGCCAGTTTCAAATACCCTTTTTCAAAGCTAATTACCGAATTTCGCTCAGTCATAGTCAAGGACAAGCTACATAATTTAAACACATCACTTTCTGAAGAGTCCTGCGACTGGAAACAGATTTTGAATTTATAGTTTTGCTATTACCCATTCACTGCGCTTGCAAAGATTAGCGCTGGATCAAATACAGTATAATTAACGATGTCACGTGACATGCCCAAGGGGAAAACCCCATTCGTTGCTTGTCCAGAGTAAGCATATTGTGATGTAATTATTGCACATGATCAAGATAATCTTGCCATACAAATGTAGGTCAACAAGGCGTTTCCATTCACACACAAATCATCTAAATATAGGACTATAATTTTGATCATTTTCTTTCTAAGACAGATAAATATGTCTTATGTTCATAATATAAATATATATAAACAACTAGTATAATTATATTCAGAATTAAATCCTTCTGTAACATATAGTCAAATTAAATGTGTTCTATGTCCTATTATAATGTAATTATTATACATGGTCAAGATAATCACCAAGTCGTTTCCATTCACACGTAAAGCATCTAAATATAGAGTATACGTTTGATTATTTTCTTTCTAAGATAGATGAATATGTCTTTTGCCCGTAATATAAATAGATATACATAACAAATATAATTATATTCAGAATTAAATCTATCTCTAAGTTATATTGTTAAGGAAATATTAAAGTAAATGTAAAAATATTAAAGACGTTTTAATTTCAGGCCCCATTAATCGATCTGAGAAATAAATATTTTAAGTGGTACCATGCCTATGCAATTTAGCTTTGCGCAGTGGCGGTACCATAGCCGATGAGGTTTATCCGAGGCGTGGTTATTGCTAGTTGAAAACTACACCCAATACCCCGCGTTGACGCCCTGAAATATGGACGGCATGCGCAATTTGTGTACGCTCCTACGGGAGCTTCTTAAAGTAGAAAGAAAATGATAATTGATAACAGTGCAAGACTGCTATGATTTTGCCTTCAAGAGAATTACACACGTAAGTCATGTTTTAATCTGAACATCGTCAGATTGCGTAGTTTGTTTTCTGTTTTGGTTGAGTTGACTCCACTTCCACGACCTTTCCTAGTGGGTGAATAGCATTAATAATCCACGAAAGTGAAAATTGTTTTACTCGACTTTTATTGCCTGTAAATCCTCTATGCGGTTTCTTATATGTGCCCACGGTTGTCGGTAATGTATCATCTCGGCCACCACAGTTTCAAACTCAACCATTTTAATTATTTGATCCTCTATAGCCACCGAATACTGTTTACCAATTGTGTTGAGAATGCTTTGTGCTACTACAAGCAGTCCTGAATAGACATAATGTAATCGTATCGAAATTAATTTTCTAAGACTACTAAAGACACCGGTTACTATCGATATAGCCCTGAGAGTAATTCCGGTTGGTGCACCTGCGATGGTTGTCGAGATTGAGGCTCCAGCCACACCAAGACCAAGAGTTGCTGCTGTGGCAATACCACAAATAGCATATACGACCAAATACGCTCGTTTGTATTTTACTATTGTAGTGGCTCTTTTGGTGATTTCATCTCGCATCTGCTTCTCTGCTTCGATTTTGTTTTCACATAGGTAACATTGAGGGTCCATCATATTTCTTTTATTAATAATACAACCGCGTAGCACAATTGCGAGACGCATATATTTTCCGGACCGATCACGTCCAGGGGCAGTGATCAAATGCACTTCTAGCCAGTTGCCCTCTTTTTTTTTTTTGCTGGTACAACGGTTATATAACTATAGAAAACCTCTACCTCGGAAATACTTAATCTCTGGCGATAGCATATTCTGGTGGTCTGGCACCCCCTTTTTTATTTACCAAACATTCTGATTACGTCGATACCTTTTACATGTCACGATCATCCATGCCCAGTGACGGTTTCCCTTAACAATTGCATCCTTTTTAATAACGGTCGAAATCTTTCTTTCCTTAACTGAGTAAAATTTGATGTAAAATATTCGTTTCTGAACGTAATCAGGTTTTAAGCAGAGGGGAATACCACTTCGCCATTGTTGAAACAATTCCGGAGTGTTTTAACACCTGTTGGTGCAAAATTTTGTCCGGCATGTTCACGTGCTAATTCGAAGGTTCCATGCTTTCTTCGATTTTGTAGTTCTACATTTGGATTATTCCTATGATCAGTGTATATTTGACCCTTAACAAGATTATATTTAAGTGTATATGAGGGTTTATTAACACCGTTTTGATTACAACTCGTTCACAAGTAAAAGTAGAACGAAATTGCTATCAGTGTTTGCATCCTTTGTGAGGGCATTCATTTATTACTAGGGAATGACCCAGCTTACGATAAGGTTGGGGTTAATCCACTTGTTACTAGTAAGTCTTGTTTGGGTCATGAAGTTACTTTTTTTTTAAAAAAAACTCTCTACTATATATCCATTCTTCTGCAGCTACTAGATATATATCAAAAAATTCTCTTGAGAATTTTGTTGATCAGGAAAGAATTCCTTTAGCTGATTTAACGATCAATACAGTAAGTTAATTTTTCTACATTTTCACTTTGTTGTCTATGCAAATAAATTGTTCGTTGATATGTACAAACGATTTTGCTTCTCGCTCTTTTCTAAAACGTATTCTAAGACCATTGAGTTGTAATAGCAATATCTTGGCTTTCTACCGGAAATGCCATCCTTTAATAAGCCGGACAACTTTTATTTATAAGTTCTCAACAAGTGCAATATCAGCATCATTGGCCGCAAGAGATGAAATTAAGTTCGAAGGATTCATTGTTTAACTGACGGATCCTTAACTGTTTTACGCGTTTGTGATAAGATTAGATTTTAAAGATATATACAATTAATGGATTGTGACTGCTGCGATTGCCGAATTTACTGACAAAATAACTGACGACTTAACAAAGGATGCAAACACTGATAGCAATTTCGTTCTACTTCTACTTGTGAACGAGTTTTAATCAAAACGGTGTTAATAAACCCTCATATACACTTAAATATAATCTTGTTAAGGGTCAAATATACACTGATCATAGGAATAATCCAAATGTAGAACTACAAAATCGAAGAAAGCATGGAACCTTCGAATTAGCACGTGAACATGCCGGACAAAATTTTGCACCAACAGGTGTCAAAACACTCCGGAATTGTTTCAACAATGGCGAAGTGGTATTCCCCTCTGCATAAAACCCGATTATGCAAGAGATGAAATTAAATTCGAAGGATTCATTGTTTAACTGACGGATGCTTATCTCTTTTACGCGTTTGTGATAAGATTAGATTTTAAAGATATATACAATTAATGGATTGTGACTGCTGCGATTGCCGAATTTACTGACAAAATAACTGACGACTTAACAAAGGATGCAAACACTGATAGCAATTTCGTTCTACGTCTACTTGTGAACGAGTTTTAATCAAAACGGTGTTAATAAACCCTCATATACACTTAAATATAATCTTGTTAAGGGTCAAATATAAAGTGATCATTGCAATAATCCAAATGTAGAACTACAAAATCAAAGCAAGCATGGAACCTTCGAATTAGCACGTGAACATGCCAAGCAAAAATATGCACCAACAGGTGTGAAAACACTCCGGAATTGTTTCAACAATGGCGAAGTGGTATTCCCCTCTGCTTTAAACCTGATTACGTTCACAAACGAATAGTTTACACCAAATTTTAGTCAGTTAAGAAAAGAAAGATTTCGACCGTTATTAAAAAGGATGCAATTGTTAAGGGAAACCGTCACTGGGCATGGATGATCGTGACATGTAAAAGGTATAAACGTAATCAGAATGTTTGGTAAATAAAAAAGGGGGCCAGACCGCCAGAACATGATATCGCCAGAGATTAAGTATTTCCGAGGCAGAGGTTTTCTATAGTTATATAACCGTTGTACCGGTTAAATAAAAGTGGGTTACTGGCTAGAAGTGCTTTTGAACAATGCCCCTGGACGTGATCGGTCCGGAAAATATATGCGTCTCGCAATTGCGCTACGCGGTTGTATTATTAATAAAAGAAATATGATGGACCCTCAATGTTACCTATGTGAAAACAAAATCGAAGCAAAGAAGCAGATGCGAGATGAAATCACCAAAATATCCACGATAATAGTAAAATACAAACGAGCGTATTTGGTCGTATATGCTATTTGTGGTATTGCCACAGCAGCAACTCAATGGATCTTGGTGTGGCTGGAGCCTCAATCTCGACAACCATCGCAGGTGCACCAACCGGAATTACTCTCAGGGCTATATCGATAGTAACCGGTGTCTTTAGTAGTCTTAGAAAATTAATTTCGATACGATTACATTATGCCTATTCAGGACTGCTTGTAGTAGCACAAAGCATTCACAACACAATTGGTAAACAGTATTCGGTGGCTATAGAGGATCAAATAATTAAAATGGTTGAGTTTGAAACTGTGGTGGCCGAGATGATACATCACCGACAACCGTGGGCACAAATAAGAAACCGCATAGAGGATTTACAGGCAATAAAAGTCGAGTAAAACAATTTTCACTTTCGTGGATTATTAATGCTATTCATCCACTAGGAAAGGTCGTGGAAGTGGAGTCAACTCAACCAAAACAGAAAACAAACTACGCAATCTGACGATGTTCAGATTAAAACATGACTTACGTGTCTAATTCTCTTAAAGGCAAAAACATAGCAGTCTTGCAATGTTATCAATTATCATTTTCTTTCTACTTTAAGAAGCTCCCGTAGGAGCGTACACAAATTGCGCATGCCGTCCATATTTCAGGGCGTCAACGCGGGGTATTGGGTGTAGTTTTCAACTAGCAATAACCACGCCTCGGATGAACCTCATCGGCTATGGTACCGCCACTGCGCAAAGCTAAATTGCATAGGCATGGTACCACTTAAAATATTTATTTCTCAGATCGATTAATGGGGCCTGAAATTAAAATGTCTTTAATATTTTTACATTTACTTTAATATTTCCTTAACAATAAAACTTACAGATAGATTTAATTCTGAATATAATTATACTAGCTGTTTATATATATTTATATTATGAACATAAGACATATTTATCTGTCTTAGAAAGAAAATGATCAAAATTACAGTCCTATATTTAGATGATTTGTGTGTGAATGAAAACGCCTTAGTGACCTACATTTGTATGGCAAGATTATCTTGACCATGTGTAATAATTACATCACAATATGCTTACTCTGGACAAGCAACGAATGGGGTTTTCCCCTTGGGCAGCAGCAGGGGGGGCGAATCCGACATTTTGTCCAAACGTCATTTGGCTTAATTAGTACTTTCTGCACTCAGCGGATCCGGTGTCGTCAGCGCCTGGTAAAAAAAAAACGACGTCGTCGTCGTTGTCATCGTCGAGGGGCCAAATCGACAATTGTCCGGAACGTCATTTGGTTTAATTAATACCTTCTGCGCGTCGATCCCAGCGTCGTCAGCGTCCGGTAAGCACATCGACGACCGCGTCGATGTCATCGCCCCCCCTGCTGCTTACAATTTAACCGAATATTTGGTCAAGTCCGATACGATATCGTGTCCGAGGGTCATGTAAATTTATCGTTACAAATCCATGTGGGGTCGACTGAGCATGACTAAAAAAGTTTCGAAAAACATTAAAGTCCATGTCGCCGCCGCACCATGTCTGCCAAATATTTCGTAGCGTGTGTGTATCAACGCCGTTGAATACAGCAAGAATATTGCAGTTATCTCTGATTACTTTTGGAATCTGAGTATACCGTTGAGTGACATATATCACGTCAGTGTTTTTATGCCTGCCTCTGGAAAATATCCTAGCTGGGTTTTTTTGATTGTCTAACATAACATCATCGTACACGACTAGATTGTTAACGTCGCCATCAATATCATCGATACCTGGTGCATCATTGATATCTGTAATAAACTCGATGACATTTTTTTTAGCGATCGCTGATGCATTCTCGTTGAAATCTTTCAACACCTCGTAGCATCGTTGATCATCTACGCTAGGAGCAACCAAATACAACTTATCCCACTTCATCCATCTCATTATTAAATTGAGTAACAATTGCGTCTTGCCGGATCCAGATGGTCCGATGATAATCATCCGGATCGAGTTTGGTAACGCTGCAACATGCTTAACTGGTTCTCTTGTTTTAGTCGCTGAAAAGTCAATTATATTCATGTCTCTATACATAAATTATGGATCTATATTGTGTGAAGTGTAGAGTGCGTACTGGCACAAATGATATGACAACCGTTACAACAAGAAATAACAGATCGGCGCTTACTGGCAAGTGTGTACAATGCGGTATAAAGAAATTTAGATTTATTTCTATTAAACCCGGAGATGTTTTAAAAAAAAGCGAGGAGGTGATATTGCAGCCAAGTTATCAAAACTCCCCGGAACCCCGTGGGCAAAGTATCCAGGAGAAAAACACCTCCCAGGATATAGCTACTGTGGCCCCGGAACGCGATTAGATATCAGACTCGATGATCAAAATCAGCCCAAACCCGGTGAGTATCCAATAAACGCTATCGATAAGGCGTGTCATGCTCATGATGTTGCTTACAAAAGTAGCGATCTGCAACAGCGTCATATCGCGGACGTAAAATTAATTCACGCGCTAAATGCTATTCCTGATAAATCCTTCAAGGAAAAATTGGCCTCATGGTTGGTAAAATCGGCTATGAAAGGTAAATTAATGATGGGCGCCGGTAATTAATAACAACATGGAATCCATCTATTATTCTCCGAGAGGATACTGGAAGGGGAAGGCCGCAATTGGTAAGCTTGCAAGCGCTGCAAAGGTAACAAAGGCCACTGCGGCTAATTGGTTATCCAAACAGGCTATATGGCAAATCTATCTACCACCGCCTAAACAAATCAACTTCTCGCGCTTTGATGTCAGCGTACCTAATGAAGTTCATCAGGCTGATATACTATTTTTGCCGCATGACAACGGTTACAAATACGCGCTAACCGTAGTTGATGTTGCGAGTCGATACAAACAAGCGGAACCGTTAAAAACAAAGTCAGCAACTGAAGTGGCCGATGCGTTTGAGCGGATTTATCGAAGAGGTCCTCTGCGCTGGCCAAATCTATTACAAGTTGATCCTGGTAGTGAATTTCGCGGCGCTGTTTTATCAACGCTGAAACATCATAGCGTCGCGATACGACGAGGTCATACTGCGCTACATCGTGATCAGGCAATTGTTGAACGATTCAATCGGACTCTCGCTGAACGGTTATTTGGATATCAATACGCGAAGGAATTCATCCAAGAAAAACGATCTCGTGAATGGGTCAAAAGGTTGCCAGGCGTAATTGCCGCGTTAAATAACGAGATTACCCGAGCAATCAACATGAAGCCCAGCGACGCGATTAAATACGAGTATATACCCAAAAGATCAAAAATAGATAGCGTTTCCAAGCCGATTCTCGGCGATGTCACTGTTAGATATCTGTATGAACCAGGAGAGCTTGAAGGCGGTAAAAAAAGAGCTACTGATCCTATCTGGAGTGTTACCACACATAACATATCAACGATAACACGATCAACTGGTAGACCACCGATCTATAGACTGGATCCAACTGCCCCACAGCGGGGGTTTACACGCGAGCAACTACAAGTGATACCTGACGATACTCAATTACCCCCGCGTGGTCTTAACTAGCGCCGTTGCGTCTATTGCACTCAAGACAGGTCAACCTCACATTGGTTTTGACATGACCGAGACTGTTATCGATCCTGTCCACGGTAAATTGGCGAGCGTCTTTATCCGAATAACGCCAACTCATTATACAATTGCAACTCGCGCAGTGATTATTCTGTTGTTGTCGTAACGCAATTATTAATTCGGCATCAATATCAAAACGCCGCTGTTTTTTTTTTATCCTGTTGGCGGTAACCCGAGAGTTTTCTATTAATGACGCTTGCATCGATGACTCCGTCAGTGACCCCGTCACTGACTCCGTCAACAACAATTCTTCGAAGCTGATTTATCCTCCGTACTCTGGACACTGCAAGATAGACTAGATTGGACCATTCGATGCGATTATCAACTATCCAAACAATTGTGTCCGTGATGGTTAGTCCCTGCGAGGAATGTATTGTTGTTGCGTATCCTAGCGTCCACGGGGATTTATCAGCACGTAGCGCGTCCTCGACGACGCTGATATCAACGAGCACAATATCATTCAGCACGAGAATTTGTTTTTTTGTCCCCGACGCTGTCGGGCCTGGAATTTCAACTTCAATGTTCTGCCGCCGTGTATCCGCGGGTCTATAACATAACGGCACTGGACGCGTTGGAAACTTTTCCTTATGCAACGTAAACAACTTCCGCTGAAGTGTGTCTCTGACTATCTTTCTGCTCGCTACAATCAAATCGTTTGGTCTCCATGTTTCCCAGAATTCATTTAACGGCGTTTCCGGAATCACCTCGCGGATTATTTCACATTGAATTCTATCCGGCTGTAATCTGATTAATTTTTTAACCCCGCGCAGTTGTTCATCAAGTGCCCGGTAATCAGTATCGGTTTCTTCATAATAGTCCACGAACCCGCTCAACCAATTATGTGGACCCTCGCCGACAAATGGTGGTGGTTGGCCATGGTCGCCACACATGATCACCGCTGTATTCGCGCGCAGCAACCAATCAAGAAACATTTGTAAAACGTCTAACGAAACAGTACATATCTCATCCCAGATGATAACTTCAGGAATAAATTTTTCACCCATTCGATCAGGAGTCCACTCACCGCCGCTGTATCGAAAAAAGCTGTGATAAGTAACGGCGTCAACATTTCGTTGTTTTATCTCTCGCGCTAGTCTATGGGTCGGTGTAAGCACGATTATACTTGCCCGCGTTCGAAATAATTCAATTGCCCGAGTCGTCTTTCCTGACCCGCCACAGCCGCTTAAATAAACCGTCTTGTGTCTACAAATTGGATCAGAACACGATGGTGCATTAGACCATTCTGATAATTTATCACCGCGTAGGTAGTCGTCCTCAACGGTGACATCTGCTGACGGGGAATAATCGCGTCGTATTTCATTTTTAATTCTCCATGTACCCCAACTCTCGTCTGGACTAGTAAACCCGGCTACGTTTTCCTTGTACGCTACGTCAACATAAAACGAATCAACGGCTACTCTAACCGCGGTGTCGGGGAATCTATTTATCATCGAGAATAAATTGATAGCGGCATAACCCAGCATAGACGCCCTCAAATGCGGGTATGCCGGGCTGTCTCCGTCGCTGTAGGTAACAACTGTACCCAACCTTGTTCCATTGGACAAGAAAGCTGTTTCGCAGTTCACGTATCTATTTTTCGCCACTGCGTCCTTGATTACGAAATCATATTCCGCGTCATCTATAATCAGCCGTGAGCAATATCGTTTGTAATCGCAGTTTTTTCCACCTTGTGTGAACTTAACGATTATTCTTCTACCGAGATCTTTTGCCTCGTGGTTTCGTTGGTTGAATATCCTCCTGGACCATTCGACGATATATTCCTCGTCGGCATCGATGTGTTTTCTGGACTCGTCAATTATGCTATCTAGACGCTCCGGTTCTGGTAACCAGACTTCAGTCTGCGCTCGGTATGATATAATCGCGTCACTGACAATCAACGAAACTAGCATGCTACAATCAATCATATACCGTAGCAGCGCTATTGGCAGCCACTTCTTTTCAGCCATGTGTCTACCGATCCAAATATAGCAACAGCGATGAAGTCCCGCCGCGAACTCAAATGATACTACGCGAGCGAATCCGGTTAAATCAAAATCAGGCAGTGGTCCATTAATAGCAACACGAGTCATTTCATGTCTGGGGTGTCCAAATCGTCTAAAGTACTCAGCGGCGGATCCATACCCGAGAAAACTCGCTGGATAACAGGCAACCATATCAACGGAAATCATAGCGTCGCGGTTGTATTCAGTGTTCCATAGTCCACCGTGATAGTATTCCAAACAACTGGATTGTACATCCGGTAGAAATTCCTTGCGCGTTGGACTCCACGCATTTTTCCTCGCTGCAACATGAGCCGCAACCGATGGAATCGTAAAACAATTTGTTAGCAGTTGTTCATCATGCTCTTCAAATTCTATGGCGGTTTTTTTCATCCTGTTGTGAAATGCTTCAGTGCGATATAATTCACCGTTTGGTCTTACAAACTGATCAAAGGTATCAGCGCTGCGAAATAACCACACTGATACAGGGTCGTTTTTACACAAACAAGCAATAGCATCAAATAGTTTCCTCTCCGCGAGAAAACCATCCCGGGAGAATTCTTCGGGTATATACTTTACTGTTCTATCCCGTGGAAACACTGTGATCGCGGGCGTCCATGCGTGTTCGTTATGATCAATAATTTTGATTGGGGCCCCATTTGATTTGTACTTTGATTCGTATAATACTTCACCGGTTATCGTTGTAACGGTTATTGGAAATCTCAGCGATGTTTCTAATCTCGCTATGTCGCTGATGGTTGCTCCACGCTCGCGCACTGTCTCCTCCCACTGGTTGATTTTGCTACGTCGTAAATCAGTCAATTTGTTTCCTCGACACGCATTTGTAAAATGCTCTGTTACTCGTTCTGCTACACAATTTATCCCCGTTGACTGTTTCATTGGTTTCAGTTTTCCGATATCAGGTTTCTTATTTAACGGGTATATTCCATAAACAACTGCTGTTTCAGGATACGCCCGTTCATAGTATGGTCTGTCAATTCCGGTTAACAGCCCCGGCTTGGAGTCGCGGCTAACAATGACTGTTTTCTTGTCGCTGAGAACTGGTTCAAATTTATCACGTATGATCCAATCACCTGATTCCACCCGGACAATAAATTTTACTCTGAAGAAATACCTTTTACCGTCAAGTTGTGATATTATCGTTGCTGCGCGGTTGTTGTTCATGGTAGCATCAACAACGCCATCAATTCGAAATGTTGACCAACTATGAGATGCACCATCACGCTTGAATTCATTGATACAATCGCGTATTTTACTCAACAGGGTTCTATCGTTTATTAACGCTTTTGGTGCGTCCTTGAGGACTCTATCGAGATTGAATTTAATATTTTTCCAGGGCTTAATTGCTGCTAATCTCTCGAACTCATCCATATAATTAAAACAAGTATTTAAATGAAAGAATATAGTATAATGAATCACTGCAAATGGTTGATGATTGGGTCGACAAGCCCGTGCAATAAATCATGTAGAGGCGAATTCTGCGGGTATCATTTACAAAGCGTTCGTAATGGTTCTCTTGACCCCCTCCCGTGCTTGGTTTGTCACGTCGGTGTAAGAGGAAAATCGCAGTTGTGTATCAATTGTGGCGGAAAGCGATACAGGGAACTAAAACGCTATTATGACAAGCGAATTAAAAACGCCGTCATTGACCCCACCGCCGACTTCGTCATCAAAACCCCCCAAGACTACGTTGAAAGATTTATAATTAAACCAAATAATAAATTAGACAAGTAGTATTATTATACAAATGGACCAAGAATTTCAGCCGCATCCTGTGCTCGTCAATTACGAGGCATCTCGCGACGGCATTGTTAGAAACCGCAAACTGAAGAAGCCGGTTGGTACCGTAAGTAATCAGGGGTATCTGATGTTTGGTGCCGGAAAGAAGAAGTACCATGTTCATAGGGCGGTATTTGAGGTATTCAACGGATTAATCGAAAATGGACTTGTGATTGATCATATTAATAATAATAAGACTGATAATTCTCTTATAAACTTGCAAGCTGTCTCGCAGAGTCAAAATACCAAAAAAGGCCAAACCGGTAAATACCCAAAGAAAGCAAAACCCGTAAAGTCATTTGATACAACAACTCACGAGGAAAAAATATTTCAGTCGATGAATGAAGCCAGTAGATACTTTGACATTTGTATCGCCTCAATACGAAAAGTAGCAGAACGAGTATATCAAACAGCAATCTCAAAAAAGACCGGGCATAGAATTCGATTTTCATATATAGATACGAAATCACCGGCGCCCATGGCGCTGACGAAGTCGCCATGACAATAAATTGTCCATTCCGGAAGAAAACAAAGTATTCAGTATTGTTGAACACCTCGGAATCGATACACGGGGTTTCATTTTTTTTTATTTAAAAACAAGATGTTCTATAAGAATAATGAATATCGAAGACATCAATAATATATTAGCCGAGATTTCAAAATTAAAAAATCAAGGAATTGAATTATCTGATGGTCTCGACAGTGAAAAAATATTATCCGATTATGAGATTATTAACGAACAATCGAAACGGGGGCGTTTTACCCTGGCCCGCGAGTACTTTTTCATAAAACGATTACAACATACGATCAATGAAAACTTGTACCACAATGACGCAAATGCATTCATTGGACTATTCACTGCCGTTGAAATAATACGAAAAAAACTCGGACGTGTTTATGAACGACGCCGGGAGATTTCTAGTAAGATCAAAAACATTAGAAGGATTATAGACGAAAACTCCGGCGAGAAATTAGAAATTGCTTCGCAATTGCAATAATGGTAGGTGAATCACTCACTACTCGGCTAGCCAGAGAGCGGCTAGCAGCGCTTAGAAAGTTCATACCGTTACGAGACAGGGTCCGAGAACAACTTCAAACGCGGCAGCAACTACAAACCGATTTTACTGTTGGAAGCGAACAACTCTTTGCCCCGGTAACTAAAGCGACCAAAGATGTTACGGCGGCAACTGTACCCGTCCTCGATGCGCTTGAAAAGATAGCGGCTCAGACCGAACAAACAAAAAGGTCTTTAGAAACACTCCCTGCAAAAATAGCGGCTGCTACAACACGGAGGCCACCACCACTCGCTATAACCGAACCACAAGAACCTTATGTTACAATGGCCGACGAAGAAGAACTAGGTGCTACCGCAAGAGAACCAGAAGAAGAAATACCGGAAGAAACACCGGAAGAAAAAGAGAAAGGGGGGAATATACCCCGTAATGTGCTTAGAAAGTCCACAATAGATCAAATTAGAGACCTCAGCAGCAGGAGGGAAGAATTAATTGATTTTGCTGCCAACAATTTTGCTAAGAAAACACGAGATAAGGAGCATATCAATAGCGGTTACGAGAAAAATATAAAGTCGTTAAAGGATTGGACAAGAATAGTGTATTTAGCGAGTAAACATAAAGATGTATTACTACGTGGTGATGGTCCCGATTACGACGCATTCCACAAGGAAGTTGAAAAAAGGGTTAAACTAAAAAAAGGAAAAGGATACTCTGTTGGTAAAGAATCCTACGGCGTTACCTGTCCTAACAGTGTTCTCAGTGATATATCACGGCTAGAGGTACTAATCGGAGGAAAACGAGCCGGAAATAACTCTCCGGAAATAATCAATGAGGCCGCTGATATTTGCAAGCGGTTATTTACGGGCGGTATCATGGACGTTAGTGCGTATCGAACGCTCATAGACGAACTCGTGGATGATTAAAAAAATTATCGTTTTTGTTAATTCTGGCCGTTTTTGGTCGTTTTTTGACCGTTTTTGGTCGTTTTTTGCCATTTTTTGACCGTTTTTGGTTGGTTTTTGAGGGCAAAAACCCCAGGAAATCATTTAGAGAAAATCGATGTTTTTGCTGAAAAATCGAAAAAAAACGACTATAGGCAACAAAAAATGACCAAAAATGACTAGAAATCAAGAAAAAACCGGAAAAAAACCGGATTTTTATCGAGGGCAAAAACCCCAGGAAATTTTGATAAAATTTATTCCGGTTTTCCACACGGCGGTGGGGAAGGGGGTGATCAATCACTGGTGATCACAATCACTAATTGAAAAACCGGTGTTTTTATAATAAAGATGATCATACACTACAACCACGATAAACCAGTACTCGTCTACGTGGTAAACTCGCGATTGCCTGTTTACCGCGCGTACTATGGAGATGGTCTCGGTAGCACCATTGCGGGGTTATTTACAAGAATGGCTCCAAAAGTAGCGCCGTTAGCCAAACAATTAGGAATGAAGGCTATTGATGTTATTCGTGATAAGGGTATTAGTGCTATTGGAGACGTTGCCGGAAAGGCGCTTTCAGCCGCGCGGGACAAACTAATGTCGTTGGTGAGAAGAAAAAAGCAAAAACCACCGGTGATGCCATCAACGACAGTGATGCCTGCAAATGTCAGTAAAGTAATAAATAACGCCGTGGAAGAAAAACTAGAGTCGTTGGCGGCTCAGTCGTCCACCAACGCGCCCATGAACGCAATAGCGGGGGAGTGGTCTTAAACAGAATTCAAAGAAAATCGCAATTGAAAACATCAACATGATAAATAATAAAATGTTTGCGCGAACCGCTGATCCCGCGTTTGATATGGATGCCCCAGTGCGCAGGGATGATTCTGTCCGCGATTATCAATTTTATTCTTATTATGCAGCGCAACCTGACCTACGATCGCGAATTGAACTTCAAGTCCAAGATACCAGTAGATACTTTCTGCCATGTGAAGCGTTTATCGAAATTGAGGGAGAACTCGTGACAAATGCTGCCGATAATGCACCATACGCAGATGACGATCGTGTTCGAGTTGGTTTCGTCAACAACGGTATCATGGCGTTATTTGAGAGCGCCAGATATCTTATTGACGGGCGAGAAATTGAATCAATAGAACGCGAGGTTGATGTTGCAACGACGATAATTGGGTTAGCGAGATACTCGGACGATTATACGAGATCGGCGGGCCCATCTATGATGTTTGCGAAGGATACCACTAATAACGCTGACCATTTTCAGTACGTTAACGTGCTAATAAAAGAAAATACCACAGTTAACCAGGTTGAAGCAACCAATCCAGATCGCAGAGCAAAACCAGACGCTGATTTCACTGTTATAAAAAGTCTTAACGATAATTACAATATGGGATTCGCAGCACGAGTAGGGATGTTGCAAGGACCACGCCGAAAGTTTTCATGCGCGATTCCACTCCATCACATATTTGGATTCTGCAGAAATGTCAGAAAAGTTATCTATGGGGCCAAGCATACAATCGCGCTCACGCGAAGGGGCGATGATAACAATGCAATATGGCATGCTGCTGGCGTCGCTGCCGGTAAAGTCATTTTAACTAAAATGGCATTGTGGATGCCGGTGCTGACTCCATCAGTTACCACGGAAGCACGATTGTTAGCATTTATGGAACAGGGAGGAAAATCGTTGTTGAGTTGGCTAGCGGTAACAACTGATGCTAAAGAGGATAACGTCGCCGATACGTTTACATGGCACTTGGCGTCAAAACAGGGTGTTTCAGCCCCGCGTCATATATTCATAGCGCTACAGAATAGGGAACGATTGGGCAGTCAAGAACGCAGCCATATGATATTTGATCAATTAGGAGTCAGGGATGTTTCGCTGAGAATAAACGGACAACAGGAACCATCCGAGGATATACAGCTTAATTACGGCGACAACCATGTCGCACGTGTGTACCATCGATTGCTGTCATATATGGGTCGTGATCAAAACGTCGACACCGGTTTGCAAATATCGCAACTTGATTTTAAAAAGCTGTATCCGATTTATTATTTTTCGTTGGAACATCTTGATTTAACGAGACAATCCGTCGTTGATATACACTTCCGAGCTCGTATAGCCCCGGGTGGTGTTAATTATAGAGCGGTTGCTGTCATTCTCAGCGATAAATCAATGCTGCTAGAAGGCGTTGGTGGACGAATGAGAATCGTTGATGCGCCAGTGGAAAACATGTAATTGAAAGCACAAACACGTTTACAATAAAATGTCGTATAGTGTCGTCAGTGTAGAGTTGACTGATGGTCAAGTCAAGAAATTACGATCAAAGTCGGCTAAACAATGCGGGACCACAATAACGCTGAAGCCGTCACAGATGGCGGGTGGTAATCATAAGATATCGTTGACGGCGCGTCAAATAAAACATTTCAATAATGCGATGAAGAATAAAAAGGGTGTTCAGGTAGATTTCTCGGCCGCAGCGATTAAAAACATGGAAAAGACCGGTGGGATATTTCCGCTGTTAGCCGCGATTCCAGCGTTGATTGCCGCGGCCGCACCAGCAGTGGCTAAGGCGGCGGCGTTGGGGGCCGTTGGTACCGCGGCGGGAATGGCATTGAAGAAGGCAACCGGGAAAGGCTATAAAAAAAAAACGACCCGTAGCCGGAAAGGGTCTAAGACTACCGGGAACCCCGTATTCATGGTACTCGGGAAAGGGTCTAAGACTACCGGGAACCAGGGGTCAATGACCCCCATGTCTAATTTTGATTTAATAGACGCCGCAGACGCGCTAGCGATAAAAAACTTCAGGGGTGTTTTTATGAGGGATCAATTACCGGCGGCACCAAGGAATATTGAAACAGGCATAATTAACCTCGATGGGTCCTCCGGAGCGGGAACTCATTGGGTTGCGTACGCGATTGATCCGCGTGCCATCGTCTATTTTGATCCATACGGGTTAGCCCCGCCGAACGAGTTTATGCGGTATATCCGGGCGTGTTCAGCCCGGGCGTGTTCAGCCCGGGTTTTTTATTCCACGTTGCCAACACAGCAGTTAAGCGACCCGCCGATATGCGGCCGTGAGGTATTAAGCGTACTCGCGGCGATTTCATCATCGCGGAAACCACCTCATGTGGTTGTAAACGAATACACTAGTGGGGTCGTAGAGGCCCGGCGGGTTAATTAGAAACGCCGTTTTTTTTTACAATAACGATGATTGATATTTGGGGACGACCGGTTTCGGCGCTGAAAGAATCCACGGAAACGCCCGATAAAAACTACTATTTCGGAGTTTACAACGCTGTCGGGCCAATTTTACACGTTACGAAAAAATGTTAACAGGATCGATAACAACTTTGATAAATTCTTTGGTAAAAAAAATGTCAAGCTGGATGAGATTACAACAACTATAAATGATATCACTGCGTATGGACAGGAAATAAAAACAATCAAAACTGATGTTGAAGCGAACAAAGAGAATGTAGACGCGAATGGACAGGAAATAAAAACAATCAAAGCTGATGTTGCAGCGAACAAAAAAATGTAGACGCGAATGGACAGGAAATAAAAACAATCAAAACTGATGTTGCAGAGAACAAGAGGAATATAGACGCGCATACAGGGGAAATAGGAACGATCAAAACTGATGTTGCAGCGAACAAAGGGAATATAGACGCGTATAGAGTGGAAATAAGAACAATCAAAACTGATGTTGCAACGAACAAAAGAAATACAGACGCGAATACAGGGGAAATAGGAACGATCAAAACTGATGTTGCAACGAACAAAAGAAATACAGACGCGAATACAGGGGAAATAGGAACGATCAAAACTGATGTTGCAGCGAACAAAAAAAGTATAGACGCGTATGGAGGGGAAATAAAAACAATCAAAACTGATGTTGCAGCGAACAAAAGAAATACAGACACGAATACAGGGGAAATAGGAACGATCAAAACTGATGTTGCAGCGAACAAAAGAAATACAGACGCGAATACAGGGGAAATAGGAACGATCAAAACTGATGTTGCAGCGAACAAAAAAAGTATAGACGTGCATGAACAGAGAATAGGAACGATCAAAACTGATATTGTAGCGAACAAGAATAATATAGACGCGCATGGATGGAGAATAGAAACAGTCAAAACTGATGTTGCAGCGAACAAAAGGAATATAGACGCGAGTCGGCAGGAAATAGAAATAATCAGAACTGATGTTGAAGCGATTAAAGACGGACTACCGAGAGTAGCAGAGCAATTCGAAAAAATAAAAACCCCTCATGAGAACATCATCAACATAGTATACACAATTCGGCATGGATCATTCGATTGGACTCCTACACAGAATA
Organism: Sinohyriopsis cumingii; assembly: GCA_028554795.2. NCBI lineage: Eukaryota > Metazoa > Mollusca > Bivalvia > Unionida > Unionidae > Sinohyriopsis > Sinohyriopsis cumingii. The sequence goes on from CM068830.1 coordinate 18,259,175, forward strand.
CAGTAGATATCACCGCAACTGTTAAGGGCATTTATCGATTGACATTGATTTCGGCGATGCAGTTTAGTATATCATCGTCGAGTTCATCCGGGTTTAACAATACAGTGTCAACAATCATTGACAAGGATACAATTGAACGGTTTATAATTAAGGCCGTTGATAGCAGTCTATTTAGGACAAACATCACATGGTATGTGGAATTTGTAGCGAATCTAAGTAATTAAAAACACTAGCTCTTTTAAAATAAAAATGACCACCAGGGTAATTGAATCAGAGGTATCACCGACGTCACATCAATATCGATTCGATACCGCAAAAGAATTCTCCACGAATTTGAAAACGCTTTCCGAACAATACCGCGCAAAAATAAAAAAATACCGCAGAAAAATAACCACCATCGACGCGGTCGTGTACTCGGTGTCGGGTATAGTAGCCGGTACCGGTGTTATTTTATCCACGGTGACCACGATAGCCCCGATCGCTGTTCCAATCGCTATCTCCGCGATGACAACAATTGCTGGAGTCGCCAACGCAATCACTAAAAAGATATCATCGTGTTTTCAGAAAAAACTCGACGAGTATACAGTAAAACATCAAATAGTATCCGACGCGTACTCGAAATTATCCGGGTTGATCTCGTTATCGATTGATAATTTGTTCATATCCGATGTTGAATTCTCCACGATGGTCCAGTTGTATAGCTCCGCGATGTCAAAAATCGAGGATTTTCAACTGGAAGCCGGAACCACCTGGTTGTTGAAATTAGACACTAAAAACAACGAATAATAATAATGTCGCTGAACCCCGAAGGGTTTCAATTACTTCAACGGATCGCGGAAAACACCACTCCGGTACAAACAAGTATGATATCGATAACATCAACGAAACCCGAATTCAGTGTGAACTTCCCATCGCCGGTTCCAGTGAAGGAAATAGCGCTGGCAAAATTGCGAGTATATCACAGTTGGCCTAATATCCGAGCGGATGCATTTAACGGACAACAACCTAATAACTCGCTGGTTTTTGCATGGACAAATAAGCCCGATGGGACCCCAGACTGGAATGAGGTTACAATACCAACTGGGTCATACCAAATAGAACAAATCAATGGAGAATTTCAGCGCAGGATAAAATCGATCACAGGAAAGGAATCAAAAATCGCTATTACGGTTCATGAACCGACGTTATCGTCGACGATTGAAATAAGCACACCGGGGTATATGGTTGATATCTATAACAGTTCAATAAGAACCATACTAGGATGGCCTAAGAATCCACCCGCGGACTTGCACACGAATGAGAAATCGTATCATGAAATTACCCCCCGGTATCTAGATAATTTATCTATTATAAAAAGCACGTTATCACCCAGTTGGTTTTTATTTCAACACAGGAATATCATGCAGTGGTATTTTCAGCATAAGAAAACTACTGAATCGGTCGCCATATTAACATTTATTTTAAGTGATATCACTGATATGTTTGCCGAGATTGATTATTATTACCAATTACAACTAGAACAGCTACGGGAAACAAAAGAACGAAAACACGTTGAGGTGTTAAATCAACTTATATCAGACATGGAATATATCAATGAACGAGTCGTTAAAATGATAACCGATAACAGCGATGGTAGTAAACAAAAATTCCTAACCGAGTATAATATCACAGAAGCCGATTTACCCGATTTCAAGTTTCCAGGATACAACGCGCCAGAACTAAGAAAGTCTCTTAATGATTTTCTCGATCCATCAACTTATATCCTCAAACACGATAACGGAGATGGTGGTAGGCATATTGCCCCGTACAACGTAAATATCGCATCAGTGATAGCGATCAATCTAGTGTGTGATGTTATCGAAGGGAGTTACCAGGTGGATACCAAGCAATCAAATCAAGCTCAACAGGGATATATCCTTTATTCATTTTCACCAACAGCCCCTCCGGGATTTTTGATCATTGAGAGTCCGATTAATCCGGTCTATATGCGATGCCATAATCGGCTTTTAACGAGAATTAATTTTAGAATTACCGATCAGTCAAATAACCTAATTGACCTACAAGAGGAGGAGTTGGTGATCACTCTGTTTGTAAGATCATAGCAGCAGGGGGGGCGATGACATCGACGCGTTCGTCGATGTGCTTACCGGACGCTGACGACGCTGGGATCGACGCGCAGAAGGTATTAATTAAACCAAATGACGTTCCGGACAATTGTCGATTTGGCCCCTCGACGATGACAACGACGACGACGTCGTTTTTTTTTTACCAGGCGCTGACGACACCGGATCCGCTGAGTGCAGAAAGTACTAATTAAGCCAAATGAAGATTGGACAAAATGTCGGATTCGCCCCCCCCCCCCCCGCTGCTTGGGCATGTCACGTGACATCGTTAATTATACTGTATTTGATCCAGCGCTAATCTTTGCAAGCGCAGTGAATGGGTAATAACAAAACTATAAATTTAAAATGTTTCCAGTCGCAGGACTCTTCAGAAAGTGACGTGTTTAAGTTATGTTGCATTTCCTTGACAATGATTGAGCGAAATTCGGTAATTAGCTTTAAAAAAGGGTATTTAAAACTGGCTCACACAGTTGAAAAAAAAGATCACATTCACGTTTCTAACACAATTTAATCCTCTTTAATTCGACTCATTTGAATTGATGGTTTTAAAGTCCTTTCTGAAATGTGACGGCTCTTCTAATATGCTGGAGTGTAATACCATTTTGAGGGATACACATACAAATACACAAATGAAGTCGTCTCTAAACCGATTAATGAATTATTATCTACATATTAATTGGTTAAACCAGTGATTATATTACTGATTCATATTATTATCCTCAACGAGTAGAGGTAAAGATTAAAAGGACACATCTCATTATTATATTTATCTAGTTTCATGACTTTTATCATAAACAGAAATAAATCAAAAGCTCATTGAAATCTCACTGATGTTTTCTTACGCAAATTATGCCTGTTGCTGCTTACCTTTTAACCACTCCCTATTATACTTGACCCCTCTATTCGACTATATTCAACTGGTCCACTTGAATTTAACTTGGGGTCGAACCTCCCACTCTTGGCGGCGTCCTCGTGGAGGGCGGGGGTATAATTGATGACTATGCCCACGGCAAAAGTCGAAGCTGATGAAAGGGCTTTGTTCTTTTGAAGTAATCTTGGTGCTTCCGGTTTGCGTACCAGCTGGGTAAAACATTCTTGTTCTCTGGTATGTTTGGCTTTAAATTCTGCCAAAAACAGAGTTCGTTACAAAGACATGCAGTCAAGAAGTCACTGATGAGTGCCGAAAGAGGAAAGTTCAAAATGACAGAAAAATAACTTCTATGTGATATATTTTTTCCATGTATAGTGCATAACAGTACTGACAAAAGATTCCAATTGAAATAGGTCCTATTTTGCCACTCATATTTTAAGTAGAATATTTCAAAATTTCTAAAGTATTACTGTCAAAATCACAAATCCTTTAGTCATGATGTCGAAAAGTGTTAGGAGATACAGAATGGAGATGGTGGTAAGGGTTGCAATGATACTGATAATGATAATAATGGTTTCATCGAAGCATTCACAATTCGAAACAAATAATTCTTTCTTTGTAACATTGATCCGTCAGTAGCTATCGCTGGAATTTACAAATGTCATCCTTAAACGTAGTGTTGAACTGACAAACTATGAAAAACAAGCGATCAAGCTCCATATCTGCTAAAATAAATATAAAATAATCTTCCGATCTAGGCTCATTTCAGGGTTTTGATGCTTTCAGAAATAACAAGTACCCACAACCCTTTCAGAAACAAGAAGTAGGTCAAAATTATCTTCATATAGACAAAGAAATTGCAGAATATTTGAGTCGTCAAGATAGAATTAGTCTTTATTTTTACAAGTTCGTGATATTTACAATTCACTGTCAGTATAACAGAGTGCCGAGTATGATGATGTTAAGGAATATATCTGGAAGGGTTATGATCTGGTACCTGAAACATATCGACAAGATTTTAGGAATTGTAAAAAAAAAAATAAACTGACTAAACCTATGTCAAAAGTGCATGGAAAAAGTGATCAGAGTTCGATAAGGATGCTCTTCTACAATAGTTAATAAGGATCAAGAAAATCTCACAGTGCTCGTAGTTAGTTGAAGAATTCATGAATTGCGTCCATAGTAATGTTGTGAGTTATTTGGATGAGCATAAGGTCCAAACTTTAGAAAATGGTGTTCCTACAGCTGACAAATATCTCTTTGCTCATAAAGTTTCTTTTTTCAATAAGTCTTCCACTCAGCAGTCTTCTGGTAAAGAAAAGACTATTTCAGCCTAATACGACCATTTTTGAATCTTAGTTAGGCACAGGCTTTAGGAATCAAGTTTCTGATAAGATTGTTCAAAACTCCTTGTCTCTTCCTACGTGCAGCTATTGCAAGAAGAGCGTGTTATTACTGATTACTACAAATTAAAACATAAGCAACAGAATCAAGACAGACCTATTCCAAATGCTGTTATTTCTAAGAAGTCAAGGTCATTATCACGTATTGAAAGCAAACAAACCCCAGTCGGATTTATTATGAAGAGATAGGAACTATTCATTTCGAAGAGTTCTTCATCAGTCATTAGTTATTGTGCCAATCCTATCCATACTAGAATTTTACAGGACACGGGAGCTTCTCGGTGTCTTTAGTTCCAGACACATTCCCTTTCTCTGAGACGTCTTTCTCTAACGAGACTGTTTTATTCAATGAGTTGAGTGCAGCTTTGGTAATGCTCCTCTCCATTGTGTAAATGTGTAAATGTGTCATCACATCTAGTTTCAGGACCCGTGACGGTCGGAACTGTGTTGTCTTCACCCATCGAGGGCATTCATTTATTACTAGGGAATGACCCAGCTTACGATAAGGTTGGGGTTAATCCACTTGTTACTAGTAAGTCTTGTTTGGATCATGAAATTACTTCTATTTTTTTAAGATCTCTAATATATATTCATTCTTCTGCAGCTACTAGATATATATCAAAAAATTCTCTTGAGAATTTTGCTGATCAGGAAAGAATTCCTTTAGGTAAGTTAACAATCAATACAGTAAGGTAATTTTCTACATTTTCACTTTGTTGTCTATGCAAATAAATTGTTCGTTGATATGTGCAAAGGTTTTTGCTTCTCGCTCTTTTCTAAAACGTATTCTAAAACCATTGAGTTGTAATAGCAATATCTTGGCTTTCTACCGGAAATGCCATCCTTTAATAAGCCGGACAACATTTATTTATAAGTTCTCGACAAGTGCAATATCAGCATCATTGGCAGCAAGAGATGAAATTAAGTTCGAAGAACTCATTGTTTAACTGACGGATGCTAAACTGTTTTAGGCGTTTGTGATAAGATTAGATTTTAAAGATATATACAATTAATGGATTGTGACTGCTGCGATTGCCGAATTTACTGACAAAATAACTGACGACTTAACAAAGGATGCAAAAGCTGATAGCAGTTTCGTTCTACTTCTACTTGTGAACGAGTTGTAATCAAAACGGTGTTAATAAACCCTCATATACACTTAAATATAATCTTGTTAAGGGTCAAATATAAACTGATCATTGCAATAATACAAATGTAGAACTACAAAATCGAAGCAAGCGTGGAACCTTCGAATTCGCACGTGAACATGCCGGATAAAAATATGCACCAACAGGTGTGAAAACACTCCGGGATTGTTTCAACAATGGCGAAGTGGTATTCCCCTCTGCTTAAAACCCGATTACGTTCACAAAAGAATATTTTACACCAACTGTTACTCGGTCAAGAAAAGAAAGATTTCGACCGTTATAAAAAAGGATGCAATTGTTAATGGTAACAATCACTGGGCATGGATGATCGTGAGATGTAAAAGGTATAGACGTAATCAGAATGTTTGGTAAATAAAAAAAAGGGTGCCAGACCACCAGAATATGCTATCGCCAGAGATTATGCATTTCTGAGGCAGAGGTTTTCTATAGTTATATGACAGTTGTACCAGTAAAAAAGGGGACACCCTGCTAGATGCGCGTTTGCGTATTGCCCCTTCATGTGATCGGTCCGGAAAATATATGCGTCTTGCAATTGTGCTACACGGTTGTATTATTAATAATTAAGAAAAACTATGATGGACCCTCAATGTTACCTATGTGAAAACAAAATCGAAGCAAAGATGCAGATGCGAGATGAAATCACCAAAAGAACCCCGTTAATAGTAAAATACAAACGAGCTTTATTTGGTCGTAGAGCTATTTGTGGTCTTGCAACAGTAGCAACTATTGGTCTTGACGTGGCTGGAGTCTCAACCTCGACAACATCGTAGGTGCACCAACCGGAATTACTCTCGGGGCTATATCGATAGTAACCGGTGTCTTAAGTAGTGTTAGAAAATTAATTTCGATACGATTCCATTACGTCTATTCAGGACTGCTTGTAGTAGCACAAAGCATTCTCAACACAATTAGTAGACATTTCTCGGCGGCTATTGAGGAACAAATAATTAAGATGGCCGAGTTCGAAACTATGGTGGCGGAGATGATACATCACCGACAACTGTGGGCACAAATAAGAAACCGCATAGAGGATTTACAGGCAATAAAAGGCGAGTAAAACAATTTTCACTTTCGTGGATTATTAATGCTATTCATCCACTAGGAAAGGTTGTGGAAGTGGAGTCAACTCAACCAAAACAGAAAACAAACCACGCAGTCTGACGATGTTCAGATTAAAACATGACTTACGTGTGTAATTCTCTTGAAGGCAAAATCATTGCAGTCTTGCACTGTTATCAATTATCATTTTCTTTCTACTTTAAGAAGCTCCCGTAGGAGCGTACACAAATTGCGCATGCCGTCCATATTTCAGGGCGTCAACGCGGGGTATTGGGTGTAGTTTTCAACTAGCAATAACCACGCCTCGGATAAACCTCATCGGCTATGGTACCGCCACTGCGCAAAGCTAAATTGCATAGGCATGGTACCACTTAAAATATTTATTTCTCAGATCGATTAATGGGGCCTGAAATTAAAATGTCTTTAATATTTTTACATTTACTTTAATATTTCCTTAACAATAAAACTTACAGATAGATTTAATTCTGAATATAATTATACTAGCTGTTTATATATATTTATATTATGAACATAAGACATATTTATCTGTCTTAGAAAGAAAATGATCAAAATTATAGTCCTATATTTAGATGATTTGTGTGTGAATGGAAACGCCTTGGTGACCTACATTTGTATGGCAAGATTATCTTGACCATGTGCAATAATTACATCACAATATGCTTACTCTGGACAAGCAACGAATGGAGTTTTTCCCTTGGGCATGTCAGGAGACATCATTAATTATACTGTATTTGATCCAGCGCTAATCTTTGCAAGTGCAGTGAATGGGTAATAGCAAAACTATAAATTCAAAATATGTTTCCAGTCGCAGGACTCTTCAAAAAGTGATGTGTTTAAATTATGTAGCTTGTCCTTGACTATGACTGAGCGAAATTCGGTAATTAGCTTTAAAAAAGGGTATCTGAAACTGGCTCACACAGTTGAAAAAAGATCACATTCACGTTTCTAACACAATTTAATCCTCTTTAATTCAACTCATTTGAATTGATGGTTTTAAAGTCCTTTCTGAAATGTGACGGCTCTTCTAATATGCTGGAGGGTAATACCATTTTGAGGGATACACACATACAAATACACAAATGATGTTGTCTCTAAACCGATTAATGAATTATTATCTACATATTAATCGGTTAAACCAGTGATTATAATACTAATTCATATTATTATCCTCAACGAGTAGAGGTAAAGATTGAAAGGACACATATCAATATTATATTTATCCAGTTTCATGACTTTTATCATAAACAGAAAAAAATCAAAATTTCACTGAAATTTCACTGATGTATTTTTAAGCAAATTATGCCTGTTGCTGCTTACATTTTGACCACTCCCTATCATACTTGACCCCTCTATTCGACTATATTCAATTGGTCCACTTGAATTTAACTTGGGGTCGAAACTCCCAAATTCTTGGCGGCATCCTCACGGAGGGCGGGGCTATAATTGATGACTATGCCCACGGCAAAAGTCGAAGCTGATGAAAGGGATATGCTCTTTTGAAGTAATCTTGGTGCTTCCGGTTTGCGTACCACCTGGGTAAAACGTTCTTGTTTTCTGGTATGTTTGGCTTAAAATTCTGCCAAGAACAGAGTTCGTTACAAAGACATGCAGTCAAGAAGTCACTGATGAGTGCCGCGAGAGGACAGTTCAAAATGACAGAAAAATAAGTTCTGTGTGATATATTTTATCCATGGATAGTGTATAACAATACTGACAAAAGATTCCAATTGAAATAGGTCCTATTTTGCCACTCATATTTTAAGTAGAACGTTTCAAAATATCTAAAGTATTACTGTCAAGATCACAATTTCTTTAGTCACGATGTCGAAAAGTGTCAGGAGATACAGAATGGAGGTGGTGGTAAGGGTTGTAATGATATTGATAATGATAATAATGGTTCATCGAAGCATTCAGAATTCGAAACAAATAATTCTTTGTTTGTAACATTGATCCGTCAGTAGCTATCGCTGGAATTTACAAATGTCATCCTTAAACGTAGTGTTGAACTGACAAATTTATGTAAAACAGGCGATCAAGCTCCATATCTGCTAAAATAAATATAAAATACCCTTCCGATCTAGGATCATTTCAGGTTTTTCATGCTATCAGAAATAACAAGTACCCACAACCCTTTCAGAAACAAGAAGTACATCAAAATTATCTTCATTTAGACAAACAAACTACAGAACATATGAGTCGTCAATAGAGAATTGGTCTTTATTATTACAAGTTCTACTTACTGTCAGAGCTCTTGAGAATTTTGTTGATCAGGAAAGAATTCCTTTAGCTGATTTAACGATCAATACAGTAGGTTAATTTTTCTACATTTTCACCTTGTTGTCTACGCAAATAAATTGTTCGTTGATGTGTGTAAACCTTGTTGCTTCTCGCTCTTTCCGGAAACGTATTCTAAGACCATTCAGTTGTAATAGCAATATCTTGGCTTTCTACCGGAAATGCCATCCTTTAATAAGCCGGACAACATTTATTTATAAGTTCTCAACAAGTGCAATATCAGCATCATTGGCCGCAAGAGATGAAATTAAGTTCGAAGGATTCATTGTTTAACTGACGGATGCTTATCTCTTTTACGCGTTTGTGATAAGATTAGATTTTAAATATATATACAATTAATGGATTGTGACTGCTGCGATTGCCGAATTTACTGACAAAATAACTGACGACTTAACAAAGGATGCAAACACTGATAGCAATTTCGTTCTACGTCTACTTGTGAACGAGTTGTAATCAAAACGGTGTTAATAAACCCTCATATACACTTAAATATAATCTTGTTAAGGGTCAAATATAAACTGATCATTGCAATAATCCAAATGTAGAACTACAAAATCAAAGCAAGCATGGAACCTTCGAATTAGCACGTGAACATGCCAAGCAAAAATATGCACCAACAGGTGTGAAAACACTCCGGAATTGTTTCAACAATGGCGAAGTGGTATTCCCCTCTGCTTTAAACCTGATTACGTTCACAAACGAATAGTTTACACCAAATTTTAGTCAGTTAAGAAAAGAAAGATTTCGACCGTTATTAAAAAGGATGCAATTGTTAAGGGAAACCGTCACTGGGCATGGATGATCGTGACATGTAAAAGGTATAAACGTAATCAGAATGTTTGGTAAATAAAAAAGGGGGCCAGACCGCCAGAACATGATATCGCCAGAGATTAAGTATTTCCGAGGCAGAGGTTTTCTATAGTTATATAACCGTTGTACCGGTAAAAAAAAAGTGGGTTACTGGCTAGAAGTGCTTTTGAACAATGCCCCTGGACGTGATCGGTCCGGAAAATATATGCGTCTCGCAATTGTGCTACGCGGTTGTATTATTAATAAAAGAAATATGATGGACCCTCAATGTTACCTATGTGAAAACAAAATCGAAGCAAAGAAGCAGATGCGAGATGAAATCACCAAAATATCCACGATAATAGTAAAATACAAACGAGCGTATTTGGTCGTATATGCTATTTGTGGTATTGCCACAGCAGCAACTCAATGGGTCTTGGTGTGGCTGGAGCCTCAATCTCGACAACCATCGCAGGTGCACCAACCGGAATTACTCTCAGGGCTATATCGATAGTAACCGGTGTCTTTAGTAGTCTTAGAAAATTAATTTCGATACGATTACATTATGCCTATTCAGGACTGCTTGTAGTAGCACAAAGCATTCACAACACAATTGGTAAACAGTATTCGGTGGCTATAGAGGATCAAATAATTAAAATGGTTGAGTTTGAAACTATGGTGGCCGAGATGATACATCACCGACAACCGTGGGCACAAATAAGAAACCGCATAGAGGATTTACAGGCAATAAAAGTCGAGTAAAACAATTTTCACTTTCGTGGATTATTAATGCTATTCATCCACTAGGAAAGGTCGTGGAAGTGGAGTCAACTCAACCAAAACAGAAAACAAACTACGCAATCTGACGATGTTCAGATTAAAAGATGACTTACGTGTCTAATTCTCTTAAAGGCAAAAACATAGCAGTCTTGCAGTGTTATCAATTATCATTTTCTTTCTACTTTAAGAAGCTCCCGTAGGAGCGTACACAAATTGCGCATGCCGTCCATATTTCAGGGCGTCAACGCGGGGTATTGGGTGTAGTTTTCAACTAGCAATAACCACGCCTCGGATGAACCTCATCGGCTATGGTACCGCCACTGCGCAAAGCTAAATTGCATAGGCATGGTACCACTTAAAATATTTATTTCTCAGATCGATTAATGGGGCCTGAAATTAAAATGTCTTTAATATTTTTACATTTACTTTAATATTTCCTTAACAATAAAACTTACAGATAGATTTAATTCTGAATATAATTATACTAGCTGTTTATATATATTTATATTATGAACATAAGACATATTTATCTGTCTTAGAAAGAAAATGATCAAAATTACAGTCCTATATTTAGATGATTTGTGTGTGAATGAAAACGCCTTAGTGACCTACATTTGTATGGCAAGATTATCTTGACCATGTGTAATAATTACATCACAATATGCTTACTCTGGACAAGCAACGAATGGGGTTTTCCCCTTGGGCATGTCACGTGACATCGTTAATTATACTGTATTTGATCCAGCGCTAATCTTTGCAAGCGCAGTGAATGGGTAATAACAAAACTATAAATTTAAAATGTTTCCAGTCGCAGGACTCTTCAGAAAGTGACGTGTTTAAGTTATGTTGCATTTCCTTGACAATGATTGAGCGAAATTCGGTAATTAGCTTTAAAAAAGGGTATTTAAAACTGGCTCACACAGTTGAAAAAAAAGATCACATTCACGTTTCTAACACAATTTAATCCTCTTTAATTCGACTCATTTGAATTGATGGTTTTAAAGTCCTTTCTGAAATGTGACGGCTCTTCTAATATGCTGGAGTGTAATACCATTTTGAGGGATACACATACAAATACACAAATGAAGTCGTCTCTAAACCGATTAATGAATTATTATCTACATATTAATTGGTTAAACCAGTGATTATATTACTGATTCATATTATTATCCTCAACGAGTAGAGGTAAATATTAAAAGGACACATCTCATTATTATATTTATCTAGTTTCATGACTTTTATCATAAACAGAAATAAATCAAAAGCTCATTGAAATCTCACTGATGTTTTCTTACGCAAATTATGCCTGTTGCTGCTTACCTTTTAACCACTCCCTATTATACTTGACCCCTCTATTCGACTATATTCAACTGGTCCACTTGAATTTAACTTGGGGTCGAACCTCCCACTCTTGGCGGCGTCCTCGTGGAGGGCGGGGGTATAATTGATGACTATGCCCACGGCAAAAGTCGAAGCTGATGAAAGGGCTTTGTTCTTTTGAAGTAATCTTGGTGCTTCCGGTTTGCGTACCAGCTGGGTAAAACATTCTTGTTCTCTGGTATGTTTGGCTTTAAATTCTGCCAAGAACAGAGTTCGTTACAAAGACATGCAGTCAAGAAGTCACTGATGAGTGCCGAAAGAGGAAAGTTCAAAATGACAGAAAAATAACTTCTATGTGATATATTTTTTCCATGTATAGTGCATAACAGCACTGACAAAAGATTCCAATTGAAATAGGTCCTATCTTGCCACTCATATTTTAAGTAGAATATTTCAAAATTTCTAAAGTATTACTGTCAAAATCACAAATCCTTTAGTCACGATGTCGAAAAGTGTTAGGAGATACAGAATGGAGATGGTGGTAAGGGTTGCAATGATATTGATAATGATAATAATGGTTTCATCGAAGCATTCACAATTCGAAACAAATAATTCTTTCTTTGTAACACTGATCCGTCAGTAGCTATCGCTGGAATTTACAAATGTCATCCTTAAACGTAGTGTTGAACTGACAAACTATGAAAAACAAGCGATCAAGCTCCATATCTGCTAAAATAAATATAAAATAATCTTCCGATCTAGGCTCATTTCAGGGTTTTGATGCTTTCAGAAATAACAAGTACCCACAACCCTTTCAGAAACAAGAAGTAGGTCAAAATTATCTTCATATAGACAAAGAAATTGCAGAATATTTGAGTCGTCAAGATAGAATTAGTCTTTATTTTTACAAGTTCGTGATATTTACAATTCACTGTCAGTATAACAGAGTGCCGAGTATGATGATGTTAAGGAATATATCTGGAAGGGTTATGATCTGGTACCTGAAGCATATCGACAAGATTTTAGGAATTGTAAAAAAAAAAATAAACTGACTAAACCTACGTCGAAAGTGCATGGAAAAAGTGATGAGAGTTCGATAAGTGGTGCTCTTCTACAATAGTTAATAAGGATCAAGAAAATCTCATACTGCTCGTAATTAGTTGAAGAATTCATGAATTGCGTCCATAGTAATGTTGTGAGTTATTTGGATGAGCATAAGGTCCAAACTTTAGAAAATGGTGTTCCTACAGCTGACAAATATCTCTTTGCTCATAAAGTTTCTTTTTTTCAATAAGTCTTCCACTCAGCAGCCTTCTGGTAAAAAAAACAAAGACTATTTCAGCCTAATACGACCATTTTTAAATCTTAGTCTGGCACAGGTTTAGGAATCAAGTTTCTGATAAGATTGTTCAAAACTCCTTGTCTCTTCCTACGTGCAGCTATTGCAAGAAGGGCACGTTATTTATGATTACTACAAATTAAAACATAAGCAACAGAATCAAGACAGACCTATTCCAAATGCTGTTATTTCTAAGAAGTCAAGGTCATTATCACGTATTGAAAGCAAACAAACCCCAGTCGGATTTATTATGAAGAGATAGGAACTATTCATTTCGAAGAGTTCTTCATCAGTCATTAGGTATTGTGCCAATCCTATCCATACTACAATTTTACAGGACACGTGAGCTTCTCGGTGTCTTTAGTTCCAGACACTTTCCCTTTCTGTGGGACGTCTTTCTCTAACGAGACTGTTTTATTCAATGAGTAGAGTGCAGCTTTGGTAATGCTCCTCTCCATTGTGTAAATGTATAAATGTGTCATCACATTTAGTTTCAGGACCCGTGACGGTCGGAACTGTGTTGTCTTTACCCATCGAGGGCATTCATTTATTACTAGGGAATGACCCAGCTTACGATAAGGTTGGGGTTAATCCACTGGTTACTAGCAAGTCTTGTTTGGATCATGAAGTTACTTCTACTTTTTTAAGATCTCTAATATATATCCATTCTTCTGCAGCTACTAGATATATATCAAAAAATTCTCTTGAGAATGTTGCTGATGAGGAAAGAATTCCTTTAGGTAATTTAAAGATCAATACAGTAAGTTAATTTTCTACATTTTCACTTTGTTGTCTATGCAAATAAATTGTTCGTTGATATGTGCAAAGGTTTTTGCTTCTCGCTCTTTTCTAAAACGTATTCTAAGACCATTGAGTTGTAATAGCAATATCTTGGCTTTCTACCGGAAATGCCATCCTTTAATAAGCCGGACAACTTTTATTTATATGTTCTCAACAAGTGCAATATCAGCATCATTGGCAGCAAGAAAGGAAATTAAGTTCGAAGGACTCATTGTTTAACTGACGGATGCTAAACTGTTTTAGGCGTTTGTGATAAGATCAGATTTTAAATATATATACATTTAATGGCTTGTGACTGCTGCGATTTCCGAATTTCTTGACAAAATAACTGACGACTTAACAAAGGATGCAAACACTGATAGCAATTTCGTTCTACTTCTACTTGTGAACGAGTTGTAATCAAAACGGTGTTAATAAACCCTCATATACACTTAAATATAATCTTGTTAAGGGTCAAATATAAACTGATCATTGCAATAATCCAAATGTAGAACTACAAAATCGAAGCAAGCGTGGAAACTTCGAATTCGCACGTGAACATGCCAAACAAAAATATGCACCAACAGGTGTGAAAACACTCCGGAATTGTTTCAACAATGGCGAAGTGGTATTCCCCTCTGCTTAAAACCCGATTACGTTCACAAACGAATATTTTACACCAAATTTTACTCAGTTAAGAAAAGAAAGATTTCGACCGTTATTAAAAAGGATGCAATTGTTAAGGGAAACCGTCACTGGGCATGGATGATCGTGACATGTAAAAGGTATAGACGTAATCAAAATGTTTGGTAAATAAAAAAGGGGGCCAGAACGCCAGAACATGCTATCACCAGAGATTAAATATTTCCGAAGCAGAGGTTTTCTATAGTTATATAACCGTTGTACCAGTAAAAAAAAAAAGTGGGTTACTGGCTAGAAGTGCTTTTGAACAATGCCCTTGGACGTGATCGGTCCGGAAAATATATGCGTCTCGCAATTGTGCTACGCGGTTGTATTATTAATAAAAGAAATATGATGGACCCTCAATGTTACCTATGTGAAAACAAAATCGAAGCAGAGAAGCAGATGCGAGATGAAATCACCAAAACAGCCACGATAATAGTAAAATACAAACGAGCGTATTTGTTCGTATATGCTATTTGTGGTATTGCCACAGCAACAACTCTTGGTCTTGGTGTGGCTGGAGCCTCAGTCTCGACAACCATCGCAGGTGCACCAACCGGAATTACTCTCGGGGCTATATCGATAGTAACCGATGTCTTTAGTAGTCTTAGAAAATTAATTTCGATACGATTACATTATGTCTATTCAGGACTGCTTGTAGTAGCACAAAGCATTCTCAACACAATTAGTAGACAGTATTCGGTGGTTATCGAGGATCAAATAATTAAAATGGTTGAGTTTGAAACTATGGTGGCCGAGATGATACATCACCGACAACCGTGGGCACAAATAAGAAACCGCATAGAGGATTTACAGGCAATAAAAGGCGAGTAAAACAATTTTCACTTTCGTGGATTATTAATGCTATTCATCCACTAGGAAAGGTTGTGGAAGTGGAGTCAACTCAACCAAAACAGAAAACAAACCACGCAGTCTGACGATGTTCATATTAAAAGATGACTTACGTGTCTAATTCTCTTAAAGGCAAAAACATAGCAGTCTTGCAGTGTTATCAATTATCATTTTCTTTCTACTTTAAGAAGCTCCCGTAGGAGCGTACACAAATTGCGCATGCCGTCCATATTTCAGGGCGTCAACGCGGGGTATTGGGTGTAGTTTTCAACTAGCAATAACCACGCCTCGGATAAACCTCATCGGCTATGGTACCGCCACTGCGCAAAGCTAAATTTCATTGGCATGGTACCACTTAAAATATTTATTTCTCAGATCGATTAATGGGGCCTGAAATTAAAATGTCTTTAATATTTTTACATTTACTTTAATATTTCCTTAACAATAAAACTTACAGATAGATTTAATTCTGAATATAATTATACTAGTTGTTTATATATATTTATATTATGAACATAAGACATATTTATCTGTCTTAGAAAGAAAATGATCAAAATTATAGTCCTATATTTAGATGATTTGTGTGTGAATGGAAAGGCCTTGGTGACCTACATTTGTATGGCAAGATTATCTTGACCATGTGCAATAATTACATTACAATATGCTTACTCTGGACAAGCAACGAATGGGGTTTTCCCCTTGGGCATGTCACGTGGCATCATTAATTATACTGCATTTGATCCAGGGCTAATCTTTGCAAGCGCAGTGAATGGGTAATAGCAAAACTATAAATTCAAAATCTGTTTCCAGTCTCAGGACTGTTCCAGAAGTGATGTGTTTGAATTATGTAGCAATTCCTTCACTATGATTGAGGGAAATTCGGTAATTGGCTTTGAAAAAAGGGTATTTAAAACTGGCTCACACAGTTGAAATAAAGATCACATTCACGTTTCTAACACAATTTAATCCTCTTTAATTCGACTCATTTGAATTGATGGTTTTAAAGTCCTTTCTGAAATGTGACGGCTCTTCTAACATGTTGGAGTGTAATACCATTTTGATGGATACACATACAAATACACAAATGAAGTCGTCTCTAAACCGATTAATGAATTATTATCTACATATTAATCGGGTAAACCAGTGATTATATTACTAATTCATATCATTATCCTCAACGAGTAGAGGTAAAGATTAAAAGGACACATATCATTATTATATTTATCTAGTATCATGACTTTTATCAAAAACAGAAATAAATCAAAAGCTCATTGAAATCTCACTGATGTTTTCTTACGCAAATTATGCCTGTTGCTGCTTACATTTTGACCAATCCCTATTATACTTGACCCCTCTATTCGACTATATTCAATTGGTCCACTTGAATTCAACTTGGGGTCGAACCTCCCACTCTTGGCGGCGTCCTCACGGAGGGCGGGGCTATAATTGATGACTATGCCCACGGCAAAAGTCGAAGCTGATGAAAGAGCTATGCCCTTTTGAAGTAATCTTGGTGCTTCCGGTGTGCGTACTACCTGGGTAAAACATTCTTGTTCTCTGGTATGTTTGGCTTAAAATTTTGCCAAGAACAGAGTTCGTTACAAAGACATGCAGTCAAGAAGTCACTGATGCGTGCCGAAAGAGGAAAGTTCAAAATCACAGAAAAATAAGTTCTATGTGATATATTTTCCCATGTATAGTGTATAACAATACTGACAAAAGATTCCAATTGAAATAGGTCCTATTTTGTAATTCATATTTAAAGTAGAACATTTCAAAATTTCTTAAGTATTACTGTCATAATCACAAATTCTTTAGAAACGATGTCGAAAAGTGTCAGGAGATACAGAATGGAGATGGTGGTAAGGGTTATAATGATATTGATAATGATAATGATGGTTTCATCAAAGCATTCAGAATTCGAAACAAATAATTCTTTCTTTGTAACATTGATCCGTCAGTAGCTATCGCTGGAATTTACAAATGTCATCCTTAAACGTAGTGTTGAACTGACAAACTATGAAAAACAAGCGATCAAGCTCCATATCTGCTAAAATAAATATAAAATAATCTTCCGATCTAGGCTCATTTCAGGTTTTTGATGCTTTCAGAAATAACAAGTACCCACAACCCTTTCAGAAACAAGAAGTAGGTCAAAATTATCTTCATATAGACAAAGAAATTGCAGAATATTTGAGTCGTCAAGATAGAATTAGTCCTTAAACGAAGTGTTGAACTGACGAATTTATGTAAAACAAGCGATGAAGCTCCATATCTGCTAAAATAAATAGAAAATACCCTTCCAATCTAGGATCATTTCAGGTTTTTCATGCTATCAGAAATAACAAGTACTCACAACCCTTTCAGAAACAAGAAGTACATCAAAATTATCTTCATTTAGACAAACAAACTGCAGAACATGTGAGTCGTCAATAGAGAATTGGTCTTTATTATTACAAGTTCTACTTATTGTCAGAGCTCTTGAGAATTTTGTTGATCAGGAAAGAATTCCTTTAGCTGATTTAACGATCAATACAGTAAGCTAATTTTTCTACATTTTCACTTTGCTGTCTACGCAAATAAATTGTTCGTTGATATATGTAAACCTTGTTGCTTCTCGCTCTTTTCGAAAACGTATTCTATGACCTTTCAGTTGTAATAGCAATATCTTGGCTTTCTACCGGAAATGCCATCCTTTAATAAGCCGGACAACATTTATTTATAAGTTCTCAACAAGTGCAAAATCAGCATCATTGGCCGCAAGAGATGAAATTAAATTCGAAGGATTGATTGTTTAACTGACGGATCCTTATCTGTTTTAGGCGTTTGTGATAAGATTAGATTTTAAGTATATATACAATTAATGGATTGTGACTGCTGCGATTGCCGAATTTACTGACAAAATAACTGACGACTTAACAAAGGATGCAAACACTGATACCAGTTTCGTTCTACGTCTACTTGTGAATGAGTTTTAATCAAAACGGTGTTAATAAACCCTCATATACACTTAAATATAATCTTGTTAAGGGTCAAATATAAACTGATCATTGCAATAATCCAAATGTAGAACTACAAAATCGAAGCAAGCATGGAACCTTCGAATTAGCACGTGAACATGCCAAACAAAAATATGCACCAACAGGTGTGAAAACACTCCGGAATTGTTTCAACAATGGCGAAGTGGTATTCCCCTCTGCTTGAAACCTGAATACGTTCAGAAACGAATAGTTTACACCAAATTTTACTCAGTTAAGAAAAGAAAGATTTCGACCGTTATTAAAAAGGATGCAATTGTTAAGGGAAACCGTCACTGGGCATGGATGATCGTGACATGTAAAAGGTATAGACGTAATCAAAATGTTTGGTAAATAAAAAAGGGGGCCAGACCGCCTGAACATGCTATCGCCAGAGATTTAGTATTTCCGAGGCAGAGGTTTGCTATAGTTATATAACCGTTGTACCAGTTTTGAGAAAAAAAGAGGACAACTGGCTATACGTGCGTTTGAGCATTGCCCCTTGACGTGATCGGTCCGGAAAATATATGCGTCTCGCTATTGTGCTACGCGGTTGTATTATTAATAAAAGAAATATGATGGACCCTCAATGTTACCTATGTGAAAACAAAATCGAAGCAGAGAAGCAGATGCGAGATGAAATCACCAAAAGAGCCACGACAATAGTAAAATACAAACGAGCGTATTTGTTCGTATATGCTATTTGTGGTATTGCCACAGCAACAACTCTTGGTCTTGGTGTGGCTGGAGCCTCAGTCTCGACAACCATCGCAAGTGCACCAACCGGAATTACTCTCAGAGCTATATCGATAGTAACCGATGTCTTTAGTAGTCTTAGAAAATTAATTTCGATACGATTACATTATGTCTATTCAGGACTGCTTGTAGTAGCACAAAGCATTCTCAACACAATTAGTAGACAGTATTCGGTGGTTATCGAGGATCAAATAATTAAAATGGTTGAGTTTGAATCTGTGGTGGCCGAGATGATACATCACCGACAAGCGTGGGCACAAATAAGAAATCGCATAGAGGATTTACAAGCAATAAAAGGCGAGTAAAACAATTTTCACTTTCGTGGATTATTAATGCTATTCATCCACTAGGAAAGGTTGTGGAAGTGGAGTCAACTCAACCAAAACAGAAAACAAACCACGCAGTCTGACGATGTTCATATTAAAAGATGACGTGTGTAATTCTCTTAAAGGCAAAATCATAGCAGTCTTGCACTGTTATCAATTATCATTTTCTTTCTACTTTAAGAAGCTCCCGTAGGAGCGTACACAAATTGCGCATGCCGTCCATATTTCAGGGCGTCAACGCGGGGTATTGGGTGTAGTTTTCAACTAGCAATAACCACGCCTCGGATAAACCTCATCGGCTATGGTACCGCCACTGCGCAAAGCTAAATTGCATAGGCATGGTACCACTTAAAATATTTATTTCTCAGATCGATTAATGGGGCCTGAAATTAAAATGTCTTTAATATTTTTACATTTACTTTAATATTTCCTTAACAATAAAACTTACAGATAGATTTAATTCTGAATATAATTATACTAGTTGTTTATATATATTTATATTATGAACATAAGACATATTTATCTGTCTTAGAAAGAAAATGATCAAAATTATAGTCCTATATTTAGATGATTTGTGTGTGAATGGAAACGCCTTGGTGACCTACATTTGTATGGCAAGATTATCTTGACCATGTGCAATAATTACATCACAATATGCTTACTCTGGACAAGCAACGAATGGGGTTTTCCCCTTGGGCATGTCACGTAACATCATTAATTATACTGCATTTGATCCAGGGCTAATCTTTGCAAGCGCAGTGAATGGGTAATAGCAAAACTATAAATTCAAAATCTGTTTCCAGTCGCAGGACTCTTCAGAAAGTGATGTGTTTAAATTATGTAGCTTGTCCTTGACTATGACTGAGCGAAATTCGGTAATTAGCTTTAAAAAAGGGTATGTGAAACTGGCTCACACAGTTGAAAAAAAGATCACATTCACGTTTCTAACACAATTTAATCCTCTGTAATTCGACTCATTTGAATTGATGGTTTTAAAGTCCTTTATGAAATGTGACGGCTCTTCACACACACACACACACACACACACACATGAAGTCATCCCTAAACCGATTAATAAATTATATCCTACCTATTAATCGGTTAAACCAGTGATTATATTACTAATTCATATAATTATCCTCTACAAGTAGAGGTAAAGATTAAAAGGACACATATCAATATCATATTTATCCAGTTTCATGACTTTTAGGATAATGAGAAATAACTCAATAGCGCATTGAAATCTCACTGATGTTTTCTTACGCAAATCATTCCTGTTGCCGCTTAAATTTTGACCACTCCCCATTATATTTGACTCCTCTAGTCGACTATTTTTAATTGGTCCACTTGAATTTCACTTGGGGTCGAACCTCGCACTCTTGGCGGAGTCCTCACGGAGGGCGGGGGTATAATTGATGACTCTGCCCCCGGAAATGGTCGAAGCTGATGAAAGGGCTATGTCATTTTGAAGTAATATTGGTGCTTCCGTTTGCGTACCACCTGAAATAGGTCCTATTTTGCCACTCATATGTTAGGTATTATTTATTCATAATTTCTAATGTATTCCTGTCAAAATCACAAATTCTTTTAGTCACGATGTCGAAACATATCAGGAGATAAAGAATGGAGATGGTGGTAAGGGTTGTAATGACATTGATAATGATAATAATAGTTCATCGAAGCATTCAGAATTCGAAACAAATAATTCTTTCTTTGTAACATTGATCCGTCAGTAGCTATCGCTGGAATTTACAAATGTCATCCTTAAACGTAGTGTTGAACTGACAAACTATGAAAAACAAACGATCAAGCTTGAATAAATATAAAATACCCTTTGGATCAAGGATCATTTCAGGTTTTTCATGCTATCTGAAATAACAAGTACCCACAACCCTTTCAGAAACAAGAAGTAGATCAAAATTATCTTCATTTAGACAAACAAATTGCAGAATATTCGAGTCGTCAAGATAGAATTAGTCTTTATTATTACAAGTTCTACTTATTGTCAGATCTCGTGATATTTACAATTCACTGTCAGTATAACAGAGTGCTGAATATGATGCGGTTAAGGAATACATCTGGAAGGGTTATGATCTGGTACCTGAAGCATATCGACAAGATTTTAGGAATTGTGAAAATTAAACTGACTACACTTACGTCGAATGTGCGTGGAAAAAGGGACGAGACTTCGATAAGTGGTGCTCTTCTACAAAGGTTAATAAAGATCAAAAAGATCACTTGAGAATTATTTTGATCGGGAAAGAATTCCTTCAGTTTATTTAATGATCAATACAGTAAGTTAATTTTTCCACATATTCACTTTGTTGTCCAGGCAAATAAATTTTTCATTAATTTCTGCAAAGCTTGTTGCTTCTCGCTCTTTTCTAAAACGTTTTCTAAGACCATTGAGTTGTAATAGCAATATCTTGGCTTTCTACCAGAAATATCATCCTTTAATAAGCCGGACAACTTTTATTTATAAGTTCTCAACAAGTGCAATATCAGCATCATTGGCCGCAAGAGATGAAATTAAGTTCGAAGGATTGATTGTTTAACTGACGGATGCTTAACTGTTTTACGCATTTGTGATAAGATTAGATTTTAAATATATATACAATTAATGGATTGTAACTGCTGCGATTTCCGAATTTACTGACAAAATAACTGACGACTTAACAAAGGATGCAAACACTGATAGCAATTTCGTTCTACTTCTACTTGTGAACAAGTTTTAATCAAAACGGTGTTAATAAACCCTCATATACACTTAAATATAATCTTGTTAAGGGTCAAATATAAACTGATCATTGCAATAATCCAAATGTAGAAATACAAAATCGAAGCAAGCATGGAACCTTCGAATTAGCACGTGAACACGGCGGACAAGAATATGCACCAACAGGTGTGAAAACACTCTGGAATTGTTTCAACAATGGCGAAGTGGTATTCCCCTCTGCTTAAAACCCGATTACGTTCACAAAAGAATATTTTACACCAACTGTTACTCGGTGAAGAAAAGAAAGATTTCGACCGTTATCAAAAAGGATGCAATTGTTAAGGGTAACAGTCACTGGGCATGGATGATCGTGAGATGTAAAAGGTATAGACGTAATCAGAATGTTTGGTAAATAAAAAAAGGGTGCCAGACCACCAGAATATGCTATCGCCAGAGATTATGCATTTCTGAGGCAGAGGTTTTCTATAGTTATATGACAGTTGCACCAGTAAAAAAGGGGACAACCTGCTAGATGTGCGTTTGCGTATTGCCCCTTGACGTGATCGGTCCGGAAAATATATGCGTCTTGCAATTGTGCTACACGGTTGTATTATTAATAATTAAGAAAAACTATGATGGACCCTCAATGTTACCTATGTGAAAAAGAAATCGA
Organism: Sinohyriopsis cumingii; assembly: GCA_028554795.2. Classification (NCBI taxonomy): domain Eukaryota; kingdom Metazoa; phylum Mollusca; class Bivalvia; order Unionida; family Unionidae; genus Sinohyriopsis; species Sinohyriopsis cumingii. The sequence goes on from CM068830.1 coordinate 18,282,148, forward strand.
AGCAAAGATGCAGATGCGAGATGAAATCACCAAAAGAACCCCGTTAATAGTAAAATACAAACGAGCTTTATCTGGTCGTAGATCTATTTGTGGTCTTGGAACAGTAGCAACTATTGGTCTTGGCGTGGCTGGAGTCTCAACCTCGACAACATCGTAGGTGCACCAACCGGAATTACTCTCGGGGCTATATCGATAGTAACCGGTGTCTTAAGTAGTGTTAGAAAATTAATTTCGATACGATTCCATTACGTCTATTCAGGACTGCTTGTAGTAGCACAAAGCATTCTCAACACAATTAGTAGACATTTCTCGGCGGCTATTGAGGAACAAATAATTAAAATGGCCGAGTTCGATACTATGGTGGCGGAGATGATACATCACCGACAACTGTGGGCACAAATAAGAAACCGCATAGAGGATTTACAGGCAATGAAAGTCGAGTAAAACAATTTTCACTTTCGTGGATTATTAATGCTATTCATCCACTAGGAAAGGTTGTGGAAGTGATGTCAACTCAACCAAAACAGAAAACAAACCACGCAGTCTGACGATGTTCAGATTAAAAGATGACTTACGTGTCTAATTCTCTTAAAGGCAAAATCATAGCAGTCTTGCACTGTTATCAATTATCATTTTCTTTCTACTTTAAGAAGCTCCCGTAGGAGCGTACACAAATTGCGCATGCCGTCCATATTTCAGGGCGTCAACGCGGGGTATTGGGTGTAGTTTTCAACTAGCAATAACCACGCCTCGGATAAACCTCATCGGCTATGGTACCGCCACTGCGCAAAGCTAAATTTCATTGGCATGGTACCACTTAAAATATTTATTTCTCAGATTGATTAATGGGGCCTGAAATTAAAATGTCTTTAATATTTAGACATTTACTTTAATATATCCTTAACAATATAACTTAGAGATAGATTTAATTCTGAATATAATTATACTTGTTATTTATATCTATTTATATTACGAGCAAAAGAGATATTCATCTATCTTAGAAAGAAAATAACCAAACGTATACTCTATATTTAGATGCTTTACGTGTGAATGGAAACGACTTGGTGATTATCTTGACCATGTATAATAATTACATCACAATAGGACATAGAACACAATTAATTTGACTATATGTTCTCTACATTTGTTTCTCAGTACTGACCTTTCCACTGTGTGACAATCAATGCAAATCATATGTTAATCTAAAATACCTTCAAAGATGACTTCACGGTGAAGTTCTCGTCAAAGGTTGGCCTTCTCTTTTTTGAGATGCTGGACTGTCAACATGGCAGCATGTAAACAGAACACAGATTTCACTTCCGGATCATCACCAAGGCCTTATTACTCACTGTGCACTGTCGCCGAAATACACACAGACAACAACACCCTGAGTTTATATTGTCAAGAATAAACAGTTACCATTAAATCCCTACCAAAAATGCATAAATAAAACTCTTCTATTACCACCAAAATCAGAGAGGAAAAAATGTTCTAAAATTAGACTAGAACTACATTCGTGGGTACTGAACTGGAAGTATTAATTGTGACCTAATTCCAATAGACTTACTCTGGATAAGCAAGGGATGGGGTTTTCCGCTTTGACATCGTTAAATGTACTGTATTTGATCCAGCGCTAATCTTTGCAAGCGCAGTGAATGGGTAATAGCAAAACGATTAATTCAAAATCTGCTTCCAGCGCAGGACTGTTCCGGAAGTGATGTGTTTAAATTATGTAGCTGTTCCATGAATATGATTGAGCGAAATTCTGTGATGAGCTTTCAAAAAGGGTATTAAAACTGGTTCACACAGTTGAAATAAAGATCGAATTCACTTTTCTAACACAATTTAATCATTTCATTTCAAACTAGAGTTGATGGTTTTAAAGTTCTGTCTGACATATGACTGCTCTTCTAAAATGCATGAGGGACATACATCATTTTGAGGGACACACACACATGAAGTCGTCCCTAAACCGATTAATGAATTATTATTTACATATTATTCGGTTAAACCAGTGATTATATTACTAATTCATATCATTATCCTCAACGAGTAGAGGTAAAGATTAAAAGGACACATATCAATATTATATTTATCCAGTTTCATGACTTTTAGAAAAAATACAAATAAATCAAAATCGCATTGAAATCTCAGTGATGTTTTCTGAGGCAAATGATGCCTGTTGCCGCTTACATTGTGACCACTCCCCATTATAGTTGACCCCTATAGTCGACTATATTTAACTGGTTCACTTGAATTTAATTTGGGGTTGAACCTCCCACTCTTGGCGGCGTCCCTACGGGTATAAGTGATGATTATGCCCACGGCAATGCTCAATGCTGATGAAAGGGCTATGTTCTTTTGAAGTAATCTTGGTGCTTCCGGTTTGCGTACTATCTGGGTAGCACATTCTTGTTCTCTGGTATGTTTGACTTAAAATTCTGCCTAGAACAGAGATCGTTACAAAGACTTGCAGTCAATCTGTCACTGATGAGTGCGAAAGAGGACAGTTCAAAATGACAGAGAAATAAGTTATATGTGATATATTTTCCCATGCATACTGTATAACAATATTAACAAAAGGTTCCATTTGAAATAGGTCCTATTTTGCCACTCATAGTTTAACTAGAAATATTCATTATTTGTATTATACCGCTCCGGAGACTTAGTGGTTAGAGCGTCCGCCTCGGATGCGGGAGGTCGTGGGTTCGATCCCCGGCCAAGTCATACCAAAGACTTACAAAAATGGCACTAACAGGTGCCTCGCTTGGCGCTCGGCATTAAGAGGTTAGTGTTGGGACTTGTTGGCCTGGTGTCAGGATAATGTGACTGGGTGGGACATCATGCTACATGTCTGCGGCATGATGCCCCAGTGGTAGACATCAGTATAAGCTGCCACATTGCAGATATCGTAGCGATATGACTGAAAATTGTTAAAGCTACGTTAAAAATCCAAATCACATCACATCACATCATAATTTCTAAAGTATTCCACTCAAAATCACAAATTCTTTAAGTCACGATGTCGAAAAGTGTCAGGAGATACAGAATGGAGATGGTGGTAAGGGTTGTAATTATATTGATAATGATAATGGTTTCAACGAAGCATTCAGAACTCGAAACAAATAAATCTTTGTTTGTAACGTTGATCCGTCAGTAGCTATCGCTGGAATTTACAAATGTCATCCTTAAACGTAGTGTTGAACTGACAAACTATGAAAAACAAACGATCAAGCTTGAATAAATATAAAATACCCTTCGGATCAAGGATCATTTCAGGTTTTTCATGCTATCTGAAATAACAAGTACCCACAACGCTTTCAGAAATAAGAAGTACATCAAAATTATCTTCATTTAGACAAACAAATTGCAGAATATTCGAGTCGTCAAGATAGAATTAGTCTTTATTATTACAAGTTCTACTTATTGTCAGATCTCGTGATATTTACAATTCACTGTCAGTATAACAGAGTGCTGAGTATGATGCGGTTAAGGAATATATTTGGAAGTGTTATGATCTGGTACCTGAAGCATACCGACAAGATTTTAGGAATTGTGAAAATTAAACTGACTACACTTACGTCGAATGTACGTGGAATAAGGGACGAGACTTCGATAAGTGGATCTCTTCTACAAAGGTTAATAAAGATCAAAAAAATCACTTGAGAATTGTGTTGATCAGGAAAGAATTCCTCGAGCTTATTTAATGATCGATACAGTAAGTTAATTTTTCCACATATTCACTTTGTTGTCCAGGCAAATAAATTGTTCGTTGATTTCTGCAAAGCTTGTTGCTTCTCGCTCTTTTCTAAAACGTATTCTAAGACCATTGAGTTGTAATAGCAATATCTTGGCTTTCTACCGGAAATGCCATCCTTTAATAAGACGGACAACGTTTATTTATAAGGTCTCAACAAGTGCAATATCAGCATCATTGGCCGCAAGAGATGAAATTAAGTTCGAAGGATCAGTTTAACTGACGGATGCTTAACCGATTTAGGCGTTTGTGATAAGATTAGATCTTAAATATATATACAATTAATGGATTGTGACTGCTGCGATTGCCAAATTTACTGACAAAATAACTGACGACTTTAAAAAGGATGCAAACGCTGATAGCAATTTCTTTCTACTTCTACTTGTGGACGATTTTTAATCAAAACGTTGTTAATAAAACCTTATATACACTTAAATATAATCTTGTTAAGGGTCAAATATAAACTTATCATTGGAATAATCCAAATGTAGAACTACAAAATCCAAGCAAGCGTGGAACCATCGCATTAGCACGTGAACACGCCGGACAAAAATATGCACCAACAGGTGTGAGAAACACTCCGGGATTGTTTCAGCCATGGGAAAGTGGTATTCCCCTCTGCCTCCAACCCGATTGCCTTCACAAACGAATATTTTTACGCCAACTTTTACTCAGTTAAGAAAAGAAAGATTTCGACCATTATTAAAAAGGATGCACTTGATCGGGTAACAGTCACTGGGCATGGATGCTCGTGAGATGTAAAAGGTATAGACGTAATCAGAATGTTTAGAAAATAAAAAAGGGGGGCAGACCACCCGAACATGCTATCGCCAGAGATTAAGTATTTCCCAGGCAGAGGTTTTCTATAGTTACATAACATTTGTATCAGTAACAAAAGAGGGCAACTGGCTAGAAGTGCGTTTGCACATTGCCCCTGGACGTGATCGGTCCGGAAAATATATGCGTCTCGTAATTGTGCTGCGCGGTTGTATTATTAATAAAAGAACTATGATGGACACTCAATGTTATCTATGTGATGAAAACAATCGAAGCAGAGAAGCAGATGTGAGATGAAATCACAAAAAGAACCGCGTTAATAGCAAAATACAAACGAGAGTATTTGGTCGTAAATGCCATTTGTTGTATTGCCACAGAGCAACTCTTGGTTTTGGTGTGGCTGGAGCCTCAATCTCGACAACCATCGAAGGTGCACCAACCGGAATTACTCTCGGGGCTATATCGATAGTAACCGGTGTCTTTAGTAATGTTAGAACATTAATTTCAATACGATTACATTGTGTGACGTCTATTCAGGACTGCTTGTAGTAGCACAAAGCATTCTCAACACAATTAGTAGACAGTATTCGGTGGCTATGGAAGTAGTGAAGGGGGATACTAGAGCGACAATGGGAATTAGCATTACAGGACCCCTTGGGAACATATAGCGACAATGGAAATTTAACATGGAGAAAAATCGTGGGAACATATAGCGACAAGGGAAATTTAACATGGAGAAAAATCGTGGGAACATATAGCGACAAGGGAAATTAACATGGAGAAAAATCGTGGGAACATATAGCGACAAGGGGATTTGAACATGGAGAAAAATCGTGGGAACATATAGCGACAAAGGAAATTAACATGGGATTTTTTTTTTTTTTTTTAAAAATTAAAAAATAAAAAAGGGGTAGGCAATGGAAAGGCTATCTCTTTTCGAGAAATATGGCTGGCCCTGAAAAGGGCCTTTGGGTTTTCTTCTTCTGCTTCTAAGTTCTTCTTTTCCTCCACCAACTTCTTATTTTATCTCCAACACTCTTTCTCTTCTTTTTTTTCTCCTCCTCTTCTTTCTTCTCTTCCTCCTCTTCTTTCTTCCTCTTCTCATTTTCTTCTTCTTTTTCAACTTTTTCGTTCCATGTTCTTATTCTTATCTTTTCCTCTTCATCCTCCTTCTCCTCCTTTATTTCCTTCATCACACCACTGATCATGTCCTTTGCTTTTCTTAAGTTGTTAATTTCCATTTTTACTCTATGCGGACTATAAGAATAGTGGTCTTCAACGAGTCGTACGAGCATTTGTTCTATCATGCCCAAATTGTCAAGGACGTCTTGCAATGATTGAAATTTATCCAGGTGGTTTGAAGCCATCTTCTATGTAGAATGGTTTGAACGACGAATACTGTGGGTTCTTATACTTAAAGCGCGTACGTGAAGGAAAACATCCCCCTAAAAACATAAAATGGATCTTACCTAGATCATGACCAAACAACGCGCGGACGTGAAGGAAAACATCCCCCTACTTTTTCATTTCATATAATATAACCCAAACTATACTCTCCACATTTGCTAAGAAACAATAAAGAAACCCATAATCTACTTTTCGCACAAACATACCTTTACTCTTACAAACACAAACACACTAACACATACCCTCACATTTTTTTAAAAAAGAGTTAGTGTTTATATACACACTACTCTACCTACACACATTGGCAAATCGATAGTTATTTCTTTTCTAGAGTATTGGGTAGCCCTGAAAAGGGCTGTTGGTTTTTTTTTAACTCCTGATGCACCTATCTAATGGTTGCACCTTCCTGGCCTGGCGCCACACACGCATCTTCTTCCCCAGTCTTCTTTCACCTTTCTTCTGGGGAGCGCAGAGGGAGGATGATTCGCTTCAACACCCCAATCCTCTGTCTCAGGAATATTGAACGACATCCTCTCTTCTCTTTTCTTTTCCTCTTCTTCCCTCTCTCTTCTCTCCTCCTCTTCTTTCTTTATTCTTTCTTCTTCTATTATAGCCTCCGCAGCCAGCTCATTGACCAGGCGCCTTACATATTCCAGATGTATCTGGAGTTCAAGAAGTTTGCTTATTCTGCTACTATTCATTCTTGTGTTGATCAATCAACAAGGGTAGCTAGACTGTCCAGCGAGTTTCAATTTATAGTGAAAGCGCGGACGTGAAGGAAAACATCCCCTAAAAACATAAAATTGATCTTACCTAGATCATGACCAAAAACAACAACAACGCGCGGACCTAAAAGAAACACTCACTCACTTTTTATGCTACCCATCACTATTTTAAAATTTTTTCATAAATCACTTCAATAGACTATTTACATACGCAAAGCAATCCAATTTAACCCCAAATACACACCTCAAACACCAAAAAAGACATCATTTTAATCTACTATCCATACCAACTTACTTGATCACTTACAAACACAAACACACAAACACATACCCTCACATTTTTTAAAAAGAGTTAGTGTTTATTTTCACACTACTCTACCTACACACATTGGCAAATTGATCGTTATTTCTTTTCTAGAGTATTGGGTAGCCCTGAAAAGGGCTGTTTTTTGTTTGCTATGGCATTCTTTTTTTAGTTTCTAAGAATGCGATGTCCTCTGAGGATTGACTTTCTGGCGATAGGTCTGCTTCTTCGGAAAGAGAAGAAGAACTCTTTGGTGTCGATACGACAATCGACAAAGCCTCTGTCAGCTTCAGGTTGTTGCTGCTGCTGTTGCTGTTGTTGCTGCTGTTGCTGCTGTCTCTGAAGTCTGTACTTCTCTGTCCATTCTTCTTTCTCCCTGTTCATTTCTTCTCTGAAGAGCTCTTCTATCAGGTCTTCAGTGATTTTTAACATTCTCACATTCTCTATTTCTTCTGGCTTCGGTATCAGACTGTGTCTGACCCTATGCAAATTCACGTAGGCTTCGTTGAGCTTAGCTAGTTTGGAGCACATCTTCGTAGGAGGATGAGTCAACAATGGATGGTTAGACTGGAAACAACCCCGGTTCTTAAAGTCAAAGCGCGGACGTGAAGGAAAACATCCCACACGGTTTTCGAGCCGCAACGTTCATGAGAGGGATAGTAAGAAATGAAAGAGCATCAATCCAACATTCTTATAGCTAAACAAAAGACAAAGGCATTTTTTCAAAACACAACATTTTTTATTCAAAAATCACTTAACACTAAACAACAACATTTCTAACATTTTTAACAATAATCCAACACGATAACATCAAACAATTTTTTTTTCAAATCACAAACATTTTTTCTCAATGGACAATCTACTTTAAACAGGGCTGACAACGTTGTGAATGAAATTGTGATTTCCACTGTTGGAAATCATTAGGCCATTGATGGACACTACGTTTCCTAGCTTGAGACAAAAGATAAGCATAATGGTCACAAAACCATCGATCTACTTTCACATCATTTCTAGCAGAAGAACGAGGATCGAAATGTGTCACTAAATGTTCTAAGGAATAGCCTAGGCTGCGATGATGCAGAAAATACACACAATATTGTCCACACACCAAGGAATCTGTGCCTTGTAATTTCACATTATTGAATCGGGTGGTTTGAGCATTTCTTCTCATAAAGTCAATGATATCGTCTTCCAAAGGGGGCAATCCGTACGAATCGAAATATTCCACACATCCTTCTTGAGGAAAGTAGACGGCTACCCAGTGGGTTCCTGGGAGATGACTGTCGTCCGTGTTGATCACGTAAGCTTGATGGTCTTTAGGTTTGCGATGAGGGAGTTCATCTTTAGCACAGACGACAGGATTCCAAGAAGCCGTATACGAACTGTGGTTCAAAAGGTAATAAAGTTCCCAGGTATCCATTTGTGTTGTTTTCTTCTTCACAGGTAATAATAAGTCGTCAATTCGATCCTGACTTTTTGCTTGAAAATGTCTGACAAATAACCGTTTCTTCGTTTCGTCTCCTCACTCTGATTCAGGAGAGCTTCGATACAATGGATCTCTTGAGTGGTTAATGGTGGACAAGAATGTTCACGCAAGTCTTTATACCACTGGTGCAACACGTCTTTGTTCGAGATGAGACTCCAAGCTTCGTCCAGATACTCGTCCAATTTTTCTTCTTGACTCAACATCAGGCATTTATCGTGTTGAATTTGACTGGGATGATCGTTTTGACATCCATAACAATTTTTCTTGATCAATTCCGTCATTTTGTCGACCAAGTGTTTGGCAAAACAGGAGACTAAATGGGCTTCTTGTTCTGGCCATCTCGACTTCATCATGATCACTTCTTCTTTTTCCACACATTCCATCTTTAAAGTTTCTCCACTAGGTAAAGAGGGAGAACAGTCTTCCATGGTTTCTAATAATCTAGAATGACTTCTCTCAAACTGTTGATTTCTATGGTATTATCGAATTCTGCATACAGGATGACGTTCACCGTTACATCAGGGTCTCGGTTTGCAAACTGAATTTCCACACGAATCTGGCCAGATTTTATAGGGTGGAAATGTCCCTCGTCGCTGCCTTGGTCTGGAGTGAAATCGAAAGCCCACAAAGCGTAGCCTCCTGCATAATCCTCGTACGTAATACCGTGACTGGTATTGGTTCCTAACTGACCCGTGGCTTCGTACAGGGACAAGTACGATCTCAAGTAATTCTTCTTCTGAAAGTCAGGTTCGAAAGGTCTGGTACACAAGGTCTTGCCATCGCGACTGACTTCGATCTTGGACACGCCAAAGTGTTGAAAGTAGAAAGGATTTTTTTTGAAAGCTCCGTTGAAGGCTTCATTCTCGACGATACCAACGATCAAACGTTTGGGTAGCTGTCCTTGGAACAAATGATCTTCGATCATGGATCGCTGTCCCTTGGGAATGGTGAACGTTTTCACTTCCACGCGTCGTATGGGATACTTGGCGGTCGTTCTGCTCAATGTTTGACTGATGTCGTTACCCACTTTAGGTAACACTTCCACGCGTCGTACGTAGAGCCTGGCTTCCTCGATGACAGTTTTGCAAGCGTCATTACCTATCAGATGGAAAGCGGCACTGCTACGATTCAGTGTCAGGCGGACATTCACCCCGTTTAGCAAATATTTCTCTTGTAACCACATGTCCAAATGCAAACGATCCATCAGTTCTAAACTTTGGTCGAGTTCTATGATTCTGTTTCTTCGTTCTATAAATCCATCATTTGTTGATTTAGTTTTATCCTTTGTATCAATTTCGAATTCTTCAAACTGGCCTGCATCGTCAGCTTCCCATACCACACAGGCATTGAGATGAGTGTTCTTGGCGTCTATTCCGTACGTCAAGAGATTTTCCAGGTACGCTCGATAAGGGTAAGTATCCATGCTGCTGCTGACCAGTTTGTTGTTCAAGTACAAGTCCACTCCGCTAAACAAGGAATGCATGAAATTGTTGACGGGAGCTATTACATCAGTACTTTCTAGGGGCGAATTGTCATCTTCGATAACTTTGACTTTCAAGTACAAGTAACTGCTATTCAGATCGATGTAATCTTCGGGCTGTCCTTTGATTTCAAACTCAATGGGAGCTGAGGCTGTCAATGAGGAGACGGGATGAAATTCCACCCACTGGGATTCTTGCATCGTCATCATGGTGGGGGGCATGGCAAACAGATCCAGTTCCGTCTTGGAACAGGCGCAAGACTCTCGGTGCATCATTTTTTTTCTGTATTTCAATAATCGAAAACGTCTAAGTCTCGAACGGTTTTTCTTTTCTTGGCCTTTCTAGCTTGAAGTCTGGTGAAAGGGTGTTTTCTTCGTCGTCTCTTTCTGCCTTGTCCTTGCTGAATGCTTGATTCGGTAGCGTGCAGGGCATTTATAGGTGTGTCTCGTCGGCTTAAAATGTCTTTGCCTGTTTGCAGCAAGACATTTTTGCCAGCCCTCATGAAGGCTTCTTTAGGGTTTTGTTTGTCGATGATGACATTTTGGAGAAATTCTTTGCCTTGCGTCAGTGCCGCATCTTTCAAGGCGTGCAATCCGCGTGTCACCATCGGTTTCAACTCCGGGGCCACCGAACGAAAGGCCGATTTTAACATGTCTCCTAAACCGTGTCCTCGCTGTCGTGCAACCCCTTGGTACACTGGATACATGACTTACTTACGAGTCGCGAGAGAACCGTTTTCGAAAATGGAATTTCACCGTGACTTTTCCTTTGGTGAATGGAATATTTTGTCCCAGATCTCCTTTTATAGCAATGTTGACCGTGTCCAAATACGACTTGCTGACAGGTAAATAATGAGGATGTACAAATTCGCGGTGGACGTGGTAAGTGTTTCCACCTTCCTGGTCACTGGTCGTGGTACTATCCACTTTGAAAGGAATGACACGCAGTAATGGCACGGAGGTGTGTCCCACCACGTTGTACTCCACCACATCGGAGTACACAAACATTAAATTCAGTCCTTGGTTCAGTTCTACCGGTTTTCCAAAAGCTTTGTAAAAATCCATATTACTGTTGATCTTGGGGCTCATATTGTTTGCGACCATTGTTGAATATCCACCCAAAATTTTAAACAAACTACCATTGAACCTGAAGGACAACAGTTCAGTATCCTGAAATTTCATCAGTAAGCGACGAGCCACTTTATGGTACTCCAGGGTGACACTTTTTTTGATTTTGTTCAGGGCTTTGCCAAAGGCGAACTCGAACCTGTCCGCAATAGTGTCCACCAAATGTTGGCCACTAAAATAAAACCCTGCTGGAATTTTGAATGTGTAGATTTTTAAGTCTGAATTTTTGTTTGGTTGTTTTACGTCGCCTGAAAACCCGATGTCATTCATGTGGTCTTGTAATTGTTGGTTCAGGATTTCCACCTCAAAAGTGTTTTGCTTTTCGGTGATGTTTTGGATTTGTGTAGGGTGAATCATTTCTACTAAAGCCACTTCCCAATGGGCTTCGTGATCTAAGGGGATGGCCTGAGGTAATTTGGCCGTGTAACAGCACAACGTGTTGTGGGGAAACACCTCCATGGAACTGTCACTGGGTAAGGTTAAGTAAAATTGGTTTTCGTGACTCATAATTCCAGAGTTCTGTGGCTGTCCGAGGGGATATTACTGGACGTCAGAGGCGTATCTCCGCCCAAAATGGGGTTCTGATTGTGGTTGGACTGGTGACTGGCACTGGCACTGGACACAAGGTTCCCGGGGTTTCCGTTCGAGGAGAATTTCAGGGAGGGATTGGGAAGTAGGTAACCGATGCAACTGCTCAATAAAATGGTCCACAATTGTTTGTCTCCTTGTTGCAAACTCAAATTGGCAATGGCTGCCCCGATGACACAATACACCACGAAGATTTGGCAGAAAAAGACGATTTGCGTTTTAGGCACACGTTCTCCACACCACACCCACAAGGGTTGTTTTTGTAAATCTTGCACAGAAGAACTAGGTGAAGGAGGAGTGGTCGACGTAGCTGCGTCTGATGTGTGAAAGGGCATGATGGTCACTTCTTCTTTTTATAGTCGATGACTTGCGAAGCGTCGATCCAAGAATCAAAACTGGGTGGATATCCTTTCCAACGTCCTTTGACTTCTTTGACACGTCGTTTGCCCACTTTACGGGTTCTGCGTTCGAGAATGCTTTCGATGTCGTACACGTCGTCTTCTTTTTTGGTGACACGTTGTAACTCGGACAAATAAAACGTTCCTTTGAGTACTTCTCCGTTCATGTCTTCCAATTTATAGACGGTAGGATGACGGCCATGCACTCGTCCAGTGACGCGAAACAATTCGGTCGTCCAGTTAGGTAAGTAACCTTTGTCGAAAGTGCGTTTGGTTTTGCCAATGCGCACCCAATCTCCTACGGCCAACTCTCCACTTTTCTTGGGGACAGCCCTCGTCGGGGACGTACCGAACAGGCGCTCGAACACCAGCACTTCGTTGTCGGGAGTCACGTCTTGGGGGGCACGTCCGATGCTTCGATGGTAAGATTGGTTGTACGCTTGCACCAGCTGCGGTAAGATGTCGATGTACTTCAGAGTGTGGTGATGCGTAAAATATTTCCACATGCGTTCTTTCAAAGTGCGTTGAAAACGTTCCACGATGCTGGCTTTGGTTTCGGGATTCTCGGTGGTAAAAAAATGAATGTCACGTTTCTTCAATTCTTTTTGGAAAGCTTGGTTCAGAAATTCGGTGCCTTTGTCCGTTTGCCATCGAAGAGGGTGACGACCGCTTTGTTTCAACACCCGTTGCAGGGCTCGCACTAACTCGCTGCTCGATTTGGAAGTCAAGGGCACGACCCAGGCAAATTTGGAAAAGACGTCGATGACACGAAACAAATATTTGTAGCCACGATTGTAGCTGGCCAAATGAGAGACATCGGCTAAATCGGCTTGCCATTGATGATCGATACCTTCCACTCGGGTGCGACTTCTGGCAAACTTGCGTCGAATGGGTTTGTGTAAAGTGTAGGTAGCTTGTTCTTGTAACCATCGTTGCACTTGAGGTAAACGGAGACTTTTCAGTCGCGTTTTGGCAGCACGATACAATTTTTGAACTCCTGCGTAACCTGCAGGATGCGAGGGATCGTAGTAAATGCTGGCTAAGACTTTTTCCATTTTGTGTGTTGATTGGTGTCTTAATAAGGCACCCACTCTTGGAAGAGGCTACTCTTTTTCTCTTGGGGTATTTTCTTGGATTGCAATGCTTTGCGTGTGCGACCGGCAATAGGTGTTGAAGAGGAGGATGTCTGAGCAGGGGATATCGGTTCTTGTTTCACTTCTGTCTTCACTTTCTTTTTCTCTTGTGATGAAGAAGGGGTGGCCATCATCTTTTTAATCCATCCAATTCTGGAGGTAGGTGGTGTTGTTAACTTGCGTACTTTTTCTGTTGGAGTTTGAAACCCTTCTTCTTCTTCTTCTTCTTCTTTTCCTTTTTCTGTCTTGACCACTGGTACTGGTACTGGTACTGGTGATGGTGCTGGACTTTTCATCAAGGTCTTAAAATCTTTCAGAGTGGGTAGAGCTGTTTCGTCTAAAGCTTTCTGGTGAAAGAGTTGCAGTCGTTGCAAGAGTTGACCGTACTTTTGCGATTTTTCTGTTTCGGACAAATCTTGGCGATCCATCAAGGACTGCAATTCGTGTTGTAACTGGGACATCTCGCTCAAATGGGGATTGGGAGGTAAATGCGGGGTGTGTTGTTCTTGCCACCGATGGTATTCCATCCATCGTTTGTAAGGCACTAAAGCTAGTTTTCGTCCTTCCATGGGGTTGTCAGGGGTCGATTCTGAGATCTTGGAACTTCCGAGGCCTTTTTATCTTGCTCCCACCAGTCCTCCCAACATGGTTCCCAAGACTCCTTTCAGTATGGGGCCTAACAAGAGAGGTAAAATACCTCCACGTTGCACTAACATCTTCTTTTTTTGACGAATGGGAATTTTCTTTTGAACCATTTGGCGAAGAACGTGACGATGTTTGCCTAAGCATTGTTTCTGGTGTTTGGACAAAGGGATCGTGCCTTTCAAAACGTTGAAACAACATTCGCACACGGTATCGATGACCTCTTTGGAGGCCGTTTGAATGAGATTTTTTCGTAGGGGTGGAGAAGCTTTGGACAGGACAGATAACAGGTCCCCATGTTTGGCTAAACGTGGTGGCAGTCCTTTCCTTTTCTTTCCTTGGGGTTTTCTGGAGGGTGACATCTTTGAGTCTTCAGGAGCACCAAAAAAAACACTGATATCCTACTTGGTCACAGGCCTTTTTTATACTGGAACGCGTCGCCACTGATTGTCTTTACGTCGTATCAACTTCATGACAGGCATGACACGTCTTGCAGGGGTACGCAACGGACTAAATCGAGCCAGTTCTTGCTTGGACAAATCCAGTAAACTTTGTAACATGCCCGATCTTTCATGGACTTTGATTTTGGGAGAAGGTACTTTGTGAGCAGCAGCCACTGCCGCTAAATTGGAAGGTCCTGCCACTGGGGAAGTTCTTTTAGGGGTCATCAACGGAGAAGTTCTTGGTGTGATCAACGTCTCCAAGTACTCTTCAGTTCCTGGTGACATCAACGGAGAAGTGGATAAACGTGAGGTTGCCGGAGACGCAGTCACCGCTGTGGCAGGTCGTGGTTTGCGAGTGTAAGGTTGTGTCCTGGCCGAAGTGCCTCTCTTGCGACTAGTTTTCTTCTGTGGACTTTTCTTTTTCTGGGGACTTTTTTTCTGTTTCTTTTTCTGGGGGCTTCTTTTCTTTTTCCGGGGTGGTGTCTGGTAAGAGGAGGGTCCTGCCACTGGAGAAGTTCTTTTTGGGGACCTGGTCTTTTTCTTTTTCTTCTTGGGGCTTCGTTGGACTTTTGTCTTGGGGATAACTTTGGGGGCATTAGGATCCCATCTTAAGAGAGAGCGAATGATGACCCCTCCTAGAGTACCGCTCCCTCCAGGTTTCAAAATGATTTGTTTTTTGGTTTGAGTGTCGATGCGGGGATCGGCCAGTTGGACCAAAGCGACTTTGTTTCGATCGAAAAAGCGTTTGGTTTGATGAGGAATCTGAATGATTCCTTGGAGTAATTGACGTGCCGTCACTGTGAACCATCGTAAGACTTCTTTGAGACTAGCTTCTAAGACACGAGCTCGTGTTTGTGGATCTTTTTCTCGACTGATGCCATACAAGGCACGAATCAATTTGACGGGAAGATGCGACTGAAGGGACGTCATGTTCACACAGTGTGAGACAGACGAAAAAGGGTATGAGGTTTTTATAGATTTTTTCATGGGGAGTGAAATGAAGTCGAGGACGGAGACGTGTACAGGACAGGCCCTCCGTCTTGGCACCAGTGGTGAAACAAGTGGGTACGAAATCGCAAATCATCGGGAGTCGTAGGTTTCAAATCGACGAGTAAATAGGCGTGTGGCATTTGAGTGGCATCGTCGTACGCCTGAGTCAGCCAAGGCGTTCCTAACTGTTTGGCTAAGACTTGCACTTGCGATTTATCTCGAGGGCTTTTAAACAAGACCACGTAATGGGCATTGAGACTGATGGTACGATGGGCTTTACTTTGTTGAAACAAATTTTGGGTGATGTAAACGACACTGGCATTACGGTGATGCCCTTTGCGCGTGAACCACAGTTTAATTTCTTCTTCGTCTTCTCCTAACATGTCGTCGAAAATGACCAAATGGGTTTGACGGGAGTCAGAGACGATGCCGTCGTCTTCTTTAGGAATGCCTTCCACAAACACGATGGAATCGCCTTGACTTTCTCGCAAGAGACTGTACGCCGATTGCCACTCTTTGTAACACCACACGATCCGCTGAGGGGGCCGATCGATCAAATGATGTTTATGTTCGATCAAACGTTTGACGAATTCGGTTTTGCCTGAACCGCTAGGTCCAGCAATGAGCATGTTAAAGGGATGGCGAAGATACAAAGCCTCCCAACTGGCACGATCTAAGTGTTCGTCGATGACTTTGACAGTAGAGGAAGAGGGAGCAGAGACAGCAGAGGTAGCCATGGTGTGAGAAATGTCACTTGTGACACGAAAACAAACAAGACAAGAGTTTATATACTTTTTCAGAACACGTTTATTGAATGTTTTTTTTCAAACATGAATACGAAAGACAAAAATACATAAAAGCCAAAGGCTTAAGTACAAGGATAAAAGGCACATGATAACGATGAACGTGGAATAAACACAAGTGTCTGTACAACAATCACATGTTTTGGGTAATGTTCTAACCAGTTCTATAGTAGGGGGTAAGGTCACACAAGTGTCCTCCCGAAAGGGTCTTTCAGGTCTGTCCACGACAGTCCTGTCCTGGGTGACGGGTTCTTCTGGCACCGTCACTAACACGGGTTGAACAGTAACTTTTTTCCTTGAACAACTCTCGTGCATACTGGGCCACTTGTTGGGTCCAAGCCTCAAAACCCCATTCTTTCCAGGCACGGACATCTGTCCAATGGGGATGTAAGTCACAAGCTACACACACATCGTCATACACGTCTTGGGTAGCTAAAAGTTGACTAATCTTTTTTTCCTGTTGAGGTCGAGAAGTATCCAGATGAAAACGCAAGGCTTTGAGCAAAAGGAGTTTTTCGTGACCATTTAAGGCCATTGAGGTGGTAAGTACTGATCGTAAAGAGTCCACAAAGAATCGGCTGGTAAACGAAATCCCAGAAAACAAGTCACTAAGACACACACCACTTGTTGTAATAATTGATGGTAATGATCCACGGTTTGAATATGGTCATTGAGTTCCTTCCACGGAATCTGTTGGATTACATACGACATAAGTCGTGGCATAGCAGCCTGTTTTTATAGTCTCTTTGTTTCGAAAAGAATACACGTACTTTCTAGACAGTGATCTTCGTTCTCCAGTTGGGAATGTAAATCTTGCATATTGTAACCGAAACGTCAGAGTTCGATTAGAAGTTTCCTCTTCCGCTAAGTAGATTCCACGGAAAATATGTTGGTAATCCTTTACCTCGTCTTCCTCAATGGGTTGCTCTAGGTCAATCTCGAAGTAACCAAAATGATCAACACGTGGATCATCGGGGGCCTGGAAGTATTGAACAAGGTCTGACCACTGAAACAATTTCTGACGAATCAGTTCTCTTATACCATTCAGGTACCAGTGCTTAAAGATCTGGTGACGTAACGGATGCAATTGTTCTTTACGTTTGACTTGTATTTTGACCAGCTCTCGGTAAATCCTTTCTCTCAACTCCACAGGCAAAGCACGAATGTTCTCTTGTAAAGTATTCATGAATAGGTCAGTCCGTACAATTCACAAAAGTAATCCACATAGTGAGTAATTTCTGACCACTGCCATTCAGGGTAACGTCCAAGAATGTCACTGAACTCTTTTGATGTAAACGGTCTAAAGCGATACAATAGAAGAAATGCACCCTTGACCCAAAGAAATCTAACACACTGGTTGACTTTTTTCACTTTCCTCTTATGAATTTCTCGACACAAAAGTTCTACAGTGACCCACTGAGATTTCACTCTGGCAAACCCCTGCCAAACTTCCTTGTAAATCTTCTCTTGTAGTTCTTTAGGTAATGATTCAATATCGTTTTTGAAATGCAGTTTAAATACTAGTCTCGGTGATGTCCAACATTTGACTCCTAACCAATCTGGTTTCTTCGTCAACGACATGGTAAGTTCCTTCAATGTCTCGGTCCCACTAAGGGTAAGTAATAACAATTCGGTGACCATCGAGCATGTTCTACGTAGGCCGAATCTTGCGGTTCCCAGTGGTGAAGTGACACACCGCAACTGAAGCACTTGACTTTATCTCCTTCGCCCAAGTAGAAAAATCCGGCTCTGGCTAATTCTTCGGGGATAGGTCCTCACAGATACTTAGGCCATTTTCCTTTGAACGATTGAAGACGATTTTCAAAGTCGCAGTATTCCGACAAACGCACAGGAAACGAATATTCGTCTTTCACAGGTTCGTTTCGATGAGGGTTGAGTGACATGGGTAGGAGTTTGCTCAGGGCTGGATGACATCCGTAGGGGGGTAAACGTGAAGGTGAACATTCCCCTTTAAAACGAAACCCAGTAAAATGTCCAAGAGGACGAGCGGCATCACTTTCGCATCCCTCAGGTTTGACACGCACAGCATCACTTTCCATGATAGGTGTAGGGACACTAAAGTTCCCATGATGCTTTACGGCATCGCTCAGGTCACAACGTACAGCATCGTACCCATCGCAAGGCTCACAATCGCATTCCACTTCCGAAGCCTCACACTTGAATTGTGCCCTTCTAAACAACTTGTTCTGTGTTTCTCTGAAAGTATTCATCTTGTTCGCTCGGTCTTGGTAGTCACAATGAACTATCGATCTTGCCTAGGGTTCCTTTTTTATATACAGACCAATACCGACGTGACCGTACGGTAAGGTGAAATGATTGGGAAGTCGAACTCGCTTCTGGTATACAATTTGATAGACTTTTTCCAAGGGTCGACTGACGATGTGGTGAGTGGGTAAACGTACAATTTTGTTCGGTTGGTAGGTGGTCACTTTAAAGTTTCCATCCTCTCCCGATTGCAAGGCTTCTTTCAATACCCCAAAGTTGACCACTCGACTGGTACGATAATTCAAAGTCAGTCCTTTCACTTTGCACGTCGTGTGCACTTCTCCTTGTTTGTCACGGTATTCGTAGCCGTAATTTTTAGGACCACCACTGACGAAACTTAGAATCTTGTCGTCGGGATGCTCGTCTGTCCAGGCTCCTAAACGGTCTCCTTCGATGTTAGGGTGATGTTGAATCGGGTGATGGATGTAAATGCAACTGTCCGTGTCAAAGTACAGGACGCGTTCTTCTAACAGTTCTAAAGCTTCGTACAATTTTAAGCGAGCATGGGCTGTCACGTAAGCCGCAATGATGACATTTCCAAAAGGGTCGTCTTGTACAAAGTCCAGATCTTCTTCGTAATTGACCAAGATCAAATTCTCTCGAACGACGTCCACGTGTTTCATGTATTTGGTTTTGTCGTGAATCATCTGGAAGTAGCGGGAAGGTTCTGTCAAATATTCCGTCTTGGGTAAACACGGTCGTTGTGCCATTTTACCCCACAAGCAATTTAACATCACTTTGGCAAACGATCGCCTGCCTTCGTTTTTCTCGATGTGGTCTAAAGTGATGCCTTCTTGTTCGTAGTATTTCTCTTTGAATTGTATTTGGTCTTCGGGAGTGTGACACCAGGAAGGATAGCCGCTGGCTTCTTGCTTCAGTTTCAAAAAGGCATCCACGTAGTCTGCGAAAATGCCTTTCTGCGTGGGGTCACCCTTGTGGTATTGTTGTGTCTTGGGAAAGTGACAAATTTCGTACAATTCTAACAGTTGGTATCCCATGTCCAGAGCTTTGAACAATTCTACGCTGACCCAGGTTCCAGTCAAGGCCCGTTCTTCCTGGCTGTGATGGCAAGGTTGGTCTTGGTTGCACGTTTCGGCACAAGTACGGCACAAGGGAAACATCAATTTGCCTTGACAATGGTGAGGTAAGACGGGACGGTATAGGTTCGTGGGAGGCAAAACTTTGCACTTGATCAAGCCTTCGTATTGTCGAATGTTGACCAGGTCGATGTGTTCCGTCAGCAATTGCGGGTGCCCTACAGGAAAGCGACAATATTTGCACACGTAGGGATACAGCGAACACACGTCCAAGTATTTGATTTCTTCTCCTTTCTCTTCGTCGGCTTGGTACAGCAAACAGGTGGCATTGGTCCTTCCTCCGTACAAACTATCCCTCGGGTTCAGCGGGTCCATGAACTGGTAACTTTCCACGAGGCGTTTAAAGTCGGGATCGGTTTTCATACGGTGATCGTACTCGTGTTCCCACATTTCCACCACTTGGTATCCTTGCTGTTCTAACTTTAGGCGCCGCTGACAAGTGTCCTGGTACAAGTCTTCCATGGTTCGTTGCAAAAACTGATTTTTAGTGCTACGGTCAGGGCAACAGACGGGACATCCGTGAAATAAGCAACCGTTAAACTCGTACACGATCTTGGGGTTTTCTAAGTCCCAGCCATCGACCGAATACGTTCCGATGGTCTTTTCGCCCCCTCCGTTGCGGGCATGCTGAATCCACTTGTCTTCCTTGTCGCACAAGTAATGTAACCAACGTAGGGCTTTGATCGAGTACTGACGCTTGACAAAGTGGGTCGTTTGAGGGCTGATGACAGCCACGGTGTTTTCAGGCATGAATCGTTGTCGATACACTAGGGAACACGCTTTGGCAATGGTGCAAGCTTCTTTCAAAGGATCGACCCCTCCGTGTTCCATGAACAGTTCTCGAAATTTTCCACAGCAACGCCGTAAAATGTCCACGTCGGAACGACAATACTTTAGCATTTCTTCCTGAAAGTCGAAAGGGTCCGAGGCGTGAATCTGGTACCAAGCGTAGAAAGCTTCTCGTTGTTCGGTACGCATGTTGTCGGGGTCGTAATAGTGAGCCTCAGGCAAATGGGGTAGAACGGCGTGTTGATTGGCTTCCGTATTGAAAAAGTGTGGAAAGTACCCTTTAGCCATTTCTGTCATTCCAAACGTTTTAGGCATTCGACTCAAAGGCATGGCCAAGTAACTCATCGAATCTTTAAACTGTACTTGTCCCACTTGCATGAAAATGATTTTGGCTCCGTTCAAAGTCACTTTAGGACGCTCGGTTCCTTGTTCCGTATAGTACCTCAAAAGAAACTGTCCATCGTATCCGGAAAATTGTGAGCCATCACCGTGGCATGACGATGACAATCTCCGTAAAGTTCGATGTCCTCTTGGCTCCACGTCTTGTCGATGGGGTCTAAGAGCCATTGGGCAAAATCGGCTAACGTGTTCGGTCCCCGAAAGATTTTTTCACGCCCTCCAGGAATCTTGCTGCAGTGAGGGCAATGACTGAAGATAGGTTCTTGAATGCACTTCTCGCACGCTCGATGAGCCACGCAGAAATTAGGAATGTGAATGCCGGTCTCTTGCATGCATTCGAAATCGAAAAAGATGAAATTGCCTTTCTTCTTGTGACCGTCCTCTTTCTCTGGTGGGGGCTGGTATTTTTGCACGTAGCATTGGTGTTCCAAGTCCACGATGTGGTGACAAATGTGACATTTCTTTTTTCCTGAACATACGTGTGCCTTGGTATTATTGGTACGTATGACTTGTTCACACGTGGGGCACAATCTCAGGAGTTGACAAGCACATTTCTTCTGTGAACTTTGCGTTTTCAGATGTTGTTGGTAACAGGTAGGGCTAACAAACGTGCGCAGACAAGTTGAACAAGGCACTGGTTCTTCGCTCAGACAGGGTGGAGAGGCCAAACATCCTGAGCATTTCGATCCACAATGCTTGTGTTGCTCTCGATTATTATAACCATGGTCACATTTCTCACAGTAATAACCGTATCCCAGGAATCCGGTGATGGCGGTAATGGTATCGAAATGTTCATCGTGATAATAGACATGAATGTATTTTCTGTCCTTAAAGTCTTGCCCTCGAAACAACAAAGGCCCGCGCACTTCTTGAGGGTGCACTTTCAAGGTGTATCGTGGAGCTAGGGCATCTTGCAATTTTTGCATCTCAGGAATGCCACAGGGTGTGTCTTTGGACAGGCCAGCTTGTTGCAACAGGAGTTCTGCTTCGTTTCGTTGTTTGGCTCGATCGGATCGTTGAATAGTTTTCCAGGTTCTTTTCCATTCTACCGTGTCGTTCTTGTTGGCATAGGTTCGTCCCACCACGATGGCACGGGCTAAACACATCTGGTCATGAGGATTGTGAATTTGGACAAGGCTACGCTTAATGCTGCGAAGGTCGTTCACCAATAACATCTTTTTGCGTCCGGTCCCTTGAGGAGGAGAGACGTGGGTCATATCCAATGTGGCTTTTCCATCGGTGATGTCAAACTGGTCATTAGATTGTTGCACGTGTTGAATCTTGTCCATGACTTTGGAAGCGGTCAATTCTGCAGGGGTGCTAAACTCGATCCAAACAGGGGATTTCAAACCGTCGTGTTGTATGGAAAGTCTCAAGCGATCGTCTTCTTTGGGTTGACATTGTTGCTTGAGTGAAGTGAGCAAAGAATCCCACACCTCAGTGATGAACACTTCTGCTTTCTCTAACGGCACTTCAGCCTTGAAATCTTTAAACTTCACCGTGTATTTGTAAGCCGTGGTTCTAAATTTTCTAGAGGAGCGCTTTTCCGTCTCTCGAATGGAATAGTATTTTTCAGGGTTGACTAAGGGTGGTGAATTTGTTTTAGAGGGTTCTGATTCTGGTTCACTCATGTCCTCTTCAAAATCACTGGCATGAATTTGTGCCAAGATTTCAGCTCTGGTACGAGGCGATAGATCACGTTTCTGCCTCTTACTTTCTTCTTCTTTCTTCTCGAATGAATTAGATCGTTTCATCTTGAAAGCAAAAAGTCAAATGACTCAAGTTCAAACACCATGAGCTACTTTATAGTCATAGCAGACCAGCGTATATAAAAGGGTGTGTGTCTTGTCCTTTCACTATTCATTTCACTCTCAAGCCGAGCACAACGATGGAAGAGACTAACCAGATGGAACGTTTCGTCAGAGCTTTGCGAGGGGTCATTAGAAAATTCTCTTCAGACCAGCCTACGGACTACTCTCCTTCCTTTCGAGATAAAAGTCAAGATACTTGCTATATCTGTCAGAAGAAAGGGCATTGGTCTTCAGAGTGTCCAGACCGTCAAAAAAGAACAAAAACAGGGACTAAAAAAGACAAAAGTCAAGATACCTGTTATTATTGTAAAGAAAAAGGACATTGGTCTCCAGATTGCCCAAAAAAGAAACAAGAGGAGTCAGAAGAAAAGAGGAATTCTTCAGAAGAAGAGAGGGATTCTTCAGAGGAAGAGAGGGATTCTTCTGAGGAAGAAAGAAGACAGGTGAAGAAAAAGAAACAGGAGAAAAAAAGAAGAAGGGAAGAAAGCGAGGAGGAAGAAGAAGAGGAAAAGAGTGTGACGGTGAAGAAATTCAAAAAACAGAGAGACTAAACAAGGAGAAAAGAAGAAATCAATGAACTTTTCATTAAAGTGTTATGTTGTGAATTGTGAATTGGATTGTAACAATGGATAAAAGAATAAATGAATGATAAAAGGTAAGTGTCTTTGAGTTTTGATTTTAAAATAAGAACGTACACTCACGCACTCATACACAGACACGTACTATAAGGGTAAAATGGGTGGGGTTTATTTTTAAGTTATTGGCAAATTGAAATTGTATTTCTTTTCGAGAAATGTGGGTGGCCCTGAAAAGGGCCTTTTTCTATTTATGATGTAGGGGTGAGTTTAAGCAATCAACTTTAACTGCCTTATGCCTTTGCCACGGCCAAGGCCTACTTCTGGACTGCGTAATGTTGATGATGATTGGGTTGAAATCACTAAGGGTGGTACGGTAGGCTTAGTCACAGGGTTGACGTGTTTAGCTCGGGAAGGTCGTATTCTCTTTGGTCGTGATAAAGAAGTCTGATACATTTGTTTCAGACTTCTTAACTCCGCTAAAATGTCCAACAGTACCGTGACCGTTTGATTTTCACCCTCTTGTTTCTTTGCTGTTACTTCTTCTTGCTGTTGCTGCTGTTGTTTTTTTCTTACCTCTTCTTCTTGCTGCTGTTGCTGTAGGAGAAAAACTTGTTCGGCTTCCTTTTGTCGTTGTATAAATTTCTCCAATTCTTCTTTCTGTCTCTGTCTAAAATTCTCCACTTGCGGTAATGAAGAAGGTAACGAAGGTTCCGGAACAAATTCTTGCGAGGAGAGAAAATCCACAAAATCCCAATTCACCTCTTCTGAAAGT
This sequence comes from Sinohyriopsis cumingii, assembly GCA_028554795.2. NCBI lineage: Eukaryota > Metazoa > Mollusca > Bivalvia > Unionida > Unionidae > Sinohyriopsis > Sinohyriopsis cumingii. The sequence continues at coordinate 18,305,941 of CM068830.1, forward strand.
AAGTCCGGGTTCCCTTGGGCAGTCTCCCTTGTTGGTGCAGCCCAATGGATCGTTTTCTGAGTTTCCGTCATGTTGAATCACTGTCGCATAGATTGACTGCACACAAGCGCTAGCGAATCTATATAGACTACGTGACGTCACAGACTGCTCTCTTCGGATTGGATGCGGGCTGACTGAATTCTGTAACGCGTGTTCGGATTGGTGAATGAACTCAATCCGTTTCAATCCTTTCTATCCCTATAAATAAGCGCAGTTCACTGCATTGATTCACCTATTCTCGGAGCCTCAACATGTGGGCAGACGTTGAATCTTCAACCCTTGTGTCAACAATGATGTTCAGGACGGACATGCTCATGTATGTCCGGTCCAAGTGGACTGTTGTTGATAGGACAGATACTAGTCTATGGATGAGGAGAGTTTATATAGAAAGACAAGGATGTCTCAAGAGGGTACTTGTGTATGGACCGGCAGTTAGAAGGAGTTTAAGAAGAAGAAGAAGATGTGACAGATGCCATCTATGTTAATATTAATATCAATATTAACATAAACCCAAAAGCCCTTTTCAGGGCCAGCCATATTTCTCGAAAAGAGATAGCCTTTCCATTGCCTACCCCTTTTTTATTTTTTAATTTAAAAAAAAAAAAAAAATCCCATGTTAATTTCCTTTGTCGCTATATGTTCCCACGATTTTTCTCCATGTTCAAATCCCCTTGTCGCTATATGTTCCCACGATTTTTCTCCATGTTAATTTCCCTTGTCGCTATATGTTCCCACGATTTTTCTCCATGTTAAATTTCCCTTGTCGCTATATGTTCCCACGATTTTTCTCCATGTTAAATTTCCTTTGTCGCTATATGTTCCCAAGGGGTCCTGTAATGCTAATTCCCATTGTCGCTCTAGTATCCCCCTTCACTACTTATGGAGGATCAAATAATTAAAATGGTTGAGTTTGAAACTGTATTGGCCGAGATGATACATCACCGACAACCGTGGGCACAAAGAAGAAACCGCACAGAGGATTCACAGGCAATAAAAATCGAGTAAAACAATTTTCACTTTGTGGATTATTACTGCTATCCATCCACTAACCAAGTTGTGGGGGTGGAGTAGGGTCACCCTAAAGAGAAAGCAAACCACGCAATCTCATATCCTGACTTCTCTGGGAAACAAATATATGATAAGTTTGCTCAACTCTCAGTTACTTTTTGCTTTATACTTTAATCAGCTCCCGTAGGAGCATACACAAATTGCGCTTGCCGTCCATATTTCAGGGCGTCAACGCGGGGTATTGGTTGTAGTTTTCAACTAGCAATAACCACGCCTCGGATAAACCTCATTGGCTATGGTACCGCCACTGCGCAAAGCTAAAGAGTAAAGGTATGGTACTGCTTAAGTTATTTATTTTTCAGGTCTATTAAAGGGGACTGATATTAAAATGTCATTAAGTTTTTAAATTTACTTTATTACTTGATTAAGAATGAAAGTTATAGATATAGTTTCTTTTGAATATTACTATATTTGTTGTTTATGTTTATTTATATTATGAAATAAAGACATATATATATGTCTTAGTGAGAGAATAATCAAAATCATAATCCTATCTTTACATAATTTACGTGTACATGGAAACGTCTTTGTGATGTACATTTGTGTTACAAGTTTATCTTGACCAGGTATAATAATTACATTACAATATACTTACTCTGTATAAGCAAGGAATGCGGTTTTCCCCTTGGGCATGGCACGTGACATCGTTAATTGTACTATATTTGATCTAACGCTAATGTTTGCAAGCTCAGTGAATGGGCAATAGCAAAACTATAAATTCAAAAACGGTTTCCAGTCGCAGGAAAGCGATGTTTTTAAATAATTTTTGTTGACTATAACTGAAGGAAGTTCGGTAATCACCTTTCTAAAAGGGTATCTTAAACTGGCTCGTGAAGTTGAAATAAAGATCACATTCACATGTACGATAAGATGTTTCTATCACAATTGAATCCTTTTTCATTCGTCTTATTTTAAACTAGAGTTGACGGTTTTAAGTCTTTTCTTGCATGTGACAGCTCTACTAACATGCTGGAGTGTAATGCTATTTTGAGGTATGTATTTTAATCACACACACACACACACACAGAAGGTGCATTATGAAGGGGAAAAAAACGGTCCCTCAGCCGATCAATTGTTGTAATACTAATTCATACAATTATCCTCAACGAGGAGAGATGAAGATTGAAAGGACACATACCAAGATCACACTTATCCAGTTTCAGGACATCTAAAATAAATGTTGATTTTCAAGATACTACACGGTATTCATTTGAACTAAACATTACATTTTTCATTTGAAGGAAAAATTCTCTGAAATTTCTTACATACATACATACATACATACATTCATACATACATACATACATACATACATACATTTTAAACGTTAAATACTTACAAAACCAAACCATAAACCGCCCGAATCGAATCGGTGACAGAATTCATAATTAAGTCATCCCTCTCATATTTTTCCCAAAAGTGCAAAAATGTTTCTACATAAATGTGTCATAGAAGTACTTTAGGGAGTATATATACAAACCTTTGAACATGCCAAACATGCCATGGAAAGATATATGTCATCAGGAAAAGGATGATGGGAAGGTTTGCTATGATTCATTCATATAAATCATGTTTAAATTATTTCGTCATTGATGGGCATACAATAGACAATGCATTTTGATGGTCATACAATAGACAATGCATTTTGATCTGTATACAATAGACAATGCATATTGATGGGCATACAATAGACAATGTATGTTGATGGGCATACAGTAGACAATGTATTTTGGATGATTATAATGGATATGTGGTCATGCCAAAAGTTAAATTGACCTTACAGTCAGGTAAGAACATTTTTTGCTGACTTTCTTCTACCCCTTTCATACTACCCACCAGCCCCACAGCTATTGATGACATATCTGGATCTGTTCCTGAACTATGCATAACTACAAAGATGGAACTAACCATCACTCTATATATGTAGGATGCATGCATGCATGAATAACTAATCAGATAATTAGCTATCACTATGTGAATGGATGGATGGTTGGATAGCTAGGTAGATAATTAATTAGCTGTCACTCGGTGAATGGATGAATACATGGATAGAGAGATAGGATGGATGGATGCACAGATAGATAAAATAGCTAAACTGTCACTGTGTATGGCTGGATGGCTGGAAGGATGCATGGACAGATAGACAGCTGTCATTACATGGATGCATGCATGATGGATAGATGGATAGCTAGCTGTCACTCTTTGGATGGATTGATACATCGATTGACAGCAACTATCACTCCATGTATTGGTGGATGGAAGGAAGGATGGAAAGACAAATGGACTGTGCTAGAAAGGTAGATAGGAGGGAAGTCAGAAAGTAGAACTGGTTCATTAAATGACAGAATTAGACTAAAGTTTTGATTGGTAGGTAGTAGTTGGTCAGTCAGGTAAAGACAAAGATTCATACTGAGATATATAAACTAAACTGATTTTCATGAAAAAATAAATTACAATGTAAACAAGGAAAAATTTACCATCAAACTTTATTTCAAAAAGCAGTGCAGATCAGGTAAATAATCATGCATATTGAGAAGAAAGGAAGGAATATGACTGATTTCAGCCATCTTCAACATAATGCAGACATTTATATTGACAATCTAATGGAAAAATTGATTCTAATGCAGAAAAAGCCAATGATACTGACTGGCAAGATTCTGAGTTTCTTAAATCAAAAGCGGATCTGGAGAAGGTACTGTTGAAATCTTCCCTCAATCTTTTCCAGCTATAAATGCAGATAAAAATGTAGACATGACTGAGCCATGCAGATACACTATAGACATGACTGAGGCATGCATATACACTATAGACATGACATAGGCATGCAAATACACTATAGACATGACTGAGCCATGAAAATACACTGCAGACATGACTGGCATGCAGATAAACTGTAGACATAACTGTAGCATGCATATACACTATATACATGAATGTAGCATTCATATACACTATAGACATGACTGTAGCATGCATATACACTATAGACATGACTGTAGCATGCATATATACTATAGACATGACTGAGCCATGAAGATACACTGTAGACATGTCTGTAGCATGCAGATACACTATAGATACGACTGTGGCATGCAGATACCATATAGACATGACTGGCATGCAGATACCATATAGACATGACTGGCATGCAGATACCATATAGACATGACTGGCATGCAGATATCATATAGATATGACTGGCATGCAGATACACTATAGATATGACTGTGGCATGCAGATACCATATAGACATGACTGGCGTGCAGATACCATATAGATATGACTGGCATGCAGATACACTATAGACATGATTTATCCATGCAGATATAGTATAGAAATGACTGTGGCATGCAATATACACTGCAGACATGACACAAGTATAATTAAAATGTACAAATAATGCCAAGTATGTTATACTGAGTAATCAAGTATACAACTTTAATATATAGTGATAAGATATTTTTAAAAACAGATCCAAGTAACAGTAATCAAAGTTAAGCATAGATTTATCACTTGGTGTCTATCACAATTCTAAAATCATTAAAAAACACATTATCTAACAGAAAGCTTGATAACTTTCACATTTGTATGTAAATATACCTGCTATAAATAACTTTAAAGTCTACAGAGCTGGCCTTGCAATCAAATGGTCAGTGCAATACAAGCTTGTTGGAATAAACTGCTTTTACATACTGTGAAAATGCAGTAAGTACACATGGTGTGCAAGCTGAATGGCAAGCATAGGACTCATGACATGCCATTATGAAAATCCCAAGAGAGGATGCAGTTTTCATTTTTCATTTAATTATATTGTGTGGATCATTTAGCTTATTCAAGTATGTAACACTATTTCAACAAGAAAAGCTGTTTATAAACACTTATTTAACACATATAATTTAAATTTTATAAATTTCAAACAAGTACAGATATTAAAAGCAATCAAAGTCAAATATTTGCAACAATAGTCACCATTTTAAAAAAATGTTCATGTCTATGATCTCTCACAGAAGAAAATTCTCAACTTACAGTCTCTCTCTCTCTCTCACACACACACACACACACACACACACACACACACAATGCCATGTGTGCTCATCCCAAAACAAGAGTACAGTTAACTGTACATTACATGCCTGCCCCATGTCTAATAGTCCTCTGTGTTGACAACTGATATTGTTTTGACGAGATCATTTTTGCTCTACATGAATTGTGGTAGACCTTGACCTCTGATGCCAAAATCAATGTGTTTTTTCCTTACCCTAAGTGCAAGCCATGAAATCTTGCCCAGTAACGTTATGTAGAATTGTTTGGAAACCATTTTTCTGTGACCTCACCCTTTGATTATTTGACTCCAAATTTAATAGTTTCTTCCTTATTCCAGGGTAAGTTATCCACACAGTTTGCGTAAGGTAGGTGATGATGAAACTGGTGTTATTAGGTAGACTCTATTTGAAATTGATAAGGGTTCTTCCTCACTCCAAGTGCAAGTCATCCACAATGTTTGCTAACTGCATAAAATTATGGTGAAAAACTTGAATCATTGTACAAAAAAAACATTTTTTTTTCAATCTCCTTGACCTTTGTCCTTTTGCCCCTGAAATCAGTAGAATTCTTTCACACCCCAACTATAACCTATTCACCAAGTTTTGGAACTGTAGATGGTGGAGAGCTTTAGTTGTTGTGATCAACCATTCTTATTATATAAGTCCTTGATCCTGACCTTGTTGACCTTGTTGACCTTGTAAACCCAGAATCAATAGGGTTCTTCCTTACCCCAAGTTCAAGCCATCCACAATTTTTTTAACTGTTGATGGTGGACAACTCCAGTTATTGTCCAAAAAGGAAATTGTTAACAGGCTTACATATAGATGGATGGACATCATAACACAATATGCATCACCTGATAGTGAGTATCTCAATATGGATGGAACAAAGTCAAAGAAAAGCATTCAAGGTGCACTGGAAGTAATTCACTAGGAAAATAACACAAACCCAGACCTCCTGGATTTGTGTTTAAGTATTCACGGTATATATGTAAAATTATAATCACAAATTGATACTTATACACCAAACATTTACCTTTAGAAAAAGGTGTTAATTTGTAATTATGACTGATGATTATACACTGTGTTTCCAAATGGAGATCCATTTAGTCTGGAGTGTGTGTGCGTGTGTGTGTGTGTGCGTGTGTGTGTCCTTGTCTGTTTTGATGACAGTGGACATGAATGTAATAAAATATTTGTACTTACATGATTATTGTTGGAACTCATACATTATGTTAATACCATTTTAAAGAAACAGCATACATTTAGTAAACTTACATATCATCATGAAGAAGAAAAAAAGAACCCAGTAAGTTTTACCTTCTGATGAAAGTGTCCTCATGTACATGTACAAGCCAGTGAATCATACAAATCACATTTATGTGGAAGCAACTTTACTTTAATAACTTAATGACTAGTAAATCAATACTTCACTTATTTTGAGGGAAAGATTTGTCAACAGTCGTCTTTCCTTTCCTAATGAGATCTGTTGTGGACATAGTTTGGAATGACATGTAAATGTTCTTAAAGAATACCAGGTGTGTCACACTGAGTTTGTAGGTACAGTCTCAAGTTCAATATGCTAACAAGAACCTAGCTAGTTCTGGGTACAATGGTTGGTAGGTTGAGTAATGTTCAATATGCCAACTAGAACCTCTCTACCTCTTAGCTCTAGGTACAATGGCTATTTAGAACCTCACTAGCTCTGAGTACAGTGGCTAACTAGAACCTCACTAGCTCTGAGGACAGTGGCTAACTAGAACCTCACTAGCTCTGAGTACAATGGCTAATTAGAACCTCACTAACTCTGAGTACAACGACTTACAAGAATCTCACTAACTCCGGGTACAACGACTTACAAGAATCTCACTAACTCTGGGTACACCAACTTACAAGAATCTCACTAACTCTGGGTACAACAGCTAACTATAACCTAGCTAGCTCTGGGTACAATGACTGGTACTGAATAATCACATCCTCATCACTTTCATAAACATCGGTTGTCTGACAATCACTGATTTCACAAACATCAGTTGTCTAGCAATCACTGATTTCATAAACATCAGTTGTTTCTTGGCAATCACTGATTTCGCAAACATTGGTTGTTTCTTGGCAATCACTGATTTCACAAATATTGGTTGTTTCTTGGCAATCATTGATTTCACAAACATTGGTTGTTTCCTGGCAATCACTCATTTTGCAAGCATCAGTTGTTTCCTTGCAATCACTGATTTTTGAAACATCAGTTGTCTACCAATCACTGATTTTATAAACATCAGTTGTTTCTTGGCAATCACTGATTTCACAAACATTGGTTGTTTCTTGGCAGTTACTGATTTCACAAATACTGTTTGTTTCTTGGCAATCATTGATTTCACAAACATCAGTTGTTTCCTTGCAATCACTGATTTCACAAACATTGGTTGTTTTCTGGCAATCACTGATTTCACAAACATTTGTTGTTTCCTGGCAATCACTGATTTTGCAAGCATAAGTTGTTTCTTGGCAATCACTGGTTTCATAAACATCAGTTGTTTCCTTGCAATCACTGATTTTGCAAACACTTGTTATCAGGCAATCCCTGATTTCGTATATATCAGTTGTTTCTTGGCAATTATTGATATCAGAAACAATATCCTCAATTATTGGCATCACATGTGTATCAGTGTCATTATCAGAATTGATATGATCAAAGAAATCAACATCCACGTTACCAGACCGAAGTGAAATGCCCCATGCATGATAGCATGGGGAACATTAGTTGAGGCAGAATTGTCTCACTGGTTATGACATCTTTTGCTCACTAAAATTCGTCTTATTGACAAAATATTTTGCAACACAGTCTGTATAAACATCATGCCATTCATGATAAATCATACTGATTGCAAGTAATACATTTATTTTGAATTAATTTTCATGAACCCCCTGGTTCTGATTCCCACATTATTTGTAGCTTTATGTCTAAAGAGACATTTTTTCTTTTTCTGACTGGCAAATTTGCAGCCATATTTGAAAGTCATAATTCAAAATGAACATGCTAAAGAGATTTACCTCATTTAGTCAACATACAGCCATAAGATATTTCTAAATTTGTGATATCAAAAGCTACAAAACAAAAACATTTCTTTGCATCCTTTGGTTTAATTAAACCAGCAAATCATGATTCTAATATGCCAACTATAATATCACATCTTTGATATCTGTGCCTTTGTCAGGCTTTCATTATTTATTGCTCATGTATGATATATGATTGTCACATTTTTGTTACCCCAGTACCTTTGTCATTATACCTTTCATTTTTAGCTAATTTTCTCAGGCACACCTCCCAAATCAAAGACTATTAAACACTGTATGGAGAAACATTATAACAAAGCCATTTGATGGGCCATGGGTTGCCATTTGGTCTACAGCACTAGCTTTACAGATCAGTGACATCTCACCTCTCTTCACATGAATTTGAGGCTTGCCAGTATCTTCCCATGGGTATAGCATGTGCTGAAAAATGGCTTTTAAACCCATAAAAGTTAAAAAAGTCTTTGTACATGTAATTAGGAATTTGACTGTGGAAATTAAACTCAAACATTCTGAGAAAACAATGTATACATGAATATAATAAACAATCTTTACTATACACACACTTCTGTTAAAGTGATTGACATGTGGTGCAAAATCTTATTCAGAATCAAAATGATGTAATTCTTACCAGCATTTTTATTATGAAACTGTTTGAGCAACACTGTATTTGGTATATAAAAGGTAATAATTATTCAGTTTTTTTTGTACATATTCCATACAATCAGCAAATGTTTAGTATGGACTGGAAAGACATGAAGTTTATTTATATTTTTAGCAGGCACATGCATTTCCTCTTGCATATACACTACTCTGCACATATACAATATATCTATATATGAATTATAAAATATATATATACACATACTGTACACTCTCTATTTTCCTTCACATTATTAATGACTGGATTGGTTCAATTTTACACACAGTGGTTATCCCTCACTATATGGTACCTCATTATAGTATGTATCTTTTATATGATGTTTATGATCATGGATCCCAATACATTATGAAACAGTAATACTATGTGTAATATATACTTTGCCTACACACTTATAACAACATACAATGTAATGGCTCCTGTTGACACTGTTATAGTGGGGGAACACTGTAGCACCATACAATGTACTAGCTCCCTTTAACAATGAGTGAGGAAACCTTGTAGTATAACCGTATATTTTAATGGCTCCCTTTAAAAGTGTTATAGTGAGGCGACACTGAAGTATAACTCCATTTAATTTAATTGATTACTTTGGTTGTTATAGTAAGGGGAATCGTACTATGAGAAAGTATTATAGAAATATGATTTATTCTACATATATTATTGGCTATCAAATTCATTCTTTTTCAATCTATATGGACCAAACACTTTGTAATTTTGTATGATATTAATGACATCTCTTGTAACATGTCAGAATACTGAACCTGTTGATTAAGGATATCACTTGTAACAAGTCATAGTATTTAATATCACTTGTAACATGTCAGAGTATTGAACCTGTTGGTTAAGGATAACACTTGTAACATGTCAAAGTGTTTAATATATTAAGAATATCACTTGTAACATGTCAAAGTGTTTAACTTATTAGGGATATCACTTGTAACATGTCAAAGTGTTTAACTTATTAGGGATATCACTTATAACATGTCAAAGTGTAACATATTAGGGATATCATTTGTAACATATCAAAGTGTTTAACATATTAGTGATATCACTTGTAACATCAAAGTGTTTAATATATTAAGGATATCACTTGTAACATGTCAAAGTGTTTAATATATTAAGGATATCACTTGTAACATGTCAAAGTGTTTAACTTATTATGGATATCACTTATAACATGTCAAAGTGTTTAACATATTAGGGATATCATTTGTAACATATCAAAGTGTTTAACATATTTGTGATATCACTTGTAACATCAAAGTGTTTAACATATTAATGATATCAATGCAACATGTCAAAGTGTTTAACTTATTAAGGATATCACTTTAACATGTCAGAGTATTTAATATATTAACAATATCACTTGTAAATGTGAGAGTATTTAGCTTATTAAGGATATCACTTTTAAAATGTTAGAGTATTCAACCTGTTGATTAAGGATATAACTTGTAACATGTAGAGTGTTTAACCTGTTGATATATCTATTTTTTACACATCTAAGCATTAAACGAATAAAAAATCACTTCAAATGTATTTATCTGTGTGCATATTCTTGTGTAAATCTTAGAGGAATATCTGTCCCCAAGAAACTTTCATGTCACTGAGGATTATCAAGTACCTTGCAAGTAATTGTACATAAAATGATAGATCACTAATTAAAAATTCATCCAATTTGCACAGGTTATAAATCATAGATTTCTCACATTAAATGCACAAAGAAAAGGTGTGATTGTCAGTGAATTGAAAAACAAAGAAAAGCTGTTGGTCAATTGTTTCATTTCATTATCACACAATTATTGCGATGACATCTGTCTGTGTGGTCAATTAATGGCAGATAGTAAGACATGACATCTGTCAGAGTCATCAATGAAGGGCAGGCAGTAATAATATCTGTCAGTGAGGTCAATTAATGGCATATAGTAATGACATAACAACTGTCAGAGTGGTCAATGAAGGGCAGGCAGTAATAATATCTGTCAGTGTAGTCAATTAATAGTAGGTAGTAATGACATAACATCTGTGTTGTCAATTAATGGCAGGTAGTAATGACATGACATCAATCAGTGTGGTCAATTAATGGCAGGTAGTAATGACTTGACATCAATCAGTGTGGTCAATTAATGGCAGGTAGTAATGAGATCACATCAGTCAGTGTGTTCAATTAATGGCAGGTAGTAATGACATGACATCAATCAGTGTGGTCAATTAATGGCAGGTAGTAATGACTTGACAATTGTATGTGTGGTCAATTAATAGCAGGTAGTAATGAGGTGACATCAGTCAGTGTGTTCAATTAATGGCAGGTAGTAATGACATGACATCAATAAGTGTGGTCAATTAATGGCAGGTAGTAATGACTTGACAATTGTATGTGTGGTCAATTAATGGCAGGTAGTAAAATGCTAAAGATTTCCTAAGGTATCATATTAATTTTTGATGACTTTCTCATCTTCTATCAAATAGCTATTGTTGCAATTATTAACACTGTGTAAGATTTTTTCATTTTCATTATTTTAAAAAATCGCAATACATAAGTTTATGTCCAATTAATCTCTGAATTGAATCATAACCCTTAACCCCTAACTTAGTGAATTTTAACTCCTTCTGCTAAAAGATACTAAGGTAACAAGTGACATATCAATAATATCATCATGATCACAGCCAATTTTACAAAAGTTAACATCTTTAAATTTCTCAAAGGCATTTTTTGTTGGAAGATTACCCAACTAATGGTCAACAGTGGACAGTGATTGCAACTAAACTAATTACTGTTACCTATAATTTTCTATATGTTTTCTATTTTTTTAATGTTGCTAACTTTATTATTCATTTTGATTTTACTTTTTTTCGGGAATGCATATGCATAAGTAATTTTAAAAAAAGAAAAGAATAATACTTTTTTGGTACCTAAAGTCTGAAATATTTTAATACATGAATTGTCCCTGTCAGAAATAAGAGGACAAGAAACAATAATAATTTATATGGATTACAGGTGTTTACAATATTTTAGGGCATGACAAATGACACAACAAATTATGTAAATAAATTATGTTATAAAGTACACAATACTGTCAATTGTTCTTGTCAGTGTAATTATCCATTCGAAGCATTCACATATATCACAAACAAAAGGCAAGGTACTATGAAAGTTATTCCATATATAACACAAATGTAAACATTTTAGAAAATGAGCATGAAGCTTTCATGGTGAGTAGTAGAGTTATCTTCTCCTGACTATCAGCTACTGTTAGTTATCTTCTCATGCCTATCAGCTACTGTTTGGGTTGGATCTTCTTGGGTGAGAACATACCAAGACCAGACTGAAATTATACAGATAATAAGTAATAAGTTTTTGATAAATCATTCATTGCTTATTTATTTTAACTTAAAAATTTTGCAAGAATGAAATGTGTTTAGATTTTCAAATTGCTTACATGCAAATTTTCCTCCTCCTCTTTAATGATTTCATATGTTTGATTTTATGTATGGATCTTTTTTTAAAGATAACACTTCCTTACTCACTTAGTCATAATTTCATTATTTTAATTCAGTTTGTCAATGGCAAAGTCTCACTCATTTTGATTATGTATCAATATTGGTGCATTCAATGAGAAATTTTGGAAACAAAACACTTACATAGCACATCTATTTGATAGTATTCATACCCAAAATGCATCAGGATATACTGAATGATTTTTGAGGCATTAGGATGCAAGATACTGCTATTGAAATTCAAAATTGACACATATAAAGGCTGAAACTCTACCAGAAATGGAGCTGGAAAAAGAAAACCTTGAAACAAGTGACATTAACAGTATCCAAGTTTTTGAGCACTGTTTATAACAGTAAGTGTGGATGGACAAAAAAAAAATGGACACATAAAAAGACAGAAAGAAAAGGAAACTACAATCAGTCTCCAGCAACTCAATGAAGGGCCCTAATAAAAAGATGTGGAAAAAAGAAGTGCACAATAAAAATGACAACAGCAAGTAACTGAGCAGAGAGAATAAAGATAAATGGAGAGAAAATCTCATGAACAAAATCTAATAATGACAAGAATTAGGAAAGAGAACAGTGAATAAACACAAAAGAACAATGTTTGCACCTGATCTCAACTTTGATTTTATTTAAATACATTACAATTACACTGGGAATACATTGGCATTGCACTTACCACCAGGAATAAAAATCCTTATCTAAGAATATTAATATTGAGCTATATGTATAAGCAATTAACTCTCTTTAATAAAAAAAGAACAACAATCAACAAAGTTTAAACAAAATAACTCATAATTAAATGAAACTAATATGATCAGTGAAAGTATGTCAACAATTAACAAGGACTACAACAGTATATACCTACATAAATTTTGGATACAGAAACAAAGTTTTCATAAAAATGATAATAAACAATGAGGTAAACATCAGTGAAGTAACAGATGACAAACCAAAACAAGAGTCCCTTGAAGAGACTGATGCTCTACTGGCTAAAAAGAATCTACAGGTATTTTAGATTAAGCCATTCCTCCTCTTAACCTCTGAGTGTTGAAACCATCTCTGGTGTTTGCTCAGTGATAACAAGATTTTCACATTAACTGCTATAGTCGACATACTAGACATCAGACTGGTGCCAGTTTCATTTAGGACCAACATCATAGCAAGTCTTCTGGTCAAAGCCCCATGATGATATGGCTTTCTATTTTCATTTTTGGGGGAGTAACAGTACTAAGATTTTCAAGATGGGTGCCATTTCTATTTAGTACCAACTAGACATCATAAGAAAGTCTATTGGTGAAAGTACAGTTTTCATATGACCATCCAGCTAGTGATGACACGATTTTCAAGATGGTCATTGAGGCAGCCATATTAGAAGTCAGATCATCATCATTTTCATTTACGACTAAGTAGACATACAAAAAAACATTGCTGATGTGACCATTAATTCAGATGAAGTAGTGATAACAAGGTTTTCAAGATAGTCAATGGCAGGAATACTGAATGTCTGAATGGCACCATTTTCAATTAGAACCAACTAGACATCATAAGAAGTCTTTCTGTGAAAACATCATGTTGATATATGATCATCCATTCAGGAGGAGTAACAGAAACAGGTTTTTCAAGATGGCTGTTATTGGCCATCAGATCAGCACCATTTTTATTTAGGACCAAGTCAACATGACTCTCTATCCAGCTGGAGTAGTGATAACATTTTCAAGATGGCTGATGTGGCAGCCACATTGCATCGCAGATCAGTAACATTTTCATTTATGACCAGGTACACATATAAGAGATCTTTTTGTGAGATGCACATCCATTCAGGAAGCATAGTAATAAAAAGATTTTCAAGATGGCCACTACAGTAGCCATCTTGGATACCCAAATGGCTCCATTATCATTTTAGACCAACTAGATCATGAGAGGAACGTCTGTAATGTTTCATGGCAATCCCTCAGGAGTTCAGGAGAAGTAGCGATAACTTGTGCTGATGGATAGATTGACAGATGACTGACAATGGACAACAGACCAGCCCATAAGCTCTTCTGGTCAATGACCATTAGATCAAACTGCAGAAAGTATTTTTTTTTCATTATATCCAAACCTTTTTGAGCATAATTTTTATTTTAATCAGGAAAAACAAAAATATTAATAAAAATATTTTTTAAAAATCAAAAGAATAATTGGAATATTTGATCACTGCTGATCTTTATCACAATAAATGATAACCATGTTCATCTCAAGTCTTTTTTGACCTATTAACCCTTAGTCCCAACAAAACAGTTTTTATCTATTAGGTTTGAGTTTGCTACCAAACATAAGCAGCTGCTTCTATTTTTCCCATAACAGGTTTTTAGACTTACAATTTTTAAAGAGGAAGAGAAACTGGAAACCACAATTTGTTTCCTTTTATAAATATATTTATCCAGATTACTTTTGTTATAGATATGATAGACAGGAATACAAGAAAAGTATTTATGTAATGATATCAAAGTCACAGAAAAAGAATCGATTATGGCAGCAGATTTTCACTTTCTTTGGAGAGGTCATCTGCAAGCATTCTTAAATGGTGATTTAAAAACTAACAATAAAAACTTATAATAAGAATTTCGAAAACACTCAACCTAAATTGGCATAAGCTTGCATTTTTGATGCAGCACTGAATTAATTTTAATGACAGTCATTTAGATTATCAATGAAACATGCATTATTTACTGTAGCATATCAATTGATTGGAAAATTAATTTTAATGACAGTAATTTAGATTATCAATGAAAACATACATTATTTACTGAAGCATATCAATTGATTGGAAAGTTAATTTTAATGACAGTCATTTAAATTATCAATGAAAACATACATTATTACTGTAGCATAACAATTGATTGGCAAGTTAATTTTAATGACAGTAATTTAGATTATCAATTAATACATAACTTATTACTGTAGCATATCAATTGATTGGAAAGTTAATTTTGTTCAGTTTATGGATATCTGAAATCCACAAAATTTAAAATCCCCACAAAACTTTTTGTCACTGTTTGTTCAGATGATCAAGTTTACATTTGTGTAATTTTGGGGTGGTGGGGGGCAGTGGGGTTTGCAGCACTTTTTAACATATTATTAGGTGCATCATGCCATGGAAATGGGCACTAAGTACTTTTGACAAGGACACACTGGGCATGGAAATGGGCACTATGTACTTTTGACAAGGACACACCGGGCATGGAAATGGGCACTATGTACTTTTGACAAGGACAATGGGCATAGAAATGGGCACTATGTACTTTTGACAAGGACACACCTGGCATGGAAATGGGCACTATGTACTTTTGGCAAGGACACACCGGGCATGGAAATGGGCACTATGTACTTTTGACAAGGACACACCCCAGGCATGGAAATGGGCACTATGTACTTCTGGCAAGGACACACCAGGCATGGAAATGGGCACTAAGTACTTTTTACAAGGACACACCAGGCATGGAAATGGGCACTATGTACTTTTGACAAGGACAAAGGGCATAGAAATGGGCACTATGTACTTTTGACAAGGACACACCAGGCATGGAAATGGGCACTATTTACTTTTGGCAAGGACACACTGGGCATGGAAATGGGCACTATGTACTTTTGACAAGGACACACCCCAGGCATGGAAATGGGCACTATGTACTTTTGACAAGGACACACCGGGCATGGAAATGGGCACTATGTACTTTTGACAAGGACAAAGGGCATAGAAATGGGCATTATGTACTTTTGACAAGGACACATCAGGCATGGAAATGGCACTATGTACTTTTGACAAGGACACACCAGGCATGGAAATGGGCACTATGTACTTTTGACAAGGACACACCCCAGGCATGGAAATGGGCACTATGTACTTTTGGCAAGGACACACCAGGCATGGAAATGGGCACTATGTACTTTTGGCAAGGACACACCAGGCATGGAAATGGGCACTAAGTACTTTTGACAAGGATGCACCGGGCATGGAAATGGACACGATGTACTTTTGACAAGGACATACCCTGCATGGAAATGGGCACTATATACTTTTCACAAGAACAGACAGGGCATGGAAATGGGCAGTATGTACTTTTCACAAGCCAATTTAAGGCTGGCCTGGGTCAGTAGATAATATTTAGTTCCCAAGAAAATAGTCTTAGATGCAAATCAACATTTTTGCAGACATAATAATTTGGAATTGACAGTACTGGTTTTGGATTTGACAGAGGACAGTACTAGTTTGGGAATTGACAATTTATAGTACTGGTTTTGGATTTGACAGTAGTGATTTTGGATGTGATAGTTAACAGTAATGGTTTTGGATTTGACAGTTGACAGTACTAGTTTTGGAATTGACAATTTACAGTACTGGTTTTGGATTTGACAGTTGACAGTACTAGTTTTGGAACTGACAATTTACAGTACTGGTTTTGGATTTGACATTTGACAGTACTGATTTTGGAATTGACAGTACTGGTTTTGAATTTGATAGCTAACAGTACTGGTTTTGGATTTGATAGTTAACAGTAATGGTTTTGGATTTGACAGTTGACAGCACTAGTTTTGGAATCGACAATTTACAGTACTGGTTTTGGATTTGACATTTGACAGTACTGATTTGGGAATTGACAGTACTGGTTTTGGATTTGATAGTTAATAGTACTGGTTTTGGATTTGACAGCTGACACTACTAATTTTGGAATTGACAGTTGACAGTACTGATTTTGGATTCGATAGTATTGGCTTTGGATTTGACAGTATTGGTTTTGGATTTGAAAGTATTTATTTGGATTTGACAGTATTTGTTTGGATTTGACAGTACTGGTTTTGGATTTGACATTATTTGTTTGGATATGAGATAAATGCTGATAAAAATATAAATATAACATGGAAGTTTTCTTAAAAAAGTTCTTTGGTGGGTTGACATTTATTACAGCTATTACCAAACTACAGTCTATTACATATACATACAGTAGTTACAGTAAGGTTGAATATCATTACTACTATTTATTACATTACAGTTTACTGTTCTCTGTTTTAAATGAAGGAAAAAATACCGCCTGCATGAAAACAAGATATTCTGAAAACAGAAAAATTCTCCTCCCCTCAATTTTTTCAAAATATCTCCTCGTTTCTATTTTTGTACAATATCTTGTCTGATATTGTGTAACTTAGTACACAAAAATAATCCTTAAATTCAGTTATTTTTATTTGTTAAAAACCAAAACAAATAACTTTTTGATGGAGTCAAATTTCATAAACCACCATTACCACATATACACAACTTATATAAACGGGTCCTGAAGAGTTGGTACACATACAAATAAATTACCCATGACAATCACAATACTTAGCTTACAGAAAACAGCAACCAAAGATTTATACAAAGTTTGATACTACAATTTATATGTAAGACCTTAAAAAGAAAACAGTATAAACCACTTCAATAAATAACAGTATAATGGTAACAATCATTAACAGTAATAATCAGCAATGTTCAAGCTTTGGTATTGGCAATGTTCAAATATAAATTATACATGCAAACAACGAGCAACACCAGCAGTAATGACATAAGCTTTGTGCTCAAACATTGTTACCTTTAAATCTGACTTAATGGTGATTAACCTTTGTAAATATGGGGTGGGGTGGGGTATTAATGGCCCTTTAACACACTATTGGCTATATCATGCAGAGAAAAAAGAAGCTAAGTGCCGTTCCTCAGGACACAATGAGGTATCTGACCCAGGCTGGACTGGATGGGTATCTAATTGATGACACTTGGTTTACAAGTCCAACCTTTTACCAAAGAGCTACTGAGGCTCCCAATCTAACAAATAAATTATCTACAGTGTGTAAAAAAGTTTCGTGAATAAATTATATACAGTGTGTAAATAGATTTTGAGAATAAATTATCT
This sequence comes from Sinohyriopsis cumingii, assembly GCA_028554795.2. Classification (NCBI taxonomy): domain Eukaryota; kingdom Metazoa; phylum Mollusca; class Bivalvia; order Unionida; family Unionidae; genus Sinohyriopsis; species Sinohyriopsis cumingii. The sequence goes on from CM068830.1 coordinate 18,324,255, forward strand.
ACGCTGTATGAAAAGATCTTGTGAATAAATTATCATCAGTGTGTAAGCAGATCTTGTGAACAAATTATCTACAGTGTGTAAGCAGATCTTGTGATTAAATTATCTACAGTGTGTAAGCAGATCTTGTGAATAAATTAGCTGGTGTTATCTTTTCAAAACATTTTACTTACAACTCAAGATAATTTTAAAAATATGAGGAATAACCTTGGAATGCTTTCTTGCTGCATAAAATAGTTGCTGTCTATACTTTCTTATAAGTCACTTCAAAATGCAAACTTCATTGACCCAGATATGCCATCACATAATGCACAGACAGATCTGGGTCTATGTAGTTTATTAGGAGTAATCAGCAGAACAAACAATATAGACCCTGATCTGCCTGGCTTTATGTGATGGCAGATCAGGGATTGCATTCTTTAAAGTGGCACCTGACTTAATAAGCAATAACTGCAGCCAATAGCCTATTTTTATTATAATCAAACATGTCTTGAGCAATCTTCAACAAAGTATTGTATAGTTTTTCTTTATGAAAAAAATATATCCTACTATAAAATGTAATCTATTTCATACAATTCTTAAATATTTCATTTTCTACTATTCCATTTTTCCATCCTATACCTGACCTTTTGACCTCCAGTCATTGCATCATAGTGCAACTGACAAGCAAATCTAATAATTCTACCGTTTTGACAAGAATAAAATAAAAAATCTATCTGCACTTTCTTGAGTGAACTTTACTTTGGTGAAGGGCATGCAACCCAACTCCAGTCTCAACACATGTTCAGCAGTGTTAAATATAATACTAGTAAATGGGCCTAATGCTGGGTTTGGTAAAAATATCTTAAAATGTACAATTTAGGTAGAAAAAGATTTTTGATAATGTCTAACATCATCCAAAGAAATTAACAGTACTCTAATGAATGATTCCGGTCTTAATATTATGTCATAAATAATTACAAGTGCCGTCAGCAATCTTCAAGGGAGACAACAAATTATTGTATACTTTTCCATTATGAAAAGATATTCAAATGTTTCAAAATGCATTTTCTGCAAATATTTTTGCAGTTCCCAATCATACCTCCTAATTTGTGCACTGAATTGACTGTAGGTAGTCATTCTTCCAAATCTGTGTATTTAGTATTTAGAATGCAGGTGGTCATTCTTCCTAATTTGTGTATTTAGTAGTTAGACTGTAGGTATTCATTCTTCCTAAATTGTGTTTGGTATGTAGACTGTAGCTAGTCATTCTTCCTAATTTGTGTATTTAGTAGTTAGACTGTAGGTATTCATTCTTCCTAATTTGTGTATTTAGTAGTTAAACTGTAGGTGGTCATTCTTCCTAATTTGTGTATTTAGTAGTTAGACTGTATGTATTCATTCTTCCTAAATTGTGTTTGGCATGTAGACTGCAGCTAGTCATTCTTCCTAATTTGTGTATTGAATAGTGGGACTGTAGGTAGTCATCATACTTCCTACTTCGTGTATTTAATAGCTGGACTTTTAGTTTAATTACATTCATGAATCCATGATGACAGTTTATGACCACTTACAGAGAGGAACTTGTCATAAAAATCCATGATGACAGTTTATGACCACTTACAGAGAGGAACTTGTCATAAAAATTTCAGTGACATTGGAAAGGGAAATACAAGCAATGTTTCTTACTCTATTAAAAGATACAAAAATATGGCAGTTAATCAATTATGAAATCTTATTTGATATTAACAATAAACAGCTTTGATATATAAACAGAAATACACTGTGTTTGAGCACCCAAATAAAGGCAAACAAAATCTAAAGATGATTTGATTATAGTCAGAATTACGAAAACTTCAAGGAAATAATCCATCTCCTTGCAAGACATGTATCACAGGTCTGCAACAATGAACAATGACTATGAATGTTTTGATTATAGCAGGGAATATGTAAATATGTAAATTTATGAGAAAAAAAACAATGAAATACATCAAGATATTCTTTGGTAAATTAAATGCATTGAAACCTGGTTAATCCAGACTCCATTCATACAACTGTCTGGGAAGAGACTTCCTCAGTTAATGTATTCCTTGAATTAATTAATACAGATTTCTAATTTGTTCCAAATCAAAGGGACACGAATAAAATGTCTTTATTAACAAGGTTTCACTATACTTGCTAGCACCCAAAAAAAAAGGCCAGTTGAAATTTGATTATGTTTCTGTAATGATGTTCAACTTCTTTTAACCATGTACAAAAACTGAATTTGACACTGACTGAATTTTCACGAAGAGCAAATATAACATATATAATAAATTTCTGATCTTTGACATAAAGTATTAAATCAGAAATTTACTGCAGATAAATATATTATTATATAATGATACTTAGTGAATTAACCTAAAAGAAAACACATTTATTATTATTACCACGTGAATCTTAATTTTACATAATAGCATTAATAATCCATTATTTACACAAACATTTCATCTTCCCTCTAGCTTATCCTCTTATTTTTCACCATTATTTTTACAAGCTGATTTCTAACATTTTCATTATGCCATGTTTTACAAAGAAATTACCTACAAGTACAAAATCATTTATATTACTACCTTATGGCATTTTATTTTTTCTATTCTTTTTTGTTGGTATGTTTCTTAGATGTATGAACAGCTCTAGGGAAAGGTATTACATTCTATCTAAGGAAAACTGCATGCTAAATTTGGTCAGAAGCCAACAAATCTTTGTCAGGTTGTGCTTTGCAAGATGAAAGTCAGTGTCACAGGCAATCAGGGGGTTTAAGTCTTCTAAACTATATTGTTGAACACAGGAGATCAAACTCATTCAAGATCTCATCACTATTAAGTCAAAAGCCTAATTTCACCAAACTCCAACAATCCTTGGCTCCATTTTGATGCAGAAATGATGTCAAGACAAACAGGTAAATAGTTGCTATAACTACCATAAACATGAGGCTCATGTGGGTCTGACCTAGCTCACCTGGCTAGAAGAGATATATAAGCTTGTGACTCTGGTGGGAAAGAAAACTATAGAGTACACACTTGCTACATTGTTCATGACTATGGTGGGAAAGAAAAGCTTGGAGTACACAGTTGCTACATTGTTTATGACTGGTGGGAAAGAAAAGCTTGGAGTACACAGTTGCTACATTGTTTATGACTGGAGGGAAAGAAAAGCATGGAGTATACATTTGCTACATTGTTTATGACTGGTGGGATAGAAAAGCTTGGAGTACACAGTTGCTACACTGTTTATGACTCTGGTGGGGGAAAAAAGCATGGAGTACACAGTTGCTACATTGGTTTTGACTCTTGTGGGAAGGAAACACTTGGAGTACACAGCTATATTGTTTATGACTCTTCTGGGAAAGAAAAGCTTGGAGTATATAGCTGCTATATTGTTTATAACTGGTGGGAAAGAAAATATGGAATACACATTTGCTACATTGTTTATGAATCTGGTGGGAAAGAAAAGCATAGAATAAACAGTTGCTACAATGTTTATGAGTCTGGTGGGAAAGAAAAGCATAGAATAAACAGTTGCTACATTGTTTATGAGTCTGGTGGGAAAGAATAGCATAGAATACACAGTTGCTACATTGTTTATGAGTCTGGTGGGAAAGAAAAGCATAGAATACACAGCTGCTACATTGTTTATGATTTTGGTGGGAAAGAAAAGCATAGAATACACAGTTGCTACACTATTTATGAGTCTGGTGGGAAACAAAAGCATAGAATACACAGCTGCTACATTGTTTATGACTCTGGTGGGAAAGAAAAGCATGGAGTATATAGCTGCTACATTGTTTATGACTGGTGGGAAAGAAAATATGGAATACACATTTGCTACATTGTTTATGATTTTGGTGGGAAAGAAAAGCATAGAATACACAGTTGCTACATTGTTTGAGTCTTTTGGGAAAGAAAAGCATAGAATACACAGTTTCTACATTGTTTATGAGTCCTGTGGGAAAGAAAAGCATAGAATACACAGTTGCTACATTGTTTATGATTTTGGTGGGAAGAAAAGCATAGAATACACAGTTGCTACATTGTTTATGAGTCTGGTGGGAAACAAAAGCATAGAATACACAGCTGCTACATTGTTTATGATTCTGGTGGGAAAGAAAAGCTTGGAGTACACAGTTGCATCATGGTTTATTACTTTTCGTAATCACAAAATATATGGTGTCACGTTCTCTGCATGAAAAGGATGTCATTTCTTCACCAGCACCATCATCTGAATTTCTTGCAGTCACTGGGAATTGGCCTAAAATCATAACTTAGAAACTGTTGATACCATACCTGCCAACTCTCATGGCAGGAGAAAAAATCCCTATTTGTGGGGTTGTTCCATATTACCTTCCAAATTAATAATATATCCTGATTTATGCAGAGAACTCCAGATTATTTTATTATGTCTGTTGATTTTCATTTCTCCTATGAAAATTCCTACATAATTGAATAGATATTATGCAGTCCATGGAAGTCACGTTCTGTTTTATCACCAGTGAATACTGTTATGAAGAAATAATTATTGTCACACTAGAAATAATTTTTTTCTTCAGTGAATAGATATTATGCAAACGTCAATGTTAAATTTGAACATTATTCATGTAAATTTATGTTGTATCTTTACCTCTGCGACAATACTAAAATTAGAAAATGAACCACAAAAAAAAAATACAACAATAAAATTGTCAGCAATTAGTTTCAGTCCCAAGAATGGTCACTGTGAATGCTCTAGCATTTGCATTCCCACCAAAGAAACTTACACGAGTAAACACCTGGTATTACTTACCATATATACAAACGTCAATTACCATTATTAAATTGAAAGAAGGAATAAAATACATACATGCAGCATGTGCCCTCAAAACACTAATTCAGAATAAATATGTTATTTAGTAAACCATGCTAAATGCATTATGAGTTGACAATAAGGAAATAAGATCAGTTATAAAACAGGGCACAAATAGTTGCCACATGTATGGTAGCTTGACAATGTGGATTGAGGTTCCATTAGTTACAACAAAATAGAGCATCCTTTACTTGCCAATCAATTACTGGTGCTTACAAAACACACACTGTGGAACACAGTTCCTTGAATTATGTTGGAGGGCTAATCCTTTTCACATGATAATTTCAGTGATAAGGATTAACTGTTAATTATTCACACTGACTTTCTTGTTTGTTTACTTCAGACTAACCTTTAGATATTGTGCAGTTTGGCCACAGCTGACCAGAATATGAAAAGAGGCCACATCTAGGGGAAAAATAAGGCATGTCACAGGGAGAAAGGGCAGTGTACATCCTTTGCGAATTTTACGCATACTGGGCCCAGAAGATCGGTCAATAATTAGTGAAAATAAGGCTTAAAAAATGCAGCAAAAAACCTCCTGATTTTAAAGTCCCAATCTCCTTATTTTTGTATTCAATCTCCCTACTTGGCTTTTGAAAAGTTTACCGGTATGTGATACCCATTTTGGCATTACAAGGGGTATTATCAAGTTTATTTCCACAGGGCTCTGCATGCTTCATCAAATGGGGCCCTATTTATGCTACGTTATCAGTCTACCATTTGCATTATCTCTTTCTTCAGCTATTGTAAATGACCCTTTTTTGTGCAGCTGTAAAAGCATGACAGTGTAACTCTAATATGTTTTTAGAGCTTGTGAGGTGATTTAAGCAAATGAAATATTTTCATTTTCTCCTATGATCTGCAGTTTGTTCAAACTGACATGAAGCTATGGTCAAGCAATAAGCAAACAAAATAAGAATCAGTAGCCATAGCAACACAGCACTATACACAAGTCTCAGTAATGAAAGCAAACACTCGTGTTTCCTTTGTACTTCCAACACGTACATTTCTCACTCGTCTTACAAGAGAGCCCAAGTCTGCCATACATGGGACATGCTTTGGAGAGCCCACATGGTAAGTTTCATCCTCTTCCCCATCCAGCATTCTCTTAGGTGAATTTGATGTGGAAATATCTGCATCCTTCCGTGTGGAGGAGGGGCCAACCATGTCCACGTTGCCAAGGTGTTTCCCTGGGGAAGCAGGGTTACTGGTTTCATCAAAACTGAAGTGTTTGGGTGACAAAGACTGGGCTATTTCAAGGTTTTGACAAATCTTGGGTCCTGGGGAGGATCTAGGATTGCTTGTGCATCTAGGGGAATTGCATGTGCGTGTTAGGTTCTCAATTTGTTTTGTTTTTTTGTAGCTGTCATTCATATCAATTTCAAGGTCAATGGGGAGGCTGTCATTAGGAACATCAAGACAGTCCATTGGCATGACATTGGGTTGGTCAGGGGATGGAAGAGTGTAGTCAAGGTACTTACTGAAATCCATGAAAGCAAAAGAAGAAAATGAAAGAAAAAATATTATTATAAATCACTCTATAATCAACATAGGATTAAAATATGATCACTAAAAAGTCAAAATTAAAAGCTTTTTAAATACTTTCCACACTCAGAACCCTCACAATGTGAGAGAGACCTCTGTATATCACATTTTAGGAAATTTCCATGTAGTTTTATTTTTGCAACTTTTCTATTTGATTGGAAAATTACAACAATCTAACCTCAAACAAAGTTAGGGACAAAAACAACTCAAGACTTCAAGTGAGTAAAACAACTCATGCCTTCAAGTGAGTAAAACAATTAACAACTCCAAGTGCCAAGATTGCAAAAATTAAAACACACCGAAATATTCCTATATTTGTACATTCACACAAATGTAACATATCAAAAATTCAGCATAAACAATCTTCACTGGAATACAATTAAATTAAAATCTAGTTACAAAAGCTTTGATTAAAGCCTTTACATTTTGATGACTTTATATTTAGGCATTTTTCCCAAGTACTGTACATGTATTTTGAATTCAACATCATATTAAGACCACATATAATTTTCCAAAATCAAGACTTTTTATTTAGAGAAAATTGTATTAATAAATGTTCAGATTAAATAAGATATGATCAGTTAGATTGCAAAAAAGATATTTCCAGTAGTAGTTAAAACTACATCAATTAAATTTCAAGTAAAAGCCAAAACTAAATCAATTAATTAAATTTCCAGTAATAGCCAAAACTACATACATTCATAAAATTTCCAGTAATAGCCATAACTACTTAAATTCATTACATTTCCAGTAATAGCCAAAACTAAACCAAATATCTAAATTTCCAGTAGTACTTAAAGCTAGATTAATAATCTAATTTTGTTTGTGATCTGGTTTTCCATTTTTAATATGGAAAAAAGGAACCACGATTTGGCAAAAAAAGATCATTCCATAAAATTGTAGTACCCATCAACTGATGTACATCTCATACAATTTAATATCCATCAATTAAAGTTTATTTATCTTTGTTTGGCATTCTGTATTTTAGATATTTTAGCAGCAGCCTTTTTTGACACCCTGACATTCTTATGATAGATATTTTAGTAGCAGCCTTTATTTTACACCTGACATTATGCGTTATAGATATTGCAGTAGCAGCCTTCTGTGACACCCTGACATTCTGTACTATAGATATTGAAGTAGCAGCCTTTTGTGACACACTGACATTATGCATTATAGATACTGAAGTAGCAGCCTTTTGTGACACCCTGACATTATGTATTATAGATATTCAAGTAGCAGCCTCTTGTGACACACTGACATTCTGTACTATAGATACTGAAGTAGCAGCCTTTTGTGACACACTGACATTATGCATTATAGATATTGAAGTAGCAGCCTTTTTAGACACCCTTACATTATGTATTATTGATATTCAAGTAGCAGCCTTTTGTGACACCCTGACATTCTGTACTATAGATATTTTAGTAGCAGCCCTTTTTGACACCCTGACATCCTGTACTATAGATATTTTAGTAGCAGCCTTTTTTGACACCATGACATTCTGTATTATAGATATTTTAGTAGCAACCTTTCTTGACACCCTGACATTCTGTACTATAGATTTTGAAGTAGCAGCCTTTTTGACACCATGACATTCTGTATTATAGATATTTTAGTAGCAGCCTTTTTTGACACCCTGACATTATGTACTATAGATATTTTAGTAGCAGCCTTTTTGCGTTTTTTAACACACTGACATTCTGTACTATAGATATTGAAGTAGCAGCCTTTTTTGACACCCTCACATTCTGTGCTATAGATATTGAAGTAGCAGCCTTTTTCTGACACCCTGACATTCTGTATTATAGATATTTTAGTAGCAGCCTTTTTTGACACCCTGACATTCTGTATTCTAGATAATGAAATAGCAGATTTTTGTGACACCCTGATATTCTGTATTATAGATATTGAAGTAGCTGCCTTTTGTGACACCCTGACATTCTGTATTATAGATATTGAAGTAGTAGCCTTTTCCGACACCCTGACATTCTGTATTCTAGATAATGAAATAGCAGATTTTTGTGACACCCTGATATTCTGTATTATAGATATTGAAGTAGCAGCCTTTTGTGACACCCTGACATTCTGTATTTTAGATACTGAAGTAGCAGAGTTTTGTAACACCATGACATTCTGTATGACATATATTGAAGTAGCAACCTTTTTGAGGCCCTAACATTCTGTATGATAGATACTGAAGTAGCAGCCTTTTTTGACACCCTGACATTCTGTATGATATATATTTTAGTAGCAGCCTTTGTGACACCCTGACATTCTGTATCATAGATACTGAAGTTGCAGCCTTTTTTGACACCCTGACATTCTGTATTATAGATACTGAAGTTGCAGCCTTTTTTGACACCCTGACATTCTGTATTATAGATACTGAAGTTGCAGCCTTTTGTGACAACCTGACATTCAACAGTTTGATACCTGGTCAACATGGATCTGATTACACATCCAGAAAATGTCACAATGTAAACTTTTATGTCAATATATTATGGAATCATCCAAAAATTGGGCAAACTGGTTTTCCAAATGGGTATCAAATGTCAGATCAGCAGACAGGTACTTCAGTTAGAATCATTAACATTTTGCAAGTAAAGGACATGATATTATTTCTGTAAATAGGTTATTATACTTTTTTGGTACATTGTTATAAGAAAATAATTTTTGTAATATGACTTGAGCGAATTCTTATGTACATACTGATTCTGAGATAAGTGATCTTACTCACAAAACCTTGGACTTATTCGTGTTTAAAACAATGGTTCATGAGATCCATGTTGACATCACAGAAATGACATTTCTAATCCAAGGTTGCCACTTTTCTCAATATTCTCTTATGTCCTCCTCCAACAACTAGACCAAGTAACACTAAAAGCTGAGCTCTCAATCATATGCTGCACTAGTTGTTACAGCGTTCTTTTGCATACCAGGGTCCAGCAACGTGGAATGAATTGCTCACTGAACATAGACACAAAGACACAGTGATCACATTCAAGAGGGCTCTCAAAACTCACTTATTTCAACTGCAAGAAAAAACTTAAAGACCTAATAATGTTTTCTACCTGAAATATTCTCAGCATGTTTTTTATTTTTTAATGTTTTTCTAATTTCGTGTTGTTTGTTTTAATAATATTATTAAGTTTCTTATATTATAGGTGTTGTCTAATGTTGTAAAGCGCTTAGAGCTTCTAAAGATTAGGCGCTATACAAAGTCCTTAATATTATTATTATTATTATGTTCATATACAAGTCTAGTCCAAGCGGATGTTACTAAATATACTGACATACAAGTCTAGTCCAACTGGTTATTACTGTATATACTCACATACAAGTCTGCTCCTTCTGGTTGTTACTGTATATACTCACATACAAGTCTGGTCCAAATGGTCATTACTGAATATACTCACATACAAGTCTGGTCCAATTGGCTGTTACTGTATATACTCACATACAAGTCTGGTCCAACTGGTTGTTACTGTATATACTCATACAGAAGTCTGGTCTGACTGGTTGTTACTGTATATACTCACATACAAGTCTGGTCCAATTGGTTGTTACTGTATATACTCACACAAGTCTGGTCCAATTGGTTGTTACTGTATATACTCATATACAAGTCTAGTCCAATTGGTTGTTACTGTATAAAGTCACGTACAAGTCTGGTCCAATTGGTTGTTACTGTATATACTCATATACAAGTCTGGTCCAATTGGTTGTTACTGTATATACTGACATACAAGTCTAGTCCAACTGGTTATAACTGTATATACTGACATACAAGTCTGCTCCAACTGGTTATTACTGTATATACTCACATACAAGTCTGGTCTGAATGGTTTTATTTTGAATATTTAATTTGTATTGTTAGTTTTTCTTTTATTTATTATATGCAATGGATAATTGTATTTTGGACTTGACCATGTCCAAAATCAAGTTCATTTTCTACCTGACCAGAATCGCTGAATTTGGTTTTGTAAACAACATATTTATCTCAGATCTAAGCCCAAAAGATTGGAAATACTCCATGTAATGCCAGTTCTACATGTTGTTTACCACATTTTATAACTTTTATAACAGACCTAATTATAACCAAGATTTTATCTTGTAAACATTTGGAACCTTCCAGAATGAAATTTTCCAATAGCTAATAGTTTTTTTTTTTTTTTTTTTAAATACAAAATGCTAATTGTGACATGAGGTCAAATACAGGACTATATAATCTTGTTTATCTAGAAATTATTCATGGTGTAAGATCTGAGCAGAATCAGTTGCATTATTGTTGTGTCCAGTGTTTCATTGGGCTAGAATTTATTCAAATTATTTAATTCAAGTTATTCTCTGGAAATACAAAATGCTCAAAAATAACATCTTTGGAATTAGAGACTTGGATTTATAATGGAATTCAAATAAGAATATATTCTTGGATTGCATTATTGAAATTCAACAAAAGACTGCTGGCACATTACTACAACACAGGGACATCAACACTTCCAGTGTTGGATTTATTTTGGAATACTGCTCAAGTTTATTCAAAACTTTAATCAACAGAACTTGTGTTAGAAATTCTAGGATTATTTGGAATGTAATTTGCATCACCGTAACTTCTTTTTACATTTTTCCCTTTAGAAAATAAATTATTTCTTGAATTTCACAAAATTTGTTGGTTTTTGCTCTTTCTATTACTTTGTTTAAGAGTAAAGAGTCCTAACAGATCTTACTGTATATACTCACATATAAGTTTGATACAACTGGTTGTTACTCTACACATGCACACACACACACACAAACACACACACACCTGCAAACAATTAAAATCCAGATCTGCTAGCACATTATGTGATGGCAGATCTGGGTCTACGCAGTTTATAGTTGCGTCCAATTTGTATGGGAGTATATACACTAGATGTTGTACAACAACTGTAAAATTAGAGTTCTTGAATTACTGTCAAATTAATCAGAGTTCTCATCTAAAGTGTTTATTTTACATGTATATATAGTGTATTTATGATCTAAATCCATGGTGTTTTTCTTTTCATGTTAGATCAGCTTCAACGCTTCAGTATGAGAGGTGCACATTTGGGGTTTAATTTACAAATCATGCAGATCATTGACTGTAACAAATGGCAAGAACCTGCTTCCATTTAATGCTTTGATAGTGTGAATACAGTATATGCACATGCTTATATGCAGCAAGGAAAAAAACACGACAAAATTCAAACAATGATGGGAAATAAACATGATGATAAAATGGTCCTGAGATCTTTCACCTCACTGATATCTGCCCAATAGCCAAATGCAAAAGCAGCTGCCCAAGAAATCTGGTTCAGTTGGATGCTTTATCTTAAAACAAATTATGTTATGAAAACAATAGTTTCATGTTTCGGACTACAGCCATATTTGATGGCATATCACCATGACTGTACAATATTTAAATATTTAAAACTTTTATGAGATAAAGTTACGTTTTTTCCACTTTTAGTGGTGCACTGACATCATATGTACAGACTGAAAGGTCCGCTATGCTTTTCTGTCAAACTGGTCAACGTCAGTTGAGTAGATTTTGAAAAGAGCTGTTCAACACTTTTCAATTTTTATTAACTGTAGTCTTACTGATGATGAATTGGCTTCATTGTCAAAATTTCAAAGGTCTTCGTACTATAATGCTTTCTATCAAGACTGGTCTTCGTACTACAATGCTTTCTATCAAGACTGGTCTGCATACTATAATGCTTTCTATCAAGACTGGTCTTTGTACTATAACACGTTCTATAAAGACTGACCTTCATACTGTAATGCTTTCTATCAAGACTGGTCTTTGTACTATAATGCTTTCTGTTAAGACTGGTCTTCGTACTATAATGCTCTCTATCAAGGCTGGTCTTCGTACTATAATGCTTTCTATAAAGACTGACCTTCATACTGTAATGCTTTCTATCAAGACTGGTCTTTGTACTATAATGCTTTCTATCAAGACTTGTCTTCACACTATAATGATTTCTATTACGGCTGGTTTTCACACTACAGTGCTTTCTTTCAAGACTGGTCTTCATCTTATAATGCTTTCTATCACAGCTGGTCTTCATACCACAAAGTTTTTTGTCTCGACTGGTTTTTGTACTATAATGCTTTCCATCAAGACTGGTCTTCATACTACACTGCTTTTTGTCATGACTAGTCAAATTTTATGTGGCATTTTGGAAAAGTAGTTAAAAAGCTTTTTAATTTTGAATAATGTCAGCCATATTTAATTGTGTATTGCCATCATCTAAATAGATTTGAAAGGTCTTCATACCAGGATGTTTTCTATCAAATTAGGTAAAAAAAATTTCAACTGGTTTGTACAAGAAGTAATTTCAAGACTTTTCAGATGGTGGACCAGCCTATCTGAAGGCAGACTGGTTTTCTGAGGGTGGACCAGCATATCTGAAGGCAGACTGGTTTTCTGATGGTGGACCAGCATAGGGTTTGCTTACCAGTTATTATGTACTTTTGAAAGAGTGACGTATGTAAGGTGAAATTGTTTGCATTTGAAACATGCACAGTGGAGAGAATGTTGGCATACCTCTATGCTACTTTGATGTAATGCGGCTGACATTTCTTTTGATATTGTACTTGTGGAAATTGTACATGAACTAAGCACACTACCTACTAAAATGACTGCTCCCTTGTGCAAAAATAAATCAGCCTGAAATAGTTGAAAGTACACTATCTTTAGCACCTATTAATATAGGGAAAATTAATTTGTGCAATGGATGAAATACCAAATATATAAAATGGATGAATTACCAAATATATAAAAAGCAAAAAAAAGTTATCAGTTCTTTTTTAAATAGCCAGTATAACCAGGAAGGAAACCCAGGGAATATTTTTTTCCTTAAGATTCTAACCCTATGTGAAATACGAAACTGTAGAGTGCCACCATATTGGAAGGCAGACTGGTTTTCTGATGGTGGAGCAACACATCTAAAGGCTGGCTGGTTTTTGATGGTGGACAAGCAGCATATCTAAAGGCAGGCATCTGGACAAACTTTAAAGATACTCTTGCCAGTATGTTTTCTGTCAAGTCTGGTCAAAATTCTACTGAGTGATTTTCAGAAGTCATTTAAAGACTATTTTTGTAACAATGACCATGACTGATGGGAATTGGTACCATTTATACAAACAGGAAAGTCTTCATGAGAGAATTTTATCAAACATGACAGACGTTGGGGTAAATTCTGTTCAGCAGTTTTGAAAAACTGTTTAAAGATACTTATAATTTTAGCATCAGTGACTTTTCTAATTTCAGCTGCATTAGCAAGATTTGACAGCAGATTGGCATGAAATATATGAACTTTAAAGGTCTTGATGTCATTATGCTTTTTGTCAAGTTTAGTCAAATTCTGTAAAGCAACTTTAAAGAAGTCACTTAAAGATTTTTCCTATTTTTAGTAACAACGCCCACATTTGATGATGGATCAGCATCATTTGTATATAATAAAAAAATTGGAAGGTCTTCTTGCCAGAATTTTTCTGTCATGTTTGTTAAAATTCTATCCAGTGGTTTTGGAGAAGTTACATAGAGGATTTTTTATTTTTAGTAACAGTGGCCATATTTGAGGACAGATCAGAATCACTTGTGCAAACTTAAAAGTTCTTCCTGCCAGGATGTATTATGTCCAAATGGATTAAATTCTGTTCATCAGTTTTAGAAGAAACAAATTTCCTACAAGGTTACCTATTTTTAATAATGACAGACATATTTAAAGGTGGACATGCATCGTTGTACTAATCTGAAAACCCTTCAGTCATGATGTTCTGTGCCCAATTTGGTCAAAACTGGTCCAGTGGTATTAAGAAGTTTAATATAGCAATTGTTGATGGATGCATCATAGACACAGGGCTATATTATAAGCTCACTTGGTCTTATGACATGGTGAGAGAAAAAAAGCAAAATGCGACACTAAAAGAAAAAGGAACCAAAATAACATACATGTACATATAAAATAATTTATTCAAAAGATGTACTTTGATAGCAAAATAAATGAATGCTTCATACATAATGCAATACAAATTTCACACTATCATGTACAGATACAACAAGCAGCATCATGATACATCACTAGAAAAAAGAAAATAAAGACAAATTTCACACTATCATATAGAGATACAACAAGCAAGTATCACTCATATACATCATAGGATGAAAAAAGACAAATAATAGACATGCACATTAAACTATAAAACCTTGCTTATGTTCCACTTAGACTGATCATTATACTAATTATATGAATTGGTCTGAGCAATTACGCTGTCAATATAATTTTGCATAATGTTCCTGTTACACTGCAAAGACCAATTATGCTGTCTATATAATTTTGCATTCTGTTCCTGTTAAACTTTAAAGACCAATTATGCTATCTATATAATTTTGCATTCTGTTTCTGTTACACTGCAAAGACCAATTGTGCTATCTATATAATTTTGCATACTGTTTCTGTTACACTGCAAAGACCAATTGTGCTATCTATATAATTTTGCATTCTGTTTCTGTTACACTGCAAAGACCAATTGTGCTATCTATATAATTTTGCATACTGTTCCTGTTACACTGCAAGGCCAATTGTGCTATCTATGTAATTTTGCATACTGTTCCTGTTACACTGAAAAGACCAATTATACTGTCTATGAAGTTTTGCATATTGTTCCTGTTACACTGCAAAGGACCAAATGTATTTCTGTGAACACTATAATTTGTGTCCTTACAGATTACATATATTTTGCTACAATAAAAGACTGGTGAGACTGATAACAATTCAGCTATTTTATATTAATAATAATAATAATAAAATTTACTTTAAATATTAAATTATTTTCCTTTTTATTAATTATTATTTATTTAATTAGAATTAATTTCCTTTCATTTCTCAAATGAAAATCTAAAAGTTGTCTTTTTCTTGACGTCAGCATATTATTACATAAAAAAATTGAACTGAATCCTGATCAAATATTCATAATTCAAGTTTTTCCCCTTTACCTGAATAGTTTTCTTGTCTCGATTCATATAAAACAAGCAGACAGACCAAATGAATATAAAATGATTGCGGATGACGTTAAATAATGCTTGTAAGTTCTGAGAAATGGTATAGTAGCAGCATAGGTTCATTGAACAAACAAAGATTTAATGAATATACATGACATTAAGCCTGAAAATGTATATATGGATGCTGTGTCATTTTGTTTTCTTTCATTTTTGCATTTCAGCCATCATCTTGTGCTTATTTATGGTCTCAGGAATGCAGTCTGGCTTTGTGGTTATTGAGTCCATTGACAGTTTTCTTTCATTTTTCCTTGTTTAGAATAAAAGTGAAATTCACAATGGGTTTTCTGTTTTTTTGTGTGTAAATGGGACACAACTACTGCTTTCACATTTTATTTTATTAAAAGTATGCTTTAATAAAATATCAAGTACATAAGATGCACATGAAAGGACAAACCCCTCCACCTCCCAAATAACTGAAACAGCAAATTTATTTCAGATTTTGTTTTGTTTACTTTACAGATAAAATCACTGGTGATGATGTCATCATGTCTTGACAGTTCTCTATGTCTGCCATCCTCGATTATTTGAAAAGACTCATGAACATGGAAATTTAATGGCAGCATGAAAATTATAAATTTTCAAAGCCATTCATGAAATTCATTCACATTTCATTGTTTTCATTTATCATTCATTATTCTGGTTTTCACTGAGCTCTCCATTTTTCTATAAAAAAATTCATTTTTGCTTTCATTCTTCATTTGCTTTTTATTCTATTTTTGTTTTACTATAAAATTACCAGCTTCAGGGTATGTACACAGAATTATACTAACTTAGGTTTTAAAATGTGAATGACACTGTTAAAAATAAGTCCAATGTTTTATCACTTTGACTGACAAGCTTATAATAATCCCCTTTTGAGGATGAAAGCGCATAGTTTAAATTTGACTTGTGTATGGAATGCAGATGGACCATCACAGTATATAAATGATCCATATGTAAAAGCTAACAAAGTTGTGACATGAATGGTTAAGGGTAAAAATATGCCCTTTCCACGGTTATACTGAGGCATAAAATACAACAGGAATATAACTGTGGTGCTGTAATGTTTTTAGTGTAAGAACTATCCTCCATTTTTTAAAAACATAATACAGTTCAAACTAATGCTGAGAATTTTTTACAATACCAGATGACGGGTAATTATGAGATGTGTTAAACAAATGGTTCCCAGAATTTAGTGATTTGTCTGTGTACTGATGATGCGACTCTTGCAAGGCATTCATGATTTCTGAATATATCCACCTATAATAGTTTACACATACAATATTTCATCAATGTAACTTTCAAAAACCTGAACAAAGCCTCTTAATGGTTAATTATGGGAAAAAAATTCAAAATTTTATTTTGTCAAATATTTAGTCGAA
This sequence comes from Sinohyriopsis cumingii, assembly GCA_028554795.2. Lineage (NCBI taxonomy): Eukaryota > Metazoa > Mollusca > Bivalvia > Unionida > Unionidae > Sinohyriopsis > Sinohyriopsis cumingii. The sequence goes on from CM068830.1 coordinate 18,341,112, forward strand.
AATAATGAGGCCAAATCCTTTCAATCTTAACATTGCATTTATTTTTCTATAAAAATTGAAGGAGAAATTTAAAGATTTATGTACAATTTATTATAACTGAAAATAATGAAGACTTAGTAGTCAAAATAGATGACTGCATTACCTCCCTTGACAGTTTGCTGTTATGTTTGACAATTCTAGTCCAAGCAGGCCAACCACATATATAAATATATATTATCCAGAACAGCATCATAATTTTCAACAAGCCTTCTAGAAAAGCTGAAAATTTTTGTAGACATAATTTAGGCAATCATCAGAGAAATGCAAGAGCAAGTGGGAGAGAGAATACTATATAACAAGTCATCACTTTTCACTGGGTGCAGAATTTTAAACTGATACAAGAGTCCCTTGACTGGACTGACACACTAATGGCTAATTTGTTTTTCTCCCTGAATTCAAGACGAGACAATAGTTTGTCTTTATAATTGTTTAGTGATGAACGATCTCTGATATTCTTTAGTGATACGAATTTAAAATAACTACGGTGGCAGCCACATTGGATGCACTATCAGCACTATTTTCATTAGGACAAACTGTACACCACTTGAAGACTTTTGGTGAAAACTCCATGTTATAAGACAATCCATTCAGGAGGAAAAATTTCAACATGTTCATTGTGGCATGCATATTCGAAGTCAGACTGTCACCATTTTCATTCAGTACCAAATAGACTTCATAATTAGTCTTCATGCGAAAACTGAATGTTGATATGACTTTCCTTCTAAGTGACAAGATTTGAAGATGGTCACTGTCGTGGCTAAACTGGACATCAGATCAGACATTTTAATTTAGACCAACTAGATACCAGGTCTTTTGGTGAAAACCCCATGCTGAAATTACTTTCTGTTCTGGTGGCGCAGCAATAACATGGCTTTCAAGATGACTGCCTTGGTGGCCATAATGATGTCAGATTGGTAAAATTTTCATTTAGGAGCAACTAGACATCATAAGAATTCTTAGGGTGAAAGAAACCATGCTGTTATGACAACCCATTCAGGCAAGATAGCAAGATGACCAATGTGGTGGCCTTTCTGGATGTCCAACCAGAAACATTTTCACTGAGATCCAACTAGGCATCATGAGAAGTCTTCTAGCAAAAAACACAAGCATAAATTACATTTTGTGCAGAAGTAGTACAGATGGCATGACTTTCAAGAAGGCTGCCATGGCCGTCATGCTGGACATTTATTACCCTTTTCATTAAGGATGAACTAGACAAAAGTCTCCTAGTAAAACCCCCATGCTGACATGACCATACATTCAGGAGGAATAGTGACAAGATTTTCAAGATGGCTGCTGTCACAGCTATACAGGATGTCTAACTAGCACGATTTTCATTTAGCACCAACAAAATCTTGAGAAGAAAATATGTCAAGCAACGCTCCCTCTAAGTGAATGGTAGATGTGCATGCTATGCGTGCTGCATTGTGCAAGCATTACGGTGACTTGAGCATTAATGTTGGATAGAATATTTGGTAATTTTGATCTGCTGCATGGAGAACAATTCAGCTGCACAGGGATATCTGACTAGCTGCGCGGCCATGCATGCACGCAGCTTAGAGGGAACACTGGTGTCAAGAGTTCCAAGGCCATCTTACAAGCAGTTCAGAAGGTATGGTGACAACAAGCTTGTGCTAATGGACAAATGAAGGATGATGGATAATGAAAAACAGGATTTCACATAAACTTTCCTGGTCTATGAACAGTAAAGCTGAAAAAATATTTTCATTAAACTTTGCTTTAAAGATTATAATGGAGAAACAAGTACAGTTGATATCAAACAGTACTTTGGAAATATAATGTTAGGAGGTACTGGGTTACATTTATTGGGATCATTAAAAATTAGCCTATATTCGAAGATCTTTAAGTTCCAAGATCTTAATAATAAGTCTATATTCGAACATCTTTAGAAATAAGCCTATATTCAAAAATCTTTAAGAATATGTCTATATTCAAAGATCTTAAGAATATGTCTATATTCCAATATCTTTAAGAATATATGTCTATATTTCAAGTCAAATTCAGAAAAAAATATAGCTTCCTGAGAATCAATAAGCTCAGCCAATCAGACATAAGATTTCATAATCAATGTGCATGGATCTCACTCCTTATTGGATCTCTCCAAAATCCTAATGACATAAGCCAATATTTCAATCAGATCCAAAAATATGGCATCTAGTGTGGTAATAAGTTTAACCATATCATACACAAGATCACAACATTAGTATTCACTAATCACACTCATTATCACTTATTAGTAATTGCACTCATTATCATAGTATGTATGAATCACACTCAGTATCACACATTAGTAATCACATTATCATAGTATTTACTAATCACTTATTTTCACACATTAATAAACACATTAATTATCATAGTATGTACTAATCACTTATTTTCACACATTAATAATCACGTTCATTATCATAGGATATATTAATCACTCATTATATCACACTAACAATCACATTCATTATCACAGTATATATTAAGCACTCATTATATCACACTAACAATCACATTCATTATCACCATATGTCCTAATCACACTCATTATCATAGCATGTATGAATCACACTCAATATCACACATTAGTAATCAAACTCGATATTATATTATGTATGATTCAGTCATTATCACATATTAATAATCACACTCAATATCATAGTTTATATTACTCACACTCATTATCATAGTTTGTATTACTCACACTCAATATCAGACATTACTAATCACACTCAATATCAGACATTACTAATCACACTCAATATCAGACATAACTAATCACACTCAATATCATAGTTTGCATTAATCACACTCATTATCATAGTTTGTATTACTCACACTCAATATCAGACATTACTAATCACACTCAATATCAGACATTACTAATCACACTCAATATCAGACATTACTAATCACACTCAATATCAGACATTACTAATCACACTCAATATCATAGTTTGCATTAATCACACTCATTATCATAGTTTGTATTACTCACACTCAATATAAGACATTACTAATCACACTCAATATCAGACATTACTAATCACACTCAATATCATAGTTTGTATTACTCACACTCATTATCATAGTTTGTATTACTCACACTCATTATCATAGTTTGCATTAATCAGACTCATTATCATAGTTTGTATTACTCACACTCAATATCAGACATTACTAATCACACTCAATATCATAGTTTGTATTAATCACACTCATTATGAAATCTCTCCAAGATCTGAATGATCGAAGCCCATATTTCAAGTTGAGTCAAAATCAGATCATAGCTATAGCTTCTGAAGTGGCAACAAGTTCAGCCAATCATATGTAAGATCACCTCACTGTTATGTACAAAACTCTGTCATTAAACCAGTCTGCAATTGTTAGGACATTATCAATATTCTAAGACTAAAATCAACTGAAACTACGAACTCCAGATTGGTAACAAATGTTGATGGATGGATGATGCGTAACAGACAAACTTTTGCAGAAAGATACTACATCCTCAATTAGCCAGGTCGACTACAAAATATCTGAATACATTATTTGAATGAGCACAGATATGGGGTTATGAAGGATAATGACCATTATTTTTTCCCTCTCATATTACAATTTATGTTAAATATCATGCACTTTTGTCTCTTACCATCTTCTACAGGGCCTGAAAATTACGGTGGTCCAAGATCCAGGACAGATCTTTCAGCCACAGACCAGTCATATGTAAGCTGCACACTTTAATAATTTTTTTTGTTCTTATAAATTGAAGAAAATGTGCTTTTTAACCCTTAAACATCTGATACAAATTACAAATCTGTACTGATGCAAGATGTTTGATAGTAGATGTGTTATAAAATACTGCAGAAATTTAGCACACAGTTTGCTCATCATCTAAGCTTCATCTTCATCAATCAAATGTTTGTGCGTTTTCAACCACATGGAATTTGTCTGACGTGTTGTACTGAAGGGATTCAAATATCTAAGGGAAGAAATTATGATACAAATAAATGTATTAAGACTTCCCATAGTCAATGGAAGAAGAATTGGCCATAGGCTGAGTATGACGAAAACAGGTTACGTTTTGTTCATCATGTATGGCATACCCAGAGTAAACCAATTGTTTTGAGTGCCTTATTCAAAAACACATCCAATTTTAGAACTCACCAATCTGTGGCACATGAAACAGTGAAAAGCACATTACTAGTAAAACATAAAGGCTATTGCTAGTATATAAAACATGAAGGCTATTGCTAGTATATAAAACATAAAGGCTATTGCTTGTATATAAAACATACCCCTCTCGTTTATCAAGAGCTTAAGCATTTACAAAGCTGATTACACAACCAGTTATTCACTATGTCAGATGGATCAGAAATAGCCAATTTCTGCCCTGATGAGACCACTACACTCTGACTGCTTTCTTCAGAGAAAACACAACATTTGACAAGTATATTCTGAGTGCAAGGCAAAGTTCATCTGACTGAAACTGAGCAATCTGCTAAGTAGTTTGAGTTTCCTCTGACCTTTCCCACCCCATTTTAGAAATGTCAACAACAAAAATATTGAAATATCTTAAATAGGGTGGAAAAAGTCAGAGGAAACTCATCTGCCAGGTGAATTGTTACTTTTGGGCCAATGTTCATGTAAATTGTTTTCCCATCTCTTTTGCTGTACAAGCTTTGAATGGCAAATGTGTTTTATTTTATCTGGGTGTTAGAATTTTGTTTATCTCATATTGAGAACTTTAAACTATAGTACTAACATTCACAGAGGATCCAGCAATAAAAGGCATGGTCATTTGATTTGAAAATTTTAAAATGTTCAGCTAGGTAAAATATATAAATGATTAAATAAGCAATGAAGTATTTTTTGTTATTTTTCTCCACTTTTGTTTATGTTAATACACTGGTGTAAATATTCGCATGACAGCCTTAGCTGCTGGATTGGTCAATGGCTTATGCAAAACTGGGAGATTATGGGGTCCTACTGGTCCTAGACCATGGAGTCTGAAAACAAAATTTTCAGGCCCTGCTCTGTTACTTAACCCAACCTGAAATCAACAGAAATGCTGTCAGGATTTTATCTAAAATGGGGAATGTCTCCCCACTAGTCACCAAAATAAAGGAGTATGGAGAAAAGAGAGGAGAAATGGCCATGGTTCAATATTTACCTAACACTTAAATATCCATCCCTCTTTTAGTTTCCCTTTTAGAGCTCAGCTGAAATTAAAATCCTTAAAGATGTCCCCAAAAGTCTGTTCCTGAACTTAATCTGTTTCTTATGTGTGTATCAATACTGTTCTGTGCCAAGAATCCCTTTCACAAACTTCTATCAAAGGAGCATATGCATAGATAACTTAGCCAACTTCAACAAACTGGAAAACTGTTCTTTATGGTTATGAGGTAAAATTTTCCGCAGCTCATAAGTACTGCCCCTTGGATATCTCTTATTCAAAAAGAAGATTTTTCACTCATATGGACTCTGCCAAAGTTTCCCTTTCTCGAATCAGTGCCTTGCTGACTACAATGTCAGATTTCTTCACTGTTCCATAATACTGTATCATGATCGAAAGTCCATCTGCTTGTTCACAGATATCTTTAACAAACAAGGATCATTTCTAATTTCCTTTAAATTCTTATTAATTCAATTCATCTGAACCACTTAAGTGTTATACAGTTTTGTAGAGCTAGATTCCTCAGCGCTGAAATGTTCGAGAAAAAACAAAACATACTTTTAAAATTGGGCTTAGTCTTCTTGACTTCAAAATTTAACCTTGAAATACTGATGATTGTTGTTGTTGTATGGTTTAATGCCATTTTTCAGCACAAGATAGGCTATACATGGTGGCCAGTATAAATGGTGGAGTAAGTATCCTAGAAACACCACAGGAAGAACCCAGAGAAGCTACTGGCAAGCTTTCTCATGTATTGACACTAGCCGAGCCCGAGGTCAAATCCAAGCCGACAGAGGTGAGATGGCAGTTATCCAGAACAGTGAATGCTTTAGACCACTCGGGGCCTCAAAATACTGATGAAGTGTTGACCAGCATGTACATTGTACTTGCATTCAACATCATTTTAGGGCTTAAAAACACTCCATGGTATTTCCAGTAACACTTCCCAGGCTCCAATGGACTGATATACTTAAAAACTGTCAAAATCATTGTCATCATAGAAATCAGCCATTATCTGCAGAATGAAATTATCATCTGAAGACGAAGCATGTTAGAAGTCAGCCATTTGGTGTTTTCTATGTAGCCCATACTTTAAACACTGATAAAGCTTTCCTGATAAACGCAAAGCTATAAAAATGACATACTGCTTCTTCCAGGGCCCAATGTACAAATCATATTTAGTGATAAATGCAATGCTATAACAATGACATACTGCTTCTTCCAGGGCCCAATGTACAACTCATATTTAGTTTAACAACCAGTTATGTCAAACTGAAGTTCCGAGATGTGTAAACTGTTGCCTACTTGATAAACACTACAAGACCACTAGCAACAGCACGACTAACGTTGCAACAAGCGCTTTAAGAGTTAAAAATTAAATAAAAACTGTATACTGTGCAGAGAACATTTTTATATACACCACTCTGAACTAACTTGTCAGAGTTCTCATGTATCGCTGCCTTCAAAATGTGACAATGTTTACAAAATCTAAGCTCATTCTTCCCTTAGAAGTAGTGACAATGCATACTATTCAATGCAGAACCAATGCAGATCAACTGCATTTTTAAAAATCACAGGTACTAATTTAAATAACCAATTATTGATTCCATGATCCTCCTATATCTCATTATCATGTAACAGAGCTTGTAAAACAATCCACACACTATGATTTCCATATAAAAGCTGTTATGTATATTCAATTTGCATTGTCTGATAGTCTTTTTATTTATTAAATGCTATGAGTACATACAATTTTATTTATAGCTGACTTTGTCCAAAATCAAGTTTATTTTCTGCCTGACCTGAATCATTTATTTTGGTTTTGTAAACAACATGTTTATCTCAATTCAAGTGCAGAACACTGGAAATTCACCAATAAATGCAGTCTACTTGATGTTTACCACAATTTACATTATCATATTTTCAGATTTTATCTTGTAAACACTTAGAATCTTCAAAAATGAAATCTTTAATTAGGCAATTTTTAAAAAATAGAAAATGCTAATCGTGACATAGGTCAGGTAGAGGGGTATAAAATCTTTACTGGGAAACTTGTTTATTCCTCTGATAACATCTGGCTGTAAATCTACTGTTGTATTCAGATTTTGGTTCCAGTGCAAGTATTTATTATTCTCTGAAAATACAAAGTGCTCAATTATATCCTTGGACAGAAAGATTTGGAATTATGGTAAAATTCAAACAAGGATATACTCAAAGATTATATTATTGTGATTCGACAAAAGACTGCCAGCACATCACCATCACACAGGCCATCACAGGCACATCAACATCTTTAGCACTGAATAGTTGGAATACCACTACAGTTTATTCAGAACTTTATTTATCAGGACTTGTGTCAGTTGTTGTAGGGTTATTTGAGATTTAATTTGCAATACTGTAAGCTATTTTTCCATTTTCACTTTGTATTCAAGAAATAAATTATTTGTTGAATTGTACAAAATCTGCTGGTTTTCACCCTGTTCTGTTACTTTAAGACCACAGCACTGTAACAAACCAAAATACCAAAACAAAATTCTTGACAAATCATTCTCTACAGTTGTGTATATGGACTAAACCAAATTACTCCTAATGATGAAGTTATAGAGGTGATGATGAATACAATGAATAAAACAAAGTGTGTAAATGCAATTGTTGGTATCTTCATAAATTTTAAATGTTATAAATCTTTTTTCTCCAGCATGAACAGTTGTGTCTTACAATGGAGATTGAGGCAGTAAGTCTGACATCTTGGTGTTCACAAATCCAGCTGACTTTTGGTATTTCTAATGTCAGAAATGCCTACATATAAGAACCAATTTTCATTCCAACCAGCCTTTAGGAAAAACAAAAAGGTTATACCTATTCAGTTTCCATCCAGCCTTGTGGGTAAAAAAAATGATTAAACAAACATGCAGCAACTTCCAGACAGTTCTTTGAGAGTCTGGATAGCTTTTTTTACTTTCTATTTTTAGTTTTGTTGGCTATAAGCCAAGTGAACAGGCTCCAAATTATGTCAAGTTATTAATGTTGATGATGTGTCTGAAGACCATATAAGAAAAGAAAGCAACATAGAGACTCTGGTCCAAGACATACATTTCTGCAACTGAAATGGACTATTTTAACGCTTTCTGATTACAATAATGCACAAAAGTATTGAATGGAAACCAATGGAGATTATTTTAGATGAAAATTTTAGTTTTATATGTTTCATTTGACCACCTATTTGGAAGCTGTATTAAGGCCATATCCAACCAAGTGGTTTAAAATAACAATAACAGTCTGCATTCAAACTTTCCATTTCCTTTTTAACTATGAAAACCATGGTTTTGGTTAGTAAATTATTTCAAATATACATAGTTTGCAAAAATTCAAAAACACATTTATTACCCATGGAAATTTGTTATTCATTAAATTTTTGTGGGTTTTTCAGCTTTACAGCTATAATTGAACATATAATAAATTACTCGTTAAATTAATTTTACTTAAAAAATATTCTCAATTACCAAATGTTTTTGCAATCAATAACCCTTCTGAAAATCAATGCTGACACCACTGTAAAAATTAAATTTCATGCATCCATAAATAATCACTGAGCAACAACTGTTTCAGGAATAAATAAGCAAATATACATATGTAAACACAGGGTATTACACAGGCTACAATACAGTTCTTCATGCAGTAGTGTGCTTACTTGTCAGGGATGCCATATAATTGATTTTCACGAATGTAATCAATCACAGAATCCTGTAAAAGATATTTCACACTTTCTCCCCTCCGCATTGCTCGTCTGAAATAGAATATAATTATAAAATGTGAATGAAGGTTTCAAATGAAGATGTGTTTTCCTTCTATATACTTAATCTATATTCCTGGATAAGAAAAAACCATGCTATCTGAATGAAGATTTTGAATATAAAGGCTTTTCTGTTTAATAATTTTTTGACAGCAACAGTGAAAGATTTGGATTTTGGATTTTTAAAAAAAATGTAACTTTAACAATTTTTCAGCCATATTGCTACAATTTCTGCAGTGTGACAGTTTATAGTTATGTCTAGGACTGGGGCATCATGTCCCACCCAGTCACATTATCCTGACACCAGGCCAACCAGTCCTCACACTAATCTCTTAATGCTGAGCACCTAGTGAGGCAGCTGTTAGCACCATTTTTAAAAGTCTCTGGCATGAGTCGGCCAGGTTTCGAACCCGAGACCTCCTGCATCCAAGGTGGACGCTCTAAAAGGCCAATTGAGCATTTTTGCAACAGTGAAGGAAAATGAATGGCAAAGATTTGTGTGCAAAAATAAAAACATATCTGATTGGTCAAGCTCAACAAATGATTCAATAATGGTAAAACACAGCAGCATTCCAAATCAGTCAAACTTAACAAATGAACTAACAGTGGGAAAACAACAATATATCTGATTGGTCAAGCTTGACAAATGAACTAACATTGGGAAAACAACAATATATCTGATTGGTCGAGCTTAACAAATCAACTAGTAGTGTTAAAACAACAACAGTTAATCACATTTCAAACTTTCCAAGTTTGGCTATATATGTGTAAAATATCCCACTATATGTTACGAGTCTATGCTCTTAAAACAAGTAACAGAAAAGAGTGAAAATAACAAGCTTTGTATAATTTAACAAATAATTTATTTTCCTAGAATACAAAGTGAAAAATGAGAAAAGAGAACTTATGGTTTTACAAATTAATTCCAAAAATAATCCAAGAATTAAAAAACATTAAGTCCTATCAATTAAAAGTTCTAAGTGAATCACAGTTCAAATCCTGATGAAAATCCAAGATGGAATGTGATGACGTTAGTAACAGTTAGCATTCTCTAGCTGAATCACAGAAAATATTCCAGTTTTTAATTCCATATAAATTCCAGTAAATGGGTTTATCCAAGAATTGAATCAGAGCACTTTTGTATTTCCAGAGAAAATAATCATGTGAATTCAATAATTTGAAGAAAAATAAAATTCAGCCCAAACTGGTCACAACATAACACAACCTAACGTGTCAAATATTTTAAGCCCAAATGGCAATCCTTCATCATAACATCATTTGTAAGACTGGATGGGGATCAAGAATTCATTCTAATGGAAAAAATAGAAGTTTGTTAACCAAATGACACATGATACGTGTCATGTTGTCCAGGTATGACCTTGACTCAACTTAATGCTTCTTACTCTGAGAGAGATAAAAAAATGTTGTTTATCAAAACTGTCACTGAGTTTGGAACAAGGTCAGGAACTAGATACAATGTTTCTATTCTGGACAGTGTTAAATCCAGTAAAAAATGTTACCTTATAATAGTATGTAATGTAATTTAAAAAAAAAAATTAAAACTAACAGACAAACAATTAAATTAAATATACATAGCATATATTTTAAATCACCAATCAAAGTAAATATACTAAATATTTATTTAATAGATATAAACCTATGTACAATAAAGTTCTACATTACATAGATAGAATATGATTATTAAATAAACAGGCACTCAGCCCACAGAAAAAACAAAATTGTATAAGCATACATTTACTCAGGGTCTTAGTGGGATTCACACCTAATTCATTAAAAAAAACTGTTCTGAAAAAAAATCAGTGAATTATGAAATATAAGAAAATGAAACACCTGAAACAAAACAAAACTTTCAAGGTTACCACCCTTATAATCATCAGTAAAGTGACCAGTATGTCTTAATCTTGAATAGTTTCATTGTAATTACACTTGAATAGTTTCACTGTAATCACACTTGAATAGTTTCACTGTAATCACACTTGAATAGTTTCATTGTAATCACACTTGAATAGTTTCAATGTAATTACACTTGAACAGTTTCATTGTAATCACACTTGAATAGTTTCATTGTAATTACACTTGAATAGTTTCATTGTAATCACACTTGAATAGTTTCATTGTAATCACACTTGAATAGTTTCATTGTAATTACACTTGAATAGTTTCAATGTAATCACACTGTCTATGTTGGACCATGAAGTGCCAACCTTTACAAATGACTAATTTTAGAAAAAAAGGTCTACAGTAGCCTCCTCTTGAATGGCCAGCAGACCAGTGGCCACCCACTTCTTACAGCCTGAATCCAATGGCACTGACAAGTTTGTATTCAAACATGCCCCTCAAGAATGGCCACCCCTCCGTGACCAGTGGTCAACATACTAGCACAAAAATGTAAAATCTTCCCCTCACGAGCTGCCACTTTTTTCTTTAAATATATCCAGAATCAATAATTAATTCATATCGTGATGAAAGGTAAGTAATCAGATTATCTCTATCATCCTATACATGTCTCCCAATGTCAAATTTCTGTTACTGAAAGAAGTGTTGACTAAAGTACATGTAACAATAAGATTAACATTGTATCACTGTCTATAAAAAACCGACATTTACAGGAAATGGGCTCAATAATGTTATGCTAGAGTTTTGGGCTTCACACATCTGTCGAGTTCATCTCTTTGATGATTACAACTGGATGAAATTGTCAAGATCATAACAGGGTCAGCATAGGCTAAAAGTAGATTTTGTGCATTAACACACACACACAGAAATTAACCAAGACCTTGAATAAAACAGGGTACCAGACAAAGACCAAAAAATCATGTGACAACACATTTATCCCTTCCTTTACAAAGGTATTTCTAACGTTGGTACGTGAGAAAGCCTGCCAGTAGCTTCTCATGGGTTGGTGGTTCTTCCAGGGGTTTTCCAGGGTTCTTCCTCCACCAATTATACTGGCCGCCATGTATAGCCTATCTTGTGCTCAAAAATGGCGTTAAACCCTACAACAACAACAACAACAACAAAGGTATTTCATCCACTTGACAAAAGTTTTGCATACAGTTAGCAACATCTGAATAAATCATTACCAAACATTAACACGTCATCACATAAACGGAGATGTATTATTTTAGAAGTCAGTTATTCTACTCGACGACATTGAGTGAGGTGGAGAGGGTGTGTGTGTGTGACTTGGATTTTTTATGTAGCTTTAACAATTTTTCAGTTATATCGCTACAATGTCTGCAGTGTGGCAGTTTACAGTGATGTCTAGCACTGGGGCATCATGCCACAGACATGTATCATGATGTCCCACCCAGTCATATTATCCTGACACCAGGCCAATGAGTCCTAACACTAGCCTCTTAATGCTGAGTGCCAAGCAAGGCAACTGTTAGTACCATTTTTGTAAGTCTTTGGTATGACTCGGCTGGGGATCGAACCTACGACCTAACACACCCAAGGTGGATGTTCTAATCACTAGGCCATCAAATAAAACAATTTTATGATGAAAAGATTCAAATAAACAACATCGTAACCGATAAGAAGGTTATTCTGCAGCAGTGGGAAAATGAAGCAAATGGAAAATGAATTATGTATGTACCAAGATTTAAGTGACGTCTTTAAAAGGTTTTGCAATGTGCATGACAACAATACCCACTCGCATATCATGCTTATACCAAGAATAAGAACTATTAATGTATATGCAGTTGAAATAAGTCTATTATTATTACAAGAAGAACCTTTTAATAATTAATGTTACTTTTAAACAAAGATTTTAAATGAAGATATTAAGTGCTTTGAAGTATGTGGCTTTCTTACTATGTACAATACATATACTTCTCATAAAAAAATTGAGTCCCCCTCCGGAAAAGCCACCCATCTTATAAGGCCACTTTCCCAGTGCAGAAGGGGTGGCTGTATAAGAGGGGGACCACTGTACTAATTCTGAAATGACACCAACTTGTTTTCTGATGATTCAATATGATTACTACTTCGGGCAAAAAATGTGACAATCTTTGGTTTGGGAAAAAGATAAATCTGCAACTATCCTTCCATGCACATATTATCAGACAGGTATGTTCATGATGATTTCTGCTGGTTATTTTTGGTCTGAAGAAATTTTATCTGGAAATTTTAGCTTTGTTCTTTTAATACCTCTGTAGAATATAAAAATCTATTTTCAGTCAATGTTTGTTTCCAAGACAACTTATTCAATATTGAATTTTGATGACCATAATATGTTTAAAGTTCAAGGCTTTTGAAATACAATGCATTCACCTACAAACCCCAAACCCCCAAAAAGCAGCTTATAAATTTTATGAACCAAGCAATTTGTTGATAGGTGCATCTTCACATGATGCCCATAGTATTGACCAAATTTCATGGCAATCCATCATAAAACTGAGGAGGGGTGTGTGGAAGAAACTGTTTACACTAACAAGACTGTGTGCTGAATGTTCAGTCAGATATGAGGATTCCTACATGCTCTGGTCTATAGTAACTAAGGTGCTAATGAGAACTGTGGAAAACACAACAATCTTGCTCATTGGCATAAGGGATTAAGAAGAATTTCAATACCTTTAACATTACACTGTTGGCTTCAAACCATGGCAAATTCTTAAAATCAACACATTGCAACTGAATTATTACCTTACCCTTTACATACCATCTTAATGTATATTGAGAACACACTTTCAGGTGTTCTTAATATACAAGGTCACACAACTTAATATACAAGGTCACACAATTTAATATACAAGGTCACACAACTTATTATACAAGGTCACACAATTTAATATACAAGGTCACACAACTTAATATACAAGGTCACACAACTTAATATACAAGGTCACACAATTTAATATACAAGGTCACACAACTTAATATACAAAGTCACACAATTTAATATACAAGGTCACACAACTTAATATACAAAGTCACACAAGATCTATTTATAATTAACATCTTGTGCTACTAGACAAACTACATGTTCCGTTTTAAAATGCATCCCAGTTAGCACTGCCATACATGGGGAGAGAGAGAGAGAGAGAGAGAGAGAGAGCCAGACCTAATACGTTCTTACCTGATTTTGGTTGCACTAATTTCATTTGTTATCCATTCTGTGACAATAAAAATATTTTCCTGAAAAGAAAAAGCTAAAAATACTGGCTTCACTGCATATATGTATAAAGGTTATTTTGTACAAAAACAAGACTACCCATTTATATGTTCATATGTATGAATGTTATTTAGTACATATGCAAGATTCACCATTGATAATTTTTATATTATGCATTGTTATGTGCATTTAATTTTTATCTGTTCAATTTTTTTCTCCATCAATGTATATTATGTTTAAGAGTATTTTGGATCTGACCTTGTCCAAGATCAAGTTCACTGTGTTCCTGAATAAAGACACTAATGTTTTTATTTTGGAAAACAAATTATGCATAGTTAATATTTTCTCTCTGAGTGTGGGTTAAATATTAGGATCATTATCAACAGCATAAACATATATTTATATGGGTCTGGTTATTGTAATTTCCCCATAAAAATACATAGCCTACCTGATGTTAACCACATTCTGTATTATAATTTGAGTAACAAATTGTTATAGAATGTAAAATTCCATTAAGTCACAGTAAATCCAGAAAATGCTATTTCTGAACTAGGTCTGGAATAGGGCTTTATAATCTGGTTTATCTAACAATTATTCATTCTTGTTTTTCTATCTTTAGGGAGAATGTTTTAACTCATTAACCCCTGGCGCTGCGTTTACATGGCAGGAGGTAGTAGCCTAATGCCGAGCTCTGTAGCATCAAGGTCATGTAAGATACACTAAAGTGGGTAGTATTATAGAAAGGTAGACAGATGTAGCTCTACAATAATACCAAATAATCTGGACGTTCTAGTTGCACTACAAAATACAGGGGGAAAAACCTATTAAAAAAAATTCACCCAAAATTCGCTGTAGTCAGAATATGAATTTGTGTCCGGATTTGAGACTTTTTGGCCTCAGATCTAAGGCAGACCGGTCTGAACTGCACACAGACAGGTGAACCTTTGCAAAAAGTAGGATAATCATATGTAACACAATTGCTTTTTCTGAATGTCCTGGTGAACGTAAGATTGAAACTATTCAACAGGTTTCATAATGTTATTTTTTGTAAGCATACTTATTAATTACATGACACTCTGAACCACAAATCACTGAAGTGAAATTTAATCAAAATCCAAGGACAACAAATTTTTTATTATTATTTTAATATGACATTTGTTACAGAGATGGACTACTGTAGGGAGAGGGAACACTGCATAGAGATGGACTAGTCTATAGAGAGCAACTCCTGTATCAAGATGGATTACTGATGAATGTGGACTAAATGTTTAAAGATGTACTAATGAAGAAGGACTATTGTATATACATGGACTACATTATGGAGAGGGGCCATTTTACAGAACTGGATTACTTTATGAAGAGGGGCCATTGTATAGAGATGGACTACTTTATGGAGAGGGGCCACTGTATAGAGATGGACTACTTTATGGAGAGGGGCCATCGTATAGAGAGGACTACTTTATGGAGAGGGGCCATTGTATAGAGATGGACTAATTTATGGAGAGGGGCCATTGTATAGAGATGGACTACTTTATAGAGAGGGGGCATTGTATAGAGATGAACTACATTATGGCGAGGGCCACTGTATAGAGATGGACTACTTTATGGAGAGGGGCCACTGTATAGAGATGGCCTACTTTATGGAGAGGGGCCATTGTATCAAGATGGACTACTTTATGGAAAGGGGCCATTGTATAAAGATGGACTACTTTATGAAGAGGGGCCATTGTATCTGCATAGAGATGGACTAGTCTATAGAGAGCAACTCCTCTATCAAGATGGACTAGTGATGAATATGGACTATTGTACAGAGATGTACTACTGCAGGGAGAGGGGCATCTGAATAGAGATGGACTAGTCTATAGAGAGCAACTCCTCTATCAAGATGGACTAGTGAAAATATGGACTATTGTAGAGATATACTACTGCAGGGAGAGATGCCACTGTGTAGAGATGGACTAGTCTATAGAGAGCAACTCCTCTATCAAGATGGACTAGTGAAAATATGGACTATTGTAGAGATATACTACTGCAGGGAGAGATGCCACTGTGTAGAGATGGACTAGTCTATAGAGAGCAACTCCTCTATCAAGATGGACTAGTGATGAATATGGACTATTGTACAGAGATGTACTACTGCAGGGAGAGGGGCAACTGCATAGAGATGGACTAGTCTATAGAGAGCAACTCCTCTATCAAGATGGACTAGTGATGAATATGGACTATTGTACAGAGATGTACTACTGCAGGGAGAGGGGATACCGCATAGAGATGGTCTAGTCTATAGAGTGCTACTCCTGTATAGAGTGGGACTGCAATAAAGAGATGTACTATAATACAGAGAGGAACTACTGTGTTGAGAGGAACTGCAATTCAGGGATGTACCAAAACAGAGAGGGATTTCTGTATAGACAGACCACTATACAAAGAGAGACAAATGCATAGAGAGGGATTACATTTGCTGCTGTAAAGATGAGGAAAAAAAATATCCGAGAATGCAACTACAACACAAAAAAAAAAAGAGTAAAAGTGCATTGCCAAACTTGACAAATGGTGTTACCTGGTATTTTGATAATACATCTGATTCATAAATGAACTTCTTTGGATCAGAACCTCCCCTGGTGATACAAACCAGGCCATAGTTTCGAACAATATCCTCAATCTGAAATGAGGAAAAAAGAAGTTATCTGGCAAGATTGTACTAATACCAAACAGTTCTTATTGTAACTGTATGTGTTATCTGGCATGTCTTGCCAAGACCAAACTGTTCTTATCATAGTTGCTTGTGTTTAATGTGTCTCTGACTGCTAAAGATTTATATGGCCATAGACAATTGCTTTTCAAACAAATTTCAAGGACTCCTAAGTATTTTAAGGAGTTATGTTTCTTGTGCAAACTGAACTTTCTATATGTTACTTTATCACTGCACAAATAGTACAAAATCAGAACAAACGAAACTTTGCATGCCACTATAGCAAAAAGATGCTCTTCTATATGGTAAGGGGCCATCCATTTAGTATGTATGCAAAACACTGGCAAAGCTTGACCCCTCCCCCCTCTCTGTGCAGAAACCATCAAAGATTAATAATATTAATGTGCTGAATAAAACAGATAGTCAACTGATGCTGTATGTCTGGATGCATCAAAAAAATAAGCTGTGAAACTTTAGAGTTTGTCAAGTGTCCGCTAAATTTCAAATGAGAACTGAACCAGTTAGACAGGTTATATATTAGACAAATTATTATCGAGGTTTCACCCCCCCCCCCAATTTCCTATGCATATGTACATTATCAATAGACACCCCCCATATGCAAGCGTATGCATTTGGGTTAACCCCCTCCCCCATCAATGTGTCCGTACTAAATGGATGGCCCCAAACAAGCATGTAAAGTGTCATTTAATTGATGCAATTTTATTTATTCATTATTTTTTGGAAAATACATATACAACACAAATGCTTTTTTATAAACATTTTTATACCTCAGATAAATGCAATGAGTTCTAGGGAAAAATTCCATAACTTTTCAAGAATAAAACAAACACACTCAAAATTCAATAAGTTTTAAAAGCAGCCCCTAAATTCAAATATGTGACAAGGTGGTACGAACAATGTGGAACCAGCAGAGACTCTGACCCAATCTACAAGTTAATCTGAATTATTCAATTTGCAATTTAAAAGATTGGGCTATAGTAGCCCAGGTAGGCTGCCTCAGTGTGTTCATGGGAAAGGCACTAGACTCTAATTTCCTCAGCATGACACCCACACAGCCCAGCCCAGGTAGGCTGCCACACTGTGTTGACGGGAAAGGCACTAGACTCTAACTTTGTCAGTATGACAACCCCACAGGCCAGCCCTGGTAGACTGACTCAGTGTGTTCATGGGAAAGGCACTAGACTCTAATTTCCTCAGCATGACACCCATAAAACAGCCCAGCCCAGGTAGGCTGCCACAATGTGTTGATGGGAAAGGCACTAGACTTTAATTTCCTCAGCATGACACCCACACAGCCCAGCCCATGTCGGCTGCCTCAGTGTGTTCATGGGAAAGGCACTAGACTCTAATTTCCACAGCATGACACCCACACACTCCAGCCCATGTCGGCTGCCTCAGTGTGTTCATGGGAAAGGCACTAGACTCTAATTTCCACAGCATGACACCCACACAGCCCAGCACAGATAGGCTGCCTCAGTGTGTTCATGGGACAGGCACTAGACTCTTATTTCCTCAGGATGACACCCATACAGGCCAGCCCAGCTAGGCTGCCTCAGAGTGTTCATTGGAAAGGCACTAGACTCTTATTTCCTCAGCATGACACCCCCACAGGCCAGCCCAGCTAGGCTGCCTCAGTGTGTTCATGGGAAAGGCACTAGACTCTTATTTCCTCAGCATGACATAGCCAATTCAAACACCTTAACAAGCAGCCAAGACTTGATATGCTTTACTTATGGCAAGTCTAGAACTAGCAACAAAGCTTTGCTATATATGGCTGGGGTGAGTTTTGAATTAGGTGGTTTGATATGTCTGTATTTATCACACCCCTTATTATACAGAACATGTAAACCGTGCTGAATTATGTACGCAAAATTAATGACATCAAGTGTATGCAAAGCCAAACAAAGTTCATGGTGACCAGGACAAGTCCAGCATCCAGGTGACTAAGATGAGTCCTGCATCCAGGTGACCAAAATGAGTCCTACATCTGGGTTAAAAAAAATGAGTCCTACATCTGGATGACCTAGATTAGTCATGCATCCAGGTAACCATGATGATTCCTGCATCTGAAGTGCATCATAATGAGGGTTCTCTATATCTTGCTATTTGCAGATAACCTGTAGAAATGGAGTCATTGCATTCTCTGTCTGAACTCACATCTTCATCTTTCCAGAGTCCTGGGGTCCCAAATGACTCAAGTAAGTCCCCTCCACACAGCAACTTCAGTGACACCTGGTCATTGTCATGATGATATGGACTGGGCCCCCGATCTATTTCTTCTGCATGAAAGAAAGCACATCTTTATTGCATTGCTTAACAGACAATATAGAACTGTATTTGTCCAGTAAGTTCCTCAGAGTTCTCACTGTGATTTTAAAGTTCCTAACCTGGAAAAGTATGAAGTTCCAAAACAAAATGTAGTCACAATCCTAAAATCTGAATTGCGATGAATGATTATGTTATAATGGTAGAAAAAGAAATTGTATTGAGAAAAGAACTGGCCAACGGTAAGCATTATTTTACAGTTTTTCATAAATAAATGAAATGCATAAAAGGCAATACTCAATTACATGACATCTGAATTTTAAGAGGAAGTCACCTTTTTAAAAATCAGTTGTGAAATGTTTGCAAGAAAAATTAGAATTGATCAGCCCTGTATCATGAATCATTATTAATAATGATGACAAGAGGTACGTTTTTAGTGATTCTTTTCTTTAAAATATGAAATCTCAATTTAAGAATAAAAGCAATGTGTGTTATGAACATAAAAATAATCCAACCTATCATTTATCAGTTTTCATTAATTTTATATACATTCTCCAAATTATTTTTCTTTTCCAATTAACAGGTCATCAATTTATGCTAAATTATATATTTCTGAAGATTTCTTCCTCCAAAAATAAACTCTACAATGTCACCAATTCAACTTTGAATTTATGTTACAGTTGGCAGATGCTTTAAAATCTAGTTCAGTTCATTTTTCTGAGAGCACATTTTTTAAACACTGAAATAAATTACGATCTGAAATAACTGACCCAATCAGTTGATTTTGGAGACTGCACAACATCAAATATATTTCATGTGCTACTATATGCTGCACTCTGGATCCCAAAAGGATGGATTGTGTCCTTAAACTTGGGGAACACAACATTTGAAAGAGAGAAATGAAAATAGTCAATAGTACTTTAAACATGGGAACACACAGCATTTGAAAGGGAGAAAATCTGGGGATTTAATATGTGTATTAATCATTAATTCAACCTCAAAATAAATTGATCTTTGTCTACATCAGTGTTTATGCCTTTAACCTAAAAAATATGTTCACTAATGTCAAAGACCACACCGCAAACTCGTTTGACTCATTACAAACCCTGCATGTTTTTGTAGGCCAAATATGTTGTCAATGGCTATTAATTACTGTCACAGTTTTCAATGCATTTTACAACCTTGGCCATTGCTACAGTTTTCATCATATTTACAGCTTTGGCCATTGCTAACTCCAAAAGAGATACAGAAGGATGTGCATTCAATAGAAGTAATGTAGTAGCAATGTATTTCATTACATTTACCTGGTGAAAAATTTCACGTACTGGGCATCCAGGAGTTAATATCTGCGGCACAAATTTTGAAAATTCCGTCAGAAAGATTTTCAAAATGGTCAAAATGCCAGCCATGTTGGATGTCAGCTCAGCACAAGTTTCATTTAGGACCAACTAGACATGATAAGAAACAAACCACATGCAGCTATAGCCAACTATGACAAGTAGTGATAACATGAAAACTACAAGCAGCTATAGCCATCTATGACAAGTAGTGACAATATGAAAACCACAAGAAGCTATAGCCATCTGACTATGACAAGTAGTGATAATATGAAAACCACAAGCAGCTATAGCCATCTGACTATGACAAGTAGTGATAACATGAAAACCGCATACAGCTATAGCCATCTGACTATGACAAGTAGTGACAACATGAAAACCAGAAGCAGCTATAGCCATCTGACTATGACAAGTAGTGATAACATGAAAACTACAAGCAGCTATAGCCATCTGACTATGACAAGTAGTAATAACATGAAAACCACAAGCAGCTATAGCCATTTGGCTTCGACAAGTAGTGATAACATGAAAACCACAAGCAGCTATAGCCATCTGACTATGACAAGTAGTGATAACAAGATCTGGTGGCATGTACTTATTCAGTACCAAGTGAACATTATGCAGCTTTTGTAGTGAAAACCCACTGTTTATGTGACCATCCATTCAGACGAAGGGGCAACATTTTCATTTAGAAAACCAAAAGTTGGCAATCCATTCTGGAGTAGTGTTAATAAGAGTTTCAAGCAATATTAAATCTTGGATTAGCATCAATTTCATCTTGGGCCAACTACACATCATAAAACGCTATTTTGGGAAAAACTCCACGTCAATATAACTATCCATTCAAAACAAGTACCCATAACAAGAATTTTAAACTGGTCACTATGGCAGCCACATTTGATTGGCACCTTTTTCACCAAGGACCAACTAGAGATCATATGAAGTCTTTAATTGAAAAACCTCTGTATATATGACTATTTATTCAGGATGAGCAGAAATGGTAAGATGGCAATTATGGCAGCTATACTGGATGTCAGAAAATCACGATTTTCACCTAGGACCAACCAGAACTTTGAATGAATGTCCTTGTAAACATTCACGAAAATCCTAACCCTTTCATCAGTGATAACAAAATTGTCATAATAGATGACAAATGATGTACAAAAGGTCATCATGTAAGATGTTATGGTTAATGATCTACAGTGATGACTAATCAAAATGCCGATGAATTTAACTGCTTTGTGATTCGGTTTTTTCATGATACCAACTTTTTGGTGGAACATAAATTTGTGGATTTTGAAAGGAGTCCTATTTTGACCAGAAGGATTCTTCACTAGGTCTTTAAGACCGTAACAATAACAAAATCAAGGAAAACTGATACCCCCAAAATAGCTAATTAACAGAATCCTCAGATTCTGGTCATGTTTTATTGCAATCTTGCTACTTTCCTTTAGATTCCAGTTGAGTTCTACACTCTTGCTAATTTGCTTTAGATTCGATTGTGTTCTACACTCTTGCTAATTTGCTTTAGATTCTAGTTGATTCCTACACTCTTGCTAATTTGCTTTAGATTCCAGTTGTGTTCTACACTCTTGCTAATTTGCTTCAGATTCTAGTTGTGTTCTACACTCTTGCTAATTTGCTTTAGATTCTAGTTGAGTTCTACACTCTTGCTAATTTGCTTTAGATTCGATTGTGTTCTACACTCTTGCTAATTTGCTTTAGATTCTAGTTGTGTTCTACACTCTTGCTAATTTGCTTTAGATTCTAGTTGAGTTTTACACTCCTGTTAACTTGTTTCTTTTCTGATTATAGTTCAATTGAAGCTACATGTTTAAAATATGAGAAGAATGCAAAAAGTACAACATACTGAACAATGATGTGAAATTAAGGATAAACACCAAGTAAATTACATCTTCAAAAATTTAGTAAAACTGACAAAGATTTGATTAAAATTACAGACAATGGCAACATTATGAATACCATCTATTTTTCTGTTTTTGCGTCTCTTTTTGTTAGGTGTTTCTGTGATGCTTTTATTCATCTGATTTTCAAGCTCTACACGAAAGTGGGATAGAACTCGAGCTGTCTCAGTCCACGTGGGTTGTTCACATTCCCATGTGTCAAGTCTGGAAATCATGAGAAGAAATATTGTTAATGTCATGTATACAATGTTTTAAAAACTGATCTAATATTCATAATATTGCATACATGCATGCCATATCGACCAAGATATAATGTCCTATGTGTCAAAATATTATCACAAACATGCACACACGTATGGAAGCACACACACCATATGCAACGCATATAATATCTTCGATGTCCCATGTCAAAATACTAAGATGCCAAGATCTACAATATATAACGTTATGGGTGTCTTGGTAAAAAGACTATTCATCTTGCATGATCAGGAAATTAACCTTATTTTGTCATATTGTTGGAACCATATGTCATTCCTAATTATAATAATGCCATATGTGATTCCTAATAATAATAATGCCATGTCATTCCTAATTATAATAATGCCATATGTGATTCTTAATAATAATGTCATGTCATTCCTAATAATAATAATGCCATGTCATTCCTAATTATAATAATGCCATATGTCATTCCTAATCATAATAATGCCATGTCATTCCTAATTATAATAATGCCATGTCATTCCTAATTATAATAATGCCATGTCATTCCTAGTTACAATAATGCCATGTCATTCCTAATTATAATAATGCCATATGTGATTCTTAATAATAATGTCATGTCATTCCTAATAATAATAATGCCATGTCATTCCTAATTATAATAATGCCATATGTCATTCCTAATCATAATAATGCCATGTCATTCCTAATTATAATAATGCCATGTCATTCCTAGTTACAATAATGCCATGTCATTCCTAATTATAATAATGCCATATGTCATTCCTAATTATAATAATGCCATATGTCATTCCTAATAATAATAATGCCATATGTCATTCCTAATCATAATAATGCCATGTCATTCCTAATTATAATAATGCCATGTCATTCCTAGTTACAATAATGCCATGTCATTCCTAATTATAATAATGCCATATGTCATTCCTAATTATAATAATGCCATATGTCATTCCTAATAATAATAATGCCATGTCATTCCTAATTATAATGCCATATGTCATTCCTAATAATAATAATGCCATGTCATTCCTAGTTACAATAATGCCATGTCATTCCTAATTATAATAATGCCATGTCATTCCTAATTATAATGCTATATATCATTTCTAATTATAATAATGCCATGTCATTCCTAATTATAATAATGCCATGTCATTCCTAGTTACAATAATGCCATATGTCATTCCTAATAATAATAATGCCATGTCATTCCTAATTATAATAATGCCATATGTCATTCCTAATCATAATAATGCCATGTCATTCCTAATCATAATAATGCCATGTCATTCCTAATTATAATAATGCCATGTCATTCCTAGTTACAATAATGCCATGTCATTCCTAATTATAATAATGCCATATGTCATTCCTAATTATAATGCTATATATCATTTCTAATTATAATAATGCCATGTCATTCCTAATAATAATAATGCTATGTCATTCCTAATTATAAGTATGCCACGTCACTCCTAATTATAACAATGCCATATTCATTCCTAATTATAATGCCATATGTCATTCCTAATTATAATGCTATATATCATTTCTAATTATAATAATGCCATGTCATTCCTAATAATAATAATGCCATGTCATTCCTAATTATAAGTATGCCACGTCACTCCTAATTATAACAATGCCATGTCATTCCTAATTATAATGCCATATGTCATTCCTAATTATAATGCCATATGTCATTCCTAATCATAATAATGCCACATGTCATTTCTAATTATAATAAAGACATAATTTGTCAGAACATCTGCAGTGCAATTCCATGTTTCCTCAGGTTCCAAATAACATTTGACCACTACACCTATAAGAACAATGCTACATATAACAAGGTTCCAGTTGGAAGCCACAGTGTAAATTCATCCATTCAAGAGGAGGTGAAACAAGAAGCCATATTTCATTGGGACCAAACAGATAGCATTACAAGTCTTTCTTGTAAGCAACCTATGGTTGCCATTTGGGACATCTAATCAGTTCCATTTTCAACAAAAACCAACTAGAGGTCATAAGAAGTCTTCTGGTGAAAACCCCATGGTGATTTCACTTTATATTTAGGAGAATCCGTAACAAAACTGGATGATGGCTGCCATGGTGGCCATACTGGTTGGCAACTTTTCACCTAGGACCAAGAAGTCATCATATGAGGTCGTCTGGTGAAAACTACATGTTTATTTGACCATCCATTCAGGAGTAAAAGTGATAAGAAATTCCTGATAGCTGGCCATAGTTTAAGTGCCATTTTCATTTAAGACCAAGTCAACATACGAGTTTCATTATGGTCACTGTGGTGGCCATACTGGATAGTGTTGGCACTATTATCATTTAGGACCAAGTCAACATCAGAAGCCTTCTGGTAAAAACACATGCCAATAGGAATTTCTGCTCAGGAGAAGTAGCCATAACAATATATAAAAGATGGATGTTGTGATCATTATCAGATAAGCAGAAATTTAAATAAGGATGAATCAAACATCATAATAAGTCCTTAGTAAAAACTCCATGTTGATGTGGCCATCCATTCTAGACAAAGGGCAATAACAAAATTTTCATTATGATCACTTTGGTGGCCACTGTTGGCACTATTATCATTTATGACCAACCAAACTCTTGAGATGAATGTGTCATCTGATAGGAACCCCAATATGATACATGACACCCATTTCAGAAAGACTATAACTATATCCAATTTGATCCCTTCATGTCAAATGGCTCAAAATTATGGAAAAGAAAGTGTAATTTAAAAAAAATCAACAAATGATACCATGAAACTAGCCAATAAGATAAGACCCCCAATGTAGTATACAACACACCTGCTAATTGTATGTGTATATATATATATATATATATATATATATATATATATATATATATATATATATATATATATATATATATAAAACAGCCATGACCTTGCTCATTAGACCCCCTTCTCCCAATGTGGAAGGTGACTCACCTTCTAGTGATACTGTGCACAAATACAAAGTTCAATGAGTGGAAAGGAAAATGTAGAATAAAAGGTAAAATAATGCATCATGTCCTTGAGCCTGAATACAGCATACCCAATGTGGTACATGACAACTCTTCTTGTGACGATGCATAAGAATACCATGTATCATCACAGAATTTCAAACAATTTTTAAGTTATAGAGACCAGGGAAAAATGTGATGGAAAAGGTAAAATATTGAGCTTTGACCATGATCTTAGGACTTCCAATATGGTATACAATGTACCTTCTATTGATGATGTAAAAGTGTACCACATTTCATTCCTTGACCTCTAACAGCTTGAAAACTACACAACAGAAGAAAAATTGATGGAAAACATAAAATACAGAGCCATGACCTTGACCCTGAATATAGCATACCCAATGAGGTACAAGACATCTTTTAATGATGATGCATCGTATATAAAGTATCATCAATTAATCTTGAACAGCTTTACAGTATTAAAGCTAAAGATAAAATATTAGAGAAAACACTCAACCAAGATACTGTCCTTGACCCCCCAAATATGGTATACAATGCAACTTCTAGTGTCAAATTTACAATGTACAAATTTCATTCTTTAATATCAAACAGTTTTAAAACTAAAGAGCAGATGGAAAAATATTAATGAAAATGTTAAATACTGAACAATGACCTTGACCTTGAACCCAACAAGTGGTATGTGACACACCTTCTAGTGATGATGTATCAGCATACTAAATATCAATCAGTCTCAAATGGCTTTATAGTTATAGAATGGAAGGGAAAACATCATGAAAACTCTTATGTACCTTTGAGTAATAAGTACAAGAAAGCCTTATTTTATAATCTTTCTTTTTTATGAAGGGAAGTATTATGTATATCTATATGAGTGTTTAACTTTTTTCCATGATTAAAGATCGTAATGATCATTTATAAACAGGATATCATGTAGCTAATATTTGTCCATGAGTGTATATTAAATTTTAAGATAATAAGCCATAAATAGGTTATTTACTTGGGTTTAGGCTCTACGTAATGAACTTGTTTACAGTTTGGGGTAATCTTCTATTGCGTGATTAACTCAGATGGGTTGCATTGCAGCACATCACATAGGAGGTATTGTAACACAGACTCTTAAGAGAGTTATTGTTATCTGAAATAAGAACGAAGTGAACAATTATTCATATCTAATTTTATTACTGCTCTTATTTAACTTTCAGTTTGCAGAATTATTTAATGTTGTGTTTAAATTTTTTAATTTGAGTTGAATCATTTATTTAAATTAATTAATGGAATTACCAAGTACTCATATGGCTGGTTGAACTAAATACTATTTTGGGATTGTTGTGAATTTATTCAAAGGAGTTGGGGACAATGGAATTATGAGACATCACAACTGTTAGCACTTCAGCACATATAAGGCTATTGATAAATCAGCAAATTCAAGACCTGGAATTCATTCAGAAGAGTATTCATTTGGACTTGTGATAGAATGGTTAGAATTATGTTGTGTTTAATTCACAATACTGGAAGTTCCTCTTAAATATTTGTTTTATAACTTAGAGAATTAAATTATTTGTTATGTTTTACATAACTTGTAGGTTTTGCTTCAATATGTTATTAAGTCTAAGACAAAACAAAAACGCATATTTTGTCATAGCCTTGCTCTTGAAGTAAGAACTTCCAATTTTGTGATATGCAGCATACCAGAAAGTCAGGTTATAATTTAATTTTTCTTATCTACAAACACAAGCGACTGCCGATGTCCATGATGACTCACTCTGATAAATTTTCAATTTAAAGACTAAAATGGCAAATAACTAATAATTATTTATGACTACTGAAGATTAATGTAACTTGTAAATAGTAGTATTGTTTAATATTTATTCCTCACCTATTGTGTCAGTATGTGTATCAATATGGCAGTACATATGTAGAGGCCAGAAAAGAATTGACCCTAATGATGATTACATGATAAATGAGGGGATATGATGATTACAATGGGAAGGGGTGATCCCCAATGAGGATTACAATGGGAAGGGAGAGGGCTTATAATGATTACAATTGGAAAAGGGGGGACCCTGATGACGATTACACTTGAAAAAGGGGTATGATGATTACAAATAAGGAAAAGGAGGGACCCTGATGATGATTACAATTGGAAAGGGGGTGGGGCTGATGATAATTAGAATAGGAATGGGGGGACCCTGATGATGATTACAGTGGGAAAAGGGGGGCATTGGTTTAGCATCTGATACTAGTATTGGGAGTGACAATTTGGCCAATTAAAGTTAAAAGACACAGCATAACTAGAATCAAGATATTGATAATGATCTCAAAAATCAAACACCGACTTCAATATGATGAATATGAAAATTGATTTCTTTTTTCAACTGCACCAAAATAGAATAGAAAAATACACGTCAAGGTTATGTATAAGCAGTTTTTCAATTTTCAGATGAACTTTTATAATAAGCAATGCACATATAAACAAAAACATGGTTCATACAAAAGTCCTAGGACTAAATCTAAGGTCTTTCAAAAGCTTTTTCAAGGACTTGTTATAGTTTTTTTTGTGGGGTATTTAAATTTGTTAACCCACTTCTGGAGTCAAATTCTGAAACCTCTTACAGTTACAATGTATTTATGTTAAGTCCATCTTCCAAAATTTTTAAATGTGTGAGAGAAAAAAAATCTTACAGTATATACAGCACATCAACATATATACAATACTGGCACTGCCAATAAAGGTTACTTCCATTATAATTTTAAATGTGTACTTTGTCAAATACTTTTATCATATCTTCCAAGATATGTCAATTCTCTACATATTTACTGCTTTAAGTATTCTACTATATCATTCAACTTTTCTTTAAATTATTTAATTCCTGGGTCTTTCCTTTAGACTAAATGGTAAATGTTAGTTGCACTATGGCTTTTGCCTTCTAACTGTCATCTTTAAATGTGATTGCTTGGGAGGGAGACTGACCCAAATAAAGGGTGTATCCATCAGAAGGGGAAGGGGGGATCTGCAGCTGACCAATGCAATTTTTCTCATAATCTTTATCAAAAATGAAATGATCAGTTCCTACTCCGAGGATTCCAACGTTATTGCTGACTGGTTATTTTCACTTCTCAGATATACTGATTCATTTTATAGCAAGAAACACTATCATGTACCCTCTGAACTCTCTAACTGAGGAGTATTTGGCATTTGATCCAACTGCAATTAAGCACTTATTTTCCCCGTCATTAAAGCAGATGCTGATGTTGACATTCACAATGCTTCATTTGCAATCTGCATTAACTGGTTTAGCAATTAGATAACTGAAACAAGTTTTGGAAAATTTGAGTGTAATCATATCACAGCCTGGCCACAGACAAGGGATAATACCAAAGGTATCCAAATAAATGTAATGTGTAATATAACAAGGGATTAAAATATTCACTACACTCGGTTTTCTACCGAAATAATGATACAAACGAATACTTAATAGTAGTAAGAAATAAGAAATAGCAAAATTCAAGAACTTTAAAAGAGTTGTCAAAGCAAATTTTATGCTATGAACTTTTTTTTTAAAGCCCAGATATCAAATTCAAGTTGTTTTTATAAAAAGAAACAGACATAGAATTAACATCTATACATATAGCTAGAAAATTTCAGTGTTGAGGAGGGTCAAATACATCAATAAACCTTGCAAATTTCAATGTGTTCAGAGGGTCAAAAATGTCAATATGTACAGCTTGCAAATTTCGATATGTTGAGGGGGTCAAAAGCATCAATACAACTTGCAAATTTCATTGTGTTTAGAGGGTCAAAAGCATCAATACAGCTTGCAAATTTCATTGTGTTTAGAGGGTCAAAAACATCATTACAGCTTGCAAATTTCAATGTACTGAGGGGGTCAAAAACATCAATATGTACAGCTTGCAAATGTCAATTTGTTTGAGGGGGTCAAAAACATCAATACAACTTGCAAATGTCAATGTGCTGAGGGGGTCAAAAACATCAATACAGCTTGCAAATGTCAATTTGTTTGAGGGAGTCAAAAACATCAATACAGCTTGCAAATGTCAATGTGCTGAGGGGGTCAAAAATGCCAATACAGCTTGCAAATGTCAATGTGTTGAGGGGGTCAAAAACATCAATACAGCTTGCAAATGTCAATGTGCTGAGAGGGTCAAAAACATCAATACAGCTTGCAAATGTCAATTTGTTTGAGGGAGTCAAAAACATCAATACAGCTTGCAAATGTCAATGTGCTGAGGGGGTCAAAAATGCCAATACAGCTTGCAAATGTCAATGTGTTGAGGGGGTCAAAAACATCAATACAGCTTGCAAATGTCAATGTGCTGAGAGGGTCAAAAACATCAATACAGCTTGCAAATGTCAATTTGTTTGAGGGAGTCAAAAACATCAATACAGCTTGCAAATGTCAATGTGCTGAGAGGGTCAAAAACATCAATACAGCTTGCAAATTTCAATATACTGAGAAACTATTAGTTCCTATTACTAATATAAAGATACTTCAATAACTGAAAACTACTAATAATTAATTGCCAAGCATGCCTTTAAATAAGGAAATTGAAAACTATGTTTTTGCACATAATATTCTTTTTCCTTCATTGATCTCATTATAATTATACTGCCACCTTCCCTCTTCAACAATGACACCCTCCCTCATAAAAACTGCCACCCTCCTGTTTAGAAACTTCAACCCTCCTAAAAAATGACTATTCTGTTACATAGAAATGTATGTTAATATCTACTAAATTCTGTGATCATTTTCCTGCTTATGATATTTCATGATAACTTGTTACACTCAAGTTTTCAAACTGTTAGATTCACTTAAATTCCTATTTTCTATAATAATAATTAATTTATGTCGTGCTCTGTTCATTTCGGTTGCAATGCTTCATTCTGGATTCTTTTAAATCATTTCTGTTTAATGTCATTCACTTTTATTCATTTTTTAATAAAGCTATGAACCCTTGAGAAGTCATTCTTTAATACATACTGTACTTACGTCATGTACCACTGAGAAGCCATTTTTAATACATGCCCTACTTCAGTGATGTACCCCTTGCAAAGCCATTTTTTAACACATAACCTACTTCTGTCAAGTACCCTTGAGAAGCCATTCTTTAATACATAATGTACTTCTGTCATGTACCCTTGAGAAGACTTTTTTTAACACATACCCTACTTTTGTTATGTATCCATTGAGAAGACACTTTTAATACATTCCCCCACTTATGCACTCGTGAGAAGCCATTTTTTAATACATGCCCTACTTCTGTCATGTATCCTTGAGAAGCCACTTTTTAATACATGCCCTACTTCAGTCATGTACCAATTGAGATGCCATTCTTTAATACATGCCCTACTTTAGACATGTACCAATTGAGATGCCATTTTTTAATACATGCCCGACTTTGGTTATGTACCTTTGAGAAGCATTTTTTTAATACATGCCATACTACAGTCATGTACCCTTGAGAATCCATTTTTATTATACAAGCCTTACTTCAGTTACATACCCATGAGAAGCCATCTTGAATACATGCCCTACTTCAGTACCTACAAGAAGCCACCACCCACACCCAATTACTTCACCAAGAAAATGGTAGAAGTGTTAACAGAGCAAAATATTTACTTGCCACTGATGTAAAAGTGTTTAAAATAGAACTATTTGATCAGCCTTATTTTATTGTATCTCAAAAAATGTATTAAAAAATGTTTATAATGCTCCAAAGTTAATCTGTAGCAGTAAAGTATGCACTGTCTTCACTTTAAACAATAGATAATTAAAATACAAACCCTAATAGTAGTGCAGTCTTCAAAACAAAGTGCTAGTCCAAAGCCCAAGGCAAGTGCTTATTAACTCAGGCCAGCAAAATTTCTGAGTTCACAGATCCTTTGGTGGAGTAAATATTCAAAAGATACAAATACAAAATGAAGAGGCAAGCAAAATATATTGTCCAAGATCACAGGAAAAAAAACTACTGTCCCCATATCTATCATCCTTTCATCATATGCAAACTGCATCTAAACAAGTATCTAAAACAAATGATCCAGTCATTATATTCTGCTTCTCTCCATTTGCTACCTTAATGCCTGCACATCAGACCTGAAATTACACTATCATTTTTTTCCTTTTTGGAATAATTCAGCCTCTTCTAGTAGCAAAAAAGAGGTGGGAAATATGGACTGCATTATTCAGGGTAATAAATTTCTTACATTTTGGCACCAAAAGATGGCGAAGTTACAAAAATATTTTAAACATGCACAATGGGCCATGTAATGGTAAACTGTTTACATTAAAGTGTTCTTTTTAAGCTGTCAATACTGATCCAGATATCTGTACTGTGAAGGCTGATTAGTGCTGTCCACATTGATCCAGATATCTGTACTGTGAAGGCTGATTAGTGCTGTCCTCATTGATCCAGATATCTGTACTGTGAAGGCTGATTAGTGCTGTTCTCATTGATCCAGATATCTGTACTGTGAAGGCTGATTAGTGCTGTCCTCATTGATCCAGATATCTGTACTGTGAAGGCTGATTAGTGCTGTTCTCATTGATCCAGATATCTGTACTGTGAAGGCTGATTAGTGCTGTCCTCCTTGATCCAGATATCTGTACTGTGAAGGCTGATTAGTGCTGTTCTCATTGATCCAGATATCTGTACTGTGAAGGCTGATTAGTGCTGTCCACGTTGATCCAGATATCTGTACTGTGAAGGCTGATTAGTGCTGTCCTCATTGATCCAGATATCTGTACTGTGAAGGCTGATTAGTGCTGTCCACGTTGATCCAGATATCTGTTCTGTGAAATATGATTAGTGCTGCCCTCATTGATCCAAATATCTGTATTGTGTGTGTGTGTGATTTGGATTTTAACATAGCTTTAACAATTTTTCAGTCATATCGCTACGATGTCTGCAGTGACAGTTTTATAGTGATGTCTTGCACTGGGGCAACATGCTGCAGACATGTAACATGATGTCCCACCCAGTCACATTATCCTGACATCAGGCCAACCAATCCTAAAACTAACCCCCTAACGCTGAGTGCCAAGCAAGGCAAATGGTTCCCACACTTTTCTAAATATAAATTTCCAGGTCTTTTCCAGGTTTTTTCCAGGATGAAATTAATTTTTTCAAGGTTAACATGTGACCATTACTCAATGGAATTAAAGAACATTTTGGATTATAAAACATGCATTTTCCATCTCTGAAGATGTTTCTCTTTCAAGACTCCAAAATATATGTCAGAAAAGATGATCATGTACAAAACCACAAAATGAGTCACACAAAACAAATCTGACAATATTCCTATAAAACGGCATTTAAAGCCATTTCAATGTACAGAATACAAATTCTAACTTTGCTTTGCTGACCTGCATTATGTTAATATGTGGAAACAACATAATGAACATAAATTATTTTGTTTCCTTTCAAACCTTTAATTCTAAAGAATTCTAGAGCAATATATGTGCATGTTATACAAAGCAAACATTTCCTATCACAGTATGAAAAAAAAACAACAATAAATGCAAAGCATTAGAATCTTATCTTGCAACGAAAAAAGTTAACCCTGAATTTATGTATGCCAATAAAATCTCAAACAAGATTTTTCAACCAACCTAAACTCCTTAACTCATTCGGCCCCAGAGGTTTTTGTCATTTTCGCCTGAAATGTGCGTAGGAAAGACATTTTGGGGCTATTTCTGAATACACTGTAATACATTGGCTTTCAACAGATTTTCCATGAGACTAATGCCTAGTTGTATTAGAAACATCATTTTCCATTGGTTATTTTGCTTGCGCATGAGCAGAAGGGTAAAAGTTGGAGTTTTTTTTTTTTTTGCTTAATGGACCCATCATTTTCGTATGGAGACCGCAATTTATTCCAAATGCCCACCTTATCCTAGTTTTGCAAAGAATCACCTGTCTGTGTGCAGTTAAGACCGGTCTGCCTTAGATCTGAGGCCAAAAGGTCTAAAATCCAGACACAAAATCGCATTCCGACCTCAAGCGAAATTTGGGGGAAAAAAAACGGGTCCAAAAAATGAGGTTTTTCCCTCTATTTTGTAGTGCAACTAGAACTTCCAGATTATTTGGTATCATTTTAGAGCTATATCTGTCTGCTTTTTTTTAATACCACCCACATTGGTGTATCTTATATGACCTTGATGCTGCAGAGCTCGGAAATAGGGTACAGCCTCATCACGCCTACAGACGGGATTGGGGCCGAATCGGCTAAGACAATTTGGTTATAAAAAAAATCATCATTTAAAGACATTTACAAAAGGGTTAATTTAAATTTTTGACAAAAGACCTTCAAAATTATACACTGTTGTATAAACAAGGACTGGATTTTCTGTAAAATCAACTTTTCTTGTAATTTAATAAACCAGTACCCGAACCTGTATAGATACATGGCCTCTTATCGTTTCTTAATATATAATAAAAGGGGCAACAATTTCCCATTTCTCTTTCATTCTATTTAAGACCTGGAACCAATGCTTCAAGCTACATGTCACTGTGTAATAGTTTTGCACCTAAGTTCAGCTCAGAGATTCAAAAAAGTTCTAATCCGGGTTTCTTCCAAATATTCCAACCCCATTTTTTCACATCTGTACATTTATGATGGAATGTGGGTTCAGAGCAATTACATATAAAAAAAATTGGAATCTGCTGCCAACATAAGATAGCTTACCTGTGGGCCTAGCAAATTTAAACTATGTTACATCAACTTGTACCGGCATGAAATCGATAGGAACATTATTTATTTTCTCAAAAATGTCAAGTATTATAATCATTATTTCTTTACTCCGCTGACAGGCTAGACGAAACTATTCATAAATGAAACCTGACCCAGTACTCACCATTTGCATTAATGGTCACATGATTCACAATTCTCATACACAGGTCTCGCTTTAGGTTCCCCAGTTTCTTGGCATAATTGTTTGTTTCTTTCACTAGCTTTTCCACCAGACATTCAGGAAAAAACTTGAAAAAGAAATCTTTCTCACTGCTTAGTGGTCCAAGCTCGATTGTTGAACCAACATGAGAATCAAAATCTTTGATCTCAAACATGGCAAGGTCATCACTCCATTGTGCAAATGAGACTATGTCCACCTTGTCATCCGATAAAAAATCACATCTGGTGTTGAAATGGGACTAACATCAATATCTGATTCATTTTCTATGAATGATCCATAAAACACTTCGATATCGCTTGCACTGAACCCTTTAAAGTTGCTCATATCTGAATCGGAATCCATCTTTGTTTATCTCAACTATATGTGTTTCGTAAAGTGCAGAAAAGGCTTTACAGTGTGTCTAAATTTAGCCTCTCAGCTTTCAAACTTCTCAATGGTTATGATAATCAAAAATATGTAAACTTCTGTACTTTCAACCAATCAACATTTAGTTAACATAGCGGTCATGTCCACATAGTTGCGACACGGGGATTTCAAGTACTGCTGAACTTTATGCACATAAGCGACACTGGGGTAGTAAACTAGGCTTATAGGCGCTGCATATATGCGTCAGTGGGATTCAGGAGCTATTTACAGGAGACGCTTAGATGCAGCAGTCATAGCTAAAGGGTTAAATGAAAGTCTGATACTTTGTAAAAACCAGAAAGAACATATAATTCTCAACATATTTATTTTGAAAACAACTACAAGAAACTTGGCCAGTCTGGTTCCCTGCTTCGTATGTTCCCTGCGTGAGAGAGCACAGGTCAACATGGTAGTCACATGATACAACAAAACTTTGGAAGTTGGTCTCAGAATAAATATAGAGAATGTTGTGCTCTTTCGTTTTTGTATTTTTATTACAACCAGTATACGACTTTCATTTAAAATAATTCTACAATATTTGAAAATGACGGTTGTGCGATTCTGTGTGCTCGTGCCACTAGCAATCAAAATCGTTAATACCAGCTCAAATTTCATCAATGCATTAGTTTTATCGTCTTTCAGCAGATTAAAGACATAATGATTTTAATACTAATTGGTTTTATAAAAAGAATATACACAACTGTAGTGATTTAATATTAAAATAATAGGATCAAGGTAAATGATAAAATAATTGACAGGGATCATAAATATGAGAAAGGCCAAATAAATTCAACCCAGATTAAATTATAAAATCTTTTTTCTGCAAAGCGGGGAAAAAACTGATTACCTGATCCATTTGCTTGTGCCACTAGCAATCAAAATCGCTAATACCAGCTCAAATTTCATCAATGCATTAGTTTTATCGTCTTTCAGCAGATTAAAGACATAATGACTTTAATACTAAATGGATTTAATAAAAAGAATATACACAACTGTAGTGATTTAATAATAAAATAATAGGATCAAGGTAAATGATAAAATAACTGACAGGGATCATAAATATGAGAAAGGCCCAATAAATTCAACCCAGATTACATTATAAAACCTTTTTTTCTGCAAAGCGGGGAAAAAACTGATTATCTGATCCATTTGGCAGTCCTGATAGCTAGATTGCCCTACAAATAAATCCTTTCTTCTGCATTGGTGGGGGGGAGAAAAAAAACTGATTACATGATCCATTTGGCAGTCTTGATGGCCAGATTGCCCTACGAGTCCTTTATTTCTGCAAAGCGGGGAAAAAATTGATTACCTGATCCATTTGGCAGTCTTGATAGCCAGATTGCCCTACGAGTCCTTTTTTCTGCAAAGCGGGGAAAAAACTGATTACCTGATTTATTTGGCAGTCTTGATAGCCAGATTGCCCTACGAGTCCTTTTTTTCTGCAAAGCGGGGAAAAAACTGATTACCTGATCCATTTAGCAGTCTTGATAGCCAGATTGCCCTACAAGTCCTTTTTTCTGCAAAGTGGGGAAAAAACTGATTACCTGATTTATTTGGCAGTCTTGATAGCCAGATTGCCCTACGAGTCTTTTCTGAAAAGCGGGGGAAAAAACTGATTACCTGATCCATTTGGCAGTCTTGATAGCCAGATTGATCATGGCACATCTGTGTTTCGTGGGCACCAGCTCCTGAAAACAAAAACAGCATCAATCAACCAACCAATCAATCCTGTATTATATTAATACAATCAATAAACAAAAATTATGTTTAGTGTGGAAGGGCTAAAATAGTCATTAATGGTTTACAAAAGATATGGGAAAATATTTACTCCATGCCTGGACCTTACATGGAAATCGCTGAATATATACTTCTAGTCCAATAATGTAAGACACCTCCCCTGATATGTATTTTTTGAGTCGCCATGATACTGCCTAAATAAAGTGATAGTGTATAAATAAAGTGATAGTGTAGCATATTCCGAGGTTGACTAACATCGGAACAAGTCAATTTTAAGGAATAAATCTCACAAACCAGTGTAAGGATTTATAGACTAGTCAACCCTTTTGAAGCTGTTCTCTGCTGAAATGGAAGAGACATAAGGGTTTAAAAAGATTTATTGATGGTGTATCTAAATTAGCAATAAGAAAAACTATATCAACTCATTTTTTTAAATTTCTGTAGTTAATACAGTTGGTGTATTTCTGTATCACTATTACCCCTGACAATATTCCAGACGCAGCATGATGTTGGCATTGTAGAACATATTTGTTTTGTTTTTTTAAGGAGAAAAGATTTTATTCTGATCAAGAGATAATGCAGTAATGTTTTTTATGGACTATATCAACCTGCATAATTCTCCAGCTCCAGATATTCCTTACATAATGTCGAGTAGGTTTTCATTTTCAGACTGTCCTGTATCCATTCCTTTTATCATTACTTTCAAGTCCTCTTTCTTAGCTAACATTCTTGATCGATTACCTATGATCATGGCTATTGGTGTAATCAATTAGTGTTTCAGATACCTAGTTGGTACAGGAACTAGCTGTTGATACTTCAGGGAATTCTTTGTTTAATCCAGCTTTGATTGGTGTAAAAAGTATACAATATTGCATATTACTCAGTCTCAGACAGCAATAAAGTTAATGAAGGATGTATTATGTGCCAAACTTCCATATTATGATGCATGCAGTAAATAGACACAATTTAATCCCATCATTTCAAACACTTTGAAAGTTTAAATGAATGTGAAAGACAAACAGAAAGACAGGTGAATAATTGGATAGAAATGCAAATACTTGTGTCCCCTCTTCTTTGCACACAAAAAGAACAAAACTGTAAAATTTTAACTGACAACACTGTGATGGATTGATGGATTTTCACCATCAGCTACAGCTGGGCCAACACTAATGTGTTCAATGGGGCTTAATTGATGGGTATTCTACAGGGAAATGAAATGACAGGATTAACTGAATGTACAGACACTGATATAGGATTTTCCTATCCCATGCCAATACACAAGGCTGATTAATTTTCTCACATTCATGGATGAAAATTGCTGGTTAAAAAAAATGTCATCTCACAGTCTGATATCATGTCAGATAGGATAAAAGCCACATGAAGATATTCCACAAGAAAAACAATTCTACAATGAAGCATGGAATGTGAGGTTTAAAAATTATGATTCAAAGATTCCTAAGTAGGGATGGTCCCAAAATATTTTAGTACGG
Organism: Sinohyriopsis cumingii; assembly: GCA_028554795.2. Taxonomy (NCBI): domain Eukaryota; kingdom Metazoa; phylum Mollusca; class Bivalvia; order Unionida; family Unionidae; genus Sinohyriopsis; species Sinohyriopsis cumingii. Next base: position 18,379,314 of record CM068830.1, read on the forward strand.
AGAGAGTCCTAATCCAAACTTGCTTGCAACAGACTGTTTTTCAATATAACTTTAATACTTCTAGATTTAGTTGAAAAGCTTCTTCAAAAATGTGGGTTGAGAAAGGAACCATGGTAGCTCTGTTGGTACAGCATGAAACTCATTGTTGGAGCAGCATCTAATTCATTGTTGGTACAGCATGCAACTCACTGTAAGTACAGCATGTAACTCACTGTTAGTACAGCATGTAACTCATTGTTGGTATAGCATACAACTCATTGTAAATACAGCATCTAATTCATTGTTAGTAAAGCATGTAACTCATTGTTGGAGCAGCATCTAATTCATTGTTGGTACAGCATACAACTCACTGTAAATACAGCATCTAACTCATTGTTAGTAAAGCATCTAACTCATTGTTAGTACAGCATGTAACTCATTGTGCAACATCTAACTCATTGTTAGTACAGCATGTAAATCATTGTTGGTTCAGCATCTAATTCATTGCTGGTACAGCATGCAACTCATTATTAGTACAGCATCTAACTCATTGTTAGTACAGCATGTAAATCATTGTTGGTTCAGCATCTAATTCATTGCTGGTACAGCATGCAACTCATTATTAGTACAGCATTCAACTCACTGTTGATACAGCATGTAAATCATTGTTGGTTCAGCATCTAATTCATTGCTGGTACAGCATGCAACTCATTATTAGTACAGCATTCAACTCACTGTTGATACAGCATGTAAATCATTGTTGGTTCAGCATCTAATTCATTGCTGGTACAGCATGCAACTCATTATTAGTACAGCATCTAACTCATTGTTAGTACAGCATGTAAATCAATGTTGGTGCAGCATCTAATTCATTGCTGGTACAACATCTAAGTCAGTGTTGGTGCAGCATGTAACTCATTGTTGTACAGTATGAAACTCCGTTTTGGTAAATTATGTAACTAACTGTTGGCACATCATATAACTCATTGTTAGTACAGTATGTAACTGATTGCTGGTACAGCATGTAATTCATTGTTGGTACAGCATCTAACCCATTGCTGCTACAGCATTTAACTCATTGTAAGTGCATGCATCTAACACAGTGTTGGTGCAGCATGTAACTCATTACTGGTACAGTATGTTGTTGTTGTTGCTGTTGTGGGGTTTAACGCCATTTTTCAGCACGATAGGCTATACATGGCGGCCAGTATTAATGGTGGAGGAAGAACCTGGAAAACCCCGGAAAGAACCACCGACCCATGAGAAGCTACTGGCAAGCTTTCTCACATGCCCACATTGGCTGAATCTTAGACTCGAACCGCCGCAGACAGAGGTGAGATGGCAGTCATCCATAACGAAAAGCGCTTTTGACCACTCGGCCACTCAGGGCCCCTGGTACAGTATGTAACTCATTACTGGTACAGCATGCAACTCATTGTTGGTACATCATGTAACTTGCTGGTACAGCATGCAACTCATTATTGGTACAACATGCAACTTAATATTGGTACAGCATCTAACTCCACATTGGTACAACATGCAACTCATTGTTGGTATAGCATGTAACTCATTATTGTGACAGCATGTAACTCATTGTTGGTGCAGCATGCAACTCACTTCTGGTACAGCATGTAACTCATTGGTGCAGCATCTAACTCATTTAAGTACAGCATGTAACTTGTTGGTACATCATGTAATTCAGTGTTGGTACAGCATGCAACTCATTGTTGGTACAGCATCTAACTCAGCATTGGTACAACATGAAACTCATTGTTGGTATATCATGTAACTCATTATTGGTACAGCATGTAACTCACTACTGGTGCAGCATGCAACTCACTGTTAGTACAGCATATAACTCATTGTTGGTGCAGCATGTTACTCAGTGGTGGTACATCATGTAACTCAGTGTTGGTACAGCAAGCAACTCATTGTTGGTACAGCAAGTAACTCATTGTTGGTGCAACATCTAAATCAGTGGTGGTACAACATGTAACTCATTGTTGGTACAGCATGCAACTCATTGTTGGTATAGCATGTAACTCATTATTGGTACAGCATGCAACTCACTGTTGGTGCAGCATGCAATTCATTGTTGGCACAGCATGTAACTCATTGTTAGTACAGCATGCAACTCATTGTTGGTACAACATCTGACTCAGCATTGGTACAACATGCAACTCATTGTTGGTATATCATGTAACTCATTATTGGTACAGCATGTAACTCATTGTTGGTGCAGCATCTAACTCAGTGGTGGTACAGCATGTAACTCATTATTGGTACAGCATGCAACTCACTGTTGGTGCAGCATGCAACTCACTGTTGGTACAGCATGCAACTCATTGTTGGTACATCATCTAAATCATTGTTGGTACAGCATCTAACTCATTGTTCATACAGCATGTGACTCATTGTTGATACAGTGTGTAACTCATTGTTGGTAAGGCATGTAACTTAGTGTTGGTACAGCATGTAACTTAGTGGTGGTATAGCATGTAACTCAGTGTTGGTACAGCATGCAACTCATGGTTGGTACATCATCAGTTACATATATTTAATTTGTATTGTGTGTTGGCTTTTGTTCATGATTATATCCTGTGTTTATTTAACTTGTATTGTTTTACTGACCTTTCTCTATAATTTAAGGTAGGATTATTGGACCTACCTGTCTAATGTCATTATTTTGTTAACAATGTATCACATAGGTAATATTTATCTATGATTTGAGATTAAGAATTAATATAATTATAAATTGGATTTAAACATGCTTAGGTGGCGCTCACCAGTTTCATATTTTGCACAGGGTTAGAATTTTAAAGAAAAAGAATTGCCCCGGGTGTCCTCACTGATTATAATGGCTATTTAAAAAGGACTTTGTATACCTTAGGTATTTTTCAAAGAACCTTTAATTCCCTCTTTTTGGTATATGATTGATGGGTGTAACATGGGTTATAGAATATACAGCTTGGCCTTACTTCAAATGTGCACCTTTCAAAAAACTGCTAGCTGTTCGGTCATTTTCCCTTCCTGGTCTCCTGAGGTAAATTGTACAAAAAAAGCAGATAACTTTTTTTCATTTTATATATTTGTTAATTTATTCATTGCACTTTCAGAAGTTGTTATTGTCTAGTCTGGCAAAATTCATTTTCCCTATTTTAACAACTGCTAAAAATAGTGTATTTTAGACAAATTCAGGCTGATTTTTGTAGCACATGGGAGCAGTCATTTGAGTTAGCTGTCTGCTTTAGATCATTTACAATTTCCAGAAGTACAATATTAAATTAAATTTCAGCCACAGTACATGAAAGTAACAAAGAGGTATTCCAACATTCTGTCCATTGTGCATGTTGCAAATGTAAACAACTTCACCTTACACCCACCACTTTCTCATAAGTTCATAATATCTGTAGAGCGCCCCCTTACAGATGTTGAGTACAAGGTCTAGGTTTTTTTCTTTCAGAAATTAAGACTTCTAGAAACAAGCTGTCTATGAATTTGATGGTAAAACGATCCTCATCATGTTTTTGTCTTAGCTTTTTACATTAATGATGTTTACTTCAAAATTACTCATTCCATATCTTAACAGCAGTCTTAGAGGAATCAATTTAAGTTGGTTCAGTTGAGACTTGAGAGGATTATTTAAATTAATCTTTGAATTACAAAGTGCTCAATAATATTTATATCACTATTTTCGATTTGTTGTGAAATAGTACATTTAAGGCTACTAGTACATCAGCACTTTCAAGATTGGAATTCTCTCAGAACACCATTGGAGTTCATTTGGAATTCTATACTTGTGGACTTTCGACAAAACATTTTGGACTATTTTGGACTTAATTCACAATACTGTAAGTTCATTTTCAAGACTTCAATTTATATTTCAGGGAAATAAATTATTTGTTGAAGTATGCAAAACTTGTTGGTTTCCACTCTTTTCTGTTACTCAGTTTAAGACCATAGAGCTGTAACACATCTAACAGGTCAATACTTACACAGGCCACACCTGGGCATGTCCTTGGAAAAGGCACAATAAAGACAATAAAGCAGATCTATGGCACTGGTGGGTTTTGGGTTTCCAATATTAACTTGAGGTAGAAGAGATTAATGAAGCTGAAATAAAGCTTAATTGCTAGGCAGGCTAAAGTGAAATGAAGCAGCAGCTGAGATAATCCAAGTCCTTTTGCTGGTATTGATTTTCTGGGGACAAATTGGTATTCAGTAGTACCTTACTGTCTCAATACATGTGGTATTGTAAAACTTGTCGATATCACATCAGTCAATGGCCTTATATAATGGTATGAAAGACTGATCAATTTGTCAAGATTTTATATTACAAAAGGAAATGAACCATTATTTCTTGTGGCAAATGAACCAAAATTGTGTCAGAAAGAATAGGAAACACAATGTAATTTAATGTTATATTATCACAAACTCTAAATGAAAGAGTAATATTTTTTTTAATGAATTTTTAGCTTTGTCACAATATTGTATCATTTGTGGTTCTCCTCTTGAGGCCACTCCTCTGATAAGGCCACCCTAAGAATAGTACTACACTGAAACAGCATACTTTGATCATTTTGTTCCCCCTATTGAGGCCATCCCTTTTATACAGCATCCTTTTCACTGCAGAAAGAGTGGGCTCATAAGAGGGGGGGAACACTGTATCAACAAAAATACCAGAAATATAATTTGTGATCTTGCGGCACCATACCAGTTTATCTGTATCTCTCTCATTCCCTCAAATCCCTCAGCATTTATAGTCATCCCCTTAAATCCCTCAGCATTTATGCTGTCGTGTCATCAAATCCCTCAGCATTTATACAGTCATGTCATCAAATCCCTCAGCATTTATATTGTCATCCCTTTAAATCCCTCAGCATTTATACTGTGTGTCATCAAATCCCTCAGCATTTATGCTGTCGTGTCATCAAATCCTTGAGCATTTATACTGTCATGTCATCAAATCCCTCAGCATTTATACTGTCATCCCTTTAAATCCCTCAGCATTTATACTGTTGTGTCATCAAATTGCTCAGCATTTAAGCTGTCGTGTCATCAAATCCTTCAGCATTTATACTGTCATGTCATCAAATCCCTCAGCATTTATACTGTCATGTCATCAAATCCCTCAGCATTTATACTGTCATGTCATCAAATCCCTCAGCATTTGTATTGTCATGTCATCAAATCCATCAGCATTTATTCTAACATGTTCTCAAATCTATCTGCAGGGGGTAATATGAATTCTGTGATGCCTTCAAATCACCTCAGCATTTATATGCATAATGTTTAATACTAACTTTGTCATGCCCTCAAATCCCTCAGCATTTATACGATCAAGCCCTCAATTCCCTTGACTTTAATCTGGGTAATGTTTAATACTAACTGCCATACCCTCAAATCCCTCAGCATTTATACTGTCAAGCCCTCAATTCCCTTGACTTTAATATGGGTAATGTTTAATACTAATTGCCATACCCTCAAATCCTTCAGCACTGATAATGTCATGCCCTCAAGTCCCTCTGCTTTTATTGGGGGTAATGTTTAATACTGTCATGCCCTCAAATCCCTCAGCACTGATACTGTCATGCCATTGAGTCCCTCTGCTTTTATTGGGGGATAATGTTTAATACTAACTCTGTCATGCCCTCAACTCCCTCAGCATGTATAGGAGGTAATGTTTAATTCTGCCTAAATAAAAAAAATTGTTTCTTTTGTCTAGTTATACTAACATTGCCATATTCCAATACAGACTACAAAAGGACATTATTCCAAGGACAATTCAGGCTCTTGAGGAAATATGGATCCAGTAATGATACATCCATCAGCTCCCAAGTACTGAGATTAACAATGGTGAGGACAATAACAAATATAATCCAACCAATTATCTATTAAGTAATGCTACATGTTCTATATATAATGACAGTATGAAAGGACTAATCAGATAAAATGATGTGCAGAATATAGAAAATGAAAATTTGTTCAATACATGTAGTTGTCATTTCTGCCCATTTGCATATTAAAAAAGTAGCTGATGAAAATCCTCCTGGGTTGAAGTTAAAACTCCTTGCAAATATTTTTATCTCTCTTTTGTATGTATGGACCAGCACCTACTTGCCTAGTGTTTGGTATCCAGTATCCAGTGATCGGTGACCAATGACAGACATTCTACAACTGTCACTATCAACATTGCCCATTTACAGATCTTCACGGTCAGTCATCTAACAAAGTGACCAGTGACCTACTGCCCTGTAACCAGTCACCAGGCAATGACCAGTCTGATGGTACACCTTATTGGTGTCTCGGTTAAGGAACTCAACTCCAAAATAAGGGAGACCTTGCTTTAATTTCAAGTCCAAGCACAAGATGACAACAGCACTTCCAGGTCATCAGAAAGGCAGGGCACAATAATTGGGGCTTTTTGTGACTTCTTTATGCCAGGACATCAGAAAGGCAGGGCACAATAACTGGGGCTTTTTGTGACTTCTTTATGCCAGGACATCAGAAAGGCAGGGCACAATAATTGGGGCTTTTTGTGACTTCTTTATGCCAGGTCATCAGAAAGGCAGGGCACAATAATTGGGGCTTTTTGTGACTTCTTTATGCCAGGACATCAGAAAGGCAGGGCACAATAATTGGGGCTTTTTGTGACTTCTTTATGCCAGGACATCAGAAAGGCAGGGCACAATAATTGGGGCTTTTTGTGACTTCTTTATGCCAGGACATCAGAAAGGCAGGGCACAATAATTGGGGCTTTTTGTGACTTCATTATGCCAGGACATCAGAAAGGCAGGGCACAATAATTGGGGCTTTTTGTGACTTCTTTATGCCAGGACATCAGAAAGGCAGGGCACAATAATTGGGGCTTTTTGTGACTTCATTATGCCAGGACATCAGAAAGGCAGGGCACAATAATTGGGGCTTTTTGTGACTTCTTTATGCCAGGACATCAGAAAGGCAGGGCACAATAATTGGGGCTTTTTGTGACTTCTTTATGCCAGGTCATCAGAAATGCAGGGCTCAATAACTGGGGCTTGTGACTTCTCTATGAGTTTATAAATATCCCTACCTCAAATATCTTTTCTCACTAGAAGTGGTCAACTTCCAAACTCCAGACACTTCTCACACTGAAGCTGGCGACCTCCATGCACTGGCAAGCACCATTATTGAAGCAGGTGTCTTCCAAACACAGAAAAGTACCATTATTGAATGTGTCTTCCAAACACTGGCATGCACCATTATTGAAGCAGGTGTCTTCCAAACACTGGCAAGCACCATTATTGAAGCAGGTGTCTTCCAAACACAGAAAAGTACCATTATTTAATGTCTTCAAAACATTGGCATGCACCATTATTGAAGCAAGTGTCTTCCAAACACTGGCAAACACCATTAATGAAGAAGGTGTCTTCCAAACACAGACAAGTACCATTATTGAATGTATCTTCCAAACACTGGCAAGCACCATTATTGAAGCAAGTGTCTTCCAAACTGGCAAGCACCATTATTGAAGCAGGTGTCTTCCAAACACAGACAAGTACCATTATTGAATGTGTCTTCAAACACTGGCATGCACCATTATTGAAGCAGGTGTCTTCCAAACACTGGCAAACACCATTATTGAAGAAGGTCTCTTCCAAACACTGGCAAACATCATTACTGAAGCAGATGACTTGTATAGAATGGCAAACAGGTGATATCAACAAGTTTTTCCTTTTTTTACTGACAAAAATGAGTACCTGTGTCTTTGACATGTCTCAGATGAATTCTTAATCTAAGGAATAAAAAGGTAAACGACTAATAATTATTCACGACTGCTGAATATTAAAGTCACTTGCATTGGGTATGACTTTGCATAGATTTTCTACATCTTGTATCAATATGTATCGATATGGTAAAAGAATTGACGCCTCAATACATCAATGAATCATTTCACCCCTAGCAGTTTCATCAAGACAACTCCAAATCTTGAAAAGCAATGTGACAAACAAAAGCTAACAAATAAAATGGATGGAAAGAACCATGACATTATACATCTGTATAGAGACAGGTATAAAATTATGAAGTTTTTACTCTGCTGGCTAAAAATTCATTTGGCATAATGAAACTGACTTGTTATTCTGTTCAAATTACGTATATGTATATTTGGAATTTATGCATTCATTGATTTTTGTCAATACTGCACTATTACTGCAACCAGGTGACTCATCTCCTGCTGTCTGGTAAACAAGCAACCACCAGCCAAGCACAAGGTACTGAATCCATTTCACACTAACAAAAATAAAAGTGAATAATTTGTTTTCCAAATACAATGAAATCTGCATAATCTGATCATTCATCGTGTGAATGCCAAGTATCATTCAAATGATTTACTCAGTCTTGGTACAAAGATACTGAATGCTAAGTATCATTCAAATGATTTACTCAGTCTTGGTACAAAGATACTGATTGCCAAGTACCTCTATAATGATTTGTTCAATCTTGTAACAAAGCTCTTAATGTGAATACCGAATATCTAATAATTTATTCAGTCTTGATGCAAATGCTGAGTATACCACTCTAATGATTTATTCAGTCTTGGAACATAGGTTATGTTGTAAATGCCGAGTATATCAATCTAATGATTTATTCAGTCTTGGCACATAGATTTTTTTATATAAATGCCGAGTATATCAATCTAATGATTTATTCAGTCTTGGCACGTACATTTTTTATATAAATGCCAAGTATATCAATCTAATGATTTATTCAGTCTTGATACAAAGATCTTGATAAGAATTTTAAAAGGTGTGTACTATATTCCCAAGTTTGGAACTAACTGTCTTCGGGGATTTTCTTAAATTGTATGGTGTGGTGTGCAAAGTCTTCAATACAAGCCAGTCTAAATCATGAAGACATTAATCATGCCTTCTGAGAACGTGCCAAATGCTAAATGGCTTAGTGGCAAAGAATATTTGCTTGTCACAACTCTACTGTCTTAGGCAAAGTAACAGAAAAGAGCGAAAGCCAACAATTTTGGTAAAATTCAACAATAATTTATTTCCCTAGAATACAAAGTGAAAAAATGTATCCCAAAAACTAGAATTTCTAACACAAGTCCTAATATTTAAGGTTCCAAATATACTTAGTGGTATTCCAAAATAAATCCAGTGATGCGAGTGTTGATGTGCCTGTGATGGCCTGTGTAGTGATGATGACAACATTTTTTTCCTCACCTTATCTTTTTTAATTACATACCGGCATTTACATTTATATTTAAAACTGGTTTTTTTTTAAACATGTTTGTTGTTTTGTGGATACCTTCAAAGGGAAAGTACCTAAGAATTATGCATAACTTTTTTATGATGCATTAAATGATTTACCTTTATTTTTATTAAGTACAATATAAAAGATAAAAACAGTAAGGGGAAATAACTATAATTCACTGCAACAGCAAATTTCCTAACCATACTTAAATGTCTGCAAGTGCACCTTATACTCAGGAACAGTTTGTTTTTATTATATATATAAAAATTATACATGTATATATAGGAATTTTCATAAAGTGACACTCTCAAGCAATTTCCAAACTATTCGTTTCTCTCTCTCCCTCACCCCCTCCTCTCTATTTCTCTGTCAAATCTAGTTACACACTTAACTCACCTTTTTTCCATAAGCATCGCAGACTGGAGATATGATGCCTGCTATCACATTGTACCTTCCTGTCCTGTTCAAAGCATCTCGAGCCAGTTCTAAAACGATCATAAAAAAAGCTGTAAACGGTAGTTAAGGGCAGGCAGGTGGGGGGAGGCTTCATTTTATCTTGGTGACCCCTACATATTCTTTTCATTTTCTTTAGAAATGGGAGTAGGAAACACATTTTTAGGGTAACTTCTGAATGGATCCAAACATGTTTCTGAGATATTTCCATTTAAAATGATGTTTAGGAATCTCACAAATGTTCAGATTTACTATTTCTCTGCATGTACAAAAGTGGACTTTTGGGGATACATTAGACATATTATTTCATGTCCTGATTCCATTTTACTCGAAATGTGAAACTTGTCCTACTTTTTGCAAAGGTTCATATGCTTATGTGCAGTTCAAATTAGTTTGATTTAGATCTAAGGCTAAAAAGTCTAAAATCCAGACAAACTCTGTCTCTGCTATTAATAATTTTTGGCCTGAAAAAAGTCTACTTTATTTGATATCACTGTACAACTATATATTTCCCTTTTTCCGTAATACCATCTGCTTTGGTGTGTCACAAATAAAGATTACAATACTGAGCTTGGAATTAGGTGGTTTCATGACACATATATGTCACATGCAGGGTCAACAAGATAATTATGTAGCATTTACATATGTTTTTCATTTCTTTCCTTTCCCAGGCGTGTATCTTCAATCCAAGCTAACTAATGGCAGGCCAGAATTGAAAATAACATTATCCCAGTTTGACTAATTGGTCAAATCCGACATTCGGAATATCATCCTATTCTGACAGGACTGGACATCCAAGCAATGTGGGGGAGGGATGCTTTGCAATAGTAGCAGTCACGTATTAAAATTAGTTTTAACTCCCAAAAGAAAACTGAATTTGAATACCAGTATTGCATTACATCAAGGGTAAAGTTTGGGCCTACCTGATTAGTGTCCTTATTTTGTAAACAAACATACTACATCGCTAATATTTTCTATGATTGTAGAATCAAAGCTAGTTATTTTTTTTTTACAAAAATATGAGCATAAATATTTTTTTTAAAGAGAATTTGTTGGATGAACATCCCCACAACCCTCAAAAGGTAAATTGTTGGTCTGTAATGATTCAAATTCTCTCCCTAAATGCAACTGAATGACACCTTAAGTATTTTAGTGTTGTTTTACAAACATTTCCAGAGACCAAAAATGAAATCCAGTATCACTGTCTTCTTCTCTGTAAAAATGTTAATAGTTCAGGGGTGAAAAATGGGGCATGGTGCTTTACCAATTAATTTTCTTTTTCTATCTGATAAAACATTGAAGGGTTGAGACCAATAAAATAGGCTAGTCAGGTTACCAGAACCTCAAATAATTTTTGGTTTGGTCTTTACAATGAAACCACATTAAATGACTGAACTAAAACACAAATTTTATTTGCAAAACTTAATAAAGTGGTATTTTTTTGTATTAAAGTCTTGCCATTAGTGACATTTTCATTTATTTTCAAATATTGCAATTTTCAGTGCCTGCAAAGTATTTAATGATGATTCAAATTTCAAAGTGCTCAACACCAATTTTGATGATGAAACAAGCAATATACCAAGGTCACACTTACTAATTCACATGATTTTCCTCACATTCAACAAATAGGCCCCAATTTTGAGGCATTTCCATGTTTTATAAAAATGGCATCTTCACCTAATCCTGTGTTATGAGAAAGTTCACAGATGATCAAGGACATTGTGTACCTTTTAGTTACAAATATACAAATTGGTTCCTCCTGGGAGTCAATCTCTTTTTAAGGCAACACTGCCCAACAGTCAATTAGTTTATTTTATACATCTCAGTCCCCACATAAAAAGAAAGCTCCTTTAAACTGCCCGCTAAAGAGCTGTCTTTATAAGAGGAGTCCATACTAAGAGGAGTTCAGGTTTTAAACTACTGACAAACACTCTGGACATGCAACTTAACTCACAGAATCTATTATTTTGAAATTGTGAGACTTCTGATTTCTAAGTTGCCATCTGTTCATGTGACTATGAGACTTACAGCCTATTTAGAGTGACCAGTCAAATACACTGCCTGTGCAAACAAACTCAGTTAACTCATTAACCCCTGGCACAGCATTTATGTGGCAGGAGGTAGTAGCCTACTGCTGAGCTCTGTAGCATCAAGGTCATGTTTGATACACTAAAGTGGGTGGTATTATAGAAAAGTGGGTGGTAATATAGAAAAGTAGACAGATGTAGCGCTACAATGATACCAAATAATCTGGATGTTTTAGCTGCACTAGAAAATAGAGGGAAAAACCTTAAAAAAAATTACCCCTTTTTTCTCCACCCAAAATTCACCCATTGTCAGAATCCAATTTTGTGCCTGGAATTTAGACTTTTTGGCCTCAGATTTAAGGCAGACTGGTCTGAAATGCACACAGACAGGTGAACTGTTGTAAATAGTAGGATAAGGTGGGCATTTGGAATAAACAGTGGTCTTGATACACAAATGATGGGTCCGTTAAGCCAAAATAAAACAAAAAAAACACACCAACTTTTACCCTTCTGCTTATGGGCTAGCAAAATAACCAATAGAAAACAATGTTTCAAACAAAACCAGGCATTAGGCTAATGGAAAATCTCTTTAAAGTCAATGTATTATGATGTATTCAGAAATAACCCCATAAATGTGTTTCCTACTCACATTTCTGGCAGAAACGACAAAAACCTCCAGGGGTTAATGAGCTACCGGTAATAATATAGAGCCTGAAAAACTCTGACATTTAAACCAATACAAAAATTACTGTCATTCCTACTTCTAGAAAGGCAAAACTTTTAAAGGTTTAACAGTACAGTATCATCTGTCATGTATACTGAATTTGTATTTGTTAGGTTTTTTCTTTTCTCTTCTCATTATCAGTTATAAATAATTATATTCTGGACCTGACCTTGTCCAAAGTCAAGTTCATGGTCTCCTGACCAGTAACTTTTATGTTGGTAAACAAATAATACATCACTAATATTTGTATAAGAGTGTGGGTTAAATATTATGTTATGTGTTTAGGCTCGAAAAAACAGGAACACAGAGAGAGTGAAAACAACAAGCTTTTAAAAATTTAACAAATAATTTATTTTCCTGGAAAAAATTTTTAAAAATATAAAAAGGAAAAGAACTTACGGTTTCAAGAATCAAATCCAAAAATAATCTAAGAATAATCCACAAATTAAATTGCACAAGTAATAAATGTTCTAATAATTTCAAGTTCGAATCCTGATGGAAAATCCAAGATGGATAATGATGACATATGCTGTAGTCAGTACTGTGCTTATCTAAAGTTCCTTGTAGAAATACAAATAATGGCACTCCGTTGTTGGAAATCCAAATTAAATTTGTAAGCAATGTCTTTCCAAAATTTCTGTGTGAGCACTCCTCAAAATATTTCCAGAGAAAAAAGAATTAATCCTTTTGAAATCCAACTGATCTGAAGAAAATTAGAACTCAAACTCTGGCTACAACAAATTAACTTGATATCAGTGTGAGAAGCCCAAAACTGAGTAATCTCTCCCTATACATCTCTATTAAAACTAACAAATGCGTAGTAATGGAAAAACCAGAATTGCACAATCAAAGGGGGGTCATGTGATCGTGTTTATGTCACGTACACCAAAAATGACCCTGACGAAAACCAATCAAAAAATAAAAAGTTGTTTACATCTTAAACCCAAAGCCCCATCATTACCTTGACAACAACCAATCATTTTGAAACAAAGATACAACTTTGTTTACTAACTGGTGTTTATGAAAAGAATTTTACCTCGTGTTTATGAAAAGAATGATTCAGGTCAACCAATTTTCTGGAAAAATATCATCTCCAGCGAATAAATTTACGTTATAATAGCATATAACAGAACAAAAAATTTTAAAACTGACAAACAATTAAATTAAAATAAATATGAATTAAATCAGATATACGTAACAATTAGGATCGTTATCTTTGTCTGAGCCAAGGACATTATATTCATCATGTTCTTTATTATAATTTTAGTAACAGATTGTTTGTATACCGCCAAGATTGTTTTAGAATGGAAACTTCCACTAAATAGACCTAGTATTTGGAGAAAATGCAAATTGTGACCCAAGGTCCAGTAGAGGTGATTATACTATAATCTTGTTAACCTGAGAAATTACTCATTCTTGCTTTAACATCCTTAAGCAGAATCAATGTTATTGTTGTGTTTGGTATTTGATTGGGTGAAATTATTTACTTATATAATTGTTCACTGGAAATACAAAATACTAATATTCTTGGAAGGAAACTAATTGGAATTATAATAATCTTGGATTATATTATTGTGATTAATTGATGAATGTTAGTACATCAACACACTTCAGGCTACTAGCACATTATTCAAAACTACAGGCAGATTAATGCCTTCAGTGCTGGATATTACTTCAAGCATCACTGAAACTTAATTATGACTTTATTAATTAGAACTGGTGATATAACTTTTAGAACTATTTCGGATTTAATTTGTCATATTTTATTTATTTTAAATTTTCACTTTGTATTCTAGGGAAATAAATTATTTTTTTAATCTTACAAAACTTAAGATGTAATAAAACTATCATCAGAAAATGATCACCGAGGTCCTTTATACTTGAGTAAGTATTTTGATTTCATTAGCATTTAACATGTCTTGCTATGTACAGTTTCTCCAAACACTTTCGATGTTGCTATGTACAGTTTCTCCATACACTTTTGATGTTGCTATGTACAGTTTCTCCATACACTTTTGATGTTGCTATGTATAGTTTCTCCATACACTTTTGATGTTGCTATGTACAGTTTCTCCATATACTTTTGATGTTGCTATATAGTTTTTCCATGCACTTTTGATGTTGCTATATAGTTTCATCATATACTTCTGATGTTGCTATATACAGTTTTTCCATATACTTTTGATGTTGCTATATAGTTTCTCCATATACTTTTGATGTTGCTATGTATAGTTTCTCCATACACTTTTGATGTTTCTATATACAGTTTCTCCATATACTTTTGATGTTGCTATAGTTTCTCCATATACTTTTGATGTTGCTATGTACAGTTTCTCCATACACTTTTGATGTTGCTATGTACAGTTTCACCATGCACTTTTGATGTTGCTATGTAGTTTCTCCATATATGTTTGATGTTGCTATGTACAGTTTTTCCATGCACTTTTGATGTTGCTATGTACAGTTTCTCCATACACTTTTGATGTTGCTATGTACAGTTTTTCCATGCACTTTTGATGTTGCTATGTACAGGTTCTCCATATACTTTTGATGTTGCTATATAGTTTCTCCATACACTTTTGATGTTGCTATGTACAGTTTCTCCATATACTTTTGATGTTGCTATGTAGTTTCTCCATACACTTCTGATGTTGCTATGTACAGTTTCTCCATATACTTTTGATGTTGCTATATAGTTTCACCATATACTTTTGATGTTTCTATATACAGTTTTTCCATATACTTTTGATGTTGCTATATAGTTTCTCCATATACTTTTGATGTTGCTATGTACAGTTTCTCCATATACTTTTAATGTTGCTATGTACAGTTTCTCCATACACTTTTGATGTTGCTATGTACAGTTTCTCCATATACTTTTGATGTTGCTATGTACAGTTTCTCCATACACTTTTGATGTTGCTATGTACAGTTTCTCCATATACTTTTGATGTTGCTATATAGTTTCGCCATATACTTTTGATGTTTCTATATAGTTTTTCCATATACTTTTGATGTCGCTATATAGTTTCTCCATATACTTTTGATGTTGCTATGTACAGTTTCTCCATATACTTTAGATGTTGCTATGTACAGTTTCTCCATGCACTTTTGATGTTGCTATGTACAGTTTCTCCATACACTTTTGATGTTGCTATGTACAGTTTTTCCATATACTTTTGATGTTGCTATATAGTTTTTCCATGCACTTTTGATGTTGCTATGTACAGTTTCTCCATGCACTTTTGATGTTGCTATGTAATTTCTCCATATACTTTTGATGTTGCTATATAGTTTCTCCATATACTTTTGACGCTATGTACAGTTTCTCCATATACTTTTGATGTTGCTATGTACAGTTTCTCCATACACTTTTGATGTTGCTATGCAGTTTCTCCATATACTTTTGATGTTGCTATATAGTTTCTCCATATACTTTTGATGTTGCTATATAGTTTCTCCATATACTTTTGACGCTATGTACAGTTTCTCCATATACTTTTGATGTTGCTATGTACAGTTTCTCCATACACTTTTGATGTTGCTATATAGTTTCTCCATATACTTATGATGTTTCTATATAGTTTCTCCATATACTTTTGATGTTGCTATGTACAGTTTCTCCATATACTTCTGATGTTGCTATGTACAGTTTTTCCATGCACTTTTGATGTTGCTATGTAGTTTCTCCATGCACTTTTGATGTTGCTATGTACAGTTTCTCCATACACGTTTGATGTTGCTATATACAGTTTCTCGATATACGTTTGATGTTGCTATATAGTTTCTCCATATACTTTTGATGTTGCTATGTACAGTTTTTCCATGCACTTTTGATGTTGCTATGTACAGTTTCTCCATACACTTTTGATGTTGCTATGTACAGTTTCTCCATACACTTTTGATGTTGCTATGTACAGTTTCTCCATATACTTTTGATGTTGCTATATAGTTTCTCCATATACTTTTGACGCTATGTACAGTTTCTCCATATACTTTTGATGTTGCTATGTACAGTTTCTCCATACACTTTTGATGTTGCTATATAGTTTCTCCATATACTTATGATGTTTCTATATAGTTTCTCCATATACTTTTGATGTTGCTATGTACAGTTTCTCCATATACTTCTGATGTTGCTATGTACAGTTTTTCCATGCACTTTTGATGTTGCTATGTAGTTTCTCCATGCACTTTTGATGTTGCTATGTACAGTTTCTCCATACACGTTTGATGTTGCTATATACAGTTTCTCGATATACGTTTGATGTTGCTATATAGTTTCTCCATATACTTTTGATGTTGCTATGTACAGTTTTTCCATGCACTTTTGATGTTGCTATGTACAGTTTCTCCATACACTTTTGATGTTGCTATGTACAGTTTCTCCATATACTTTTGATGTTGCTATGTACAGTTTCTCCATACACTTTTGATGTTGCTATGTACAGTTTCTCCATACACTTTTGATGTTGCTATGTACAGTTTCTCCATATACTTTTGATGTTGCTATGTACAGTTTCTCCATATACTTTTGATGTTGCTATGTACAGTTTCTCCATACACTTTTGATGTTGCTATGTACAGTTTCTCCATATACTTTTGATGCTGTTCATAGGTGTTGCTTAATGTTTAATCAGTGTTGTGTTACAGTAGTGTAAGCTTCAGTAAGATACAAATGAATTATTATTCATTAAACTCTATCTTCAATCATCTAGAAGTTGAACAACAGATATTAAACCAGACCATTAAAACAATCTGAGTACTTAAATGGGTATCCCGTCATTAGCGCACAGGTCAAAAGTGCACAAGGCATAAATTATAAAAGTTAAAATGTCAAATAAATATGCAAATATTTCCTATTTAAAAAATGTTTAATATTATTATGAGTTTCAGTGTATTATTTCTATCACTATTCAAAATGAAATGTAATGTGCATAATCAAGACAAACAAACAAGGCAAAACAATTATAAAAATAATACGATTTTCATTTTCTTATGTCTCTCATTTTTCAAATTGCAACGTTATGTGCGATTCCGCGCAGATATTCGATCAGTGCTTGTGTCTACTGCGATCACCTTAATTCGCCCTTTACAATCACGTTTACAGCATTTCCACGATGCACTGCCATCGGCATTTACTCTTTTTTTTTATATCGATATCCATCGGTTATGATATGCTCTTTCTCCTTCTGCGACTCAGTCTTTTCCATGGTTAGATACGATTTTTAAAGTTTTACAAAATGAATTTGGTATTTATAGTTTTGTAGGCTTATACTGCGTAAATACGCACCTTGATGTCTGCTCACTGGAAACAGTGATTGAAACTATTAGTTTATTTCATTCGAAATGAGACATGTATCAATCAAGGTCATAATAAGATTACAGGCTTACAGTTTATGCTGCGCGCTTTTGTCAATGCGCATTTGTCAGCACGCTTTTGATATGCGCGCTTACAACAGTGTGACACTTAAATGTTTCGCCAATGTCCCTTTTAGTGTGTCGTTAATTTTTTTCTCACCTCCACCACAGGATGACAAATTTTTAATAAAGACTCAAACCTACCACGTACCACTTTTGATCCCTTTACTCCTTTAAATACCTCCATAAACTCCCCTGATTATAACAATAACGTAAACAATGAACAGTTTACTGCATATAAATGCTGGCCTTAATCACATTACACAACCACCCATCACTGCACCAGTTGCAACGACCCACTAGACTAGTTCCAACTAGTCATCTATAATGCACAAAAACATCCAAAATGGTATTATGTCCAACCTCTCGTCACATTGGTTAACACCTAATAATCACTAACATTGGTAACCCAAGCAATCTGTTGTCCATTCACATGCCAGTTGCTTTACTTTTTACAAAAAGCTTACAGCTTATTATCATAATGGTATATAGGGGCATACATACATACATAGGGATATATATCATAATGGTACATAGGGGTATACATACATACATACATACACACATACATACATACATACATACATACATACATACGTACGTACATACAAAGTGATACATAACATAATGGTACATAATGGGCATACATATGTACATAGGGATAAATACATACATAGGGATAAATATTAATACTTTACTAGTCTTTCCCTAATGGTAAGGGGCATACATACATGCATAGGGATAAATTTTAATACTTTACTAGTCTTTCCCTAATGGTAAGGGGCATACATACATGCATAAGGATAAATATTAATACTTTACTAGTCTTTCCCTAATGGTAAGGGGCATACACACATGCATAGGGATAAATATTAATACTTTACTAGTCTTTCCCTAATGGTAACGGGCATACATACATGCACTGGGATAAATATTAATACTTTACTAGTCTTTCCCTAATGGTAACGGGCATACATACATGCACTGGGATAAATATTAATACTTTACTAGTCTTTCCCTAATGGTAAGGGGCATACATACATGCACTGGGATAAATATTAATACTTTACTAGTCTTTCCGTAATGGTAAGGGGCATACATACATGCATACATACATACATACATACCATAGGGATAAATATTAATACTTTACTAGTCTTTCAACAGCCTGAAAATAAATTTGCTGAATTTTATCGGTATGACTTGCATGTTTTCAGGAAAATTAAATTTATTTTTGACAAGCCCAAAGAGCAATTCACTTGGAATTTTGTAAGGATTTTTACATCATACATTATTTTATAATAGTTTTATTTAAATCATTTAGATTTACGACGTTAATTTTTTTTAATTTTTAAATCCAGTGGCTGACCTGTACTATGGTAAGAGTACACGTATCTACTTTCTCCATTCATGAATCAAGTTTATTTGTTAGATATTTTGCACTACAGAAAAATAAATACCAGGAATCTTTTCTACTGAGTCAAAATTGTGGATCTGATCCACATACAGTGATTATATCAAGGAATATAAACTCTGTTCTTTCTTCAGTTACATTCAGTTTACTGGGAGTCATTAGAGGAATTGTGATTTATTTAAGCTATGGATGTGGAAATTGATGTATGGACATCTAGATGTGGATTTATTTGCTTTACAGCTGAATCACCAACTTTCATACTATGTTTCATACAGACCTGGCCTGAAAACTATAGTTGTTAATGTGGTTTTTTTTTAGTATGTTGGGAGTAATGAGGCAAAAAATGGCCCAGGCCAGAGCAGACTACTGTGGCCAAAACATCCTTGGTGTCCAAGCTTCCTGCATGCTATAATCAGTCCTTGTTTTATGCTGCCCTGCCCACAAGTGTGTGTGTGTGTGTTTTATATGGATTTTTAACATAGCTTTAACAATTTTCAGTCATATCGCTATGATGTCTGCAGTACGGCAGTTTATAGTGATGTCTAGCACTGAGGCATCATGCCACAGACAGGTAGCATGATGTCACACCCAGTCACATTATCATGACACCAGGCCGACCAGTCCTAACACTAACCTCTTAATGCTGAGCGCCAAGCAAGGCAGCTTGTAGTACCACTTACATGTCTTTG
This sequence comes from Sinohyriopsis cumingii, assembly GCA_028554795.2. Lineage (NCBI taxonomy): Eukaryota > Metazoa > Mollusca > Bivalvia > Unionida > Unionidae > Sinohyriopsis > Sinohyriopsis cumingii. Next base: position 18,399,267 of record CM068830.1, read on the forward strand.
GTATGACTCGGCCAGGGTTCAAACTCGTGACCTCCCACATCCAAGGCAGATGCTCTAACCACTAGGCCATCAGAACATTCCCCTGCCAACAAATGTTTCTGCACTTGGTACACAACCACAAATTGAAGATGGGTTTTTTCCACTTGTCTGGACAACAATCACCCATCAAGGATTATCTGACAGGACTGCCTTTTCATTTTAATTTCATGAACATCAGAAGTACCTTAGTTGATCACATAACTACCCTAGGAACTTCCCAGCCAATAAGACATTGAGGCTTCCATTACTTTGCTCTCGAGACTAATCAGTCATGTGACCAATGTCATCTGATGTGATCACTAAGGCACTTATGGGGTTCATGAAATTATGATCAAACTTCGACCTGGTAAGTCTAGTTTAATTTATCAATTTAGGGAAATAAATATATATTGAATGTTTACTGGGTTTTACCTTGTCCTGCTACCCCTAGGATGTAAAAGAATACAGGAGGGAACTGATCTGAAACACACAGGGCATCAGGCTATAAAACATTTTAAGCACTAAAGTGCATTATGCACCAGCCTGTAAGCTCAGACCTGCCAACATTGAAGAAATCAAAATCAGGAATTTGCCCCCAAATCGCCATTAAAAATCACAAGGCATGGTAAAAATCAGGAGGTACAAGAGTAAGGTGTATATATCATGATAAAGATGTTAACTTTTGTTATTTTAGTCCATTGTACATGTATGTTGCAGATTTGCATTTCTGCAAAAGTTCATCATTTATTTGTCCTTGGGTGCCAAATTTGCTAACAAGAATAGCTTCCAGGACTGATGCTGACAGGCTGGCTCTTTGGCTGGTTCTGTTTTTTCTGACCATTGAGAATGCTCTCTCAGCATTGCTGTTGCTGTGCGGTATTGAAAGTATTGATTGCATTACTCTCCCAAGGGTAGTGGCAACAACAGTTGGCCAGATTCATCCTTTTTTTCCTGACAGCAACCCACTAAAGGATGGTTTGCTTATTCATGCAAGTGTTGCAGATGTGTCTAAACAATCTGTAGTATCATTTAATGACCTGGCTCTTTCTCCAACCAAATGGAAGGTATCAACACTGATGATCTGCACAGAGAGTTTCAGCTTTACCAAATCTACAATTTTGAGGTAGAATTGAATGTGGAAAGAGCTGAACATCAGTGGCAGAATGCATGATAGACCCCTCGAGTCAATGGATGAATGAAAACAAAATGCTTCTCCCAATCACTCCTATATTTTTGATCCCATTTCTTTTTCTTGGCTGGTGAAAAGTTATGTTACTTCCTTTGCTTCTTTTTAGCTTCTTGCTGAGAAACATATCTATTATGATGCTGAGATTTACTGATGGGGCTGAATAAAGAGAACTACACTGTAAGACAATCTTTTTGTATTTGTGGATAAAAAGCAGAAATCAAGCCAGATATGGTAAAGCACTAAGAAACATGCCAGACACAGAAAAACCTGAAACAGATAAACGGAAAATGACGTTTTTTTAAAAAGAAATAAGTATATATTTTTCCGTGGAGAGTTGACAAATCGGGATTTTTTCTCACAAATCAGGGAATCGGGAGATAGGTCCATAAATTGGGATTCTACTGATCTTTTCAGTAGGGTTGGCAGGCCTGTAAGCCGTTTGTACATGTAGTTGTGTGTATGTGTGTGGATTATACCCAAGAAACAGAATCTTCCATTTGACAGTTACACAGTGAATTAGGGTAGCTAACAGTATTGCCAACTATTATGACTGTATGGTCTTAAAACAGAAAAAACCAACAAGTTTTGTAAAATTCAACATACAATTTTTTTCCCTAACATACAAAGTGAATACTTAAAAGAACTTAGAGTATTGTGAATTAAATCAAAATAATTCTAAAAGTTTTATCACAAATCAAATGTATAAAGTTCCAACTGAATTCCAGTGGTACTTCAACTGCGTTCCAATATTGAATGTGTTGATGTTTCTGCAGTCTCAAATAAGCTAATGTGCTAGTGTCCTGTAGAGTGGTGATATGCCAATTCTTTTGATGTATCACAATAATATATTCCAAAAATGTTATTGTAGGATATCACTATAATTCCAAATTAATGTTTCAGTCAAGAATATTATAGATGAGCACTTTGTATTTCTAGTTAATCATAATTTAAATCAATAATTCCACTCAAATTGAACAGGCCAACAAGACCAATTCTGATTCAGATGCTAAATGGAAGAATGAGAGATTTTTCAAGTAAACAAGATGACAAACGCCTCTACCTCACCCAAGGTTGCAATTATCATTTTCTGAAAATATTCTGTCATCTAATGAAATTTTCCATTCTAGAATATTCTAAGGTGTCAACAAGACAAGATCTTTTACTAAGATTATAACAGAACATGGGGAAAAGTCAGGTTGACTCGGTTTATCATGGAGGAATTCCTATATCCAAGACCCAGACCCAAATAAACATGTTTACTTGTATTGATATTGATCCTAATATTTAAACCACACTTACAAATATTAACTATAGATTATTTTTTACAAAATATAACTCGCTGGTCAGGTACACAACGAACTTGATTTTGGACAAGGTCAAATCCAAAATACAATTAAAAATAACATATAATCATGGAGAAAATACTAAGACAACACAAATTAAATATACATTACACCACCATTTGATGTTTGTTTTAATACTCACCCTGAAAGATATTGGCAATGAAACACAGAACATTGGAATTTAATTCAAATCCATATGATGATTGCAAAGCTGAGAAAGACTTGAAAGTCTTGTCACTATTTTTGTTTTGGTTTCATTTCAACATCATTAATACATACAATGAAAGCATATCATGCACCATCCTTGTCAAATCATCATACAGTGTACTTTTAAGTGGAAGCTCTCTGTGTTTATTGGTGAGGGTTCATTAACATACAATTTGGAATGACAATTCAAAGTTTCAAATTGGTCACCCTAAAGAGTGGGACTTTTCATGACATTTTGACTTATGATCAAGTTTGACAATTTATTTAACTTTTCAATTACATACACAAAAAAGTTAAAGAAAGCTAACCTGAAGCTATTGTCCTAACATTAAGGCCTTCATCATGAGACTGATTTGATCTCTACTGTCAACATCACTTGATGGAATGGTGAGTGATGTTAACAGATTGTCCCAGATATGTGGCAGGTTGTAACGCCCCCCATCCCCCATTCAGCATCAGTTTGTGTGCACGGATGTAAATCAATTCCCCACTTGAACCAGGCTTGTTCTCAATCTAGGATTTTTACGGAGTTCCAAGTTATAGTATGCCAGGGCAAACATTCTGGATGTGCCGTGATATCTCAGATGAGCTTGAACTTAGCATAAGGATGAAAGCTTCAGGTTAGCTTTTTCTATTTTTGTGTGTATGTAATTGAAAAGTTAAATACATTGTCAAATATGAATATTACTATACAGTTACGCCTTCACCAAAGTTTATGATCAAGGTATTAAGACTACATCAGGTAAATACTAACTGTAATTTGACCACCATGACTGGTAACACAAGGTCATCGCAGTAATTTTTTTATACAAATAAGGTGTCAATGGTCAAACTAGACTTTAATCTTAAATTTTAGGGAGAAGTGACAGCAAAGCAAGAAATGATACGCGTTTGTGTGTTTGTGTGTGTGTTCTCTTATACCATACGTGTGTGTGTGTGTTTGTGTTTTTGTTCTCTTATCTGAATAACATACTCTTCTCAGTATGCATATTTGCATTTAATAATGGTTTTAAGCAATGCTTTATTTATTTTCAAGTGGAAATGTTTCTGAGTTGTATGTATAATATAAACACATTTGGTACATGTACAAAAGTTATCATGTTTATATGCCATGTTACTTCAAAATAGAAAAACAGACGCTAGACATTGTAATGAATTTTAACTGAGTAGCTAGATTACAATATTTTTGTAATTAGTAAAAATGCCTTATTGACTAACATTAATCAATATTTCTTTTCTTTACTTTCTGAAAATTTACTATAAAATGGCACTTGAAAATATTTCTACGCTTGTTTGAAACAACCCCTCTACATGTACATGAAACTGAATTTAAATCGTACTTTTTTTCCCTTAATTTCTTTTCCAATGAAACATTATCGTAACTACTCATAGAAATAAATGGAAGCATTGAAGTCAGGATATGAATGAACCAAACCATTTCCAACTGAATCAACACAGCCAACATGTGAGAGCATCTATTTTTAGAAGCGGGGTTTTCTTAATGTAATAACTCACTTTATAGCTTTGTTACAAAAGTCCATTGATAGGATTGCAAATGTAAGGTTTTATTATTGGTCTACTTATGTGTAGTAATGTTAGGCACTGGTTAAATAGTATTTTCTTCTTACGTTTTTCTCTATTTTTACTAAAAGGAGTAAAGTCAAAAAATAATTTTGACATTACAGCGCTTTTCAATAATTCCACAACAAAGTATTGTCCCATGTTTTTGACCTACATAATTGCATTTTAAAGCTAAATCTTCAATAACATATTAGTTAGATTTTCTTTCTATGAACTTTATGTTTTCCTGAATAAATCTGCACAATGATTTACAAAAACAAACTGTAATAAAGTAGTACTATCCTAGACACAGCAATATCCACCATTATTGTCCATGGCAGGTTCAATTACAGTTTCAAACTGATTTTATGAAGAAAATAATTACTTTTTTTTAATGTACTCGTGGCATGAAAAATATTCAGCTGACAGATTCAATTCTCAAAACACAAGTTCATATGTTTTTATTGTTATGGTCTATATGTCATTTAAAATAAACAGAAAAGAGTGAAATGCAACAAACTTTGTAAAATTCAACAATAATTTAAGGAATACAAAGTGAAAATGAAAAAAGAACTTACAGTATTGCAAATTAAATCCCAAAATGATCCTAGAAATTATACAAAAATCTTAATAATTTAAAGTTCTGAATAAACTTTAGCAGATATCCTAAATAAGTCCAACGCTGACATGTTGATACATCTGTGATGACCTGTATAATGCTGATATGCCGACAGTTTTTTTGTTGAACCACAGTAATGTAATTCCAGGTTTTAATTCACTACAAATCTAAGTCTCTATTTCCATGAATGTTATCAGAGTACTTCTGCATTTCCAGAGAAAATTCACTTGAACAATTTGAAGAAATAAATTCCAGCCCAAATGAATACTGAACACAATAATAAAAATTGATTCTTCTAGATCTTAAGCACAAATGAATTTCCAGTAACAAGATTATATAGTCTCACTTGACCTACGGTCTCAATTAACATTTCCTATATAAAAAAATTACCTAATGGAAATAACCTTCAAGGAACTTCTTACTGTTTACATAAAAAAAAGTTAGCTATAATAAGCAGTCTGTTACTAAAATTATAACATACAACCTGGAGAATGACAGGTACACCAGGTAAATTGTATGTAAATCCCAATAACCTTGACCCAAATCCAAATAAACATATGTACTTCTCTTAATAATGATCTTGATAATAATGGAATACACAGAGCATTTTAGCTATGTATTAGTTGTTTATAAAAAAAAAAAACCATTAAATTAATAACTAAGGTCAAATAGAGAAAAAAACTTGATTTTGGACAAGGTTAAGTCCAACATAAAATGTTACATTACAAAATCATATAATGAAATTTTAAAAAACTTGAAAGAATCTAACAAACAATGCAAATTAAATATACACAATATTATCATCAAAGGATAACTTGTGGAAGTTGGGCAGTGATAGTTGCTAACTACCTGGGAAAGGGTTAACGGTCAATCATATATCAAAACACATACCTGTCAACATGCCCGGGGTTTGTTTTTTCAATGCATTTGATATCAACACAGGTTATTTGATGCCTTGATTTCTCTTTCATCTATAACACAACATTGGAACTAACCTGGCTATAGTGAGGGAACATCTCAAAAGCTACAGCCACTCAAAGTACCTCTACAAATTCACAAGGTGAAATCATTTTTGCTTTCCTAACAGAAGAAGGTAAAGTTTACATTTTTTATGCTTCTTAGTCGCTCACTTTGCCTGGTAGCATGACCCTTGAGCGTGCTATACCAAACTTGGATATCCTATGATACATCATTCATTGCACACTATATTTACTATGATCTGTTTATATTTCCATATAAAGATCCAATGTCCTTATAAGGCACACCCGAAAACTAGGCTGGAAATGGAAGTGGTTATTAGATGAACTAATCAGATAAACAGTTAGTTCTCTGCATATTGTCCTTGCAGTAGTACTAAAACTTACCTTCTACGAGTAGTTAACAACACTCTCTCTGCTATGGATAGCGGAAAGATTACAGTCCTCGCCCACCTTGACCTGTCTGCAGCATTTGACACAATACACCATTATATCATAATTAACTCAGGGATCAAGCTAGACTTTAATTTTCGGGAGATGTGACTTTTCCTTTTGGGCAGATCAGACAGAAGTGAGAGATGGACAGGGAGAAGAGCGTGCAAAGCAAGACGATATATATATATATATTTGTATGAGATCTATCTATATTATAAACATAGTTGGTGCAGGTTTAAAAACTATCATATTCACATGCAGTGTTCTGGCAATATGACTTAAAAAGAGAATGGAAGCTCTACACTGTAATGAATTTTAACTGAGTAACTAGATTATAGTATTGTAATTGCAAGCTAGTACAAATGCTTAATCAACTACCGGGGCCCCCGAGTGACCGAGTGGTCTAAAGCGCTCTTCGTTACGGATCACTGCCATCTCACCTCTGTCTGCGGTGGTTCGAGTCTAAGATTCAGCCAATGTGGGCATGTGAGAAAGCTTGCCAGTAGCTTCTCGTGGGTCGGTGGTTCTTTCCGGGGTTTTCCGGGTTCTTCCTCCACCATTAATACTGGCCGCCATGTATAGCCTATCATGTGCTGAAAAATGGCGTTAAACCCCACAACAACAACAACAACAACAACAACATAATCAACTACCCTTATTCAAGAATTGTTCTTCTTACTTTCTCACTTTAAAACAGCAGTTGAAAAGATTTCTAAACTTGTTTGATACAACCCCTGTACCATGTACATGAGAGCAAATGCACGTCTTTCAGATCATACTGTTTGTCCTAATTTCTTTGTCGCCAATAAAACTATACTGTCACCGTTCACAGACAATGCATTAAAGAGTTAAAGTCCGTATATGAATAAACTAAACCCTTTTTTCAACCGAATCAATACAGTCAACATGCAAGTGTGTCTATTTTAAGAAGGAGGGTTTTCTTAATGTCACCACTCACTTTATACCTTCGTTACAAGTCAGTAATCTGATATGATTGCAAATACAAGGTTTTATGGTTTGTCTGCATACTTGTAGCAATATTAGACATTTGTTATTTAGTATTTGCTTCTGCTTCTGCTGTCGTTTGCTTTTTTTCTTTGTATTTTTGACTAAAATGACTGGACTCAGAAATATAACCTTGACTATACAGTCTCTTGAATTCCACAACATAGCAATATCACAAAGGTATCTGACCTACATAATTACATTGTAAAGCTAAATCTTCAACAACATATCTAGACTTTGCTTTCTAAGAATTATAAATTTTAAGAATTGTATATTTTCCTGAATATATTTGCCCAAAAAGACAATCATCTGATAAAGTGCTACTTCCCAGACACAGTGATGTCCACCATTATTTCCCCATGACAGGTTCACTTATGTTTCCAAACTGATTTTTTTAATTAAGAAATAATGTTAAAATATTTGTGTTACTGATTCTATTCTTAAAATACAAAATTGCTATTTACATAAGTTTAAGCTCTGAAACACAAATTTGTGTTTTTATTACCAAAGGAAAAGTTGCAGAAATGGGGCAGTGATAGTTGCTAACTTATTTGGGAAAGGGTTAATGGTCAATCAGCTATCAAAATACATGCCTGTGAATGTGCACGAGTTTGTTTGTTGGTGCAGTTGATATCAACACCAATAATTTAATGGCTTGAAAATTACATTTCGCCTTGAGCTCTAAGTTAATACTATAACTAACCTGGCTAATTTGAGTGAACATCTCAAAAAGGAGTCATTCAATCTTCCTTTAAAAATCACAGGGTGAAGTCATTCTTGCTTTCTTAACAGAAGAAGGTGAAGTTTACATTTTTTTGGCGACTTAGTCACCCACTTCGCCTGATAGCGTGACCCCTGTTAACTATCTCCAGCATGTATTTAGTATTCACAATACAAGCCATACTAAGGTTTGAGTCCTACTTAGTCAACAGGATACAAACAATCAAGACCAATTGATCTGTGGTTTGGTCCTCCACAATGCTCAGTGTTCTCTTCATTCTATACACTTTGTCATTCTCAAGTATCATAAATCAACATCCAATGTCCCACCAGCTGTATAGTGATGAACTCAAATATACAAATCTAGTTGCCCAAATGAAGTCGAGGCTACCATCCATGATGCAGAGAAGTGCATTTCCCATGTCCATTCATGGATAACATGTAACAAAGCTACAGATGAATGATGATAAACTGACCATCATTCAAAGACTTTCTCATTCGCATCGTTTACCTCAAACATTAAGTGTCTGCAGCAATACAAACATTAAATTCAAAGAGTACAAAACCTAGGTGTCACTCTCAACAGTATGCTATCATTACAAAAACATGTAATGATCATATGGAAGGTTGCATAAATGCAGCTGATACATGTCAACTCCATTCACAGTTTTCTTTCAGCTGATGCCACTAAAACACTTGTGTGTTCCTTAGTACTTTCAAGACTGGGCCAATGTAATTCACTTATATCTGGTTTGTCTCAGTATCTACTAAACAAATTTCAAAGTTCAAAAGACAGATGTTCATTAGAGTAAAATATACTATCTGGCAATCTTTCTGGCAACAACATTTTTGGCTGTTAAAAATTTAATATAATGTCTTGGGTCTGGAGTTGAGAAATTCAATAGCACCATGACAGGAAGCTGCAAACTTGGATATAAAATTGCAGTGGAATCTATTGTTACATTAAAAATAATCATTTGTTCATACTGACAAAGCACCCTTAAATGGCATTACTATATCATAATCTGCTTATGTTGATGTCTGGCCTTAGTACACCTCTCCATCGATAACTCATGCACAACATGGTCTAAAAACATAATCTGTACTATGAACGAGGCGCAAGTTACCGAAGGACCTCCAAAAATTGGGGAAAAAAATCGCTTTGATATCATGAAAACCCCGGGGGGTGGGGAGAGAGAGAGAGAGAGCGGCATTAGGAAACTGGGCTGTTTATTGATTGAATCCTCATTTTACAATCACGATGATAACAATTTTTAATAACGCACTTTTTCCAATGAAGTTGTTCATTATTCTGTTTAAATAACATTTATTTTCAAAATGTCCAATGTATTAAAGATGGTTCCAACTGGTTTCAACAACCATCAAGTGTACACGAAAAAGTCTGTGTATTATGTCACTGCTTTTTGTTTTCTTGATGAGTATGGTTCCCATATTGGTGTTTAATATTATCCTGCCAAATCAGGGGTCCACAGAGCTGGGAACTAGACTAACTGTTGATACACCACCAAACAAGATTCCTTTTTTTCGAAAACACATGACATTTATTTCATGAGACAATCGTCTATGTCAAAACTCAATTTTTGCATTGTTCAGTTAGTACAATATTGATGTCGTGATTTCATTGGAAGTAATAATGAAATCTTCTAATCATCCTTCAGGATATCTCTAAGTGCCAGTTCAAGAATTCTCTGAAACTCGCTTGACCACAATGGTTCGTTATCTGTGAAATCAAGCTCTTTATTTTATGAAGTATTCATTTTGCTTGGATGCCTTGTTATCTTTGATCACAGTTATGAAAGAGTCGGTTAATTTAAGGTAGTTTATGTTCCATACACAATAACATTTATAAGTGTTCGACTGATCAAATGAAGTGAGTTCACCTGACATACGACCAGGGCCACTAGATTTTAAGTTTGTAGGATTTTCATGCCTTTTAACTTTTCTTTTATTCCACCTCCTTTATTTGATTAAAAAGATATAATTAATGTGGTAATACAAAGGCGGACGGCTTTTACTTCAGTGCGACACTAAAACAAATACTTCCAGAAGTCAGTTATCAAAACATGGTCAGCACTTAATTAGGTTCTCAGAGAAATGCTCGTGGACATAGTATAGATGTTACAGTAGATGGACGCATCTTATGTTTAATTACACGAGGACACATTGCATTTATGATGATTACACTTAAAAGGAACTAAAATATAGAACCAGAACACAAATTTCAATTGATAAAATAATTATTTAATATGTAATTACTTTTTAAAGTACTGCATCCACTCGGCGTGACATTTTCATTGATTGAAATTTCCTTACATATCAATTGCAGAATGTCATTTGGAAAGAAAATGTAAAAAAATTGTATGACCTATTTTTAAATTTGATATTTCAAAGAGTTGATTAAAATTTCCAGGTCTTATCTAACGTTTTCGACGATAAAACGAGCGATGGATCAAAGTTTCTGTTACCAATTTTGATCATGATTTTCTTAAAGTTCAACAAATAGAGATCAATTTTTAAGGTATTTTCTGGTTTAAAAATGGGAGCCACACCAACCCTGTGTTATAAGTGGGTTCACGAGTTATCAGGGCGCAAGTTATCGAGGGAGTGGTGTACTCTGTACTGTAATATAACCCAAATAGTCATGCTACCCGACTAGCTACAATCACCTCTGAAGATGGGAACTGAATGACTACAATCTACCAGACAATGGCAAAAGAAATTTCCTTTATGAAAAATGTACCAGAAAAAAAAGATGAGTTTTGTTGAAACTTCAAAGAAAATCTATTACCTTTAAAGCACTGATTGTTCCATATATAGACTAAGCAAATAAAAAAAATTATTCATCAATGCTTTACAATTATTTTGATGTTGCCGCTGCACTAACAAACAGGCATTTGCTTGGTCCTTCAAAGAGCATCTTTAGCGGCGGCTTCAATAACACATGAACCTTCATCAAAGTAAGCCGAAGACCTTTGATCAAAAAACGTCCAGAACAAACTTAAATAAAAGTATTGATTCATTTTTCATAGTGCTTGGAACATATTTATTATGCCAAGAAAGTTTTCTTTTTGTAACAAAAGTTCAATGTTATGATCGCTACCAATGGTGGTTTAAAACCCAAATTAAAGTTCTGATCTTCTGAAACAATATATATCTGGCCAGTGAGTAGGCATCTTGCAAGACTGTGAAACTTTTAACTTGTTCAGATGTTTTCACTTCCCTACAAATAGCCTCATCCTCTTGGTAGCCTCGACATCAAGGTAAACTGTCTCTGGCTGACCATCATCTAGGCCAATTTAAGTACATGTACCACGTAGACAACTATACAGCCATGTGCTACTAGGATAACACATATCAGAATTGTTTAGGGAAACGTGTTTGTTGACAATGGGATATAGATCAAATGACAACTATCATTTTTTATACATGTACAGTGTATATGGGTTTTTGTTGCGTTTTCATATAGATTTGACTGACACATGAATTTCTGATACATGAATATCAGTGAGTACTTGAATTCATGGATTTTCATATTATTTAACACATTGTAGAGTGTACAACACAAATTTAAATTGTTAATATACTAGTGTATATCAGACTAGTTGTCTTCATTTAATAAAAATTTCCATTTTATTCTCTGCATTAATCCTAGTCACTGACAACAGGTCATCTCTTAAAAATTTCAGTTGTATGCGAAATTTCAATTTATTTTCAGCCGCACCCCACTTACCTAAACATCCACTTACATAGACAATATTACCTTCGTACCAATGATGTCGAGATAAATGGACTGTACTATATTATGAAAATGGCGACATTTCTTTAAAATTAGTGATAAAATATTGAGGTTGGAGATTGTTTAGGTGACGATTTTTGTAAAGCCAGCGAAATCCCTGCTGAGCACACCTCCCACTGCTATAACCTTCACTGTCTACCTGTTAGATCCAGAACCTGTTTACCATACTACATTTTGTTAACTGGCACCAGTTCAATATACCTATCTAGCCTCACACAGGTGCACCCTCCATGAAGAAACTTAGGTTCCTCTTCCGACACTCACCTTATTGTTCCTAATGTAAACTCGAAGTCATACAGACAACATTCTTTTATATACCGGTACCAGGATCCAGCAATATGGAATGAATTGCCACTGATCTTCAACACAAGGGCACTGATCTCAGTCAAGTTTGCGCTTAAAACTCACCTTTTTCAACTACAAGAAAAACTTCAAGACTTAATAATACTTCCTTAATTACAGTCAGCATGTTTTTGTTTTGGAATTTTATAGTATTTGTTTTTGAAATCTTATCATTGTATGTTTTTATGCATCTAATATTGTAAAGCAGTAAGAGCTTCTAATGATTAGGCACTAGACTAAATCCTCATTATTATTATTATTACTACTGGCAGTGATATTTAGAATGGATTTATCTGACTAAATACTTTCGGACCATCTGCTGCATGCTAGTAATTAACTGATCTTGTCAAATTTTTGTATTTGGATGGTATGTAAAATCCCTCTTCTTCTGACCAAAAGTATTAAATGCTTCCGAACAATCACTTTTTTTTAAGTATTAATCCCTGTCAGAACTGAACACCTGTGTATCCATCAGTTATTGACCTTTTATTAAATTGCTGATGCATGCATGGAAGGCAGCATCACCTCAAGGTAAAAGTAACATGTGGAGTTCGTAGTGATATAGTCCTCGCTAGACTGTCTCCATGCTAGACCAACAAGTGGATCTCCACTTTTATTTTCCCTCTGACAGCGGAGACCAATGTTGTTGGGCCATATTCCATACTGAAGTTTTATGCTGTGTTAACCTCCCCATCAGTTCTGACTGAAACCTTCTAGTGAGGAGTATATCACTAGGAAATGACTAATGCTTGGGACGGAACTGCGGTTAGGTCTAGCCATCATGGCAGAATTTTGAGAGACATGTATGCATGTATTATTATTATTACTATTATTTAGCATACCTTTACAGCTCATTTCAGTTTTTATTTTTTATTTTAATTTGTTTATTGTTATCGACATGCCTGTCTGTCTCTCAAAAAATCTGCAGTTATGGATAGACCTAACTGCAGTTCTGTCCCAAGCATTAGTCAGTTCCTAGTGATATACTCCTCACTAGGTTTCCCGATGTTGTTCTAGCCTTGGGGTGATGCTGCTTTCCATGAATGCATCAGCAATTTAAAAATAAGGTCAATAATAGATGTATACATAGGTGTTCTGTCCTGACAGGAATGATTACTACAAAGTGAGTGCTCTGATGGATTTAATGCCATGGGGCAAAAGGAAAGGGTTTTTAGTAACCAACTGCAATATACTAAGGTCAGTCTAACTAAATTTATTAAAAACTAGAAAGCATCCGATAAGTTAGAACTGATGGGGAGGTTAACACAGCATAAAACTTCATTATGGAATACGGCCCAACAACACTGATCTCCATGTCAGAAAAAACAAAACAAGTGGCAAACTCCATACATTACTCTTACTTTGGGGTGCTGTTGTCTCCTATGCATGCCATCCCAAATAGTGCCTCGCAAAGATGGTCTCCACAACCAGAAATGTCAGAAAAAGAAGAAAGAAAGTGGAGGTCTACTTGTTGGTCTAATGAATTAATATGATTGGCAAGCCAACAAAAAACTTCACATAAAGAGTAAACACTGTTTGACGTGTTTCTACAACGAAATTAATTCACTGACCATTTAATTTCGTTTAGCATATGAAACAAACATCTTTGAAAATCTGCTGAAAAAAAAAGCAACCAGTGTGAATCACGAACAGCTAGGCAGATGACATAGGCGGCAGTTGTTACAGATGGTCCCATTTTAACACCACAGCTAGCAGTTGTTACAGATGGTTCCATTTTAATACTCCGTCGACGTAGGACATTAATATTTGCACTATTAATTGACATGTAAACAATAAACAAGCCAGCAAAACATGAAAATATGAATGGTCATACACCGCAACTTTTAAGATGTCGATACGAATGTATATTAAAATAAAAATATGCAAGCAGAATTCCAGATCCTACAAAATAGTTAAATTCGCAGAACACTGCAGGTGAACCGAAAGACGCAAATGTTAACGTTGTTTTGATGCTTAGGTATGGCTATCGATCACGAAGATCGCAGGGAAGCAAACTTTTACTTACCGAACATTCTAAGATGCATGTTTGTGATCGGATTAAAAGATCCACAGGCTAGAAGCACAACTTTTGTTACAGATGACATTATGCAATCTTATCCGAATAATGTGTGATAGACAAAATGTTAATTAGCTTGAAGATTTCAGATCACTGATTTCCTATAAACTGGTCTACTTGCAGTTTCAGCCGCTGCTACAAGTCACGTGACTATTAATATTTACTCTCGAAATTTGCAAAGTTGTCAAGGCGACTATATTTATTCAGCTCAAGAACAATAGTATATTTCCATATGCAAACATTCATTATAACAAAAGTGTTCTCAACATTTTTTTTAAAGATATTAACTGCGGCTTACTTTTGATCTCACAGTAGCCTGGTACCCGACACATATCGAATTACCACCCATGTGTATAAACAGTAATGGATCAGAAAGGACCGGTACGGAAAAGGTCCGGGTTAAAACGGCCCGGTCCAGAAATGCCAGTAACGGGTCAGAAAAAAACCTGGACGGAAAAGGCCCGGGTTACAAAGGACCCTTTAAAAAATTTATTAATAATAATAATAATAATAATAATACTAATAATAATAATAATAACATTTATATATATATATATATATATATATATATATATATATATATATATATATATATATATATATATATATATATATATATATATATATATATATATATATATATATATATATATATATATATATATATATATATATATATATATATATTGCTAAAGCACTGAGCTGCAAAAATTGACACAATGGTTAGTGAGGATTAACACCTAGACAAAAATAAAGCACGGATAGTAAACAGCAGACCTTTACTGATTACGCAGATTGTAGTACCGACACTAGGAAAGAATCAGCGATCGCATTGTACTTTTCTCACTTCCTTTACCTGTTTTCTGTCTCAGATTTAGTGAATATGTTCGGAAACTCTGATAATCAAAATTAATACACAAATAAAAGTCTCTACAATCACAACTCTTTCCCATGCCTCCAGTCTCAACAGCGCTTGATGTGTCATACGATTTAAACAGTTTTTGTAATGATTACTGAGACACTCCTGAGTGAAATACCCTAGGCGATTATCTGTAAACTTCCTTTGGGACGAGAAAACATCTACCCCCATAAGGTATATGCGCATGAGCAGCAACAAATAATAAGATCATTACAACATGTTATACCTACATAAACGGCAAAGTCTTTACTTGGGATCACTAATTCAGGTGCTTAGGGATTTATTTGTATGCTATTGTTATTACAATCTATTTATTTTAAGTTTAGCATTGTTTTACTAAATTACCTGCTGTTTACAATTTATGTCAACGACACACAATTCAGTTTTTGGTTGTTATTGTTTCATCAACTTTATATATATATATATATATATATATATATATATATATATATATATATATATATATATATATATATATATATATATATATATATATATATATATATATATATATAATTTGTATGTGTGAAAACCTTCATATTCACTTCTATGTGGCATAACCATTCAATTGGAAATTGGGGGAGCATGAGCGAAGACATTTATTATTCTTACGTACTCAACATATTCTTGAAGTCACAAGTACTATACAATGAAACATAAAAATGGCAGTGCAGGCCATTGAAAATAAAATTATCAATAAGACTTTTGCCCGTTGCTGACTTTTACAACGCAGGGCCAAAAAAAGTTCTTTTTTTAAGAAAATTTCCTTTATTTAAGAAAATTAAAACAATTCTATGATAATAATAGCAATATTTAGCTTCATGTGTTCCATTCAATTTTGTATGAATGTTTTGGCCTATGCATGTTTTAATAGTACATCCTACAGAGTATGAATTGAAAACATTTATCTATATAGTAAATTATTTATTCTAGGAATATCCTTGCTGGCGTAAAGGGAGGCTGTAAATAACAGAGGGGAAATCAGTTTTACATGCAGGACATACAAAGAATTGAATCAGCTATGATTTTGTTGTTGTTGTTGTTGTTATAGGGTTTAACACCATTTTTCAGCACAAGATAGGCTATACATGGCAGCCAGTATAACTGGTGGAGGAAGAACCCTGGAAAACCCAGGGAAGAACCACCGACCCATGAGAAGCTACTGGCAGGCTTTCCCACGTATCCACGCTAGCCGAGCCTTGGACTCGAACACACGCAGACAGAGGTGAGATGGCAGTGATCCGGAACGGTGAGCGCTTTAGACCACTCGGCCACTCAGGGCCCTGAATCAGGTATGATATAAAGCAACTAAAATATAAGAAATCATGTATGACCATGGCGGTGATAGGTGAAGACAAAGACAAGCCGATGAACCCAACTTTGTTATATATATAAACAAATAAAAGTATAGTTAATTAATTTTTCATAAAATTCGCCGGGGTTATCCAGAAAAGCTGCTGACAAGTCGTAACCCTATTTTGTTCATGACGAGCATTTATCGAGGTAAATTTAACATTAATAAATATACCCTAATCTTTTACAACAGGTTCCTGTGACCTTATCTGTATCAGATGAATACCAAGACGAGCCAGTCGACCAGCCTTTTTTGGAGTTAAGTGTAAGTGTTTAAACTTCATAAGGTGACACGAGGAATTTTAAGGACACATGTAATAAGGTAACCATCATTAAAATCATATTCATGGCGTATTTATGTTGTATATATAAACAGGTAACAATATAGTTTATTAAATTCTCATAAAATTCACGGCGGTTATCCAGAAATGGTGCTGACATCTTTAATATAAAAGTGCCCTGATTTGCCTATTGTTGATATTTGAGGGTGGGGGGTAAAGAGCATGGGTACATCCAGCAACATCCATCAACTACTTTTAGCGAGTAGCCAGTTTTCTCACATGCAAAGGTTCAACCTGTCTGACATCATTGGAATCGAACCTGTGGCAGTGAACTGGATGAATTCGTAAGGTGAGGAATTAAACCACTCGGTCATCGACTGCCTTAATATTTATATGTCCATAAGTCACAAGTTGTCATTATACATATGACGAAAATAAAAATAAATTAATTATCTGGTGTGAAGAAAAATAGAAAATGGCATGGTTTTTATTGTTTATTTCATATATCCCTATTATTGGTGAGTTGTCGAATAATATTCCTGTGGCCAAGTGAACGGAAATTGAAGTGGATCCATACGGGGCGAGTACGATTGTCCACATCCCCGACGCAGACATTTCATTTGATATCAGCGACAGAAACATTGGTCCAGTGAATCTTATTGAAGAAGAGTACATATATGCAAGTAATTCTAGTAATATTTGCAACGAGTGTGAAAAACATTATTATAAACTTGATTTTGAACTCCTTGATAATCATATACAAACATGAACATGTGCAACCGCTATACTTCCTTGAAAATAAATGCGTGCATAAAATTGTTTACTTCAGGTCAGTGCGCAATGTTTTGACTGAGACGATGGTCGAATACTGTGGGGTAGCGTAAACAATCCTAGAACGATCTTCACAGAAACATACCCGGCTATTGGTGTCCAGTCTTGGTTGTTCATATGGGGTAAAGGTGTGTGAGAAATACAAAATTATAAATAATGTTGTTGTTGTAGGGTTTAATGCCATTTTTCAGCACAAGATAGGCTATACATGGCAGCCAGTACCATTGGTGGAGCAAGAACCCTGGAAAACCCCGGGAAGAACCACCTACCCATGAGAAGCTACTGGCAGGCTTTCTCATGTGCCAGTGTTAGCTGAGCCTGAGACTTGAACTCACACAGACAGAAGTGAGATGGCAGTGATCCGTAACAGTGAGCGCTTTAGACCACTCGGCCACTCGGGGCCCCTTTAAATAATAATGTTGTGTATATCTTATTGAAAACGTGTGTGTGCGTGTGTTTGTAAAATGCGCAAAACGGGGACATCAGTGTGAATACACACAAACAGACTGGGGACACAACTCGAAACAGGGACATCCCCATTTTGTAATGTCAGCTTAAATGGAATGTGAAGACCTTACTTAATGATACAAACCTTTTAAAAAAAAGGCGTATCTGAGCATTGCCAAATTAGATCAGGAGGACAAGAAAACTGAATAAAAGGGTTCATGCAGATATTATGCATGGTTTTTACAATGGGCAAGAGATGCTAGTCATTCATCTGTGCTTGTATATTTTATCTCCTTTTTAAATCTGAGTTTTAACACTGTTACATGCAAGGGGTCTCTTTAGTGAACGAAAGAAACTATAATAATTTTCCTCTAATTAATGCATGGCCACCAATATCACAACTATAAATTTACATCACAACTTCACAAGTGCCTGCCTACCTCACAACTGCATGGTTTCTCCTTATTACATTTCCGTAACGTTGCACCAGTACTTAAATAATGCACATGGAGTCATACAATCAATCCACAGAGTTAGATTTTAATAGGGACTATTTGGCTCCAGGGACACTTATGCGGCTATGTCCTGTGGTCACTACAACTAAACCAAGCCATCATAAACAATACATTTTTGGTGTGTTTCATATCGAAGAGATCTTACCATGTATTGGCTTATTATTGAAGGGGATTGCGCTAAAGTGGCAAATTTTAGTACACCAAAGTTACTTTTTTTTTAATTTGTGGGACACTTTAAGTTCTAAACCATATTCTTGCCCATAAAATTATTTAAACTGAAGATTGGCATGCAGATCTTTGATTGTTTCGTTTTAGAAAAAGGGACACACATTCTGTATTTTCACACAATTTCTGACAATTTATTCAAAATCCTGGACGTACATTTTTACTTATATATACGACAAACATAACATGGGGCCCCAAGTGGCCAAGTGGTCTAAAGCACTCTCCGTTATGGACCACTGCCATCTCACCTCTGTCTGTGTGGGTTCAGGTCTCAGATTCTGCCAATGTGGGTATGTGAGAAAGCTTGCCATTAGCTTCTCGTGGGTTCATGGTGGTTCTTTCTGGGGTTTTCCCGGGTTCTTCCTCCACCATTAATACTGGCCACCATGTATAGCCTATCATGTAATGAAAAATGGCATTAAACCCTACAACAACAACAACAACAACAAACATAATATAAAAATTCCACGTGATAATTTCAATTTAGTTTGTTAATATGGGCGTGAATTATGTGCAAGAGATTACTGTAGTATTTAGATGGAACTGATCCTTATTTAAAATCAAAGTACTTATTGAATGTCCCCTATTTGATTGTATAATTTATAACACTGAATATTTGTGAGTCCCTGTTCTGATGATAATGAGGGTGATACGGTGTTGCTTGGAAATCAGTCACAGATCAATTACAAATGACATGTATATCTCAAATGCGTAGTCAAATATATCTTTCTTGACCTTAATTTGTTAAAATAAAAAAAGGCCCATTTTGATGGTTAAAATCATATGTGCCCATTTTGTAGATTTTACAAGTGTGTGTGTGTGTGTGTGTGTGAGATCAAATCTTTAATTCTATTACATTTCCTCATTGGACAAGACTGTTCAGGGGCATATATGCATGCATTTTTGTCCGTGCAGCAAGATAACGTAAACTCTGCTTTGTGGCGTAGCACTTCTAGAAATCTCAACGTGAAGTGTCCACTGACAATATGCCAGCAATGGAACTTGTTTGTTCAATGCTATGCTCAGCACACACCCCCCATTGTCCCTGTCAACTAAAGGCACAGGTGTACACCAAGGTAATTCTTTGTCAGCATAGCATGTTACATTGGCAGCTAATTGTACAATTTGTACAAAATCAATGCATATTTGAATTATAAGAATAAAAATTACATGTAATGAAAAATCTTGAAATATTCAATCCACACACGGTGGTGATACTAAAGGCAATAATCGTTGAATGCATTTCTAAGTGCCTTTCATAATGCAAGTGCCATTCGGGGTAAAGGCAAGAAAATTCCATATTTGCTTAGTGTTGAATTATATGCATGCGATTACATCCTTTAACATAACCGGATTTCCTCTTTCTCAAAGGTTAGACATGCTGCTAGAGAGCAACTTTTCACACCAGCCTTGAAAATGCAGAAGACGCTATTCTGGAAAGTTCGGGACCAGATACAGTCTTTCTCCCAAAGAAGGCGCTTTTGAAAGAGTTGCTAATAGAACCAGAGCGAAGCTGCGTCCAGAAGAGCGAAGAATGCTGGATTTTGAAGTTTGTGATTAATATAGAACCCAGACAAATATGCAGTTGGATATAAATTTACTATAAAATTAAACCTAATTGATTTTTTTTAATGCAAAAAATTAATCACATCACGCAATATCAAAAGGACAACCTATTACCTTTCACATAGAATGGCTTCATACACAAGCAATACAATTAAAGGATTTTTATTTGCATATTTTCAGCTGCATGGCTCGCCATCAAAGAGGCCTTTCTCGGCATTGAACTTAAGGGCTGTACTTTCCACTGGTCCCAGGCTGTGTGTTGACACGTTAAGTCCATTGGATTGGCTGAAACATACATGCGAAGAGAGGGCCTTCACTCCTTCGTACTTCAAGTGCTGGCCCTTCAGTTCCTGCCCAGCGCTCACATACGTCAAGCAGTGTAGAAGCTACAAATGAAGGCTACAACCGCTGCTACATGGACCCTTATCAGGTACCTCCGCAAGCAGTGTCTGGACAACCCAGTGTTTCCAGCTGAGGCCTGTCAGTATATTGCCAGAAAGTACAAAGGAACAATGACGTTAAAGGTAACATAGCAAAAATAGGGCATATCAGTATAAATACATTTGTCTATTAATATGCATGACATAATGTTCAATATCATATTAATATTTATACATGTTGATATATAAAAAATTATTACATTTACAATTCAATTGTTCGTTATCAGTGTTATACATTTTCAGGCTGAAACCATCATCTAAATTCAAGGGCAGTATACATGGGACTACGCTTCTACCAGTCAGTGCCACTGCTGTGGAGAGAGGCCGATCTGGTGCGCCTTGCCGTCCAGTGTAGGACGTGAGAGACGAAGCTACAGATTTTAAAAATCATTAAAACACTTTGAAACCAGTACATGCAGTACGAGATCAAAACCTCTAAGTTTTTGAGCTCCGTCTACTAGCTGTATGGTCTCAGAGTGTAAGTATAAACACTGTAGCAACAACAATACTATATCCCTCTGTTATTCAAGGACTGCATCCTATTTATATGTTACTGCATTTGTATGGGAAAATATAAACAAGTTTTTCGGATGGACTACTGCACGACCTTGGGAGTGAAGTATATCCATCAGACAAAACAAGCTCATATTTTCCCGTACTAATGCAGTAACCTTTTCATTATATGCTCATTTTCTTATTCTACCTAAGGCTTAATTATATAAACCAAATACACTACACGAAACAAAGGAAATGAATGTATGCCATATTCCAAACTAAATAAACAAGCACAGATTCATCATTACACAACAACATTATTAATGCGCACATAACTCTGCCCAGATAAATTTGAACTTGTCGTGCGCTAGACATAAGTTTCGAAAGAAAATGTCATTTTTATCTAGTTAACAATGAAATTTGGAGTCATATTGTGAATGAATCCGCATTGCATAAAGTTTTCCATTTGATCTGGAATGAATAGGTTTTGGTGTTTTTGTAGATTCTACAAAATTTTGTGATTATGGATTGGATTCATCTGTGCAAACTGTACATGAAATTGAAGCAGCATGGGAGAAGCATGTTGCTATCTGCAAGTGTGTTTGTTCTGTCATTGACTATTTGAAATCATAATGTGGCAAATATATGAAGACTTTAAATTTCCATTATCAGAAAGATGCTATGGATTTTAATGTTTATTTCATTCTGAGTGCAGTAAGGAAGATGTAATTGCACTTGGAATATGGTCAAAATTACAGTACAATTTTGAAATGTGTAATCAAGCTTGAGAACTCATGACATGGCACATGTAATTCGGATTTGCAAAACTAAAAAGTACATTTTGAGAAAATTCAGGATGTAAAACCGTAAGTATATTTTTTGCCATTCTTATTACCAGCTAAAGGAGACAGTTTATGCCCTTACACTTGCATGTTATTTGAGGTTCCCATCAATTTTATGAAATCTGGTGTGTATCACCAAAATCCGAAACATTGTATCAAAAAGGTTAACACGGAATGTAGCAAAGCAGCTGGTATGTGGCAGTCCACGAAACATCTGCTTAAGTTCATTCATAAATAAATTTAATCAACCAAAACGTAAAGCGTCTGCTACACGAGTGTACATGATTTGTTTACAAAGTAGTTCCTAATACACTATTGTGTAGTGTCCTGCATGTGAGTGTAATATGAAGGTGTGTAATATCGTAAAATACTGAACGATCCTGACAATGTAATATTAACCGAGAAAAAACTGAGCCTATAATAAATCGTAATATTAACGTCAGCAGCCACTGTGTACAATTTTGATAAGTTTTTGGGTTGAAAAGTTAATATCTATGCATGCTTGTTTTTATAGTTTGATGATTATTTGTTGCTGTTTTTGTAGAATTGTTTACTATATTTTGCTGTTAAAGTTATTTGACAGCCATTATGAGCAATATTGTTGTATAATTTGATAATTGATTTTAATATTCATTTATTAGCAATGATGCTTGTTATTATTAACAAATTTATAAATCTGAAATGGCATTAGCGTTTGTCTTTTGTTGCTTATACTAGTTAGACATGATATCTTTTCTTCTTGTTCTCTTTCTAACCTATCATAAAAAAATTTGTTGTTAATATTTTATATATAAATAACCTCTTAATTCTTTTCCAATTGTGATTTGACTTTCACTGCAACCACAATGTAATAACAGTGCCTACAAGGCACAGAATATAACAGATGTCTATTGAAAGCATACATTATAATCAACACAAATATACTACGCATACACATGTATTAACGATATTTAATGTATGTGAAATAGGAAGAGTCAATAGTCTTCGCAAATGAAAATATTCATCCATCATTAATGAAATCATCAGTCCTAAAGAAAATATTCATCCATCATTAATGAAATCGTCATTACTTAATTAAGGCATTACCATGACAAAGTTGGCATGCACAACCCACACATGGGTGGCACTAACTCGTATTCAGTCTTGATATGTTATAACAAAGATATTGATTCGCTTTACTTCCAATGTTTTCTTACACAATTATTATTTGCCTTCATTGTTCGTTTCACATAGAACATGTAGTAGAGTGTCGCAATTATTTTCATGATCACATGACGTACGATTGTGACATACTGCACAATGATTCTCTACTGCACATTATTTATAGACATTTACCAGTAAAACAAGGATTTGATATTACTATTAGTTACTTTTATTAGACATGATACTAGTAATTGGTAATTAATACATAAATGGGCCCTTTTGGTTCGGGCCTTTTTGGACTGGGCCTTTTAAGCACTAGTCTGTTTTGGTTGTGGGCCTTTTTGGTACCGGTCCGTTTTGACCCTGATCTGTATAAATAGGGTATATCAAATTCAATAAAAAGAATTCTAAATGAAAGATAATTTTAAAAAATACATTGACCATGCATTTACAACATGGATTTTCATGACAGTTTGGTCCTATGAATAGTCAATATGTACTGCTGTATGTAAAATGACTTGCAAAAAGAGGAAATAAGTGCACGAAGAACCCGTATTTTACTTTATTTCTTTATCAAATTGAACCTTTTATAAAAAATGATAGATTTTTAAAACAACAGTGACACTAGAAAATGGTATGTAAAATTACTTGTGAAAAGAATAAATAAGTGCAAAATAAAATGTATTTTATAGTAATTTCTTTATTGTTAAAATTCCATTGTTCTTTTTAATGAAAAGTTAAGAGCAGACGACACTAAAAAACATATTTGCAACATACCAATATTAGAATTTGTAGTGGATATTGTGCATGTGGAAAATGTACATGATCCTAGCACAAAGTTAATTAAAATGGTTGTTCATGGAAGACCAGGGTAGCAGGTGATGTTTTCATCTGCTCGAATTTTCCAGACAAGACAATACCAGCTTCTGCAAGAGCAACAAATGAATTATAAAATATCTAAATAGTATATAAAAAAAAAGTGGTTATCGGCTCTATTTGTTAATTTTTTAATTTTAAAAATCTACATCAGAAGTACAGGAAGTAAAAATGACGAAGTGGATTGAGCAGTTTCTTGTAGATGTGTATCTCCACCAAGGCCAAACTTATATTCTATACCAAAATTATACCCATCAATAATACACCAAAATAGTGGGAAATTGAAGGTTCTTTTAACAACACATAAGATGTGCAAAGTCTTTTATAATTAACCAATATAACCACTGAGGAAATCCTGGAAACTGCTGCGTGATTTAGATTCTGCTACAAGAAGTCAGGTGAATAACAGAATATATAACTAAGTTTGTATTATGTCATTAACAAACAGAACATTTAAACAATAAATGCAAAATTCCAATTGCAGAGTTTACTTCATATAATAATTTATAATAATAATGAGGACTTTGTATAGCACCTAATCTTTAGAAGCTCTAAGCGCTTTACATTAGACAACACCTAAAACCAAACACCATGAAATTAGAAAAGATAAAACGTGCTAAAAATAATTATGGTAGGAAACATTATTAGGTCTTTAAGTTTGTTCTAGCAGTCGAAATAGGCGAGTTTTAAGAGCACTCTTGAATGAGATCACTGTGTCTTTGTGTCTAAGTTCAGTGGGCAATTTGTTTCACATTGCTGGGCCCTTCCAATGTACTTTCACCTTTTCATCTCAACGTTTGCCCACTTCAAGATTTATTTGATTAAGTATGCTTTCTCGACAAACATGTAGATCTCTGGGGCTTTTTTCTTCATATATTACTGGTTACCAGTAATGTCAGAAAAAGTCACAGATCTAGGTTGATCTTGGATGCTTTAGATATCTTCCACGTCATCTCAGTTTTTAGTTGGTTGTGTTTTTGTTTTTGGTTTGTTTTAGGGGTTTTCAATTTTAGGGTGGGTGGATGGGTTTTGTTTTGGGTCTGGGGAGGACACTTTCCCTTATACTATTTCTGATTTAAATACAGGAGGATCACATCCACACACTTGCCCAGTGACACGAAACAATCGGATACCTGCTCGTGTAAATTTTAGCCTATCACCCTGAGAGCCAAGTGGCTTTAGAAAGATTTAAAACTTTGAAAAATATGATTCGGTCATATTGTTTTGATACATGTAAAGACTAACATGAATGTTTTCATTTAGTATTGTTTGCTGTTAGGGAGTCGGTTCAAGAATCTTTAGGATTCAGTCCCTCTGAACTAGTTTTGGGACATACTATGTGTGGACCATTGAAGTTGTTAAAAGAGAAACTTCTTTCTAATGAAGATACCAAAATTAATCTAATTGATTATGTTTCCAATTTTAAGTATAAGTTGTCAAAGGCTTGTGAGGTTGCGAGAGGTTGTGAGGTTGCAAGAACTAATCTGCACTCTGCTCAGTAAAAAGTGAAATTAAGGTATGATAAAAAATACAAAGGATATGAGTTTTCAGTCTGGTGATAGAATTCTGGCTCTCTTGCCTATACTACAGAATCCCATATATATATATATATATATATATATATATATATATATATATATATATATATATATATATATATATATATATATATATATATATATATATATATATATATATATATATATATATATATATATAAAATGAGTAAATTTATAGCTTTATTGCGTAAAGCATTCTTTTTATTTATGAGATATATTTAATTTAATTGTTTGTTTGTTAGTTTAATTTTTTTATTTCATTACATGCTATTGTAATGTAACATCATATGTTGGACTTGACCTAATCCACAACTGAGTTCGTTTCTGCTTGACCTGATCGATTAAAAAAAACAACATTATTTCATTTTATATCAACAACTAATACATAGCTAAATTATTCTCTACGTACATGAGCTTAATATCAGAGTTATTATTCAGGTAAACAAGGAGTAAATATGTTTATTTGGGTCAGGTTTTGGAATATCCTAAGGGAATTTTACAGGTTATTGTGTTGTAAGTAAACAAGGCTCATTAGATCATTCTAGAAGGTTATTTTCTAGTAAGTAATGTTTCTTTTTAGAAAATGCTAGAGAACTGTATAATCTTGTAATTATGAGGACTTGGCCATTCATGCTTTAACGTCTAGCTCCTTCAGGTCGTATTATGTTGTGACCAGTTTGGGTTAAATTTTATTTTCTTCAAATTATTTAATTCAAGTGATTATTTTCTGTGGAAATACAGAAGTGCTCTGATAAAATTCTTGGATAAAGATGTTCACCAGAATTTATACTGAATTCAAACATGGAATTATACCACTGTGATTCAACAAAAGACTGTTGACACATCATCGCCTTCCATTTTGGATCTCTTCAGGACTTGTACTGAGTTTTATTCTGGACATTATACTATTATGACTTGTGTTTGTAATTCTGTGATTATTTTGGGATTTAATTCGCAATACCATAAGTTCTTTTTTTTCTCATTTTCAATTCTAGAGAAATAAATTATTTGTTAAATTTTACAAAGATTGTTGTCTTTCACTCTTTTCTGTTACTTATATTTTGAGCATAGACTCATAACACTACCAATACTGATTTTGAAACAATATCAGTGACAAAACATAGACTTGCAACCAAGTCTGTACGCTAAATTTGCGATTACTTCATGCTGCCAAATGAGAGACATCAGCTTAATCTGCTTGTGATTAATGATCGGCAACTGCTACTTTGACTTCTGGAAAATATTCGTGTAATGGCATTGTGTAACGTGCACACTTTTTTGTTCTTGTAACCATTGCTGCACATTTTACAAATGTATATTTTTAAGTTTGATTTTATCAACACGATGCAGTTTTACTGTGAAACACTTCATTAATAATGTGGCGACTGGCTGTCATAAACAACCATGGAGGTCATATGAGAAATTAACATGTGAATGACACTTGGGGGTCAAAGTATTTATCATGTCAAAATGTTACACTTGGGGGGGGGGTCAAAAGTGTTTTAGAGTCAGAATATGACATTTGGGGATCAACCATGCTTCAGGTCTAAATACTAGACTTGGAGGTCAAAGTATCTATAGGGTCAAAATGTCACACTTGGGGGTCAAAAGTGTTTCAAAGGTCCAAACATCACACTTGGGGGGTCAAAAGACTGGTATTGACAAATGGGAAGGGTAAAGGGTTTCAAGTTTGAGTTGAAAACACACAACAACACACAAACAAAGACACATACACAAAAAGACACACATACACACAAAGACACACACTGAAAAGGATGTTTGGGTATGCGAACCAATTTGAGTTAACATAAATGGCATCTCACCAATCTTCTCTTCCTTAAATGTCATCTTACAGCAGGCCCATACACCAAGATTCTCTTCAGGCTGCCTTGTCTCTCCTCATATATTTTTCTATTCTTTAGGCTGTATCGGTGATTCTTTTAATGACCCATACATTGGGTAGTCCAGGTTGAACAGCATCCCATCCTCAATCGTAGATGATTCAACGTTTGTCCACATCTTGTCAAACATTTGATCAAGCACAAAACCCATTTGATCAATTCTCTATCCTAAGTACATCATGTGGTGTCACAAAGAGTGTCGATCGCTTTACACCCTCCTATGGAAGGCCGCAGTTACCCGTCGGTGATTAGAATTTTTCCATATATTTTGATATGGACTACAATTAGCAGCTCCTACAACGATTAGTGGCTCCTACAACAATTAGCAGTGCCTAAAACACTTTTTTAATCGATGGCTCCATTAATAAAAATCACAATTAATGGCTCCAAAACATCTGAAGCTCAGTCTACGAACTACAATCACCAGCTCCTTCAACAGTAACGTCACTGATAATTTTGATTTCTGTCTTTACTACCGAACGAGATTTCAACTCAAAAACGACATCTACTAACTATAATGTCTCACTGGACTGTTTTTTTTTTTTGGCGGGGGCATATTTTCATCCAACCTACTGCAGAAAAATGATAATAATATTACATTAAAGATACAAATAATAACTAACTAATGATTTTTGTTAAAAGGATGCTTGTAAGATTCTGACTGAGGTATTAAGGTTAATTCCTTATGCAACTGGTGGCTTTTATACTGAACCAACACTACCACTAACCCCTCTTTTTTACATTCATTTTTGACAGGAAAGAGCTATTTTGAATATTTTCCTGTGACAAGGCAGCTAAAAGAATCGGTATGTGCCTTATGCATGAATAAAGTTCACTAGTATGGTAATAAATGAGCATACTTTCCATCAACCCTCAACCATCTAGATTTTTAGATATTTACCTCTGTAGCAGACACACGTAAATATGAAAGCCAAGTTGGTTACTTATGTGCAGCCCAAGTTACGCATTTGATCCCCAATGCTCGTCTAACTGTGACAGGCAGTCACCAACAAGCTAACCCATTTCCAGGCCTAACTCAAAGTAAATGGAAACTACATTACAGATTTAGTTTATGTGTGAATTTATAAATGCTAGGATTGTGATAATTAGACTTGTGCCTTCTACCTTAAAAATTGGGGGTGGGGGGTGGGGTCAAAATACGAAACTATCCAGTAAGACCTTAAAAATTAAAATAGCAGTCTGATTAAGGAAAAATCTTCTTATTTTCAAAACTTTGGGCAATTCTAAATAAAACGCAACCTTAACATGTGCAAAATTCAAAATTGTTCGTATCCTATGATTTATTGCATTTATCGATGACCAAAACCATCAAACAGAGCAACAGCTATGAGACAACTTCATACTTCATGTATTACTTTCACCACTGAAACATACAATTTAATTATAATATATCAGTTTCATCATTTTTCATAGCTAATACACCATGTATTTTAGTGCCTGGCGATATCAGAGATATCTGACAGCACAAATAATACAACTCTTCATGAAATCTGAAATTGTATTGAATAAAAGATGTAAAAGAAGCTAAGCTAAATCTCTTGTAAAATAACTGCAGAATGTACATGCTAAGTACTTGAAAGAATAATAACAATACACTGCAGTACTCTCTCACTGATTTAATAAAGAAGGTCAAATCTGTTACAATGGAGAAATCTGATATAGTATAAGGGAGGCAACTCCTCATGTAACCCCAAATTTACTGACCAATTTTTGTAAACAGAACCAGTTCATTTGGGAAACTTCAACAGTACAATTCTATACCCAGACTCAGCACATCTGTTGATATGCATGGAAAGTGTATTTTAACACCCCTAAGAAGGTCACCTTTGGGTCACTTTCACACTGATCAGTTCATATTGTTGCTGAAGCTACTGCTTTTCAGACAAGTTTATTTTCCTAGTGATTGTAACATGCCTACACTCAAATCTAAAGTAAACAGAAAATCATGCATAAGAAATCAGAGGAGAAAGACACAGTTTAAAAAGGGACATCCCTTTCTTGGAACTCACCAAAACTCCAGCGAAGTTGATGACGATACACCAGCTCCTGCGAAAAAACCCACAACTGATGCGACTGACTCCCGATGAAACCTTTCATGTTGTCTAGGCTTAGCAATGTCTCTTCAGCAAGTGTGCTACCATACACCTTTAGGCCTAGAAGAAAAGAAAACCCTGAACTTCAAGAAGAATGCAGTCAGTCACTAGAAGAATCAGATGAAAATGTGATTATTAATTTAAAAACATTAACACATTTGTTTGAAGCTTTTCTACTCCATATGTGTGATATTCTGAAACCAAAAGTTATCACTGAGAAACAAATGGGACTGTGCATTACAGCTGAGGTCACTTGTACAAACTGCAGTTTCAAATCTATGGATGTGGAACTGTATGAAACTGTTAAAAAGTCATGCAGGCAAGTTCTGCTGCTGTGCTTAATGAAGCCTTGGTTGTACCAGTTTTAAAATCTAAAATTGGTATAGCAGATGTACTTTTAGTTCTCTCATGTATGAACATTAAGATTCCAGATGCACATGGATTACAGAGAAAACTTAATATTCTATCTGACAAAATGATAGATCTAAATGAAGGTCAAATGGAGAAAAAGAAACAGCAGTATGTGAACCGCATTAATCTCATTGCTTGGAGGATTGATGAAGAAAGCAATGGATACAGAATATGATGTCTCCTATACAAGTTAGCCACAGGCTGGGTGTGAGGCTTCAACACAGAATTTTGCACCATTAATTGAGAGAAACACCTGGAAAAAATTAGTAATTTCCCTGCAAGTTGGTAACAAACTGTGCAGAAAAGTAAAAGTTTTTATTCTCTTCCCTCTGAAATCTGTACAGATCATTCCATACCCAGCTGATGTTTTTGGTCCAAACCAAATTGTAACATTTGTCCAATTTTACAGTTTTCTTACTTGTAATGTCATAGAATCCCTGCGTTTCAGTAGGTGTTAAATGAGTAGTATAGATATATATATATATATATATATATATATATATATATATATATATATATATATATATATATATATATATATATATATATATATATATATATATATATATATATATATATATATATATATATATATATATATATATATATGCTATTATAACTGAAAATGTCTGTACAAAAGGATGAAACCTCTGTATTGAAACATTACATCATGAGCATATAGGAATGTAAATGCATACAAATATGATTAAAGCAATTAGCATTAAATCAGAATCATATAGAAAGTATGTATTGTAAATATTGATAAACTGAATAAGTAAGTGAAATACTTCAATTAAACCACCTTGTATGAAACTTACAAGGTCTCTGTTGTTCTTCATTAGAGAAATGGATGAGAAACAGTAAATGTTTACTCTGACAGTGCTGAGTTAGCTCCCTTCTTCTACTATGCTTTACTACTATCAAATCTATAGGAAGTATATGTTTGGAATACCTTACTATGTCATATTCAAGACATGGAGGTAATAAGGAAATGATTTATGGCACAGTGAATCACATTTGACAAGATTGAAAAAAAGACATGGGTTCTTAAGAATTAAAATAGCAGTCTGATTAAGGGGAAATCTTCTTATTTTCAAAACTTTGGGCAATTCTAAATAAAACACAACTCAACATGTGCAAAATTCAAAATTGTTTGTTTTCTATGATTTATTGCATTTATCGATGACCAAAAGCCATCAAACAGAGCAACAGCTATGAGACATCTTCATACTTCGTGTATTACTTTCCCCTCTGAAACATACAATTTCCTTATAATATGTCAGTTTCATCATTTTTCACAGCTATAATACACCCTGTATTGTTAGTGCCTGGTGATATCAGATATCTGACAGCAAAAATAATGCAGCTCTTCATGAAATCTGAAATTGTAGTGAATAAAAGATGTAAAAGAAGCCAAGCTGAATCTCTTGTAAAATAACTGCAGAATGTACATGCTAAAGATGCTTGAAAGAATAATAACAATGCACAGCATATATAAACTGACCAGTACTCTCTCATTGATTTAATAAAGAAGGTCAAATCTATGTTACAACAGAGAAATCCGAGATAGACTATAAGGGAGGCAACTCCTCATGTAACCCCAAATTTACTGACCAATTTTTGTAAACAGAACCAATTCATTTGGGAAACTTCAACAGTGCAATTCTACACCCAGACTCTGTACATCTGCTGATATGTATGGACAATTTATTTTAACACCCCTAAGAAAGTCACCTTTTGGTCACTTGTTAATGTTTGTATTTGCTATTGTTATTCTTTTTTTTATACTATTATTATTATTTATGGTCACTACTTCATGTTCATAACTGTTGTTACAATGCAAATACCAATTATTTATGCTGAATGATTGCACTATGTTAGGCATCCTATGTTTTGTTTTATTTTTTGTATTGTTTTTCATTGTTAGTAAAATGATTTTATTTTGGTTGCCTTTCTTTTATTTTCTATTACACTTTATTTTACCAATGAATAAAGACCACTTGATAATATAAATTGCACATTGCTATTTGATTTGCAGATAATATGCTGATGGTATTTTACAAGAATTAGATAAGAGTGGTGTAGAATGGAGACAGAGAAGAAGGCTGCGTCAAAGACCATATATCAGTAAAGTGAGTTACAGTGAACAGTATTGCAAATTTTTTTAACCAGTATTCACATAAATTACACCCGATGCAAACATGAAATATTGCAATAAATTCTTTCTTAAAAATGAAATCTCTTCAGTTGGGTCACTTGATAACAGGGTATATTTGATTATTGTGAGTGTAAGATTACATGTGAAAAAGTCCTCCAGTTATGCTGTTACATCAGTTTGGTTGGGAAATCTATCTAATATAGGTCAACAAAAGTTTATTCATCATAATAAAGCAGAGTGATTGTCAGTTATTTGTTTTGAAAAAATGGCTTTTCATGGTTTGCACTAGTGTTGTAGCTATTAAACTATAACTACCCAACTCTATTTGAAGCACTTTATACCTACTAAAAGAGATTAAAATTTCCCTTCAAATGGTCACTAATTTTAATGTTTAAGTATTAAGGAAAACTTGCTATAATTGATTTTAATTAGCTTTACAAACACATCTACCAACTGTCCTACGGACTCCTTTGTTTCAATTTCTCAGCACTGTAACTTGACACCATAGCATTTGAATAGCTGCAGATATAATACTAGTCTCATTTAGCATTTGTCCTGTTTGTGTGTCATGATTATAATTTGAATTTTCAGGGAGTATGTGACTTACAGTCATGAGATCTTGCACATGGATATTTGACCTATTTATGGTAGTTTGTCAATAGGTATTTTTCAACAGACAGTGCTATTTATGTAGCTTGTTTAATTTATGAAATTTCCTCTCAGTACACCTGAAACCAGTGTATAGGTAATTAATCAGAAAATATGATGTTAGCATAAGCTTTTAAAATGGTTCAGTCTTATTCAGACCTTTCCACTTTTAAAGCATGGTTTCAAATGTTTTCACATTTTTATCAAGGACTGTAATTTTTATGTGTGTGATA
Organism: Sinohyriopsis cumingii; assembly: GCA_028554795.2. Lineage (NCBI taxonomy): Eukaryota > Metazoa > Mollusca > Bivalvia > Unionida > Unionidae > Sinohyriopsis > Sinohyriopsis cumingii. Next base: position 18,432,533 of record CM068830.1, read on the forward strand.
CATTTTAATTTTGAAACGTTTTTTTTTAATGGTCAGTATTGTTATCTCTTTCAGGGTCCAAATTATGTAAGGCATATTGATGAATAAATATCATGTTAATACAAGCTTTCTGTGAGAGATGGCTTGCAAATGAATGGCACAGCATCATATGATATGTAACATTTCTTCCTGTCACATGGTAATTTTTCAGATAGCATCATTTTTAAGCTGAGGTCTTAAAGTCATAGAGTTGTACAATTGATGTGGCATTTTTAAAGTTCTAAAGCAAAATTATTGGTGAAATATTTTTTGATATATATTTCTTTCCTATATATTCTTGGTAAAAATATTCCTTTATATTTTCATGCTTGATAAAACAAGGTTTCCCATCATGCCATGTGATGTGATTATAGATGTTATACTTACAGCAAGAAAAATTTTGTGAGACATAGAAAGAAATTGTAACTGAGTAACCTTTTGGGCATGGAAATTATGTTTTGCTGAATATACCCGACTATTTGCTTCTGTACATGGTTATGTCCCTTTAGTACACATAGAAAGCTGTACCCCAAGTGTGCTGCTTTGCTCAGTTGGACATGATTTGTGGCTGGATAGGGTAAGATAGCTAGCAAAATTTAAACAAACATAATTTCTTTGCATTTTCATATCACATCAATGATCCTATGAATGTTACTCTTACCATTGCATTATTCAATAATGTTCTGAGAAAATAAGAAGCTTTATGAAGTAATAAGCAATAAACCAATGCGCTACATAATCCAAAGGATGATAATGATGCAGTCAAAATTAGCTTGTGTTTTAATGTTGTCATATTGTCAGAATTTTAACCATCTCTTAAATAATAGAGTTGGCAATGACAAAGTGAGTAGGAATAATTTTGCATATACAGGTAAAACCCGTTATAATGTGATTCATTATAATGTGATTCTGTTTATAATGTGATGGCAGCAAGGCTCCCATTTTTTAATTTAAGGTGACCTCTCATTTTAACATCATAATACATGCTATCAGAAAAGCCAATTATTCATATCCCTAGCAGATTTATATGATCAAGAGGTTAGTTAAAACTGATGACATTGAAATTTCAATGCACATTTTTTGACCACTCATAAATCATGTCCCATAGTTAGTATATTTATCTGTGTTTTTATCTTGAACTGTTTAGAAGTTGCATGACATTGAACACACACATGCACACACACAACACATACAAATACACAAGGACCTAATATCTATTTTTTCTGTATAAGGCATGTGGACAATTAACAGCCAGCATACCCTAATATTAATTTTCTTAATGCCCTTATGTGCTCTTCCATCACCAAAACCACCATCATCACAAGAGCTGTGACTTTTATGTGATGGAGTCAAGTTTTCACTCAGTACTTAGAAATACATGCCAAAAAAAAGAAGAGTAGAAGCTTGAGATGGATTTGGATGATAGTTACTAATCATGCCCAGTTTTTATCGATTATTGGTGCAACAAAAGAAAGAAATTTTCATTTTTTATTTATATATATTTTATTAAATTTCATTTACAATTGGACTGTAAAATGTAAAAATAATTATTTTATAAGACACTAATGTAGCACCAGAAGTTTCCTATTTTGAGTGAAAGTGTAACATTAATGAGAAAAGCACAAGCTTCTGCTGCAAATATCTATGCAGATTCTTTTTATTCATTCTTCAGTTTTCTTTATTATTATATTTCTTTTCTGTTATGTACATACAGTTTATCTTGACAACAGATATCTTCCTATGATGCAAGTATAAATTGCCCACCTTGTGTGATACAATGTATATTTAAACAATCTTATTTTCAGTAATATGGCTACATGCTGAAATCAATAACAAACGACCAGACATAGTTGCCTCATACTTTGCCAATACTGTTGAGAAATTCCATGGTAAATCAAGACAATCTCAACTCACATAATGCAGATTATAAAGTAATTACACGTTCATATATATTATTGTAATTGCAGTTAAAATTTTGAATAGGTGTCATCACAGTATTGTCATTTTTTGAAAATGAAATACTTGATAGGTATGTATTTGTCTTGGAATTGTAAACTGATTAAATTTATTGCATTGTTTATGATGTCTTCCTGTTCACACTAAAGATTTTAAAGGTGGGTATACTTTTCTAATGACTATTTTATACACCCATACAAGGAAATTATATGCCAAAACAAAGTGGTACTGTGAATATTATGTTACTGGAAGACAGGAAATGAGATATTCAAATGCAGGATTAACTGAACTATGTTATCTCTTATTGGACTATGGATGTAAGCAAACCTAAATATAATTGGCTGATTGGTCAGCCATCAATGATACATCTATTTGTTTGCAGGCCTGGTGTCCCCCCATGTAAAGGTTACTATTTTATACAAAACTTGCATTATCTCCACTACAAAATCTGCTCAGAGGGGCAGATTTAAAACGTTTATGATCCATATCATATCAATGTTTTGCTCATCAATCTTTATTATTTCTTAATTGCGCTTGAAGCAAATACTGTATTGACATATGGCTTTGGTATTATAGGGGACAAAAGTAGTTTACTTAAAGTATACTTGTAGTGAACTAGTAATTTTGTTGGTGTCTTTTCAGTAATATAACACTGCTGTTGTACACTATACAATTTGTGCAATTAACACTATGTCTCAAGTTTGCATGATCAGTTTATGTGGTAATTTGGATTCCAATAAAGTTTGTAAAAATTCAGAAGAATAAATCTTTTACATTTCCTGTACATCAGTAAAATACAGACAGTATTAAAAGGCAAAAGAGAACTTTAACTTCCATCACAAAAGCTGATAGAAATTATAATAAATTTTATATATGATGCTTTGATAATAATATTATACTAACCTACTTTTCAGGGTGTCCAGTAAAAGTGAGAGGCAATCCAGGCACTGGAAATGGCATGGTTGCTGCAATGCAGATGGCCTTCTTAACAATGAAAATGCCTTCATATATGGTGCATCACATGTAAACCAGGCAGGTTTTGAATTGAAAGAAGGGTAATACAGGTTAGTTAGAAACCATTGCAAGTGCCCTTTTGTATATCTATATATTGTATATATTGTTTAACTCTTGTCCATGATTGTAAGGGTCATATGTAAACAAGATATTGCAAAGCTAACTTTTGTCCATGATTGTAGATTACCATCTGAGATGATATTTGTAAACAAGTTTACTTGGATTTGAGTTCAGGAAATTGGTTTTTCCATTAGGAAAAAATGTTTTAATTTGCCAGGTAGTTTGCTAAAAAAGTAAAAGATTAAGTAAACAGACCTTTCCTTGTTTATGAATTTGATGGGAAAAGGACCCACATTCTGGTCCTGTTATTGTCTTAGGTTTTTATATAAAGGTTGTGATCAGTTTTATATAAAGGTTGTGATCAATTTTATATAAAGGTTGTTATCAACATAGTTAACGACATCTTCCTATTGTAACAGCTGTCTAGTGGAATCAGTCTTTTAGTTGTGTTCAGTTAAAATTCACAGGATTTATATGCTTTAAATATTCATTGAAACTGCAAAGTGCTTACAGATACTTTTGGACTTGATCACTATTTTGGGATTAGTGTGAATTCTTTCAAGGTCATTCTAGATTATATCATTGTGATACATCAAGATTATCACATTGGCACATTTAAGACTGTTGGAACATTAGCACATTCGAGATTGGAATCAATTTGGAACACCACTGGAATTCATTTAGAACACTTTTTCCTTTTGGACCTGTGAGGATTATTTGGGATTTATTTCATAATGTAAGCTACTTTTAAATTTTTACGTATTCTATGGAAATAAAGTATTTGTTGAATTTGACTTGTTGGTTTCACTTTTTTCTGTTTAAGATCTTTGAGGCGTATTACCTTTAATATCTTTGAGGGGTAATACCTTTAAGATCTTTGAGGCGTAATACCTTTAAGATCTTTGAGGCGTAATACCTTTAAGATCTTTGAAGCATAATACCTTTAAGATCTTTGAGGCGTATTACCTTTAATATCTTTGAGGGGTAATACCTTTAAGATCTTTGAGGCGTAATACCTTTAAGATCTTTGAAGCATAATACCTTTAAGATCAGATCAGCATGCTCATCTGATTGCAAATAAATGACTGTGCTCTGTACGTGTTATATATGTATAATGTTATGAATGCAAATACAATTAATGTGAATCCTTGTTATACTTTATTCTCTGTAAGTGTTCTATATGTATGATGTTATGAATGCAAATACAATTAATGTGAATCCTTGTTATACTTCAATCTCTGTAAGTGTTCTATATGCATGATGTAATGAATGCCAATACAATTAATGTGAATCCTTGTTATACTTTAATCTCTGTAAGTGTTATATATGTATGATTTATGAATGCAAATACAATTAATGTGAATCCTTGTTGTACTTCAATCTCTGTAAGTGTTCTATATGTATGATTTATGAATGCAAATACAATTAATGTGAATCTTTGTTGTACTTTAATCTCTGTAAGTGTTCTATATGCATGATGTAATGAATGCCAATACAATTAATGTGAATCCTTGTTATACTTTATTCTCTGTAAGTGTTCTATATGTATGATGTAATGAATGCCAATACAATTAATGTGAATCCTTGTTATACTTTATTCTCTGTAAGTGTTCTATATGTATAATGTTATGAATGCAAATACAATGAATGTGAATCCTTGTTATACTTTAATCTCTGTAAGTGTTCTATATGCATGATGTAATGAATGCCAATACAATTAATGTGAATCCTTGTTATACTTTATTCTCTGTAAGTGTTCTATATGTATGATGTTATGAATGCAAATACAATCAATGTGAATCCTTGTTATACTTTAATCTCTGTAAGTGTTCTATATGTATGATTTATGAATGCAAATACAATTAATGTGAATCTTTGTTATACTTTAATCTCTGTAAGTGTTCTATATGCATGATGTAATGAATGCCAATACAATTAATGTGAATCCTTGTTATACTTTAATCTCTGTAAGTGTTCTATATGTATGATGTTATGAATGCAAATACAATTAATGTGAATCTTTGTTATACTTTAATCTCTGTAAGTGTTCTATATGTATGATTTATGAATGCAAATACAATGAATGTGAATCCTTGTTATACTTTAATCTCTGTAAGTGTTCTATATGCATGATGTAATGAATGCCAATACAATTAATGTGAATCCTTGTTATACTTTAATCTCTGTAAGTGTTCTATATGTATGATGTTATGAATGCAAATACAATTAATGTGAATCCTTGTTATACTTTAATCTCTGTAAGTGTTCTATATGTATGATTTATGAATGCAAATACAATTAATGTGAATCCTTGTTATACTTTAATCTCTATAAGTGTTCTATATGTATGATTTATGAATGCAAATACAATTAATGTGAATCCTTGTTATACTTCAATCTCTGTAAGTGTTCTATATGTATGATGTTATGAATGCAAATACAATTAATGTGAATCCTTGTTATACTTTAATCTCTGTAAGTGTTCTATATGTATGATTTATGAATGCAAATACAATTAATGTGAATCCTTGTTATACTTTAATCTCTATAAGTGTTCTATATGTATGATTTATGAATGCAAATACAATTAATGTGAATCTTTGTTGTACTTCAATCTCTGTAAGTGTTCTATATGTATGATGTTATGAATGCAAATACAATGAATGTGAATCCTTGTTATACTTCAATCTCTGTATGTGTTCTATATATATGATGTTATGAATGCAAATACAATTAATGTGAATCCCTGTTATACTTTAATACCTTGTACAAGTTTTAAAAAATGGAAAGATGGCAGATATCAGATCAATTAGTATAGCAATTGCTTCCCGTTCCGTTTTTGTCTTGTCCTAACCATATCTTTGGAGACCCCCATCTGGGTCATCATCACATACATTTGGGTCATTTTCACACCACTTTTGGGTCATCATCATATTTGAGTCATTGTCACACCACATTTGGGTCATCATCACATATACATTTGGGTCATCATCACATATACATTTGGGTCATCATCACATATACGTTTGGGTCACCATCACATACATTTGGATCATCATCACATATACATTTGGGTCATCATCACATATACATTTGGGTCACCATAACATACATTTGGATCACCATCATATACACATTTGGGTCACCATGATATACATTTGGGTCACCATCACATATACATTTGGGTCAGTATTGTTGCTTCAGGTCTGATTTTTTAAAAACCATTTACGTATTTAAAGTCTTGTTAGCTCTATCAAGTGTAACATGTAATGAAAGAATACATTTTTTGGAATGCTTACAAGTTAAAATATCATCAGTATGGATAGATTGGATGTGATACAAAAGTTGATTATTCTATGCATGTATGTTCTTTTTTCACTGAACAGGATGATAAAAGTTGTTCAAGTTAATTCGGCAAATTTCTTAAAATTGACAGACTAAAACACCTGCATTATTTGTTACATGTATGCACACATGCACCAAATGAAAACATGCCAAAACCACATAAGCACAAAAATAGAGATGCCTTTGTGCCTTTTTCTTTCTTAAAAAAATTTTGCTTCTCTAAATTTACATTTTCTAAAAAAAAAATTCTTCTGTGATCACATTTGAGTAGGTCCATAGAAGTCATCAACTGATTATAGACGTCAAAATACATGTACTCTGTATCATTATTCCAGACTGTGTCTGCAGTTTGTGTATGTACCGCTCATTCAGAAACATCTAAGAGCTGTGGTAGTACTGTGGAACAGCCATAGTATATACATCAACTAAATGGAGTATGTAGTTAATGGCATTCCAGATATTCATTTCAGCATACCAGAAATAACAGGTAAGAACTGCACAAAATTTGCAGGAAATTGGCTTAACTCTTTTCTGAATGATCTATTGTCATTTTTCAAATACCTAACCAACAGTTTGTGAACGAAGGACGTGTTGATGTCCATCTCTGTTTAAAATTTGTTCTTTTAGAAATAACGGAATGTATTATTCTGTTGACTGCCATTGGATTGCAAGTGTTAAATATTGATTTATGCAGCAAAAACAAAAGGGGCAACATCTTTTGAATTGTTTTCATTTTGCATAATAAGCTCGTACTGATTTATGTAGCCTGCACACTTGGTTAGCAAGCTCCCAAACATTCTGATAAATAAAATGATCCAGTTCATTTTAACTTCTGTTGATTTTGGAAACTACACTTTCTTCTGACAAAGATAACTGTTGGTGTTCTCTGTGAAATAAGAGACTCGATAACTTGTTTGAATGGACTTGTACATGGTTCCCACGCTTTTCTAAATATAAATTTCCAGGTTTTTCCAGGATGAAATTAATTTTTTCATAGTTAACATATGACCATTACTGAATGGAATTAAAGAACATTTTGGATTATAAAACATGCATTTTCCAAATCCGAAGATGTTTCTCTTACAAGACTCTCCAAAAAATTCATGTCAGAAACGATGATCATGTGTGCCAATAAAATCTCAAACAACATTTTTCAACCAACCTAAACTTCTTAAGACGGTTTGGTTAAACATTGAATCATTTAAGGATATTTACAAAAGGGTTGATTTAAATTTTGACAAAAGATCTTCAAAATTATATATTGTTGTATAAACAAGGACTGAATTTTCTGTAAAATCAATTGTCTTCTTGTAGTTCAATAAACCAGTCCCCAAACCTGTATTCAGGGGCGGATTAAGGCTCACTGGTGCCCTAAGCACTGACAAATCTTGGTGCCCCCTCCTTGTGGTACACCTGGGAAGATAACCCTAGAGTGCACCATGATCAAGAAACAGAAAATTATGATAAATTTGCACTAGTTTTATCAATTTTTTTTACAAATCTTCATTCGTCTTTTTTTTCATTTCACCCTTTTCTCAACTTTGTGGTGCCCCCTTTGGCCCTGGTGCCCTAAGCACGTGCTTAGTCTGCTTAATGGTTAATACGCTCCTGCCTGTATTGATACATGGATTATTATCGTTTCTTAATATATAATAAAAGGGACGACATTTTCCCATTTTTCCTGCGTTCCATTTAAGATCTGAAACCAATGCTTCAAGCTACATGTCACTGTGTAGCAGTTTCGCACCAAAGTTCAGCTCAGAGATTCGAAAATTTTCTAATCCGGGTTTCCGCCGAATATTCCAACCCCATTTTTCACATTTGGACATTCTGGATGGAGTGTGGGTTCAGAGCAATTACATATCAAATTTGAAATCTGCCGCCACCGTAAGATAGCTTACCAGCGGGCCTAGCAAATTTAAACTAGGTTATATCGACTTATACCTGCATGAAATCGATAGGAAAATTATTTTATTTCTCAAAAATGGCAAGTATTATAATCATTATGTCTTTAATCCGCTGAAAGACTAGACGAAACTTGGCATATATGAAAACTGACCCGGTACTCGCCATTTGCGTTAATAGTCACATTACTTCACAAATCTCAAACAACGACATCAGAAGTCCAATAGGCATGTGATATCGACAACAAACTCTTTTTTTAATATTGTTGTATGAAATTTCAATTATATTAAATGAAAGTCTGATACCTTTTGTAAAAACCAGAAAGAACATATAATTCTCAACATATTTATTTCGAGAACACTACAAGAAACTGGGCCAGTCGGATTCATCAAGCAGAGTAGTCTGGTTACCTGCTTCGTATGCTCCCTACGTGAGAGAGCACATGTCAACGTGGTAATCACGTGATACAACAAAACTCCGAAGTTGGTCTCAGAATAAATATAGAGAATGTTGTGCTCCTTCGATTTTGTATTTTTATTACAACCAGTATACGGCCTTCATTTAATAATTTTTTCTACAATATTTCCAAATGACTGTTGTGAGATTCTGTGTGCTCGTACGACATGTTATCGAAATCGCTAGTACCAGCTCAAATTTCATCAACGCATTAGTTTCCTTATCTTTCAGCAGATTAAAGACATAACAATTTTAATACTCTCGCAATTTCTAAGAAAATAAATAATTTTCATGTCGATTTCATGCAGGTATAACTCGATTTAACAATGTTTAAGTTTGCTAACCCATCCGCTAAGGGGATATGCTTTAACGCCACCATGTTGGCCGCTTGTGATGCTAGACTGGTTTTCATACCTTCCATAATAATAAAAAAATTTAGATATCGAGCTGTCTGTGAAACAAAAAGTCTACTAGATGAGTCTAATCCACTGTGCTTTTTTGGATTGTCTCTAAAAATATATTTATGGCAAGCACCCAAAAGATCCATACTGCAACCTCCTAATATTCTGGTTAGAAATCGATAAATCAAACTCATGATCAGTTCAGTTACGACTCAATTACGTAATTGTTTCGTGCGTCATGTTGTGGAGGAAATTCACGGATTTTTCCCCAACTTACGTCAATATTTGCAAAATTCAAGGACTTTTCACGGTCGGGAGAAAAAAATTATCGTTTCTCCTTACTTTTTCCCGATTTCCCGTTAGCGTGGGAACCCTGCTTGTATAATTTGTTTATATGCTCTTGCTGGTGGTAATATTATTTCATGTACTAAAATTATTTTTTTTTCTTCTAAAAGGTTGAATTAAAAATGAAGGGAATCTACTTTGACACACTACATGGTAATTTACAGCAGCTCTTGTACATTTATTATTTTTATATTGTAACCAAACAATGAATTTCAACCTGTCGTAAGCTGTTATTGCAAAGACTTTAAAGAACATGGTCTCTTAAGACAGGTTTATTTATACAAATCAGTTACAAGAAGCATAAAAAAATGCTGCTCTAAGTCAGGGATGGAACAGATTCGTGGTGAATGTGGCTGTTAATGCTGGTTTAACTGTACATCAATACAGAATATTTAATCATAATACAAATATTTTTTCAGGAGCAGAGAACTGTTAAGCACCAGTGACAGAAGAGGAAATTCAGGACTTGAAGGAACTATGTCCATATAATTATATAGAACTTGATCCAGAACTCGTTAGGATTATACAAGAAGCAACAGAGATTTACCAGACACCAAATGCAGATTTTGTTAGGATTATACAAGAAGCAACAGAGACTTATCAGATACCAAATGCAGATTTTGTTAGGATTATACAAGAAGCAACAGAGACTTATCAGATACCAAATGCAGATTTTGTTAGGATTATACAAAAAGCAACAGAGACTTATCAGATACCAAATGCAGATTTTGTTAGGATTATACAAGAAGCAACAGAGACTTATCAGATACCAAATGCAGATTTTGTTAGGATTGTACAAGAAGCAACAGAGACTTATCAGATACCAAATGCAGATTTTGTTAGGATTATACAAGAAGCAACAGAGATTTATCAGATACCAAATGAAGATTTTGTTAGGATTATACAAGAAGCAACAGAGATTTATCAGATACCAAATGCAGCAGAAGACTTTGATACTGCTAGAAACTTTATTGTTTTGTCAGAAGTGATTATAAACCTGTATCATCAGATGTAACAGAACAAATTAAATTGAATTATAATTATTATCCAGACAATTATTATCTTTTCTACCATGACACATAAAATGTTTGCTTATTACAACATGTGCTTAAGAATGAATATAATTATCCAGTCACATCACTCGCTTCTAACAAGAGTAACAGAAATCAGAAGCAAACACATATAACCTTGTACAATTATAATTACTATGGTCTTATGAATAATGACATTATGTTAAGGTAACAAGAAATACAATTAGAAAAAAAGAGCTGAGAGAGTGAGATGCAAGTAAAAGTTTTTTTATTCTTGCACACAGTTTTCCCAAAGTGATTGCCATATAATAAAATGTAATTTGTCATACAGAAAAACCAAGATGATCAAGCATGATTAAAGACTTGTAATGTCACATCTAAAGGCATTCATTAGTGTAAGCCAATGTAATTGTTTAATAATAAAGTCTGACTTAACGGGGGATAAAAGTTCATCAACTATTGACACAAGTGCAAGTAGAATCTACATCAGCCAAGTTTTCTTTTATCAAAACAAATTAACACTGTTTGTCACAAGATCATATAGAATAAGACTCTCCAGTGACACTTGATGTTGTCATTGCATCATGCTCTTAAATATGCCATATACAACTGAACAAGTATACAGGGCTCCCATGCTACTGGGAAATCAGGAAAAGTCTGAAGAAATTATAATATCTTTTCTGACCATGAAAATTCCTTGAAGTTTGTAAATACTGATGAAAGTCAAGAAAAACACGAAGTTTTCTGCAACCGCTTGATGACAGAAACATTTATGTAATTGAGTCATAACTGACTGTGAATTAAATTTATTGAGTTCTAGCCAGAATATTTGGAGGTTGCAGTATGGATCATTTGAGTGCTTACCATAAACATAGTTGTTGAGTCAATCCAAACACTCACTGGATTAGGTTAGAAGACTGGTTGTTTCAGTCAGTTTGATCTTGATATTTTTTCTGACATGAAATATTTGAAAACCAGTCTAGCATCATAAGCCGCCAACATGGTGTTGGCGAAGCGAAGCCGCTTACCAGAAGGCCTAGCAAACTTAACGATGTTAGCCATAATCATACCTGCATGAAACCGATATGAAAATTAATTATTTTCTCGGAAAATGCAAGTATTAGAATAATTATGTCTTTAATCTGCTGAAAGATAAAATGAAACTATAGCGTTGATGAAATTTGATCCGGTACTCACCATTTGCATTGCTAGTCGCACGAGTACACAAATCTTGCAACCCATATATTTATGGCACCATTGGTCCAGTTGTCACATGATGTCAGTAATAACCCATTTGAAATGTTGTAGAAACAAAAAATATCTTAAATGAAAGTTGTAAACTACTTGTAATAAAAAAACTACAATGAAAGAACACAGATTTCTCTATATATTTATTTAAAAAAATAACTACCCAGGTTTTGTTGTATCATGTGACTACCATGTAGACATGTGCTCTCTGCTTAACGAATCTGACTGTTCCGATTGCAGTGACAGCAACAGGTTTCTGGTCGTTTTCTCAACATAAACGTACCCTTTATGGTTTTTACAGGTCTCTGACTTTCATTTAATATATTTTAATATTTTTACAACAACATTAGGAAAAAGTTTGTTGTTGAGATCACGCGACCATTGGATTTCTGATGAAGTGTGAGATTTGTGTAATCATATGACTAGTAATGCAAATAACGAGTACCATGTCAGTTTCCACCTATGCTGTAGTTTGTCAAGTCTGTCAACGGATTAAGACATAATGATTATAATACTCTCCATTTATGAGAAAATGAATCACCTTCCTATTGATTTCATGCAGGTATGACTTGATGTAACATTGTTTAAGTTTGCTAGGACCATTGATGGGGTTCAAGTTTAATTTGTAGTCCAAAAAATCAAATATCTGAACTTAACTTTGGTGTTAAACTATTACACTGAACATGTAGCTTAAAGGATTGATTTCAAATCCTAAATCGGTCACAGGAGATTGTCTTCCCTTTAATTGTATCAATACAGGTTTGGGTACTGCTCTTCTTTCTGTAATTTTAATTTCATTTGAAACTCTTATTTTGTACCTGTCTGTCTTTTTCCTGCATTTGCATTTTTTATTTTTTTTTCTTGTTTTTGCATTTGTAATTTCATCTCCATTTCTTTCTCTTCTTTTTGAATTTGCATTTGTTTCTCTCTTTCCTCTTTTCAAGCTCAAGCTTTCTTAACTTTATTTCCTTCTTGAAGTTTAATTTCAATTCCATAACTTGCAGGTTTGAACCCGAGTCAAAGCACTTTTGTCTGAAATATTCTTCTGTACCAAATATTGGACTAATTTTAAAATTTTATTTCGTGTTTTAACAAAAAATGGCTTTGCACCTGAAAGGTCATATTGTCTGGAAAGTTGGAGCAAATCGTCCTTTTTCAAAGACTCTAACTGTTCCTGTCTAGGGTTTAAAATACAATTCTCCACTTTAGTTTAAATGATAAAAGCTTGTTGGTTTCACTATGTAAAGTCAGAAAGATTAGTAACTAAGATAATTTAAATTTCAAAACAACTGCAATTTCTCTGAATTTCGTACCCATGATGAGCCCCCAAGTTTCTGTTATGACTCTATGATCACAAACTTAAGAAACAGAAAAGAAACAAAACCAACAAGTTTTATAAAACTTAACAAACAGTTTAATTATCAAAGCTATAATTGAAACACATGAGAGGAACTTAAAGTATGTGCGTGTGTTATCTGGATTTTTAATGTAGCTGTAAAAAAAATCAGTCATAACGCTACTATGTCTGCAGTTTCGCAGTTTATAGTGATGTCTAGCATTGAGGCCCACCCAGTCACATTATCCTGACACCAGGCAGAGCAGTCCTAACACTAACCTCTTGATGCTGAGCGCTAAGCGAGGCAACTGTTAGTACCATTGTTATAAGTCTTTGATATGACTCGGCCTGGAATCGAACCCACGACCTCCTGCATCCGAGGCAGATGCTTTAACCACTATGCCACCGGAGCGGTCGAACTTAAAGTACTATGAAGTGAATCCAAGCTATTCCTTATAATGGTCTATGAATGTCCTAAATGAAAGAAATGTTCCTTATAAATTTAAATACCGGAAATGTACTGGTCCTTCAGGAACTGTGTCGTCATGATGGCGTTGTCCTGAATTCCTTCGATAACAGTTCCAGAATAATATTATAGTCCAAATAATGGGCACTTTCTATTTACGGAGAACAGTGCAAACAAATGTGTTCCCTCTCTAAAAAATATATAAGTACAACATAAAATACGTCTGTAGACTTGCAACAAGAACACAATTAGCATGAATGACTCCAAAATTCGGAATGAAACAGTGCTTAACTTTCTCCTTATATATACCGTTTGTTTGGACATTACTTTGCAATAGACTCCACGTGTCAGCATACACTATTGATTTTATGTAGAATTAAGCATAGTGAATATTATTCACATAACCTTGCGTGCGTGTGTGTGAAAAAGTGAGACTTTGGTTTTTAACGTAGCTTTAAGAATTTTTCAGTCATATCGCTTTGTAGTCCGATAAATCAACCCCCCCCCCCCAAACCTGTATTGATACTGATGAACGATAACCGAAAATCAATATCATCACGGGGGAGGAGATGATTTATTGGCCTAATCGCCACGATGACTGCATCGTGGTAGTTTATAGTGATGTCCAACACCGGGGCGTCATGCCGCAGACATATAGCATCATGTCCCACCCAGTCACATTATCCTGACACCAGGCCCACCAATCCTAACACTAACCTCTTAATACTGAGCGCGGACACTTTATCCACCTAGACTCATAGGTAAATTATAAGCAACGCTTTAAGCCCATGTGTTCTATTTCATGTAGCCTAATTGTATACTTAGTAGTTGAATAAACAAATAATTTTTTTTTTAAATTAATGACTTGTATTTTTTAAACCCATTGTTACGTCAAGGACACAACTTCTACTGCCACTGTTATTTAAGCAGGCCGGTGTTATTCGCGCGGCTGCCTAATACCTAAATTGGTAATACGTATTCACACAGCCACCATGTACCTTGTCCAGAAAGGCAACTCGCACGGCGTGTACCTGATATGAAAAGGGCATACGCACAGTCATGTGTTTTGTATGATGGACATTGTGTTTTCGCATTTCAGACTTTAAATTGTTAGATGTTTAGTCTTTTCTTCCATAAAACATATTTTCACGCCCGAGTATCTTTAATGTCAAATTTGCAAATCTCTTTTCGTTGAAACTGGTGCAATGTTACTCTCCTTCATTTCACAAGAGTTTATTACAAATGAAATTAAGAGTACAAAGGTGGGTATCAGAATGGGGGGGGGGGGCGGGGAACCGTCTTTGTCTCTTAGGAGAAGTCCGAGAAACTCCAATACTTTCGGCATTTTTAGGGCATAATTTAGCCATCTTGCTGTAAAGAAAACTAGAAAACGCGACGGTTGCTTCGTGATCATTTGTTTTGGGAGGGGATTTAGGTGTAGAGGAGTGGGGGCGCCAGTTCCGCCCTCCACCGTAGTCCAAACTAAAAACAATATTACAGGCCTGCAAGACCTACACTCCACCCAAACCCCTCTATACATTAACCCAGTGGTTCTTAACCCATGGGTCTCGACCCAAAACTGGGTTGCCATGCGGTTTTGTGTTGGTCTCGAAGATCAACCTTAATAATTTTCAAGGTCCAACCCAAGTGGGCTTTTTAAGCAGTGGATGGGTCGCAAGACAAACATCACAAAACTAATATGGTGTGTCACCCAAAACGCTTAACACATTAACCCTTAGCGACGACTTAACGGGGCAGGAGGTAGTAGCATACTGCCGAGCTCTGTAGCGTCGTGGTCATACTTGATACACTAAAGTGGGTGGTATTATAAAAAGGTATACAGATGTAGCTCTACAATGATACCAAATAATCTGGAATATCTAGTTGCACTACAAAATACAGATTAAAAAAACTAATTTTGTGAACCCGACTTTTTTCTACCCAAAAGTGGCCCGTGGTCGCAATCCGATTTTGTGTCCGGATTTTAGACGTTTTGGTCTCCGATCTAAGGCAAACCGGTATGAACTGCAAACCGACATACGAGCCTTTTCAAAAAGTAGGATAAGATGGGCATTTGGAATAAAGAGTGGTCTCCATACATAAATAATGGCTCCGTTTAGCACAAAAAAAAGAAAAAAAAACCCCACAAAAAAACTTCTACCCTTCTGCTCATGCGCGAGTCATATAGCCAATGAAAAACAATGTTTCTAACACAACTAGGCAGTATGTTATTGAAAGATGACCGGGGATTTGGTGTTTTCGAGTATGTTTCCTACTCGATTTTCAGGCGAAAATGACAAAAAGTTCCAGGGGTTAATGTGTTAAGAACCACCGTATTATCGATTCTTGTTTATTTGCCCCGTGATCAGCAGTAGTTAATGGGGACACCCTAGGGACAATGGGACTTACCATTAAGAAACGCCTTGGGACACTCTGGGGACAATGGAAATTTAACATGTGAAAAATTGCTGGGACACTCTAGGGACAAGGGGAATTAACATGGGAATCTATTTTGGGTCAGTCTAGGGACAAGGGAAATTTAACATGGGAGAAAAAAAGCAATTCTAGGGACAAGGGGAATTGAACATGGGATTTTTTTTGTTCTTTTTTTTTTTAAATAAAAAAAATAAATAAAATAAAATAAAATAAAAATTAAAAAAAATGAAAAAAAAAATGGGGTAGGCAACTGAAAGTCTATCTCTTTTCGAGAAATGTGGGTGGCCCTGAAAAGGGCCTTTGGGTTTATGTTAATATGCCCTTAACATAAAGGGCATCTGCAGCATCTTCTTCGTCTTAGGCTTTGTCTAATGGTAGGTCCATAGACTAACACTCTTTTCAGGCATCCTTGCCTCTCCACGTAAATCCTACGTATCCACAGACTGGTGTCTGTCCTATGGATAACTGTCCATTTGGATCGGACATACATGGGTATCCTGAACATCATCGTTGACACAAGGGTGGAAGAGTGTACGTCGGTCCACATGTTGAGGCGCCGAGAACAGTGAATCAGTGCAGTGAACTGCGCTTATTTATAGGGGCAGGAAGGATTGAAACAGATTGAGTTCATTCACCAATCCAAACACGCGTTACAAAATTCAGTTAGCCCGCATCCAATCCGAAGAGAGCAGTCTGTGACGTCACATGGTCTATATAGATTCGCTAGCGCCTGTGTGCAGTCAATCTATGCGACAGTGATTCAACATGACGGAAACTCAGAAAACGATTAGTTGGGGTGCACCAGCAGTGGAGACTGCCCTAGGGAACCCGGACTTACTTTCAGAAGAGGTAAATTGGGATTTTGTGGATTTTCTTACCTCGCAAGAATTGGTTCCGGAACCTTCGTCTCCTTCTTCATTACCGCACGTGGAGAATTTTTGACAGAGACAGAAAGAAGAATTGGAGAAATTTATGCAACAGCAAAAAGAAGCGGAACAAGCTTTTCTCCTACAGCAACAACAGCATGAAGAAGAGGTAAGAAAAAAACAACAACAAGAAGAAGTAGCAGCAAAGAAACAAGGGTGTGAAAATCAAACGGTCACGGTACTGTTAGACATTTTAGCGGAGTTAAGAAGTCTGAAACAAATGTATCAGACTTCTTTATTACGACCGAAGAGAATACGACCTTCCCGAGCTAAACACGCCAACCCTGTGACTAAGCCTACCGTACCACCCTTAGTGATTTCAACCAAATCATCATCATCATCATCAACAGTACGCAGTCCAGAAGTAGGCCTCGGCCGTGGCAAAGGCTTAAGGCAGTTAAAGTTGATTGCTTAAACTCACCCCTACACCAATAACCAAAGGCCCTTTTCAGGGCCACCCACATTCCTCGAAAAGAGATAAACTTTCAATTGCCAATAACTCAAAAAAAATAATAATAACCATTTTACCCCTATAGTACGTGTCTGTGTATGAGTGCGTGAGTGTACTTTCTTATTTTAAAATCAAAACCCAAAGACACTTACCTTTTTATACCTAATTTATTCTTTTATCAATATTTACAATCCAATTCACAATTCACAACAGAGCACTTTAAAAAGTTCATTCACTTCTTCTGTCTCATTGTTTAGTCTCTCTGTTTTTTGAATTTCTTCACCGTCACAGTCTTTTCCTCCTCTTCCTCCTCACTTTCTTCCCTTCTTCTTTTCTTCTCCTGTTTTTTTCTTCTTTACCTGGCTGCTTTCATCCTCTGAAGAATCCCTCTTTTCTTCTGACTCCTCTTGTTTCTTTTTTGGGCAATCTGGAGACCAATGTCCTTTTTCTTGACAATAATAACAGGTATCTTGACTTTTGTCTGTTCTAACCCCTTTTTTTCTATTTTGACGGTCAGGACACTCTGAAGACCAATGCCCTTTCTTCTGACAGATATAGCAAGTATCTTCACTTTTATCTCGAAAGGAAGGAGAGTAGTCCGTCGGTTGGTCTGAAGAGAATTTTCTAATGACCCCTCGCAAAGCTCTGATGAAACGTTCAATTTGGGGAGTCTCTTCCATCGTTGTGCTCGGTTTGAGAGTGAAATGAATAGTGAAAGGACAAGACACATACTCTTTTATATACGCTGGTCTGCCATGACTATAAATTAGTCCATGGTGTTTTAACTTGAGTCATTTGACATTTTACACTCAAGATGAAACGATCCAATTCATTTGAGAAGAAAGAAGAAGAAAGTAAGAGGCAGAAACGTGATCTATCGAGGCGATAGAGGCGTACCAGGGCTGAAGGCTTGGCACAAATTCATGCCAGTGATTTTGAAGAGGACATGAGTGAACCAGAATCCAAACCCTCTAAACAAAGTTCACCACCCTTAGTCAATCCTGAAAAGTACTATGACATTCGAGAGACAGAAAAGCGCTCCTCTAGAAAATTTAGAATCACGGCTTACAAATACACGGTGAAGTTTAAAGATTTCAAGTCCGAAGTACCGTTAGAGAAAGCAGAAGGGTTCATCACTGGGGTGTGGGATTCTTTACTTACCACACTCAAACGACAATGTCAACCCAAAGAAGACGATCGCTTGAGACTTTCCATACAACACGACGGTTTGAAATGCCCTGTTTGGATCGAGTTTAGCAGCCCTGCAGAATTGACCGCTTTCAAAGTCATGGACAAGATTCAACACGTACAACAATCCAATGACCAGTTTGACATCACCGATGGAAAAGCCACACTGGACATGACCCACGTCTCTCCTCCTGAAGGGACTGGATGCAAAAAGATGTTATTGGTGGACGAGCTTCGCAGCACCAAAACAAGTCTCGTCCGAATTCACAACCCTCAAGACCAGATGTGTTTAGCCCGTGCCATCGTGGTGGGACGAACCTATGCCAACAAAAACGACACGGTAGAATGGAAAAGAGCCTGGGAGAATATTCGAAAATCAGACCGAGCCAAACAACGAAGTGAAGCAGAACTCCTGTTGCAACAAGCCGACTTGCCCAAAGACACACCCTGCGGCATTCCTGAAATGCAAAAATTGCAAGATGTCCTAGCTCCACGCTACACCTTGAAAGTGCACCCTCAAGAAATGCGTGGGCCTCTGTTGTTTCGAGGGAAAGACTTTAAGGATGGAAAATACATTCACGTCTATCATCACGATGACCATTTTGATACCATTACCAGTATCATCGGATTCCTGGGATACGGTTATTATTGTGAGAAATGTGACTATGGCTATAACAATCGAGAGCAACACAAACACTGCGGATCGAAATGCTCAGGATGTTTGGCCTCTCCACCCTGTCTGAGCGAAGGGCAAAAACCAGTGCATTGTCCAGCTTGTCAGCGCACGTTTGTCAGTCCTACCTGTTACCAACAACATCTGAAGACGCAAGGTTCACAGCAGAAACGTGCTTGTCAACTGCTGAGATTGTGCCCTACGTGTGGACAAGGTCTACGTGCCAATAGTACCAAGGCACACGTATGTTCAGGAAAGAAAAAATGTCACATTTGTCACCACATCGTTGACTTGGAACACCAATGCTACGTGCAAAAATACCAATCCCAACCAGAGAAAGAGGATGGACACAAGAAGAAAGGCAATTTCATCTTTTTCGATTTCGAATGCATGCAAGAGACCGGTATTCACATTCCTAATTTCTGCGTGGCTCATCGAGCGTGCGAGAAGTGCATTCAAGAACCTATCTTCAGTCATTGCCCTCACTGCAGCAAGATTCCCGGAGGGCGTGAAAAAATCTTTCGGGGACCGAACACGCTAGCCGATTTTGCCCAATGGGTCTTAGACCCCATCGACAAGACGTGGAGCCAAGAGGACATCGAACGTTACGGAGATTGTCATCGTCATGCCACAGTGATGGCTCACAATTTCTCCGGATACGACGGACAGTTTCTTTTGAGATACTATACGGAACAAGGCACCGAGCGTCCTAAAGTCACTTTGAACGGAGCCAAAATCATTTTCATCCAAGTGGGACAAGTGCAGTTTAAAGATTCGATGAGTTACTTAGCCATGCCTTTGAGTCGAATGCCTAAAACATTTGGAATGACAGAAATGGCTAAAGGGTACTTTCCACACTTGTTCAGTACGGAAGCCAATCAACACGCCGTTCTACCCCATTTGCCTGAGGCTCACTATTACGACCCCGACAACATGCGTACCGAACAACGAGAAGCTTTCTACGCTTGGTACCAGGCTTATGCCTCGGACCCTTTCGACTTTCAGGAAGAAATGTTAAAGTATTGTCGATCCGACGTGGACATTTTACGACGTTGCTGTGGAAAATTTCGAGAACTGTTCATGGAACACGGAGGGGTCGATCCTTTGAAAGAAGCTTGCACCATTGCCAAAGCGTGTTCCTTAGTGTACCGGCAACGATTCATGCCTGAAAACACCGTAACTGTCATCAGTCCTCAAACGACCAACTATGTCAAACGTAAATACTCGGTCAAAGCCCTACGCTGGTTACATTACTTGTGCGACAAGGAAGACAAATGGATTCAGCATGCCCGCAACGGAGGGGGCGAAAAGACCATTGGAATGCATTCGGTCGATGGCTGGGACTTAGAAAACCCCAAGATCGTGTACGAGTTTAACGGTTGCTTATTTCACGGATGTCCCGTCTGTTACCCTGACCGTGGCACTAAAAATCAGTTTTTACAACGAACCATGGAAGACTTGTCCCAGGCCACTTGTCAGCGACGCCTAAAGTTCGAACAGGAAGAATACCAAGTGGTGGAAATGTGGGAACACGAATACGATTACCGTTTGAAAACTGATCCCGAATTTAAACGCCTCATGGAAAGTTACCAGTTCATGGACCCCCTGAACCCGAGGGATAGTTTGTACGGAGGAAGGACCAATGCCACCTGTTTGCTGTACCAAGCCGACGAAGAGAAAGGAGAAGAAATGAAATACTTGGACGTGTGTTCGCTGTATCCCTACGTGTGCAAATATTGTCGCTTTCCTGCAGGGCACCCACAATTGTTGACGGAACACATCGACCTGAAAAACATTCGACAATACGAAGGCTTGATCAAGTGCAAAGTTTTGCCTCCCAAGGACTTGTACCATCCCGTCTTACCTCACCATTGCCAAGGCAAACTGATGTTTCCTTTGTGCCGTACTTGTGCCGAAACGTGCAACCAAGACCAACCTTGTCAACACACCCAGGAAGAACGGGCTTTGACGGGAACCTGGGTCAGCGTAGAATTATTCAAAGTTCTGGACATGGGATACCAACTGTTAGAAGTGTACGAAATTTGTCACGTTCCCAAGACACAACAATATCAAAAGGGTGACCCCACTCAGAAAGGCATTTTAGCCGACTACGTGGATGCCTTTTTGAAACTGAAGCAAGAAGCCAGCGGCTATCATTCCTGGTGTCACACTCCCGAAGACCCAATAAAATTCAAAAAGAAATACCGGGCACAAGAAGGCATTACTTTAGATCACATCGAGAAAAACGAAGGCAGGCGATCGTTTGCCAAAGTGATGTTAAATTGCTCGTGTTTACCCAAGACGGAATATTTGACAGAACCTTCCAGCTACTTTCAGATGATTCACGACAAAACCAAATACATGAAACACGTGGACGTCGTTCGTGAGGATTTGATCTTGGTCAATTACGAAGAAGATCTGGACTTTGTACAAGACGACCCTTTTGGAAATGTCATCATTGCGGCTTACGTGACAGCCCATGCTCGCTTAAAATTGTACGAAGCTTTAGAACTTTTAGGGGAACGCGTCCTGTACTTTGACACGGACAGTTGCATTTACATCCATCACCCGAGTCAACAGTACCCTGACATCGAAGGAGACCGTTTAGGAGCCTGGACAGACGAGCACCCCGACGACAAGATTCTAAATTTCGTCAGTGGCGGTCCAAAAAATTACGGCTACGAATACCGGGACAAATAAGTAGAAGTGCACACGAAGTGTAAAGTGAAAGGATTGACCCTGAATTATCGTACCAGTCGAGTGGTGAACTTTTGGGTATTGAAAGAAGCCTTGCAATCTGGAAAGGATGAACACTTTAAAGTGACCACCTATCAACCCAACAAGATTATACGTTTACCCACTCACCACATCGTCAGTCGACCCTTGGAAAAAGTCTATCAAATCGTGTACAAGAAGCGAGAGCGACTTCCCAATCATTTCACCTTACCGTATGGACACGTCGGTATTGGTCTGTATATAAAAAGGAACCCTAGGCAAGATCGATAGTTCATTGTGACTACAAAGACCAAGCGAACAAGATGAATACTTTCAGAGAAACACAAAACAAATTTAGAAAGGCACAATTCAAGTTTGGGGCTTCTGAAGTGGAATGCGATTGTGAGCCTTGCGATGGGAACGATACTGTACGCTGTGACCTTAGCGATGCCGTAAAGCATCATGGGAACTTTGTTCTCACTACCCCTATCATGGAAAGTGATCCTGTGCGTGTCAAACCTGAGGGATGCGAAAGCGATGCCGCTCGTCCTCTTGGACATTTTACTGGGTTTCGTTTTAAAGGTGGATGTTCACCTTCACGTCTACCTCCCTACGGATGTCATCCAGCCCTGAGCAAACTCCTGTCCATGTCACCCAACCCTCATCGAAACGAACCTGTGAAAGACGAATATTCGTTCCCTGTGCGTTTGTCGGAATACTGCGACTTTGAAAATCGTCTTCAATCGTTCAAAGGAAAATGGCCTAAGTATCTGGGAGGACCGATCCCCGAAGAATTAGCCAGAGCCGGATTGTTCTACTTGGGCGAAGGAGATCAAGTCAAGTGCTTCAGTTGCGGTGTATCACTTCACCACTGGGAACCACAAGATTCGGCCTACGTAGAACATGCTCGATGGTCACCGAATTGTCATTACTTACCCTTAGTGGGACCTAGACATTGAAGTAACTTATCATAATCTGTTTATGGATACTTTACAAGAGAACATTCGCACTTTGCCTGTGGAGTTGAGAGAAAGGATTTACCGAGAGCTGGTGAAAATACAAGTCAAACGTAAAGAACAATTGCATCCGTTACGTCACCGGTGTTTGAACCACTGGTACCTGAATGCTATACAAGGACTGATTCAGTTGAAAGTGTTCCATTGGACAGACATTGATCAACGATCCACTAGTTTTTAAAAGGATTGGTTTGCTATTGATGATTCTATCTACTACATTGTAAACTTACTGCATCGAATTCCAGAGGAAGAGTTAACGAATTACCAACATCTTGTACACAATGTCAACTTAGTGAAAGAGGAAACTTCTGAACGAATTGTAATGTGTAAATTAGCAACTAAACGATTTAAATTCGACACTGAAGTAAAACCATGTCTGTGCAAATGGTACATTTCTTGTGTCAGACAAAAGAGGATTTAGTATGACCTATTCATGGATACTTTGCTAGAGAACATTCTTGCTTTGCCTGTGGAGTTGAGAGAATGCATTTACCGAGAACTGATCAAAATACAAGTGAAACGCAAACGCAAAGTTATTCATCCGTTTTTAAATTATGCTCTTTTCCAAAGTATAAGAAGACTGATTATGAGTGGATATTACATCAGGCACAAAGGTAAACGAGGCTATTGGCCACCACCCAAGGATTCCAAAAACAGTGTATATACTTATGGATACTTTACAAGAGAACATTTTGGGCTTGCCTGTGGAGTTGAGAGAACGCATTTACCGAGAGCTGGTCAAAATACAAGTCAAACGTAAAGAACATTTGCATCCGTTACGTCACCAGATCTTTAACCACTGGTACCTGAATGGTATAAGAGGACTGATTCGTCAGAAATTGTTTCAATGGTCAGGCCTTGTTGAACACTTTCAGTTAGTGAATCAACTAAACGTTCGTAATTTTGGTTACTTCGAGATTCACCTAGTGCAACGTATTGAGGAAGACGAGTTAAAGGATTACCAACATATTTTACGTGGAATCTGATTAGCGGAAGACGAAACATCTAGACAAACTCTGACGTTTCGGTTACAGTATGCAAGATTTAGATTCCCTACTGGAGAACGAAGATGTCTAGCTAGAAATTACCCCTATTGCTTCCGAAACAAAGAGACTATAAAATCAGGCTGCCATGCCACGGCTTATGTCACATGTAATTGAACAGATTCCGTGGAAGGAACTCAATGACCATATTCAAACCGTGGATCATTACCATCGATTATTACAAGAACTGTATCCATTCAATTTTGGTCGACAAGTGGTGTTTGTCTTAGTGACTTGTTTTCTGGGATTTCGTTTACCAGCCGATTCCTTGTGGACTCTTTACGAACAGTACTTACCACCCCAATGGCCTTAAATGGTCACGAAAGACTCCTTTTGCTCAAAGCCTTGCGTTTTCATCTGGATACTTCTCGACCTCTACGGGAAAAAAAGATTCGTCAACTTTTAGCTACCGAAGACGTGTATGACGATGTGTGTGTAGCTTGTGACTTACACCCCCAATGGACAGATGTCCGTGACTGGAAAAAGGGGGTTTTGAGGCTTGGACCCAAAAAGTGGCCCAGTATGAGCGAGAGTTGTTCAAGGAAAAAAGTTACTTTTCAACCTGTGTTAGTGACAGTGCCAGAAGAACCCGTCACCCAGGACAGGACTGTCGTGGACATGCCTGAAAGACCCTTTCGGGAGGACACTTGTGTGACCTTACCCCATATAGAACTGGTCAGAACATTACCCAAAACATGTTGTACAGACACTTGTGTTTATTCCACGTTGATGGTTATCATGTGCCTTTTATCGTTGTACTTAAGCCTTTGGCTTTTATGTATTTTTGTCTTTCGCGTTCATGTTTAAAATATTCAATAAACGTGTCCTGAAAAAAGTATATAAACTCTTGTCTTGTCTGTTTTCGTGTCATAAGTGACATTTGTAACACTATGGCTACCTCTGCTGTCTCTGCTCCCTCTTCCTCTACTGTCAAAGTCATCGACGAACACTTAGATCGTGCCAGTTGGGAGGCTTTGTATCTTCGCCATCCCTTTAACATGCTCATTGCTGGACCTAGCGGTTCAGGCAAAACCGAATTCGTCAAACGCTTGATCGAACATAAACATCATTTGATCGATCGACCACGTCAGCGGATCGTGTGATGTTACAAAGAGTGGCAATCGGCGTACAGCCTCTTGCGAGAAAGTCAAGGCAATTCCATCGTGTTTGTGGAAGGCATTCCTAAAGAAGACGACGGCATCGTCTCTGACTCCCGTCAAACCCATTTGGTCATTTTCGACGACATGTTAGGAGAAGACGAAGAAGAAATTAAACTGTGGTTCACGCGCAAAGGGCATCATCGTAATGCCAGTGTCGTTTACATCATTCAAAATTTGTTTCAACAAAGTAAAGCCCATCGCACCATCAGTCTCAATGCGCATTACGTGGTCTTGTTTAAAAGCCCTCGAAATAAATCGTAAGTGCAAGTCTTAGCCAAACAGTTAGGAACGCCTTGGCTGACTCGGGCGTACGACGATGCCACTCAAACTCCACACGCCTATTTACTCGTCGATTTGAAACCTACGACCCCCGATGATTTGCGATTTCGTACCCACTTGTTTCACCACTGGTGCCAAGACGGAGGGCCTGTCCTGTACACGTCTCCGTCCTCGACTTAACTTCATTCCACAAAAAAATCTATAAAAACCTCAGACCCTTTTCGTCTGTCTCACACAACGTCAACATGACGTCCCTTCAGTTGCATCTTCCCGTCAAATTGATTCGTGCCTTGTAGGGCATCAGTCGGGGAAAAAATCCACAAACACGAGCTCGTGTCTTAGAAGCTAGTCTCAAAGAAGTCTTACGATGGTTCACGGTGACGGCACGTCAATTACTCCAAGGGATCATTCAGATTCCTCATCAAACCAAACGCTTTTTTGATCGAAAGAAAGTCGCTTTGACCCAACTGGCCGATCCCCGCATCGACACTCAAACCAAAAAACAAATCATTTTGAAACCTGGAGGGAGCGGTACTCTAGGAGGGGTCATCATTCGCTCTCTCTTAAGATGGGATCCTAATGCCCCCAAAGCTCTCCACAAGAAAAAAGTCAAACGAAGCTCCAAGAAGAAGAAAAAGATCAGGTCCCCAAGGAGAACTTCTCCAGTGGCGGGACCCTCTTCTTACCAGACACCACCCCGGAAAAAGAAAAGAAGCCCCCAGAAAAAGAAACAGAGAAAAAGTCCCCAGAAAAAGAAAAGTCCACAGAAGAAATCTAGTCGCAAGAGAGGCACTTCGGCCAGGACGCAACCTTACACTCGCAAACCACGACCTGCAAAGGCGGTGACCGCGTCTCCGGTAGCCTCAGGTTCATTCACTTCTCCGTTGATGACACCAAGAACTGAAGAGTACTTGGAGACGTTGATCACACCAAGAACTTCTCCGTTGATGACCCCAAGAACTTCCCCAGTGGCAGGACCCTCCAATTTAGTGGCAGTGGCTGCTGCTCACAAAGTACCTTCTCCCAAAATCAAAGTCCAAGAAAGATCGGGCATGTTACAAAGTTTACTGGATTTGTCCAAGCAAGAACTGGCTCGATTTAGTCCGTTGCGTACCCCTGCACGACGTGTCATGCCTGTCCTGAAGTTGATACGACGTAAAGACAATCAGTGGCGACGCGTTCCAGTATAAAAAAGGTGTGCGACCAAGTCGGGGTATCAGTGTTTTGGTGCTCCTGAAGATTCAAAGATGTCACCTTCCAAAAAACATCCCTCTTCTAAACAACGCCAAGGAAAAAAAGGAAAGGACTGCCACCACGTTTAGTCAAACATGGGGACATGTTATCTGTCCTGTCCAAAGCTTCTCCACCCCTACGAAAAAAAACTCATTCAATCAGCCTCCAAAGAGGTCATCGATACAGTGTGCGAATGTTGTTTGAACGTCTTGAAAGGCACGATCCCTTTGTCCAAACACCAGAAACAATGCTTAGGCAAACATCGTCACGTTCTTCGCCAAATGGTTCAAAAGAAAATTCCCCTTCGTCGAAAGAGGAAGATGTTGGTTCAACGTGGAGGCATTTTACCCCTCTTGTTAGGTATATTGCTGAAAGGAGTCTTGGGAACCATGTTGGGAGGACTGGTGGGAGCAAGATAAAAAGGCCCTTTGAAGTCCCAAGATCTCAGAATCGACCCCTGACAACCCCATGGAAGGACGAAAACTAGCTTTAGTGCCTTACAAACGATGGATGGAATACCATCGTTGGCAAGAACAACGCACCCCGCATTTACCTCCCAATCCCAATTTGAGCGAGATGTCCCAGTTACAACACGAATTGCAGTCCTTGATGGATCGCCAAGATTTGTCCAAAACAGAAAAATCGCAAAAGTACGGTCAACTCTTGCAACGACTGCAATTCTTTCACCAGAAAGCTTTAGACGAAACAGCTCTACCCACTCTGAAAGATTTTAAGACCTTGATGAAAAGTCCAGCACCATCACCAGTACCACTACCACCACTACCAGTGACCAAGACAGAAAAAAGAGAAGAAGAAGAAGAAGGGTTTCAAACTCCACCAGAAAAAGTACGCAAGTTAACAACACCACCTACCTCCAGAATTGGATGGATTAAAAAGATGATGGCCACCCCTTCTTCATCACAAGAGAAAAAGAAAGTGAAGACAGAAGTGAAGACAGAAGTGAAACAAGAACCGATATCCCCTGTTCAGACATCCTCCTTTTCGACACCTATTGCTGGTCGCACACGCAAAGCATTGCAATCCAAGAACTTACCCCAAGAGAAAAAGAGTAGCATCCTCCAAGAGTGGGTGTCTTATTAACAAACAAACAAAAAAAAATGGAAAAAGTCTTAGCCAGTATTTACTACGATCCCTCCCATCCTGCAGGTTATGCAGGAGTTCAAAAATTGTATCGTGTTGCCAAAACGCGACTGAAAAGTCTCCGTTTACCTCAAGTGCAACGATGGTTACAAGAACAAGCTACCTACACTTTACACAAACCCATTCGACGCAAGTTTTCCAGAAGTCGCACCCGAGTGGAAGGCATCGATCATCAATGGCAAGCCGATTTAGCTGATGTCTCTCATTTGGCCAGCTACAATCGCGACTACAAATATTTGTTTTGTGTCATCGACGTCTTTTCCAAATTTGCCTGCGTCGTACCCTTGACTTCCAAATCGAGCAGCGAGTTAGTGCGAGCCCTGCAACGAGGGTTGAAACAAAGCGGTCGTCACCCTCTTCGATGGCAAACGGACAAAGGCACCGAATTTCTGAACCAAGCTTTCCAAAAAGAATTAAAGAAACGTGACATTCATTTTTTTTACCACCGAGAATCCCGAAACCAAAGCCAGCATCGTGAAAGGTTTTCAACGAACTTCGAAAGAACGCATGTGGAAATATTTTACGCATCACCACACTCTGAAGTACATCGACATCTTACCGCACCTGGTGCAAGCGTACAACCAATCTTACCATCGAAGCATTGGACGTGCCCGGCAAGAAGTGACTCCCGAGAACGAAGTACTGATGTTTGAGCGCCTGTTTGGTACGTCCCCGACGAGGGCTGTCCCCAAGAAAAGTGGAGTGTTGGCCGTAGGAGATTGGGTACGCATTGGCAAAACCAAACGCACTTTCGACAAAGGTTACTTACCTAACTGGACGACCGAATTGTTTCGTGTCACTGGACGAGTGCATGGCCGTCATCCTACCGTCTATAAATTAGAAGACATGAACGGAGAAGTGCTCAAAGGAACATTTTACTTACCCGAGTTACAACGTGTCACCAAAAAAGAAGGCGACGTGTACGACATCGAAAGCATTCTCGAACGCAGAACCCGTAAAGTGGGTAAACGACGTTTCAAAGAAGTCAAAGTACGTTGGAAAGGATATCCACCCAGTTTTGATTCTTGGATCGACGCTTCGCAAGTCATCGACTATAAAAAGAAGTGACCATCATGCCCTTTCACACAGACGCAGCTACGTTGACCACTCCTTCACCTAGTTCTTCTCTGCAAGATTTACAGAAACAACCCTTGTGGGTGTGGTGCGGAGAACGTGTGCCTAAAACGCAAATCGTCTTTTTCTGCCAAATCTTCGTGATGTATTGTGTCATCGGGGCAGTCATTGCCAATTTGAATTTGCAACAAGGAGACAAACAATTGTGGACCATTTTATTGAGCAGTTGCCTCGGTTACCTGCTTCCCAATCCCTCCCTGAAATTCTCCTCGAACGGGAACAACGGGAACCTTGTGTCTAGTGCCAGTGCCAGTCACCACTCCAATAACAGCAACAATAACCCCATTTTAGGCGGAGACACGCCTCTGACGTCCAGTAGCCCCTCGGACAGCCACAGAACTCTGGAAGTATGAGTCACCAAAACCAATTTTACTTAACCTTACCCAGTGACAGTTCCATGGAGGTGTTTCCCAAGAACACGTTGTGCTGTTACACGGCCAAATTACCTCAGGCCATCCTATTAGATCACGAAGCCCATTGGAAAGTGGCTTTAGTAGAAATCATTCACCCGACCCAAGTCCTCAGTGTCCTTCCCAATCAAAATTTTTTTGATGTGGAAGTTCATGACGAGCAAATGCAACAGTACTTGGATACCCATGTCAAATATGATAAGAAAACCCCTGGCACAAAAACTCAAAAGTACACCACCTATCACTTGTTCGTTCCCCCAGGCTATTATTTTAGTGGTCAACATTTGGTCAGCACCATAGCCTCCAGGTTTAATGTCGTGTTTCTGAAAGCTTTGGAAAGTGCCAAAAAAAGTGTCACCATGGAATACCACAAAACAGCTCGTCGCTTCTTGATGAAATTTGACGGGAGTAAAATCGTGTCCATTTTATTTTGTCCTGAATTGTTTGACATGTTGTGCGGAGACATAAACATGGGAAAGGACATGCTCAAGAAAAAGGAATTACCAATCATTTACGACAACGAGTCTTTTACCAAGTTACTTCGTGCCCCGGTAGAATTGAACCAAGGACTGAATTTGATGTTTGTGTACTCCGATGTGGAGGAGTACAACGTGGTGGGACACACCTCTGTGCCGTTACTGCGTGTCATTCCTTTCAAAGTGGATTCTGTCACGAATGCTGACGAGGAAGGTGGAAACACTTATCACGTTCACCTCGAATTTGTACATCCTCACTATTTACCTGTCAGTAAGTCTTATTTGGACACGGTCAACATTGCTATAAAAGGAGATCTGGGACAAAATATTCCATTCACCAACGGAAAAGTCACGGTGAAACTCCATTTTCGAAAACGGTTCTCTCACGACTCGTAAGTCATGTATCCAGTGTACCGAGGGGTTGCTCGACAGCGAGGACACGGTTTAGGAGATATGTTGAAATCGGCTTTTCGTTCAGTGGCTCCGGTGTTGAAACCGATGGTGACACGAGGATTGTACGCCTTGAAAGATGCGGCACTGACGCAAGGCAAAGAATTTCTCCAAAATGTCATCATCGACAAACAAAACTCCAAAGAAGCTTTCATGAGGGCAGGCAAAAATGTCTTGCTGCAAACGGGCAAAGACCTTTTGGGCCGACGGGAAACACCTATAAATGCCCTGCACGCTACCGAGTCAGGCATTCAGCAAGGACAAGGCAGAAAGAGACGACGAAGAAAACACCCTTTCACCAGACTTCACACTTCTAAAGCTAGAAAGACAAAGAAAAGAAGAACCGTTCGAAACTTAGACATTTTCGATTATTAAAGTATTGAGACACAGAGAAAAATGATGCACCGAGAGTCTTGCGCCTGTTCCAAGACGGAACTGGATCTGTTTGCCATGCCCCCCACGATGAAGACCATGCAAGAATCCCAGTGGGTGGAATTTCATCCCGTCTCCTCATTGACCGATTCCGCTCCCATCGAGTTTGAAATCAAAGGATAGCCCGAAGATTACATCGATCTGAATAGCAGTTACCTGTACTTGAAAGTGAAAGTGATCGAACCACCCAACGCTAACCCAGACGCTGATTCCCATGTTAATTCCCCTTGTCCCTAGAGTGTCCCAGCAATTTTTCCCTTGTTAAATTTCCATTGTCCCCAGAGTGTCCCAAGGTGTTTTTTAATGGTAAGTCCCATTGTCCCTAGGGTGTCCCCATTAACTACTATCAGCGGATGATTTTATATAGGATGATTCCAAAAATTCCAATCTTATTAAAATCGGATCTCCACTGTTCTACGTGTAGAACGTAGGACAGTGGAGATCTAGTGTTAATCAGATTGAGAAAATTTGGACCTCTCCATAATGAACCCACCACTGACCATGCTGACAGTCAGTCTCATACCACACCCACTAGTCTATAGTGGGTATAGTATGTGTGGTCTTTGAGAAATGTATTACACGGCCGCCATACAAATATATAACTTACATTTTAGACGGCAACTTTTCTTCAAAAAAGAACAAAATGATGCAATTCATTCTGTTTTACACTGTACACAAACCCTTATAGCATTACTGTTTTAATCGTCATTAAAGATATATCTGACAATAAAGTGCCAATAAATTAATAAAAAGAGTGATGAGGGGTGGGGTGGGATAGAAACCACAATATTATGTATTAATGTTCTCCCAA
Source organism: Sinohyriopsis cumingii (assembly GCA_028554795.2). NCBI lineage: Eukaryota > Metazoa > Mollusca > Bivalvia > Unionida > Unionidae > Sinohyriopsis > Sinohyriopsis cumingii. The sequence continues at coordinate 18,464,108 of CM068830.1, forward strand.
ATACTTGCAATAAAAAATCTCCCAAAAAATCGTTTCGCGATTTTAAAAAAAGTTTCCAGTTCTGGATAAAGTCCCCAAAATTGTATTCTTTTAATCATCTCTTAAATATTCACTAAAAAATTCAGCAATGCACGAGATTAAAATTCACCGCAAATGAGATTTCGTGGAAGCGACTGTTGCTATGGTCGATACTGTCGATACTATGTTCCCAGTGCGAACTGCAAAGAAACAAGCAAAGATTTTAAGTATACATTTTCTTTAACTTTACGTTTCAAAAGGGGAACTGGGTAAGAAATTTTTTTCTTTTTCTTTTACAGTCATCATAATCACACATCACAGCCATATTAACAGACTGTGACGCTTGACTGGTTTTTAAAATTTAACAGAACCACCCCAACCCCACCCCAACAAAATACACCGATATGGCGTAAGCTGAGCTTAGGGGCTCATATCTTTGATTACAATTTAACAATCAGTCATACATGTATATATAATAATAATATAGTATTTATTATATTATTACATGTATGTAAATTGTAAGCAACGATACGAACCCCTGTGAGGCTGAGAGATAACGAGTCTACATGATCAATTCAATCGCGGGAGCACTTGGACTGAGTATACAAATATGTGGAGGGTAAACACCCAAGTGCTCATATAGCAACTGTATCCAGACTGGCTGAAGAGTTCTGCTGCCTCCTAAAATTCCGATAAGAACTCATTATATCCAAATCCCGTCAGATTTATGTGATCATGTGTCGGCTGAAAATTCCCGGTTTTCGCCGAACAAGATCAATATTTTGAAAATTTAATCCCTTTTACCCAGTTAGAAACAACCCTGTTCTTTCTCCCGACTTTTTCCCCCGTTTCCAGGTAGCGTGTAAACCCTATATTTTAGACATACATTTTTGTTTGCAGTGGTGGCATACATATTTTACTAACACAAATCTAGTCACTAAGCAACCTTTTCCAGATTTGTTAGCAATATATACCAGATACAGATCTGAATTAGAAGTGACTAAAATAACCGACTGTTTTAATAATAATAATAATAATAATAATAATAAAGACTTTATTTAGTTAAGGTAACTCAATTAGTTACAGAACTAATCTACCTTGAGGCCTTCTATCTGTTATGTACAATATATACAGTATATACTACATGATGTGAAGAGTCTGCCTTGACACTAAATAATTAAGTAATTTTAAAATTCAAAGTATCAAGCCTGGAACACATTCACAGGCATCAGTGAAAACATAAACATATATATATAAAACATAAAATATAATCCTGCATTGAAATATTCAGCTATGAAAATGATGTAAAATTACAGAAAAGCAGGCGGTATTTTTTGTACCAGAACTGTTCAATTTTCTAAAGATTTCATCCATTTGAGACATTGATTGTGAAAAGATGAAATGCTAGGAGCCTGCCTCATGCCACTGGGAATGTTATTCCATACCAGTGGACCAGTATATTGAAAACTTTTTTTAAAACAATTCCTTATTTGGCCTTGGTATAATGTAATTTTTTCTTCTTATGGACCTTAAATTTGGAGTGCCATTATCATCTCTTTGGTGAAAGATATTGCTTAGATAGACAGGAAATGTCTTTTCTGGATACTTTATACATCAATTTGGCCTTTCTAAGAAATATTCATTCATGTATTGTTAAAATCTTTATATTATTCATTGCATCCTGAAAATTGTCTATACTTTGATCTAGAATTAAATGGCAAGCCCTCTTTTGGAGTCTTAAAAGTGTTGTTATGTTTGAATTAGAGGTATTACATCAAATTACATTACAGTAGTCCAGATATGGCTGAATATAACTTTTATAAAAGATGACCCTATACTGAAGAGGAGTGTATGTTTTGATTTTCCTCAGTAGCCAAGGATAAGAGTTAACCGTTTTTGAAATATGTTTAATGTGAATAGACCAAGTAAGATTGTTATCCACGAATACACCAAGAATTTTATCTTGAGAGGTCATATTAAGGCTCACATTGTCGAATAGAACCTGGAGTTTGTCGCTATCTAGCCTTGCTCTTTTTTGTTGTGTTGTAACTAGTAGGGCTTTCGTTTTTTCTGTATTTATGATCATACTGTTTTCCTTGCACCATACTTGAAGTCTGTTGAGAGCATCTTGTAAGTTATTTTCAAGTACTGTTTTGGTTTTACCAATCTCAGACAGTGTAGTATCATCTGCATAAAGGTCAGTGGAAGAAACTGAAGTTCCAATCTTAAGAGGTAAATCATTGATAAATAGTATGAATAAGAGATTCCCAAAGATAGAGCCTTGTGGTACTCCACAATTAATATTTTTCCTTTCAGAAAGTTGACCATTTAAAGATACTTTTTGCACTCTATCGGTTAAGTAAGAAGTAAGCCAGTTTAGGGAGTTTTCACTGCATTGATAGATGTTTAGTTTTTCAAGCAAAATTTCATGGTCTGCAAGATCAAAAGCTTTACGAAAATCAACCATAATAGTACCTACCATTTCTACTTGATCTAATGCTTTCAGCCATTTATCAATCAAAGATACAAGTGCAGTTTCACAGGAGTGATTCTGGCGAAAGCCAGACTGATTATCATGAATAAGATTATAAGTGTTTAAATAGTTGAGAAAAGAATCATGTACATGTTTTTTTTATTAATTTGGAGAGACAAGGAGGGATAGAGATGGGTCTGTAGTTATTTACATCATCTTTTGTTCCTGCTTTATGCAGTTTTCCATGTTTGTGGAAATTTATTAGCCCTAATACGTTCATTGCAAATGAAAACTATACTCTCTACAAATGCAGGTGCAGCTACCTTTAGTAGCCTTGGTCCAATCATTTCAAGTCCTGTAGCTTTACAATCATCCATTTTTGTTATATATTTCAACACAAATTCAGGACTCATTTCAGGGATTTAAAAGTTTATATTGTTTGGTAGTATTTTAGCACAAAAATATTTGAGTTCCAGATGATCAGATGAAGTTCTGGGTTCTTTAAGTTTTTCAGCAATTTGAACAAAAAAGTTGTTAAAAATATTTGAGATGTCAGCTGGATTATCAGTGTAAATGCCCTCATGATTGAGGGATAAAATTTCAGCTTTACTCTTACATTTGCCTGCACCAAACCCTGTAAACACTTTCCAGATAGCTTTGGGATTATTTTGGTTTTCATCAAGCACTTTTTTATAGTGCGCTTGTTTGGCTTGATATATCATTTTATTAACTTTATTCCTCCAAACTCTATATTCAGTTTGATTTCCTACTGATTTTAGTTGGTCTCTTTGCTTTATTGCTTCTAAAATATCTGGGGAGATCCAGCTTGGCTGGTGGTCTTTCTTTATCCTGTGTGTTTTTAAAGGGGCTTGCTTGGTCACTATACTGATTTTCAAACATATATTCGCATAACATGATGAGCAAATCGTCCTATATCAAACTGAATAAGCTTATTTAATGTTTCATGGAAACCACGATAAATAATGATACAGTATTTCTCCCATGATAACCCCAGAGGGACAGCCTAAAAATGTTTACAAGGCAGATATGCTTTCTATCTATCGTAGTAAATATTGGTGACTGTGCACTTATCAAGCACTTATCAACAACAAAAAAAAACAAACAAAAGAAACAAAAACGGTATTAACATTAGCGATTCTCTTCAATATTCTAAAACTTTTGTTTTGGAGTAAAATGTTCATCTGTTTCGGGAAATTTATTCGCAAGTAACGAAACCGCAATCAGTTCGTACCAAATCAGCTATTTCTGTCATGCGATCAAAAACTTCTCGGTCGAGATGCTTTAGAGTTGCAGCTATCGGCACACATTCGATGAATGCTATGGTGGATTAACAGAGACGTTTCACATGCTTGGAAATAATACAGTATGGATCAATTGTTTATACGTGTACCCTTGCAATTCCGGGCTACATTGTACTAACTCATCTGTTATATCATCAGCAGTGATGATTAGCGAAACAGTCTTGAACAGGATACACAATGTTGCATGCCTTTCTATCCATTGAAAAAAATGTGTATATCCAAATATCGAATCCAGTAAAATGCTTAGCTTTAATTATCGAGCCCTAGACATTATCCACACTAGATTACTAGATATTATCCATGCTAAATTAATATATATATATATATATATATATATATATATATATATATATATATATATATATATATATATATATATATATATATATATATATATATATATATATATAATCCATACTAAATTACTAGATATTATCCATACTAGATTACTGGCTGTTATCCATACTAGATTACTAACTGTTATCCATACAAGATTACTAGATATTATCCATAATCCGTACTAGATTACTCGCTATTGTCTATACCAGATTATTACATAATGTAAGCTCCTTAATAGCTTATCTTAATCTCGTTCAACTTGTCGACACCCGTTTTCGTTCCTGTTGTGAGATAGAATCACCTTGTAGTTCTTCATGTTCTGTCACAAACAATCAGAAACAAACTGAGCTGATGAGAAAATTACTCTCAGTGCCATATCCAGCTATTAGCTTAATTTCACTGCATATATATTTCAACAGCTTATACTATTCGCGAATGCTATTATTGTGTACCTCCCCCACCCAAATCTGTTTTCATTTTTAGCTTCTGTTACACTGTTGTCCTCTTCGTGTACTTTAATCATATAGGGAGAGGGCTAAATATTATATTTTGAGCTCGGTCATGTAGGGAGCGGGCTAACTGTGGAATTTTGTAGCCAATCATTTAGGGAGAAGGCTAAATGTTAGATTTTGTGCCCAATCCCATTGTGTTATACTGAATCGTGTAGGAGATAGTTAATTGTTAAATCTTGTGCCCAATCATTTGGAGGAGGGCTAATTAATAGAGCTTGTACCCAATCATGTAGCTAATTGTTAGATTTTGTTCCCAATCCTATTGTATTATATTGAATCATAATGAATGATCACTGGCGGAAAGACCCGATCGTGTTCCGATTGGGATGATCACCTTCTGGACCGTTTCCTGAAACAATATGAGTGATCAATGATAAGATTAGACCGTTGTTTTTGGATTTTACATAGAAGTATGAAAGCAGTTTATTAAGCACAGTACATTAAAATAGTTAATGACATATACTATTAACTACACAATAATTTATCAATTAAAAAGTCAATAAAATTGAAGAAATCCGGAGTGTTTGACAAGACTGGAATGACTAAATGTCTGCATGTCAAAGTGACGTCTGTTGCGTTACGTAACAGTGAGTAGCACTATATTTTCTATACGTAAACCATTACTAGAAAATATTTATTTACACTTAAAGTCTGTACTAGATAACACTTTTGTTTGTTTAAATCACATGGTTGTGCAAATGCAGAAAAAAAAAGTTGTAAGAAATTGCTGATGCTAGTATTTATACGTTTTATATTTCATTTTTTTTCTTGAAAATACATCATTTATTGTGTTGGTAACAGGCCTTCGTCCATTTTAATAATTAAGTCCCTTACTCTGTCTATCCAGTAGCGATGTAGGTATACCACACACACACACACACACACACACACACACACACACATATACACACACACATCCTTACCAGACATGAACAGACAAATGTACACGTGTACGGGTCTTAGCGACGTAGCTATACCACACACACACACACACACACACACACACCTTCTTACCGGACATGAACAGACAAATGTACACGTGTACGGATCTTAGCGATGTAGCTATAACACACACACACACACACACACACACACACACACATCCTTACCAGACATGAACAGACAAATATACAAGTGTACGGGTCTTATCGTCAAGGGTTTGGGCAAGAGACCAAACATTGGGGATTGAGGGGTGAGATCAAACACTGGGGATTGAGGGGTGAGATCAAAAGAGGAAACAATATGTACAATTTAGTCAATGTAAGTGAAATATTAAAAGACAAAATTTGCTAACAAATTATATCTCCAATATTCATTTCGAATGTAGACAAACAGTTCCTAATTAAATTGATTTGTTATAGTCTTGACTGAACAACGTATCACATGTCATTGCCTCGCCATAACCCTTCCGGAGAGCGAACTTGAACTTAATAAATTAGGTTTAAATTCGTGACAACTGTGGAGATAATTAAATTAGCAATAATAGTTGGTGCTCTACTGAGTCAATCATCACTTGTGCTTGATTTATAAATGAAGAACCGCTTCACGCTGCTACCTTAATGGAGATAACACCAGGCTCACTGTCTCACGAACAACGTCCAGCCTAGCCGCAAGCAACAAATTTAAGGGAAAATTTATTTTTAATGGAGGGGCAGGTCCTCTTGTTATCTTCATTTAAATACATCCCTTGCCATCTGTCCTGAACCTAAAGCAATTTATTTGTAATAACTCTTTTGCAAGCAATGCACAAAGTACACAAATTTTATATAATGTCTTGCATTGAAACGAAGAATTAGAACTGAGGTGAACATCTAAAAATTGAAAACTCCAGTTGTGTTTTTTGTTTATTTTGTGCCTGTGTGTATTTTAAAAAAAAGTAGTATGGATGGCTGTATGTCAAGCTTTCTGTCCGCTGTCTGTTTGTCTGTCGGTCTAAATAAATAAATAAACAAATAAATCAATAAATAAAAAAGATGCATCACTTTTGTACGGTTTTAATATTACCAACATGAATATATTACTCAGGGGTTAAATAAGAGACCAATCACTTCTTTGCCGTGGGCAAGAGAAAATTTCGCCACCACCGGCATGAATTTCCTATGTTTCTTCTCTTTTTATTTGCTTCGAAAATTTGATGTATGTATAGTTCTTTTATTTGTAGACCCTTTAGAACCATGTTATTGTTGTCCACGGTATTCATGAGGTAATATGTCGCAATAATACCTGAATTTTATAGAAAGAAACAAATGACTTCCTGAAGAATATTTTGCAGAAATAAGCTTACATCGGTCACATAAATGTCATGATGAACGCCATTTCTTTGTCGCCAAAATTCTCTTCAAAGGAAAATCAAACATGACGTTCTCTTTCCTAGCATAAAATTGAACAAATGGCGAAGCGAAGTTTTCATACCACAGAAATAAAGAATAGTAAATGCTAAAGCAAAAGTACATATATGTCCAAATAAGCAAAAGTACATATATGTCCAAATAAGCAAAAGTACATATATGTCCAAATAAGCAAAAGTACATATATGTCCAAAAAAGCAAAAGTACATATATGTCCAAATAAGCAAAAGTACATATATGTCCAAATAAGCAAAAGTACATATATGTCCAAAATAAGCAAAAGTACATATATGTCCAAATAAGCAAAAGTACATATATGTCCAAATAAGCAAAAGTACATATATGTCCTAATAATCTCTTTCATTTAATTGAATGTTTATGCCAACCATTCTCTCTCTCTCTCTCTCTCTCTCTCTCTCTCTCTCTCTCTCTCTCTATATATATATATATATATATATATATATATATATATATATATATATATATATATATAACAGAATACAGTATTTACATAGTGTGCCAGTTTGGAATGTATTTTAATGCTGAAAGATATGCGGACAGTTGTCTCAGATTGTATTGTTTCCCAATGACATCCAACATTCTCACAAATATGACAAATTTACATTAGTCTGAAGTGTATATATATCAATCACTGCATGCAGTATTTCTGTATTTCTCCATGTAAATATCCTGCTTTGTTTCTTTAAGTTCACAAGAGGTGAGACAGCTTTTGTTTGCAGACACTTTCAAGATGTGGCACCGATTTGTATACTTTATTGCGGGGATAGTTGTTATCGTTTGCATAAATACCTAACTTTCCCACGAAACACTCATTTATACACATTCCAGCTCATCGTTCAAAGATTGAAAAAAATATACAAGGGAACGTTTTCTGTTGTTTTGAAGTTAAAATGAAATGTGTAATTATAGCGCCAGGTATCGTACGCGCGTGCTGCGTACGGCGATCAATACGAGGGCGGCAAATTTTGTTTAACGTCTGCTACATTTTCTATAGAGCCTGGATAGAACAATTTCCTCTGTTTCAAAAGAGAATTGTTTGTGTTGTTTGTATTCTTTGATAATATGACATTCATTGACTCTCCATATACCAATGTCATCTCTTCATTATTATCAGTAATTGAAAGTAAACCAAAGAAAAAGAGATGACAATACCCTCTCCTCAAAGTTTGTAATTCCTTTCTCTATTCTTAAATAGCCCCGTACATTTACATTGTATCACTTAATCATTTTGATTTCGTTGTTATATGTCACAATTATTATTCCTTCTTTGGGGAAGAGTAATGAAATTCGATCAATATATACCTTCCTTTTGCCACCTAAGGAAAATAAAATATTCAAATATGCCCAGTTATGGCTAGTGGAGTTGAATTTCTTCGAGAGAAAAAAATACCACCTTTTATGAACATTTTGTAGAACCTACATAAAAGCGCATATTTTATATGTTTTTGTTTTGTTTGTTTTCTTTTATATATATATATGTTTTAAATTTTATTGTTTGAAAATTCAGATTGAAGAAATTCCATTAACTTTCTTGTCATTATTTACTTAGTATATTTAACAGCGACTCCACTCTGAAACAATTCATTTTGAGATATAATTATAACTTTTAGTTACTCACAAAGGCTTTCCGAATACACATTCTTTCTAGACATTGACTTTTCAGTACATTCTGGACATTTCGGGATGACCGAAAATTGTGCTATTCAACTGTCCTAAACGAATAAAATCTACTAAAACCTTCCTCCATTTTTGTATGTATTAAGATTATCGGATGATAAATCATAATTGGGTCCATTTTCAGAACTAGAATTGAAAGTCGCTCACAAAGGATCTTGTTGTATAATAAAATGTGCACCAACAAACATTCACTACACTAAAAGGTAATGCATTCCAAAATCTGACATTAATCTGACACAAAAATAAACTATTAGAAAGGGAATGGAACCCAAGATTTCAAAGTTACAATTTTACGTTGCTCCTAGACCGTATCACCTATAGGGTTACATGCGTCATTCTCTCTTCGCCGTCATTTAAAGTTTCGCTCTCACAAATTACAATTTCATCATTGCTGGTGCACAGCTTTTACAGTTAATTAAAGATAAAATATTGGTAAAAAGTATGTTCTAAATAGTCGCACCCCCTTATCTGACAGCATCTCGCTTGCTATGCCCAGTGCGATTTCCCATAAATTTCATTTGTAAATATTGAATGATATCTGTTCTTCGAGAGCTCTTCTTGTGGTACTTGATTCCACCCATTTCACCTATTATAAGTGAAAAGATCTTAACTTCAATAAAAAAGTTAACCATATTGAATTGACCGCGTTCAACCTTTCCAGTTCTTTCTCCACGGTATGCTATAATAGCAATATTTGTGCAAGAAACGAGAAGTGTTTGCTTTTTTGCAAAAACCCATTTTTCTAATTGGAATCTAGTAACTACTTGAAAGTCTTGGCATCAATACTGCCGCGAAATTGTAGTTAGGGGCGTGGAATACTGGCATCGTTTGATGACAGCAGACGACAGTTCGCCGTCTCAAAAATTATGTTCGCCATTTTGTTTTGTCATTTCAAAACTTGAAGGACTCTTCAATTTCAATCGGTTATTTCTGATAAAGATCCTTGTCGCATTTAATTACTCTTTCTGGACCCTCCACATGCAAGTAATTGTTATATTTATTATTATAAAATTTTAATTAATTTTAGTTTTTCAAACTATCCATTGAGCCTACAAGTTTGTCAGTTAGATATGCGGATAAGATCTCCATAGGCCTTCACTGGGTCTACTGAAGAACTAAAGCGATATTAATTCGCCATTGACAACCTGTCGTGTCTCTTTTTGTTACTAATATTATCTTTTCAATTAACTTTCCTTTTCCAACTATAAATAATAGATATATCAAAGATATAGCAATGATCAAATATGGCATAGAAGCCAAATAATAAAACAAAAAATAAAACATCATTCAGCTTTAGCAGAGTATTTTTCCGTTAATTCTGAACTTTCAAATGAGGAGACCATACAGCGATTAAACTGAATCGATTTATAAAATAAAGAATGGTACATGTCATTAGTTTGCTCTCTCGGTCATGACATCTGTTAACATTGATATTGACAAATTTAGACATGTAAACGAAGTGATCCATTGTTTTGTCTATCAATCAGAGGCATTCCATTTCCGTGTTTTGTGCATATAAAGGTCATCATAATGAGTATTAATTTAGCTTCTTCACAGAAGTATCGATAATAAACTACAATGAATTATTTGTACAAATAAGTTATGAATTTGCAATTTACAAAAGAATGTTTGTGAGCGTGCGCATTCCTGGGTGTGTCTATGCTAGTTATGTGTTGATGTCGTATTACCTATGCAAAGATTATATATGGAAATTTCTTTTCTGATATATATATATATATATATATATATATATATATATATATATATATATATATATATATATATATATGAATGATTACACTAACTTGTATTTGGCTCTTGTTTCTTTTCTTCTGCACGTATCGCATTCATCCAGAGGCCATTTTCATATACCGTATTTTAAAATTTAAAAAAATTTCAGCTAAAGTGTCGCTAATTTTCAGTCAAAGCACATATAAGTCCTTGCTCAGAAGAGATGCATGAACAATGCCAAGTTTAATAGGCATATGCTAGAGTTCCGTTAAGGTTTTAGATGCTTTGAAAGCGCAGTATTCTTGCGTACATTATTTTCCTTGTCTTTTCACAGGTGCTCATAATAATTATGTACCCATTTTATAAGTCTAGGAAGAATAATAATTTATTTTCATTATTGATGCTAAAGTTTTGCAATGATTTTCGAAAACAGAAGGGGTAATATTTTAGGATAGTGTAAACAAACAATGTTAAACTTTTTGTGTTAGGTTTCAGTAAAACAGTATGTGATCATGTCCATATTTGTTGATGATTTCAATAAAACAATACGTGCTCAGGGCGATATGTCGATGATTTCAATAAAACAGCACGTGCTCAGTGCGATATATGTCGATGATTTCAGTAAAACAGCACGTGCTCAGGGCGATATATGTCGATGATTTCATTCAGATCTCATCGTTCAAATTGCAAGAAATCTTGGATATATGATGGAAATCATTTCCAATCCCTTTCTATTATATTTATTTCTTCCATTCTTCATTTTCTCACATATTTATGTTCTCGTCTTCCTCCTTTTTCTTAATCTTCTTTTCAAATGTTTTCCATTTTATTTTGACCATGTAATATTGCTATATTTGTTCTGCTATTGCTTTTGATTTTGTAACACCTGTATTGTGCTTTTAGTTATGCATGATTCGTTACTTCTTTGGTGTGAATACTTTTGTTACGGTCAAGACCCTCGATGAGTTATGCAAACGTGTGATTCGGTACAGGCTCTGCACATTAATTAAAGGCGATTAAATTGTTACTTAGAAGAAACAAAAACGAACAATCAGGACGAAGATGAAAGAAATAACCATGGAAAGACTGAAGTCGTACTAAGTAAGAAAAGAACAAGCATTGCACTGTCCAGATTGCTGTCTTGCAAGGAAACTTACGGTTATGAAGAAGTGACTTTACGTTCATGGAAGGTTCTTAAAAGACAAACTCTTACAACAGAACATGATTCCTTTCTACGATCTATAACCGACATGTTGCATCATTAAACTTATCGTAATTCTTGTCACATACTTCGTTCTTGGTATTACTTCTTTAAAAGCAGCCACGACGAGTGAAAGAACAAAAACTACTACTAGTACTTCAGCTAGTTCAATGAATAATATCACCACCACTGTTATTACTGCTACTAGTAGCAATGCCATCACGACAATATAGCACAACTTCTTGTCTTCGCTATATTATTATCATCATCATCTTTATATTTTTCTTCTTCTACTCATGGAACCTGTTCTTAACACATTTCTTTTCAGGACTTATGACAATTACAATAAACTTGTACAATATCAGTGTGAAGTATTTTACTTTTTTGCAATTATTGATCGGACGACACAAAAGGTTGTTAATCACGTGATCTACCCAACTGCATTGAATAAAAGGATCACCAGCGAAAGGTACGGATTACTCATACTCACTGCACCACGCCGGTTCACTCCGGAGATTGCTAATTTTACCATTGGTCGTGATTGGACTGTAAATAATGAGTTTGTAATGTTTTAATTTTTTGTGATTTCTACTGTTTATCAAAATGCTTGGATTACTGATACAACCAAAACAGAGGACTTAATTGGAACAATATTGCCTTAAGCTAATCGCGGAAAACGAAAGTATTAAAGTTTATACGGATTTTCTTGGGGACGCATGTTTTCATAAAACTATACCTAGTTGGTCGAGATATATTTTACAGTAATTTGGTGTAATTTCTAAAAGAAATACATTTTTGTGTGGTTAGAAAAAATACGAGGCTGATTTTAGTGACACAGACAGAAGAATTTTAAAAATATGAAGATGGAAGATAGATCGCCTTACAAGGCCGTGTATAATTTTTACACCAATTGCAGCAATAGAAACAATTTCAGTGATAAGGAGGTTTCCCCTAGTAGGGAAAGTCAGTATAAGGGAAGCAAAGAAGACCAAAGAGAGGAAACGACTTATCTGGAATTGTCTTGTCGACAGAAGGAACAAAATAATGAGGATAAATACCCCGAGTACTGCAGAACCATGAAAGTCAGAGGTAGGTATAAAAATATATCAAGTAATTAAGTAACAATGGTAGGAAACAATGAAGGAATAAATAAAATTAGTTATTATCATTAGTAGTCGCTAATGAGTTTGTTTGATAGATAGTAGATAGGTAGGTAACCAGCTAACTAGATAGATAGATAGATAGACAGACAGACAGACAGACAGACAGACAGACAGATAGATAGATAGATAGATAGATAGATAGATAGATAGATAGATAGATAGATAGATAGACAGACCGATATATAGACAGATAAGTAACTTTGGATTTAGATCAAGTTGTAAGTTACTTTTTAAGTCATTTTGAAACAAGAACAGCCATTTATATCTATCTTTATTAATGATTTAAGTCTTCAAATAAAATCGAAACAATATAGAATTAAATAACAATTTACATTTTAGTAAAACTTTCAAATGTTTAGAATTCAAGATGCATGCTAATATCTGCCTCCATTTTTTTGCAACCCTTAAACCTGGAGTTTGAACAAACAATCAATGCAGTTCGAAATTCAGAAGCATTAATAATAGTAGTTATAAATATTGCTTGAAAGAGGAATTGTCGTTGGTGAAACATAGGATAATCGTATACAGTTTTAATTATATCACATTATGGGAATTTGAGATTGCGCTTGTTCAAAATCAATAGTAGTAATTTTTTTAAAAGTAGAATGGGATCATAGTATGCAGTTTTAATTATATAACATTATGGGAATTTATGGTTGCGTCTGTGCTAAATCAATAGTAGAATTTAAAAAAGGAAAATGGGATCTGCATGAACCCATTAGATATCTTAATCAAAGATGCTATATTTGTATGAACTAAGTATGAATACATATTGAAAGCTTCAACTGTCACTGTCCAGTACAAAAATTACTGCTATCATTATTTCTACAAAGAAACGTTATTTAGTAGTCTTACTTTGTATTGATTTTGAAGCTGACCGAAGCAAAGGTCGACTCTGGCTATCAACCGTATATATATATATATATATATATATATATATATATATATATATATATATATATATATATATATATATATATATATATATATATATATATAACGAGAGAGAGAGAGAGAGAGAGAGAGAGAATCTTCAAAAAGAGAGATCAATAAACAACTAATAGACCACATTTATACACGGAAACGAAAGTACATGCCCTTATGGTACAATATAATAAAAATAGCAGTACTAATAATATCAATAAAAAGAAGATAAAAAGAAAAAAAAAGAGGTTTTCCAACCGTCCAAAAATGAATTTTATGTTGGTATTTTATTCCTTATAATGAAGTAAACATTATTTTTTTATTGAAGAGATCTGCAATAACATCCTGTTTTATTATTAAAAATCAACCTTCTTGAGAGCGACGTAAATAATCTTTGTCGCATTTGTATCAAGCAATCCTAATTTGTCTGTTTAAATATTCAAAACAAAAATTAGCAGCGATTTTAAGAGCATTCCATGGTGCCTAATACTTTTTATCTCTTAGTACAACATGTCCATGGAACTGAGCCTGAAAGGGAAGAAGGATTAAAATTAATATTGAGATTAAGAACAAGTCATTTTTTGCATTTTAATACAAGTGTCAACAAGCATGTTTAAATCCAAAGTTTGGTTATCTAACATGGCATGAATAGTTAAATAAATTCTTGAGGTGTGTGTGTGTGTGTGTGGTTTTTTTTTTTTTTTTTTTTTTTGGATTATTAGATTCATCTATGTTTTTGATTGAAAAGAATAAAGACCTGCGAGGAAGTGAAGTGAAGTGAATCGAATGCCGTGAAATCCCTAGGAAAACTTTCGAACTGTAATCACATATAAAGTTAATAAAAATAGTGGAGAGGAGTTATTACACTGTATGAAACATCTATCCAGCTTTTAAAAAATTAGTGAAAACTTTCATCATATTGGATTCGCGAAATATGTATACTACCTGAACAATATCTCAGTTTGGTGTATATATCCCATGCATATATTGGAGGCGGGGAGGGAGAAGAAACATCAGTAAATTAGCTAAACAATCATTCTTGAGTGGGTACTAAGCCCTAATTACCGTCTTTTTGCCATTAATCACAAGTTATGTCGCTAATTAAAGCGACACGCAATGTGTACAAACTAAAATGTGAGAAAAAATGAAAGACAAATAACCGTTTACGTTGCAGTACACATTACAAAGTAATATTAACGCAATGTTGAGGCGACAGATACTTTATATATACAAAGAGAAAGACACACACACAAACATATTTTTTTTAAATAATGCAAAGATCTGCGGTAAGTATGGTGTGAAATCTTTTTACCCAGAATTACTCATTGGTTTTGAACGATTCATGTCTGATCTTGATTTCCTGATATATGTTGCAAATCCTGAAAGTAGATCGTACAAAATATAACGTGTGTCTCAGCTAAACTAATATTTTGCACACACATGTGCCAGTAAATCTCATCTCAAATGTCATTAAACGCAATGATGGCTAACAGGGTAAAACAATATGGCATCATTTCGTCTGTAGGACATGTATTTGTAACAAATAGTTTTGTTGATATTTCTCCATCATTGCGGTGTACTGCTCGATACAATTAATTTTCGTGACAAATTCGCAGAAGTATTGAAATGTTTCGTGTAGATTCTAGCCTGGTTCGATACATAGAAACATGGAAACTTTGTATACACGTGTATGGGGGCGGGGGTCATCTGAGAAAGAGAGAGAGAGAGATGTTTGTGAAGCTTCGTTTGAACAAATAAAGAAAATTAAACATGACAATGTAAACAAACGAACTCAAAATTTAATTTTTTAAAGTATTATCAAAAAATTATTCCTAAAACGATTATAATATTTAAATAATTTCCTTCCCTTTATGGTTCATTCTTATTATATTAGCATAGTGTCTTGTTCTCAAATCTATACTGTTTTGACTTGTTCTCAAATCTATACTGTTTTGTCTTGTTCTCAAAGCTATACTGTTTTGTCTTGTTCTCAAAGCTATACTGTTTTGACTTGTGGCTTTTTTGAATATTTAAAATTTGAATGAATGATGGATTCCTGGTCCAGGAAAAAACTAACCTGTTTTGTGACACTCTTTAATAAAAGCTCAAATATAGATACGTTTAAATAGATTTGTATGTATCATTTATAAACCTGAATGTATTGACAAGTTTATGAAAGAATGATTCATAACCTATCAAGTATGCACATGCGTTAAAAGTTTATAATATTTATCATTTTAGTCTATAATTACTTTCAAAGGCGTGTCGGTATTTAGTTTCATATTGTCAAAATTCTACTCAACTCATAAACTAATATGGACGAATTGTATAAATAATGAACTCCCAAACAGTGTGGGTAAATATAAGCAGGTTGAACAGTATTACTGAAAACGTTTCAAATTGTGGTTGAGAGCGAATCACTTAATTATCATTATACACGACGACAGGAGGTGACATGACACATGTACACACTCAATGGATCTGTCGTCAGCATTGTGTAACGACGTTTTGTGTTAGTTTGAACTTCGTGCGATCGAAAAGACCTCTCTGGATTTATAAAAAAAAAAGGAGAATCGTTACATGGTACAGAAAGTAGCCATTGATAGATGAGATAGGTAATATATATCTATCAACGCACTGCACCTTTCTATCGAAAATGCGTGAGCAAATCATCCCGAACATTTTAGACAAAATCAACAAGTAACAAGTTAGTGTGTGAATAAATGGGTGAAAATTTCTTACATCGCAAACATTTTCAGCACAAGAAACATTTCATTTTGAAGATTTTATACATTTTTTGTTTGTTCAAAAAGTCGCTTCTCTATTTATGAGAGAGAGAGAGAGAGAGAAAATAATTTAGAGGTAAACCAACTGGAAAAAATGAAAGTACACATGAATGCGGGAGTCATTTTAACTTCTTGTAAAATCGAGAGATATTTTGTGTTGCCGCTATAATTTTGATCGCATGAATAAATGATAGTAAATCATTAAACCTTACCAAAAAAAATCTATTGGTTTGTTAGATATGATGTTCCGCAGACTTTCTCATTCGTAAAATGTTTACGAAATCTCTCAGCTCTCGAACACATTTTATATCGGTTATGAAGCACTCGAACACATTTTACGTCAAGAATGAATCATCCGGTGCAAACAATGGAAATCCAAATATATCTAAATTAAAAACTGGCATAGGCAACAGAACACGAGACATACCACACTTGGAGAACTGGGAGGAATAAATTTGTAAATATGATCCTCTATTCAAAGGGGAACAGTGTAAATAAATCATATTGTTCGTTTCCAATTATTGTACAAATATGTTTTTATGATTTAAATCAAACCACAATCATCTCAATACGCATTCTACTATCCTTCTTTCTGTCAAATTAGATAAAATAAGTAACAATTCCAGAAACTTAAGAAAATCTAAGAAACGCAACTTTTTTAAGGCACCCGGCTTTATCATTGTTTAAAGGTAAAATAAACGGTGGCAGGTGGAGCGATTGCTTTATTTTATGCTAAAAATGCTAATCATCATCATCATCATCATCATCATCATCATCTTTTACGACAACGTCTTGATGTATTCAATTTATCTGCTATAGATATATCTGTACCTTGAGATAGATGGATGGATGGATGGATGGATGCATGGACGGACGGACGGACGGACCGACCGACCGACCGACAGACAGATACATACATGCATACATACATACATACATACAATGATTACAAGATGTTTCTACTAATCGCTCCCAAAGCAAGATAATAAATCCGAAAGAAAAAAAAGGGGGAGATATTTGCAATAACGTTTCAATATCCTATCACTCTAAGTAAAATAGATTGCAGAAAATAATATAACACGATTTTAAAGAAAAGAAACACAATATAAAATATAATAAATATCTAAGAGGTAAATATATACTAGAATTATGAATTAGTTGAAATACTGTTATCTCGTCGTGTCCACTAAAAACACCTCGTGTACTACACATTAATGAAACAGTTATTGTACCAGATGCATTGCATTCCAGTATCGCATTCGAGGCCTCTGGTCAAATGTACTTGATCAACATGATTCAGTTGTTTGTATCGCTTTAAAAGCAAGTTTACAAATGTCACCTATCATGGTCTTGTATCTAGCTGGCGACAGGCCAATAATAAGCATAGAGAAGGATCAATTTATAGCGCTCTTGGACAGTCTCGTATAATTAAATCGTTGGGATCCTGGTAAAAAATACATGGTAATTCGATCATACGAAAATACGAACAATCCCGCTGCTGTCTTATTCTTTGTTATTCGCTAGCATTCTACAATTCACATTTTATTAGTGAGATACTGCAATTGATTGTCTCCTACCAACTACTTTAAGGATATAAATTAAAACATATACGCTGTCTATTCATCTCTTTTATTATATATTCGTTTCACTGAATAATGCCTTGATATTCAATAGTCACTTCCAAGTATAAAGACTTCATGTGTGTATAAAAGATCAATCTGTCGTATGTGCAGTTTAATTATTACCAAAAGAGAGACAGAAAGAATGAATGAATGAATGATAAATAAATAAATAAATAAATAAATATGGTTTTCTTTCATAATTTGACAATAATAGCAATCTAAAGATTAACTTATTAAGAAGTATTTAATTATTTATTATTATTATTATTATTATTATTCAAGATAACATGAAAAGGAAAGGTGTCAGAAACATGGTGATAGCGTATTTTACGCGTACTTCTTAAGCCACGACGAGTTACACTGAGTGACCATGATGAGAGGAATGTACCTAGGACCAGGTCAATTAAACCATCCAATTGTCATCATTTAAAGAGGATGAAAAATCGCAGCGGTCCAGCTGTGCTTGCCAAAGCATCCCCTGACCCCTAAAAACATGACAGCTCTTGTGTCAAAACTGTCCTTGCCTCGAGAATCCCCACTGAGAATAGTCAAAACTTGAAACGCTTCTGGCTTTTGTCCAGCACCCCAAGATCGTCACTTAGCTTTCAACAGTACTCGCAATAAAAATTTCTCGAAACTAACACGTTCAAACTTTGGAAGGTGACAAGGAAATACAATAGGAAGAATGTCCAAAATATTGGATAAGGGATGTGTTACAACACTAAATATAAGACTGGAACGCAAACACTGAACATATTTCCTAATGACTTGTCACCAAGCCTAATTAACGGGATGATTCAGGTAGATGAGTGTGCAGGTGCACATGATTGGCATATCTGTTTCTTTTTCAGTAAACGTAGCATCTTTGTGCTATTTTAGTATTTTCATAACCGTTCGTGCAAACCGTTCATTAGTGATGGATAACGCAATTGGAATGGACTGGCTTTTGCATGCAGACAGAATAGAAATAGTTTTAGGGTAGCGTTGATCTTTTAATTGCTCAAGATTTCAATAAATAAAGAGGAAAATACACCAAGACGAAGAAATAAAGTGACCGAACTCGGGGTCGGTTGAACAGATTTTTTTAAAAAATAAATGGACGTTTATTATTGTCAATCGAGATTCGTTTAACTGCACTTGGAAATGTGTTTATGAAAGAAAATGCTTGTGTTCTATACCCTGCTCTGTACTTTCTATTACTGTCCATTTGTCCTGTAACAACTGGGAGGAAGGAAGGGGAGATCGGAAAGCATAATAGGCCCGATTCACCCTCCAACATGTTTTAAAAGGCGACTAATTGAAACAATAGCTTGGGCGGCTAAGTGAATAGCGTGCCAGAGTGTGTGTTCAAATCCTACAACTAAATTTATTAGCCTGGATCAGTTACCGTGGTGTGTTTTAGTGTATGGCACTTTACTTTAATTGCCACAGTACTAAACAACCACACGTGTTCCTGTATCATTAAACAGCAAACGGACGAAAGCAATCCATTTATTCTGCATTTTGTTTATTGGTACCACGAACCAATCAAAAGGTTAAATTGATTCATTTTGGACTCACTCTTGAGGCTCTTCGTGTTCAACTTACATTCATAGATTTTTAATAATTATAGCTTACAATTACAGACTCGCCTTTCGGCGTCACATCAAACATTTACCTCAAACAAAGCTGTCAATAGTTGCGAAAAAGACCAAACACAAAAATACAACCTTTGCCCTCAAGACGCACTATTGAAAACATATTTACGCAGTTCTGGGGACAGTTTGGTGAAAAACGTAAGGTATTTTGTTTTACTAGCACCTAATAAACTCGTAAGATGAACTGCTTTCTAAATCGGAATCTGTATCATAGATATGATATTGAGAAAGTCGCCGAAGGCGCTTCGTGGTAGGTGTTCTTTCTTTGACGTCCAACGATGCATATCCTTCCGCCAGTAACTAATCTTACCTTACAAAGGCTTACCGCCCCCGAGGTCGTTTAAAAATGCTGGGTACGGTATTTTTGTGCTAATGCTGTGATAAGATCAGTTTTAATTGGATTTATTCATATATTTTTTATAATACACGGGTACATGGTGACTTGCAAAATCGATTATATATGACCAAAAACAATGTTCTTCTGGGTATGTTTTATCACGTATTTATTTGTTTTTGTTTTTTTTTTAAAAAAGTTTTTAATCATTTTAAAACTTTAATGTGTTTGACAATATTGTGATAAACCTGTGTAAGTATATCGCATTAACTTTTCATCTTTAATACTTTAAATGTCTTCATCTGCGTGATAATTTGTTTATAAGAGGCTATTAGATTGGTGATATAATTACTTCTCGTGCATTATTAGAAACATAAGAGGAAATATATAAAGTATTTAAAAAAATGGAGACATAATTTGTTGGAAAAAGACTACGAAACTTTTTATCATTCGCGTTTTTAAAAAAATGTCACAGATGCCCTACCAAAATCATACATTTTAAGAGGAAGAGGTGCGTTATCTTCCTCAAAGTTTATCGGAAAGTGGTGAAAATCTAACTTGACGTGTCTGTTTTAATGTAAGTCTTATTTCAACAACTTGGTTTCAATCCATGAAGCGCTTCTCAGGTTATTGAACGAAAACGAAAAACGCGACAGGAAAGGGCGTGGTATATATAGAATCTATGTTGGGGTTTGGACCGAGACAAGAAAATCCCAGTCAAGGGGTTACATTATTTGTCTCCCCACGAGGCTTGCCGAGGGGAGGGGGCAATATAGTGTAAACCCTTGACTGGGACTTCTTTGTATCGGTCCAAACCCCAACGTAGATTCTTTTTCTCGCCCAATAATTTCCTTTAAAGTAAAAAAGAACTCCCCACTTTTGCAGTATAGTTCACGCGCCAATGTTTACATGCGGTGCATTAATACAAATAAGTTAATTAGGATTGTGGCGTGACCGTGCCATCCAAAAGTACACAGTTTTTTTGCGTGAACCCCCCCCCCAAAAAAAAATAATAAAAAATAAAACGTTGCATAGTATTGAGGTATTATCACATTTAATATATGGGTGTTATATGAAATCAACAATAAATAGATAATATTTATTGCAAGAAAATGTTTCATTTTCATCAGTTCCAATTTAGACAATTATATTCTAAATAATGGAACGATACTGGGCCCACACCTCTATTGTAGTAGTATAGGCTATTATTATAACGAAAAGTTACATGTAGCATGAGTGTCCATGCTTGGGTTATCCACGGGTAATTAGTGATATGTCTCACTATTGTATATAATTCTTCTTTTCTTTGTGACATACTTACCCCCGTGTATAAAAGACCCTCCAAATACGGACCCTAGCGGATAACTATGTGCGAAACTTTCAAGTTCACGGATTCTTTGAAAACTTATTTTTCTGTTTTTGGAAATATGGCAAGTGCTATAGTGAAATTTGCTTATGGATTAATGTGTTGACAGATAAATGATTCCTTCTGGCTGGTAAGTGCATCATTTGTCATTAAATATTGTAAGTATATATTTGATTAAATTGGGGCACAATTGATATGCTTAACAAAATTTAGAGTAAATCATGTTGACATAACACATTTCTGGCTGTTGCTAAGTTTTCCGTAGTTGTTAAGAGGGTTGGGAGGCTATGAAGTATATAGGTCTATAGTCTGTGTGCATAAATCAGTGTTTTCTCTCACAGTTCATTTCACACAGCAGTGAGAATTTTATCCTATCTTTAGCAGCCAGTTTTCAGTTCAGCGTCATTAAATGTAGCAAACAGTATATAATTTGTTTCACACGAAATATTTAAAACTAGTTACGTAGCTTTAGCTACATTTAATGATGCTGACCTGAACATGTATTGAGTTAGGCCTGCATATTTGATAAAAGTGACCATGCTGTGTGGACCGAACTAGCATAATACCAAAAAGATCGACACTGGATGCGGGTGTGTCTTTGTCTCTCTCGAAATGATTTTGTATGGTGTGTTCTCAAGGATGGATTTACCTTAAGTTACTAAGTTTTTGTTATATATTTGTTGTTGTTGTTGTTTGATTTTAGAACAACTACGTCAGGAAGATAACAAGGGTTTCTTTTGTAAAAGTAGTTCTGAGCGCGTGGACACCTTGACTGAGACGACTGGTCAGAGATGACTAGACTGAGATAGGAAAAGTAAGGTCAGCAAAACAGCCATATTTCTCTGTCGCATGGGTGAGAAAAAAGTGACTCGACAGACAGATATGGGAACTACTATATATGCCTTCTTCATAGATCTCGTGTGTGTGTGTGTGTGTGTGTGTGTGTGTACAAATAAACACTATGCAAATCGTTCTCGACCACATAGTCATTGCAAACCGAGCAGACTCTCGACGTGTCCCTGAAGTTAAGTGGCGATTATTATTGGGGAAGAAATTTGATGTAAATTATCACATATCTTTAATACGACATGAAATGCAGACACGAAGGAAATTATTTGAAATTATTACTCTGAAATTTTACGAGGAATCAATTTTTCAATGATTTCTTACTCAGGCTTGACAACTATGTATTTCTCACCCACGAGACGGAAAAATCTAGCAGGCCTCGTGGAGATAAAAATAATGTAACCACTTGATTTGGATTTCCTTGTCTCGGTCCAAACCCCAACATAGATCCTATATTTGTTGGGGGGTGGGGGTGGTAGAAAAGTGAGACAAACGAGGACATATTATGTATGAAGAAAGAGCGAGTACAAAGGAAAGGTGACTTTCCCACTGCCTATTTTCATATCTCTTGACAAAGACCTCTCAGGGTACCCACGTGGACATCGGGTCTTTAGTCAGCAAACTCAGTTCTATCCCAGACTGACAGCACTAAAACAGGTAACTAACATTACAATTTAAAATTTTCGATGAGTTTCACTTGAAGGACACGAAATCGAAATTGCAGCAGATTATTCCAGATGGGGAATATGTTTATTTGAATCTAGTTTCGTTAGGATATGTATGTATTTCTATTGGTGGTTAGATGTTGTCTTTGATACCGATGTTGTGAGACTAGTACAAGTTTCAATGACAACGAAAATGCTGAACATGTGTGTATGTGGGGAGAGCGAAGTCTGTGTCAAATATAAAAACACGATCATAAATATGCTTTAAACAGTTTAGCAAATTTTTCTATTCCTTTCACCACTGGTCTGTAATTGTTTTTTTGTTTTTTTAAATTCCGACAGACCACTTACAATTGCAACCGTTGCTATGTGTTAATCATTATGAAATTGCAAACGTGATGTCAGTGTGTGTGATCTTGTGCGGTGTAGCTCCATCAAGTAGTCTTTACTGTTTTCAAAATTTATTTCTTACTTTTTCGATACCTTTCGTCCAGTTTTCTTAAACATTTCTGTACACACAACATAATGTTCTAAAACAAATTGAAACCATGTACGAAAGAATCTTTTATCTTTGATTTGTATGTAAATGCTAGATATGCTAATAATTCAACGTCACTAGGTATGCTCTAACTATGACCCTATCACAGCTCTTTGAATATTCCTATAAACCTCGCTCACACTCAAATGCATACAGAAAAGTTTTCCAAATTCCAACACGATACAATTTCCATACTTAGATTTTTCTCGAAAATTTTAGTTAATCCGTTCGTTAATTTAAATTTTGAATAAAAGAATCCCGAAGCTACTTCCTTGTCCTAATTCGAAACGTGTGTGACCTTGTTAGAATTTTGTCCCATAAGCCGTCCGGATTTATATTATACGCTGTTCTTTAATTATGCGCTGTCCACAGAATATACCGCCTTAAATTCAGACCGCCTAATAATGAAGTACGCATGCATATAATTTTACCTCCATTTAATGCAATATGATTGATGACCATACTCGCTTTATAGTAGAAAGTGTTATAATAAGAACCTCACAGTGAGAGAGTGCTCCATTGTGTCAGGCTGCAGGTGGTGGCCTTGATATTGTTAATAGCCTATTTGGTCAGAAGGCACAACAGAAAGTTGGTTGACATGGTGGAACTATTACTTATTACTATATCTTTTCCAGATGCAAATGGTACAGTGAAGGAATTGGTCTTTCCAAAAGCTCTCGATCTGGACCGACCTAAGCGCGCAAGGACTACTTTCTCTCCCGAACAGTTATACCAGCTCGAGAGAGAATTTCAGAGGAACCAGTATCTAGTTGGCAAAGAGAGAACAGATCTGGCTAAAAGACTGCATCTCTCAGAAACGCAGGTATGGTGCCAATATGAAATCACACCCCTGCCCCCCGCCCTCTTTCAATTAAGAAAACAGAAGCAAAAAAAAGAAAATATAATCTGTGAAACGGTTCTAATTCTGGCGGTAAGGAACATTTAATGGACATCAGTATGTTACACTAAGGAGAAATTAAATACATTGCATTTGTATTGTCAGACAATTTATTTAAAATAATTTGAAATAAATTCTGATCAATGCTTATAATGGTACGGATTATTTGACAAACCACATTAACTTCATTTGATATAATATTTTCTTTGTTATAGGTAAAAGTGTGGTTCCAAAACAGAAGAACAAAGTACAAAAGAGATCGAGTCCGAGAAGCGGAAGTTAGAGACTCGAAATCAGAAAGTGCAGCTGCTTGCAGCCTTATGCGTATGCTCCAGCAGCAATATTTTCCTCCTCCTCCCCCTCCCCCTACCGTGTCACAAACAGTACTTACCCCTTATCACTCATATCAGTATGCTGGATATGGAGCGACGTAAATGAAAAAAAGGAATGCAATATCATGCTAGGATCAATAATTTATTTTAAATTTTATACCATAAACGTGTGGCATTGTTGGCATTTTAAGGTTGAAAATAAATCGAAAGACAAAATATGTCTGGAGTTATGCAATTAAAAGAAAGTCATTCGCAGCAAATTCGGATCAAATGTCTTACATACGCCACATTTTTGTTTTGAAGAAGCGGAAGAATAGACAGTTGATTGGTTACTGTAACCGACAATTTTGTCGATGAGCTATGTCAAGCTGTCCCAAATTCCTTTTTTTCGGAGAGAGAGAGAGAGAGATTTTCGGAGAGAGAGAGAGAGAGAGAGAGAGCATCGTCATGGTCCTAGACTGCAGTATAAACAAAGGGTAGAGTTCATCTACGCTCGATATGAATTTGGCTGCCTCTTGCCGGGATTGGATTAGTTCGTTTACCATCGTGACGTAGTAATTGACTAGTGGAACTTGATACCTGATTAATAAGTTATCAGTCTTAACTGGCTGAAGAGTGAGGCTAACTCCGTTTATAATGAAATCAGGCAATAGGTAGAAACTTTTCCACATATTATTTAATGAGGATAGATAACAGAAATCCAGCTTATCAATCGCAGCCAGTCCAACCGATCGGTTTACAACCATCTGGTCAATCGCAGCCAGTCCAACCGATCGGTTTACAATCATCTGATCAATCGCAGCCAGTCCAACCGATCGGTTCACAACCATCTGATCAATCGCAGCCAGCCCAACAATCAATTTACAACCATCTGATCAATCGCAGCCAGTCCAACCGATCGGTTTACAATCATCTGATCAATCACAGCCAGTCTAACCGATCGGTTTACAACCATCTGATCAATCGCAGCCAGTCCAACCTATCGGTTTATAACCATCTGATAAATCGCAGCCAGTCCAATGGATTGGTATACAGACTCTGCATTTAATGCTGGAAAGGCCGTCGTATATGAGGCAAACTCGTTTCCATATCTTTTATGATCTAAGCGTAGATATATTGTCTATAGCCAGCCATGCGCTAAATGTGCAGCCTAGCGATGCTTTTATTTAGAGGTAAATGAAAACATTACATTGGTTTCATCCCGATAGTTAGTACAGGAAGGATGTCTTGTACACACGAGGCTGTCGGGAAAACAAAACGAAATATCCCATTAAAAAAATACAACCTTTAGAACGGCATTTCACATCGTAAATATCATAGTCAAAGCATGGTTTTGTTTATTCCTAAACCCATTCCTTCCTAAAGTGATACCTCTTGACTGAACATTATTTCCAAAATTTCCAAAATGTAGATACTAGTAATTTACACAAGTGCTTACAAGTAACGGAGTAACCGTATTTGGTTCTCTAAGTTAACTAATTCATGTACAAAATAATGAATTAATTTTTTTTTCTTCACGATGAAACCATGTGATCAGAATTGAATTAATTCATCACAAACATTGAATTCCGAGCATTCTCTGCAACAGCTCGATATGCAACCTAGTGAAAATATTGTATAGAGGTAAATGAAAACATTACATTGGTCGCATAGCAAGACTAAGTACATGTGTGGTATCTGAGAGTACATAGCGGGGTATATATTTCTATACAATAAAAAAAGTGTTAGAGACAATCAAGTGTTTGTGGAGTATGTACTGTTGCATTTCACTCTTTCTAAAAGGTATTGACAGATGAACATAACATTCGTTGTATTACCATGAAATAAATATTTGAAAACAGCAAAGTTTTTTATTTTTGTACTTCATCATGACATATTTTTATCCCACGTCAGAGAACTGAACTATTAAAAATAGTGATGATATAAAGTATTTCGAGTTGAAGATGTCGTATCGTTTACGACGTGGGACTGAACATTTTCTCCAGCCCTTGAATGCATGACAATTATTTAGTTGAAGATGGCGTATCGTTTACGACGTGGGACTGAACATTTTCACCGGCCCTTGAATTCATGACAATTATTTAGTTGAAGATGGCGTATCGTTTACGACGTGGGACTGAATTTCTCCAGCCTTTGAATTCATGACAATTATTTACTTTTTTGCCTAAAAGCAGAGTTGGTAAAACTTTGGTGTATACATGCACAACACACCTTGTTATCGGCCTTTCCATCCCCATAATCAGCCAAAAATGTATAGTAACATATTACGTATCCAAATTTTGAACACGGGTTCTAACATGAAACTAAGATAACTTTAAACAATGGAAAGGCAAAACTTCGACTACTTCACTCTAGTTCATAGTCCGATTCTGAACATTGAAATTTTTTTTTTATCTCTGTTTAATACCTTTTCGTAAAATGGGTGACTGTTCTTTCTCCTGCTATTTTTTATTTATACTTTCGTAGATAACAGGTGGTGTAGGTCTTTAAATATTTATTTACATGCCATATTAAATAAAGTTTAAAATAAATTTGGAACACATAATTAAATTAGAATAAATGGTAGAAAATAAGTGAGATAAAAACGTATTCATCGCTTTTTCTTTCTATTTTTACTGGTTTTTATTTTTGTTTTTGTATTCGCGACTAATCTGCGTTACGAGAGAGATTATACAATACAAATTAACTCTTGTTACTTTTCATCGTCTGTCATTCTCATTTTTACACCTCACGATACTGCTGGTTCCTTCCGGCGTTGACAATTTAAGCGATGCAAGGTGTTTCGTCAGAAAAGAACATATCTGATTGCATGATGGACATACCACACTTAAATAATGATGATATTTGTTATAAATAAACTCGTACCAATAATTTATTTTTTACGTGTAAGCGTTTCCTCAAGAGAAACAACAGACGGTAAAACATCAACATTTTCTTTTTTTTTAAAAAAAACCAGCATCACATTATAAAACAAAACACAAAAACTTGTTAACTGTTTCTTTAAGAATTCTAACTTCAAAACTGACTTAATATCCTAATACTAAAAACACCAAGATTATACAAAACAGATAAAAAGTCCCCAAATTGTGTCAAGAAAATTAAATTTTCATCCCTTTTTGTGTTTCAACATTTTTCTTGAAACGACCTTCATCGTGGAATTTAGAAGGAAAACTTGTGCAATATTCTTGGTGGGGAACCAGAATATATACGAATTAACGCAGTTAATTTTGTTTATTTAAATAACACTTTGAAACAAATGAACGCCTCTCTTATGAGTATAATTTAAAATCAAGAAGAAAAGAATCACTTCTTTCATATATGGATGCTCCTGTTTTTTTGTGACTCGGCAAGGAAAATTGTTTTGATTAAAATTCTAGTGTAAACGTATAACTGCACAAAGATGTGACCACCCACCCCTAAATTATTGGGTGAAACTGTATAACAGCAAATAATATAATAACAGTCCATGCATTGTGTTATTTCTAACTCCATTGTGAACTACGAGAACAATATGTATCTGAAGGTATTGCGGTTTCATAAGCTTTCAAGGACACTCAACATTCTACAATCCCCAAACCATGACCTCCGGATTTTTCCTGAGCACGGTTGAAAATGGACAAGGCACAAGCAAAGTTGTTTTGTCAACAACTCTCAGAATGTAGAAAACGTTTAGATAAATTTATTTTTTACGCACTTGGATTGACATTTAGTTTTTATCACTATTAGAAAACCGATGCGATCTGAAGCAGACAGCGGATGAAAATGACTGATTCTGTGTGCTGAAGAAATGCATTTGAAATAGCACAGATTACACCGACTATGCCAGTCAATGAAATACAGAAAATATTTTATGAACTGCAGGCATTATTTTTTTTTGAAAGTGCATTTATAAAGCTAAAACAGTTATTGATCAATTTTTATTTTCCCCTGTTAAGGTTTGGAAATGAAAATAGCCATGCAGAGCTGGCAATCTCGTATGAAACGAACATTAGAAATAAGGCCTCACTGTGTACTCTCAAACACGAACCATCCCATCACACATATAGCAAAATAAAAAATGGTTGGTTCCTTTTTAAAAATTCTCCAGGATATACAAATAATGCCCTAAATCACGACTTATACATTAACCATGTAATTAGTCACCATTATATTATTGTGGATAGGCACTGAAATTTGCCTCTAATATTTTTTTTGAGAGCAAAACCGTTATGGAGATCAACGCTGGATCTCATTTTCTAAATCCGAATTACCTGTCTTCAAAGTTGATCTCAGCTATCTCATGCTCTCTAATGTGTGTGTGTGTGTGTGTGATTTAGATTTTTAACGTAGCTTTTAACAATTTTTCAGTAATATCGCTACGATGTCTGCAGTGTGACAGTTTTATAGTTATGAGCAGCAGAGAGGGCGAACAGACCACTTGATCGGTCACGTACGTTTTTTAGACAAAAAAAAATAGTGACCCTTCATAGAGGTAAATACCATTACCGCATCATTGTTTGACCCAAACAAACAAGGGATGCGGTCGCACCCTCTCTGCTGCTATTAATTTATCCAAATATTTTATCAAGACCCACACGATATCTTGTTCTTGGATCATGTAAATTTATCGTTATAAATCCGTGTGCAACTTGAGCTCGTGAAAAGAAATTTCTGAATTTATTATAATCCATGTCACCACCACACCAAGTTTGATGAATATTTCGCAGCGTATGCGTGTCTACGCCATTAAACACAACTAAAATATTACAGTTATCTCTGATCACTTTCGGAATTTGTGTATACCGCTAAGTAACATAGATCACATCTGTATTTTTATGTCTGCCACGAGAAAATATCCTGGCTGGATTTGATTGTTTGTCTATCATCACATCATCATACACAACTAAATTAATAATAAACCCATCAAGATCATCTACGGACGGTGCTTCATCAATATCTGTTATAAAATCAATAATATTATTTTTTTTCTTCATTTATTAATCTTGCATTTTCGTTAAAGTCTTTTAATACTTCATAACACCTCTGATCATCAACGGATGGTGCTACCAAATATAATTTGTCCCATTTCAACCATCTCATTATCAAATTGTGTAATAATTGCGTCTTACCCGATCCAGATGGTCCTATGATAATCATTCTGATGGAATTTGGTAACGCAGGGTGGTGTTTAACTGGCTCTCGTCGCCGAGTTGCTGAGAAATCAATTATATCCATATATTTTATAATATGAATTTATATTGTTTACGTTGTAGATCTAAAACTCCAACTACTGATTTAGCTACGGTTACAACAAAAAATAAAAAAAATAGCGTATGGTGGAAAATGTTCTGTATGTGGTAGAAAGAAATTTTCGTTTTTACCTAATAAGCACGGTGGTGATATTGCTAAATTGATGTCAAAGTTTCCAGGTGCTCCATGGGCTAAATACCCAGGAGAAAAACATCTACCAGGATATAATTATTGCGGTCCTGGTACCAGACTTGATATCAGACTTGATAATCAGGATCAACCAAAACCAGGTGAGTATCCTATAAACGATATTGATCGAGCTTGTCACGTTCATGATGTAACTTATAAAAGTGAAAATCTACAAGACAGGCATATTGCAGATGTGAAATTAATTCATGCGTTAAATTCTATAAAAAATAAAAATATAAGAGAAAAATTAGCTAATTGGTTAGTAAGATCCGCGATGAAAGGTAAATTAGCACTTGGGGCTGGTAATATATAATGGAATCAATTTATTATAGTCCAAGAGGATACTGGAGAGGCAGAACAGCAATGAGTAAACTTGCTGATGCATCAGCGGTTAAACATTCTACTGCTGAAGCGTGGTTATCCAGGCAAGCGATATGGCAAATTTACCTACCATCACCGAAACGAATTCAGTACGCGTATTTCGATGTTAATGTTCCTAATGAAGTTCATTAAGCAGATATTTTATTTTTACCACATGATACTGTACGTAGAAAAACATACAAGTACGCGTTAACTGTTGTTGATGTTGCAAGTAGGTATAAAGAGGCAGAGCCGCTATCAACGAAAACATCATCTCAAGTAGCCGATGCGTTTGAACGAATTTATCAACTAGGACCATTACGATGGTCACAACTATTACAGGTTGATCTTGGTAAGGAATTTCTTGGTCCAGTATCATCGTTGATGAAACGACATGATGTAAAAATACGACGAGGGCATACTGCAATTCACCGTGATCAGGCAATTGTTGAACGATTTAATCGAACACTTGCTGAGCGGTTATTTGGATATCAATACGCGAAGGAATTTATTCAAGATAAAAGATCTCGCGAATGGGTTGCAAGATTACCAAGCGTGATAGCTGCATTAAATAATGAGATTACACGAACAACCAACATGAAACCCATCAATGCAATTACAAAAAAATATACCAATACAACGAAAGGATATTGAAAAACAAAAAATACTGGGTGATGTTACAGTTAGATATTTATATGAACCGGGTGAACTTGAAGGTGGTAAAGCGAGAGCGACTGATCCTATTTGGAGTGTTACCACACACAAAATATCCACCGTGACAAGATCCTCAGGTAGACCTGCAATCTATAGGTTAGATTTAACTGCTCCTCAACGTGGATTTACACGTGAACAACTACAGGTGATTCCCGAGGATACACAACTACCACCCCGATCACTTAACTAGCACCCCGACGCCGATTACACTCGAAACAGGTCAACATCACATTTTCTCGTGTACGACCGCGACTACTATTTTTTCTGTCTACGGTAAATTGTCTTGAATCATTATTCGAATATCTCCACAGCATTATACAATTATAACTTGCGCAATGATTATTCTGCTGTGTTTTAACTCAATAATAAATTCAACATCAAGATCAAAGTCGCGTTTATTCTTTTTATCAGATTGTTTGTATCCGGTTAATTTTTTTCTTATTATATCACCGTCGATGATGATGCTGGTTTTATTAACGATTTCAGGAATTATAATTCTCCGTAACTGAGACATTTTTTTAACCCTTGATACCGCTAAATTAACTAAATTTGACCACTCGATACGATCGTCTACAATCCAAACTCGTGTATCAGAAATAGTTAATTCCTGAGACGAGTGGATCGTCATAGCGTATCCCAACACCCATGGAGATTTGTCAGCGCGTAATGCATCTTCGACAACACTGATATCAACAGCGACAATATCATTTAATACGAGATTTTGTTTCTCAGTCTGCCCTGGAATATCAACATTAATATTCTGTTTTCGTGTATCTGATGGTCTATAACATAACGGTACGGGCAATTCTGAGAATTTTTCTTTATGCAGCTGAAATAACTGCCGTTGTAAAGCGTCTCTAATTATTTTCCTGCTTGCTACTATTAAATCATTGGGTCTCCATAAATTCAAAAAATTACTCATTGAGGTCTCTGAGATTACTCCGCGTATTATTTCACACTGAATTTTGTTTGATTGTAATCTGATTAATTTTTTTAAACTCCTTTAAATTTGCATCAAGAGCTCTATGATCATCATCTATTTCTTCGTAATAATCAACGAAAATTTTTAACCAATCATGTGGAGATGGTCCAACAAAAGGCGGCGGCTGACCATGATCGCCACACATTATTATAGCGGTATTTTTCGTCAACAACCAATCAAGAAACGTTTTTAATGTATCCAATGACACCGTACATAGCTCGTCCCAAATAATTATTTTAGGTATATATTTTTCTCCCATTCGTTCAGGAGTCCATGTATCCCCGCGCCACCGAAAGAAACTATGATACGTGCACGATTGTACTTGCCATTGTTTCATCTCTCGTGCAAGTCTATGTGTGGGTGTCAGCACGATCATATCTGAATTTCTAAAAACATTAATTGCTCGAGTCGTCTTGCCGCATCCACCAGGTCCATTGAGATATACTGTCTTATATCTAGTTATTGGATAACTCACTGACGGCGCTTTCGACATTTCTATTTTATTACCTTTACGATAAAAATCTCTCATCGGAACATCTGCTGATTCTGTATAATTGTGTAATATTTCCTTTTTTATTCTCCACGAACTCCATCGTTCATCACTACTTATAAATTTCATAACAGACTCTAAATATTTACTCGAAATATAAAGCGAATCTGTTGCGACTCTGACTGCGGTCTTAGGAAATCTATTAATCATCGATAATAAATTTATAGAAACATAAGCCAACATAGAAGACCTTAGATGAGCATACTGTGGGGAGACATCATTTATGTAACTAACGATCGTACCCAATTTTGTTCCGTCAGATAAATAAACACTTTCTCGATTTACAAACATATCTCTCGCTGTTGTATCAGCGATTATAAAATCGTATTCGGCATCATCTAGAATTAATCGTGCGTAATGTCTTTTATGATCATATGCACCACCCTGAGTAAATTTACCTATAATTCTTCTACCGAGATCTTTTGCGGCTTTTTCGTTATTTTTAAGTTTAATCTCGAGAATTTTAGGAGCTTCTTTGATAATATCATCTTCGGAAACACCAGGACATTTTTCCTTAAATTCCTTAATAACTTCATCGAGACTGATAGAATCTGGCATGGGCAACCAAACTTCGGTCTGCGTGTGATATGATATAATTGACTCACTGACAACCAACGATGTCAGTACCGCACAATCTAGCATATATCGTAATAAAACTATAGGCGCCCAACGTTTTTCACAAAAATGTCTACCAAACCAAACATAACAAATTTTGTGGAGATTTTTGTTAAACTCGAATGATTGAACACAAGCGAATCCAGTCAGATCAAAATCAGGGAATGGTCCATTAATTGCCACTCGCGTCATCTCGTTTGTAGGGTGACCAAATCTAGCAAAATATCCAGAACAATCTCCGTATCCTAGAAAACTTCCCAGATAACATGCAACCATATCAACTGAAATAACATCATTGTAATTATACTTGGTATTCCATAATCCACCGTGTCCGTATTCGACGCAACTTGCGTGTACGTCCTCGAGTAAATCAAATCGTGTTGGTTTCCATGAATTTTTTTCTCTAGCAAAATGAGCCACAACAGATGGAACGGTAAAACAATTAGTTAGTTATTTGTCAGTATTTTCCGCGTGCTTGTACTTGAAAAACTTCTCCGCGAGATTTTTCATCTCGTCGTGGAGAGATTCTGTTCGATATATTTCACCGTTTGGTTTAACAAATTGATCAAATCCACCTTCCTCATCACTTTTAAATAACCATACCGATACAGGATCGTTTTTACTTATTTCGTTAATAAAATCAAACATGTCTCCGCGGTAAAATCTAACAGTTCGGTCACGTGGAAATATTGTTACTGCGCAGGTCCATGCGTGCGCATTATGATCAATAATATTTATTGGAGCTCCTTTCGATTTATATTTTGATTCGTATAATATTTCTCCGGTTATCATTGATACTTTTATTGGAAATTTTAATATTTTTCCTAATTCAGCAACATCTTTTATTGTAGCACCGGTATCCTTAACTGAATCAGCCCACGAGTTTATTTTTTCACGTCTTAAATCAGTTAATCCGTTTCCACGCATCGCGTTTGTAAAGTGTTCTATTACTCGTTCAGCTACACAATTTAACCTTGAAAATTTCATGGGCGCCAGTTTATCAACGCTGGGTTTTTTATTTATCTCATAGATTCCATAAATAACTGCTGTTACAGGGTACGCTCGCTCATAATACGGTTTATCAATACCAGTCAATAGACCCGGTCTGGAATTTTTACTTAATATGGCAATTTTATTATTACCAAGGACAGGATCCTATTTGTCACGGATAATCCAACTATCTGTTTCTGTTAACACAATAAATTTTACTCTGAAGAAATATTTTTGATCGCCCTCGTACTCAGCGATGTAGTTAATGATAGTTGCCGCTCGTTTGTCATTCATTGTAGCATCAACAACTTCGTCCTTGATAGAGTTAAGGCGTATAATCTTGAACGTTGACCATACATGAGATGCACCATCCGTGTAAAACTCTTTCTTGGCGTCATGAATTTTCGAGATCAAACTTTTATTTTTCGGATCAACCAGATCTCGTACTGGTAAGTCAGGAGATAATCTGTCGAGATTAAATTTATATTTAGAAGGCCAAGTTTGGGATAATCTCTCGAATTCGTTCATATAATTAAAACAAATATTTAAATAAGAAATATTATATATATATATATATATATATATATATATATATATATATATATATATATATATATATATATATATATATATATATATATATATATATATATATATATATATATATATATATATATATATATATAATGAATGAGTGCATTTGGCTCATGATCGGCTCTGTAGCTCGCTGCAACAAATCCTGTAGCAGTGAATTTTGTTGGATGCACTTACAAAATATACGGCGGGGGAGTCTAGGACCAATACCGTGTCTGCGATGTGGTGTTGGAGTACGAGGAAAACAGAGAAATGTGCAAATTGCGATGGAAAATGGTTCATAGAACTTAAGAGATCTTATGACAAAAAAAAAAATAACAGTGAAAACGCTATAAAATCCGTGGAGGATTATATATCAAGATTTCAGACAAACAATGATTTAAACAAATGATATTATTATATAATGGAGCAAAATGAGTTTGTGAGACATCCTATCATAACAAACTACGAGGCAAATCGTGATGGCGTCATTAGACACTGTAGGTTAAAAAGACCGGTTGGTATTGTAACTAATACTGGTTATCTTAGATTTACTGTTGGGAAGAAAAGGTATCTCTGTCATCGATTCACGTACGAGTGTTTCTTCAGAGTGATCAAAGATGGTCTTGTGATCGATCATATTGATTCAAATCCTCAGAACAACTCCTTATCCAATTTACAAGCTATCTCACCGATTGAGAATAATACACGTGGTAATACTGGTAAATGTAAGACCGTTTCTAGAAGGACGGTTAAGTCTATAAATGTAGATACTGGCGAAAAAATAATATTTCAGTCTATGAGTCCTGCTGGCAAGTATTTTGATATCTGCATGCCTTCGGTACAAAAAGTCGCAGAAAATATAACCAGATCTGCTTTCTCAAAAAATATAAACAGAAAATCACCTTCCGATATCAATAATTATCATCACTAGCAAGTATTATATTTATTTAATTATTTATTTAATTATTTATCTTTTTTGTCAGAAATTCTGATCATTATGCTACTTATTTTTCGACTTGAACGAAGGGAGGTAATTTTATGATATATTGTTTTTCTCGGTATATGGTCATAATTAGTTCGTTAATCATCTACATAGTAACTGTACCCGTAGAAAGATATTTATCGTTTTTAACTTACAAAATATACGTTTATATGTTTAGATCCGTGTATTTTCTGCTCTATTCGTGAAACATTTAAAACAGCGTACATTTATATATAGACAGCACATAAAATGCATGTATATTTCAACTAAAATACAGAAAATCAAGCTCAGTATGACATGTATATTTTGCTTACTGAGTGCAGAAACCAGCGTATAACTATATGTACTCACCGTCTAGTCTGTATCGATCGTGGCGGGTTAATTTTAGATCCACAGTGCAGGGATCCTGCATATATTGACTCGATTACAGAAATACGTGTATAATAGTGTTTGGAATTAAAAATCAGTTGCATTTTCCTTGTTCAGTGCAGAAATATATATAATATGTGTTTGTTTACGTATGTGTGGTTATTTATTTTTTCCTTTTTTTTATCGAGTAATATTTACAACTAAATACTCCCTTTGTGTTTTTCACGGATACAGATTTACGAGTGGGAAATCTCGTAATATATATTTCTAATACTTTCTCCATTCATGATTTCAGGAACAGTTATAGGGAGGATGGAAAAATCTAGCAGTCAAGTTAGTATAAGAGGAGTCCATTGTAAGATCTAGACCGGATTGTTATATCATAGATGGCGTGGATCTTAAGCGGTATAGTAAATAGGGAATTCCCTAATTATTTTTATTATCCAGAAAAATATTAGCTTTATAAATATAACTTGTTTGGTGAAAATATATTGTATAAACGTATTTCTTGAGTTCAGAATTGTATTTTGAGCAAAAATACTTGAAATCAGTTCCTTTTCAATGATTATTAGTTATGTATTAATTTCTAAAACATATGTTTGTAAGAAGGTTCGATAGCTCCGTTAGTAACTTATTGGACTGTGACGCTCGCGGCCCAGGATCGAACATCACGACTGACAACTGTTCGGTGGATTACGCATAATTGCGATTTTTATAATAATTGGGGGCTCCGCCAACCCCCCCCCGCTCAACAGAACACCCTCCTACCATGTCAAACGTTATAGATACATGTTTTTGTATTTCCCACGGGTGATTATTGTGGGTGGGTGTTTCTGTTGAGCATATATGTTTGTGCCGTCCTTAATTAAGATTATATGTTTGTGCCGTCCTTAATTAAGTTATATGTTTGTGCCGTCCTTCATTCATTGTATATACTCATTCATTGGATGTTTGTGCCGTCCTTCATTCATTGTACATATTATAAATACTACGTGTTGTGCCGTCCTTAATTAAGTTATATGTTTGTGTCGTCCTTCATTCATTGTATATATAATCTGAGCTCGCTAAAACACTCGATTAGGGGCTCGTCATTCATAATATATGTTGTGCCGTCCTTAATTAAGATTACATGTTCCGTGTATCTAAACTTAGTAGAATGCGGTGGCAAGCTACGAGATTTTAAATATGTAAATACTACGTGTTGTGTTCCGTGTATCCTCTAAACTTAGTAGAATGAGGTGGCAAGCTACAAGTTTAATGGGGATTATATGTTGTGCTGTCTTCACCAAACACACCCTCTTGGGCCTCTAGACCGTTGTTTGACGGGTTAGGGGCTCTCATAGGGGGTAGTGTTTCGTGTGCCCGTTGAACTTTGGTAGAATGCGGTGGCAAGCTACGATTTCTGGTTGTAAATATGTAAATACTATATGTTGTGTCGTCCTTGAAACACTCGATAGGGGTTCCATAGGGATATATATTTTTATTTTAAAGATTTATATGAAAATTTCTGCTATTAAAAAACTAAAAGAAAACGGAATTAATATATATGATGAACTAAATCCTGAAAAAATGATATCTGATTTTGAAACGTTAGAAGAACTTAAAAATGAAAATAAGTATGTTCTATCATCTCAATATAAGTTCATAAACCGGGTTCAGGCAGCTATGTTTCAGTCACTAGCTATGATGAACGATGATCAAGTAAATGAATTTGTTCCTCTTTCTGTTGCAGTAGAAAAAGTCAGATCGGGATTATCCAACGAGTACGAAACGAAAAAAACAATCAGTACCCGCATAAGATATTCAAGAAAAATTATGTCAGCAGGTAACGAAGTTACAAGTTACCAAAGCAACCCTGAGTAGCAATATTCTGAAATAATTTTTTTTATTTCTGAAATATTATTGTTATCATAAAATCTGATTGATTGGCATAATTTTGAGTACCAAACTACAAATCAGAGACACAATCTGATTGATTTGTATACTTTTGAGTACCAATCACCCTATCAGAATTACAAATCTGATTGGCATAATTTTGAGTACCAATCACCCTATCAATAATAAAAAATAAAATATTTCAGAATAATAATAAAATATTTCAAAACAATAATAAAATATTTTTTGTAGTATTTTTTGGAAAACTGATTGATTTACACGAATTTGAGTACCAATCACACCATCAGAATTACAATTTACACGAATTTGAGTACCAATCACCCCATCAGAATTAACAAATTGATTGATTTGTATAATTTTGAATACCAACCACCACATCAAAATTACAAAACTGATTGATTTACACGAATTTGAGTACCAATCACCCCATCAGAATTAATACATTAATTGATTTGTATAAAAAATAAATATTTCTGAATAAAAATATATTTCAGAATAATAAGATTTTTTTGGTAGTATTTTTTGCATTGAGTACCAAACTACAAATCAGAGACACAATCTGATCGAATTCATAAAAATAAAATATTTCAGAATAATAGTAAAATATTTCTTTTCTGAATAAATTGTTTCAGATTATAATAATTATATACAAAACTGATTGATTTGTATAATTTTAAGTATCATTTACCCCATCAGAATCAACAATCTGATTAATTTACACGATTTCAAGTACCAATAACCCTATCAGACACACAATCTGATTAATTTGTATAATTATGAGTACCAATCACCCTATAAACAATAAAAATATTTTTATTTATTCTGAAATATTTTATTTATTTTGAAATACTTTATTTATTTTGAAATATTTTATTTATTTTGAAATATTATATTTTTAAGTTGATCGAATTTAATACAGGAGTGTGCATAATTTTGAATCTGATCTCTGTTACAAATGATCGCGACAATATGTTCTCGACGGAGCTCATCTAACTGTTCTTGTGTTAATAAGAAATCCTCGTTCCCGTATTCATCGATAACTAAATTAACGTTAAATTGCTCTGTGTCTGGAGGTTGTGAAAACGCTGTTCTGATGGCGTTTTCAAGTACTTCTTTGTCATGTATAAAAACCCTCACGTGCTGGTACATTATATAATATTTACTTGATTAATTCATGGATCTTTAAGATCAAAGATCTACGATACAAGTCCTAAAGATTTCACATACAGATTTATTACAAGCTCTTCTCCACGTAGGTCAATTAAGCGATCAAGGTGGTCTGTGAGTTTAAAATTTATTCGTGTTAACATATTATTGTGACACCGCAGATACACAGGATTAGTTGGTTCTTGCACGATTAAACTTCCAGGGGATACTTGTGGTGTAAATGTATATAAAATATATCCCTGTTGAGCCTGATTTCATTTTCCGAGATCTATTTGATAGCTACCATCGATTACGTCACAAACCAGATTGACCACGATCGTGCTGGTTATATTAACGATTCCCGGAGATACGTGTCTACCGCCTCCGTGTGGATCGTTATTGCACCTGAGAACAGTTGGAGGTGGTGATAGTTTTCTCCATGCATCGAGTATTTTAGGAAAAAACTCATTGATGATATCATTGACAGATTTTCTCCGAGCGTCCGGGTTATAATCGGGAAATTTGAACGTCGGTATATCAGATTCCTTGATTTTATATTTATCAATTAAAAACTTTTTTGAAGCAGGAGATAATTTTAAAATTAGATCTATAATTTTGTTGTGACTGCGTTCCATAGCTTCTGCGATATAATTCAGAATTTCTATTTGTTTGATAATTTCCCCTCGTGTCTCGTGGGATGTTATATCGAAAAGATACTCAGTGAGGCGTTCATGTAGTTTATTTAGTTGATCTTTATGATCAAGATTGGAAATGTCGATAGTTTTTTTTAATTTCTTCTTCATTAATATGGCCACGGAGTTTACCTCCTGGTAAAGATATGGTACCACCATAACCAATTAAATCATCCAAACTAATATCCCAAGTTCGTTCTCCACGCCACCACCACCAAATATCTGTCATTGTAACTTCGTGACGAGAGCTATTTGTTGACGTAAAATCAGCTCGTTTTGGTTCAGGTGGTCCTTCATGCACTGGGGGAACATCCGGCCAACCTAGTACGGATCTTATCGTGAACTGATAAATATCAACGACGTAATCAGGAGAATGTATCTCAACCGTAGAAGATAGCGTCGGTTCATGAACGTTAATCGATATTTTCGCTTCTTTTCCGGTTATTGATTTTATTCTACGTTGAAATTCCTCATTGATCTCTTCAATCTCATAACTACCAGTGCGTATTCCAACATCTATCCAGTCAGGAGTACCATCTGGTTTGTTCTTGTTAGCAAATACAAGTGAATTATTTGCTGGTGTACCATTAGATGATTTTGATCTGATATTTGGCCAGCTGTAATATACCCGTAATTGAGCCAGTGCTATTTCCTTTACTGGAATTGCAGTAGGAAAGTTAATACTAAATTCAGGATTAGTTGAACTTACCCAGATCATCGTTATCTTTTGCGGAGTTGTGTTAGTCACGATCTGCTGGAGTAATTCCGTCATTATTAGTACTTGTATCTTTAATACCGATACCTTCGTGATATATTTTAGTCATCATTGAAAACTCAAAATCAGATATAATTCCATCACTGAGACTCGCTGATAACAACGAAGACAATTTCGAGTATGCTACCGTCGTTGTGTGTAATTTTATTATGTAATCGGATAATTTTTCATTCAATGAGGTGCATATTTTTTGTGATGATATTGAAAACACCTGTAATTGTTGTTGCCGCTGAAATACATATTGTTACGGCTACTGGTGCCATCATTGTCACCGCTGATAATATAACACCTGTTCCAGCAACAACAGCGGATACTGAATAAACAATCACATCAACGATAACTAATCATCGTCGATATTTTTTTTTACTTTTACCGTGTATTGTTCGACTCGATCTTTTAATGCTGCCTGCCATTCACGCGCTTGATTGTACCTGTATTGAGATCCATCGTCGATTGAGGTACTCATTATATTTTATGCAGTAACCAATTGAGGTGTTTCAGCTACAAATTCCAAACACCACCAGTAAGATGTTGCGGTTAATTTCTTATCAGCTGCTTCCAGAATAAATATTTCTTCGGTTCCGCTATTTAATATAACAGATACAACCCCGGAAAAATTATCAGTTGAATGGGGCCATGGATACGTTGTAAATATTTCAAATTTTGCAGCACTGAACAGAGATAGCCTGTACACGCCAGTGACTGTTGCGGTATATTTGATAGTTTTATTTTGCTGCGACCATGTTGCGAATCCAGATGATACAGTGTATACGATATTGGCAATATGCCCGGGAGTTATTCCGGCTGTAATTTTAATTAAATTGGTTTTATTAACGATCTCAGGAATCCCCGCTAAGATGTTTTGCTGTGTTTGTTTGATCGTGTCTAGGTTAGTTTTAATATCAACGAGTTTTACGTCAACGACCAACGGATTACCAAAAAATTCCTCTGTGATTTCATTAATTTTTCTAAAATTTCTGCGAAGATTTGTGAACGCGTTTACGTGAACGTCATACTCGGCCCGCAACGTGGATAGCTTACCATCTACAGTGTTG
Source organism: Sinohyriopsis cumingii (assembly GCA_028554795.2). Classification (NCBI taxonomy): domain Eukaryota; kingdom Metazoa; phylum Mollusca; class Bivalvia; order Unionida; family Unionidae; genus Sinohyriopsis; species Sinohyriopsis cumingii. The sequence continues at coordinate 18,505,981 of CM068830.1, forward strand.
TAGTTGACGTCGACGTATTTTTTTGTTGCTGCGTCTTCGTCGGATGTTGGATCTCTTAAAACTACTATCTTATTCCCGTTTATGCTGAGTTCATCCGTCCTTGTGTCACCGGTATTTTTCACGCGATTAGCAACACTTTTTGCAATTTCATCTCTGATGGTTGTAAACGATATATTTGAATCCCTGATTTTGCCGCTGTCAGTAAACATTGGGATATTATCCGTGACCGCACCGAGTACTCGTCGAACTATATCATTCCATCTGATGTTGCTCGTTTTTAGTTTCCCGTATCGATCCTGAAAAATAACAACCTCATCTGGGTCAACTCCAGCAAGATTCATGATATCAGCGAGTTCATCTTTAGTCGCGTACTTTGACAGATCAACGTCGCCGGACTTTTTCTTAACGCGGGAAGATCTTCTTCCGTAAATATCAACCATTATATTTTAAGATCTGTTTAAAACGAATCGGTTGCTTGTATAATCATGCACGACTTTATGTGATGGTTTGGATGATTTCGATATAGCGTTAAGTACATTAATTACCTCACGGCCGCATATTGGCGGATCTGTCATTGTTTGTGTGGGTAGCGTTGAATACCAAACTTGCGCGTGAAATGGTGCAACATACTTGATAAATTCAATGGGTGGAGCTAACCCGTATGAATCAAAATAAACGATTCCACGTGGATCAACCGCGTATGATACCCAATGAGTACCGGGTCCTGAATTTGAGTCGAGATTAATAATACCTGTTTCAACACTGTTTGGTTGTTTTGGTAATTGATCTCGCATAAAAACACATCTAAAGGCTTTTATTTTTATTTTTTTTAGCAGTTTTTATCAAATCAAAATTTGATGCTGGAGCGTCTAACGAATTGATCCTGGAACCCTCATACCTCTTCCCCAACGAGATCCCGGTAATCTTAGGCCGCGTCCCTTTTTTTGTATCCCTTTCCTGTTGCTTTCTTTAGAGCCATTCCAGCAGCTGTTCCAACAGCACCTAATGCGGCTGCTTTTGCTACGGCTGGAGCACCAGCAGCTATTAACGCTGGAATAGCCGCAAGAAGTGGAAATATACCACCTGTTTTAACCATGTCCTTGATGGCGCTCGGAGAAAGATGGAATTGAACTCCGGTCTTTGATTCTAGGGCTTTATTGAAATGTTTAATCTGATTATTTGTCAACGATAATTTGTTTGGACCACCACCAATCTGATCTCGTTTTAGTGATATTTTAGTTCCGCATTTGTTGGCGTTTTTTGACTGAAGCTTTTTGACCTGACCGGCTGTCAGAGCAACATTAACATGACTATACGACATTTTTATATAAATATATTTTTCTAAATAACATGATTAAAGATTTTCCACTGGTGCATCAACGACTCTCATTCGACCACTACCACCTTCAAGTAACATGGCTTTATCGCTGAGTATGACCGCGATTGCTCTATAATCAACACCACCTCCTGTATTTAATGTTGATTTAAGATGTATATCAACGACAGATTGTTTTGATAGATCAAGATGCTCCAGTGAAAAATAATAAATCGGATACAAAGTTCTAAAATCATGTTGTGATATTTGCAACCCAGTATCAACATTTTGATCACGTCCCATGAATGACATTAAACGATGATATACACGTCCTATACTATTTTGTTCATAATTTAGTTGTATATTCTCTGTTGGTTCTTGTTGTCCGTTTATCAGTAAAGAAATATCTGTGATACGTAGTTTATCAAATATCATATGAGTACGTTCTTGATTACCTAAACGATTATGGCGCTGAAAAACAATAAAAATATGCCGTGGTGCAGAAACACCTTGTTGTGATGCTATATGCCATGTAAACTGACCGTTAACGTCAGTTTGCATACTATCCGTGCTTGTTGTTAACAATGACAACAAGGATTTACCACCAGTGTCCATGAAAGAAATCAACTTTTGTTCTTCTGCGATCGTTGGAGCCATTACCGGCATCCACAGTGAAAGTTTCGATAATACTACTTTACCAGCATCACCAGCGGGTCTCCACAGAGCATCGTTATCATCACTCTTTCTTACAAGAACAACCGTGTGTCTAACTCCAAAAATAACCTAACATTTCTACAAAATCCAAAAATATGCGATAGTGGAATTCTACATGAAAATCTTCTATTGGCTCCTAGCAACATATTTTTACGCGTTGCAAATCCCAAGTTGAAATCTGCGTTAGCACTATGAACCACCGGCCACACTTCAGCATCAGCGTTATAAGCAAAATTTCTTGGTCGTCTTATATTATACGGATTATCATTGGGGTGATTAGAATTATCTTTCACACACATCATTGTGGGACCTGCTGATCTTGTATAATCATCAGAATATCTTGCTAGACCAATTATTGTTGTAGCAACGTCGACATTATTCTGAATTGATTCAATATTTTTTCCATCGATCATATATGTGGCGCTATTAAAGAATGCCATGATCCCGTTGTTGACAAAACCAACTTTTACTGCATCTCCGTAATTAGCATTATCCGTTTTTACAATTGTACCTTCTACCTCAAGAAAAGCCTCAGCGGGTAAAAAGTATCTATTTGTGTCATGAACTTGTAGTTCAATTCTTCCTCCACGTTGATCTGGTGTTCGTGCTTCATAAGAATAAAACTGATAATCACGTACCGAATTATCTTTAAGGACAGGTGCCTCCATATCAAATGCTTCGTCGGATACGCGCTTGAACATTTTATTATAATTATTTCCGTTTAACACGTTGATTACCGCGTTCGGGAAGTTCCACTTCCTGATATCAAACTTGAAATATTATTCCTTGGTTCACCGAATCCTTGATCTGCTAACGCTGCCAGTTTTTGATTTGCAGCTTGATTTATTATTTTACTTACGTCTGCGGGCATAATTTCAGTACTTGGTAATTTTACTGGTTGTGATCTTCGTCGCATTAATCGTGCTAGTCTATCTTTGATCGCCGAGAACGCCTTACCAGCAACATTGACAATTGCACCAGGAGTTTTTTCACGAACAATATCAATAGCTTTCATCGATAATTGTTTTGCAACAGGTGCTACTTTTGGAGCTATTCTTGTGAATAATCCCCGTACTACATCACCAAGTCGGGGCTCCGAGTGGCCGAGTGGTCTAAAGCGCTCACCGTTCCGGATCACTGCCATCTCACCTCTGTCTGCGTATGTTCGAGTCCAAGGCTCGGCTAGCGTAGGTACGTGGGAAAGCCTGCCAGTAGCTTCTCGTGGGTCGGTGGTTCTTTCCTGGGTTTTCCAGGGTTCCTCCTCCACCACTTATACTGGCCGCCATATATGGCCTAACTTGTGCTGAAAAATGGCGTTAAACCCTAGAACAACAACAACAACAACAACAACATCACCAAGTCCATCTCCGTAAATAGCTCTGTACATTGGTAATCGTGAGTTTACCGCTCTGACCTGTACAGGTTTACGATGATTATTGTGTACTATCATCTTATTTTATTTACCATTTATCTAACAACTAGTCACTGTAATCATCAGCAAGTTCATCGATAAGTTCTCGGTAAACGCCGATATCCATGATACCACCTTGAAATAATCGCCGACAAATATCAGCTGCTTCATTATTTCTGGTGAATTATTTCCGGCACGTTTTCCCCCTATGAGAACTTCTAACCGTGACACATCATTGAGGATATTATCGGGACAAACAAAATTATTTCCCAGACCACTCCCCGTTGCTCCTTCTTTTGTTGTTTTCTTAAATAGTCTTAAGGGTGATCCTTCTTCTTCTGTTTTTTTAAGTAGCTCTTTAGACCTTTTTTTAAGTTCCGACCTAAACTTTTCCTGCGGTGAAGAAGATTGTTGTTGTTCTGTTTGTTGCAGAGGTGGAGGAAGTTGATATGAAAGTTTCTGCTGGGAGAGTTGTTCTTGTTTTAGTTGTTCCAGACTCTCTTCATAAAGTCTTTTTACTTCTTCATAAAGACTTTTGTATTCTGGACCTCTAGCTTGTTTTTTGTTTCTATATACGCGATATATCCATTTAATAAGATTATCATCACTTACTTTTTGATAACGGGGTTTTAAAATGTTAGATTTATTAAATATACAAAATAATATTGCTTCGGGTAATTTTTCTATTATAATATTTCTAATATCTTCGACAAACCCTTTCCTAAATTTTGCGATCAATTCCACGTTTTTTTCTACTGGTTCGGGTTCAGGTGAAAGTCCTTTTCTCACGTCGGCGACATCAGTACGAAGTTTTCCAATACCTTCAAGTATTTCCTCACCAATGGGTGGATGTTGAGCCGCAGCTATATCAGTTGGAAGATATCGTAAATTCTTTTTTGTTTGTTTAGTTCTTCTTGCTATTTTTTCAGTCTGCGCTGCAGTTTGTTCTAATACTGGAAAAATACCCTTTTTCCTCTTCTCATCTTCCTCCGCAATATCTCCCCATATAGTTTTTTCAACAACCGCTGAAGCTTTGTCAGTAGCTGCAGTGACGGGTTTAAACAATTTTTTAGTGTCCTCTTCGTACTCAACTTGTGATTGTTGCTGCGCTTGTAAGTTTTTTCTAAATGAGTCTCTGACAGGAAGAAATTTTTTGATTGCTTCTAATCGTTCTCGAGCTATCCTTGCAGTATGAGATCCCGGATGTACCATTATTTTAATATAACATAATGATTTAATTATAGCAGCAGAGAGGGTGTAAATTTAATTAAACAGATATCATTAATATATGCACAATTGTACGTGGTTGATTCAAGGAACAACAGATAAATGCAACAAAAGATGTCATGGAGAACATTGCAGGAGACATAATTATATTTGATCAAAAAATCCTCATGCTGGTTCACGACATTGTGTTGGATGTAGCAACGGCGTTAGAGGATTATATCAGATTTGTAAAAAATGTGGTGGAAATAAATATAGAAGTCTGATGATATATTATAAAAGTAGAAACACTAAAAAACCTAAAATAGACAAACCACCATCAGAAATGGAATATTATTTAAAATTTAAAGATCCTCAAGATTACTCTGATAACTTCCAGGATTACTCTGATGAAGATTCCCAGGTTCATTTAGAATAATATAGCAACAGAGAGGGTGCGACTGCATCCCTTGTTTGTTTGGGTCAAACAATGATGCGGTAATGGTATTTACCTCTATGAAGGGTCACTATTTTTTTTTGTCTAAAAAACGTACGTGACCGATCAAGTGGTCTGTTCGCCCTCTCTGCTGCTTGATGTCTAGCACTGGGGCATCATGCCGCAGCCATGTAGCATGATGTCCCACCCATTCACATTATCCTGACACCAGGCCGACCAGTCCTAACACTAACCTCTTAATGCTGAGCGCCAAGCGAGGCAGCTGTTAGTACAATTTTTTCTAAGTCTTTGGTATGACTCGGCCGGGGTTAGAACCCGCGACCTCTCGCATCTGAGGTGGACACTCTAACCACTAGGCCTCCGGCGCGGTGCTCTCAAATGTAAAGTGTTGAACGCTGTTCAAAACTAAAGAACCAGACAATATTCATGATTTTCATCACGTTTATAAATTATTACTTGCAGTACCTTTGTAAATATTACATGAATCATGCGTATTCCTGCAATTTCATGCACGGCCGCTTCTCTGTGTCTCCTTACACGAACCAACCCCCTCCATATTATACAAAGTTCTTTTAAATAGGAATGGGCTATACCCAAGTTGGAGAACTTGTTGCCTAACCCCAATAGCTACTTTTCTACAACTGATGGCCATACCAATATACCCCCTCCCCCAAATCCCCACTTCTTTATTGCAACATAGTTATTTCTGTATTAAAATATGCTGATCTAACTACCAAAATGGTTGCCTTGACAGCCATCCTGAAAATCTTTATATGGATTTTTTTTAATCCTGATCATGTGTGGTCATGCCTTAAGCACTGTTACAGAAATATGTACCTCAGTCTGAACAAAAATGGTGCTCATCATGATCTGAAAATTTTGTTAAAATAGTGACTTGTAATTCAGTCATCAATATATGATTATGGAGAGGCACCTGAAACAGCTTCTAATAATTTGTTGAGAGCAAAACTGTAATGGAGATCATCGCCTGATATCATTTCTAGAACCAAGTTACCTACCTTCAAGGTTCATCTCAATTATCTTATGCTCCCAGCTGAATTGTTGAACGCTGATCAAAGTTAAGGAAACCAGACAATTTTCCTGATTATCCAGATTTTCATCATATATTTATAAATTCTTACAATACCTTTTTAAATATTATTGCCTGCATCACACATATTCCTGTATTACACTCTTTGTCGCTTCTGTGTCTCCTTACCCCATCCCTCCATACTTTACCAAGTGATTTTATTTTTTAGAAGGGCAATACATAAGTTGAATAACATGTTGCCCATCTCCAAGACCTACTTTCCTACAACTGATGGTCATACCAATGTACCCCACTCCTACTTCCTTTTCTGCAACATAGTTATTTCTGTCTTAAAATAATGCTGAGCTAACCTTCAAAACGGCTGCCCTGGCAGACGTCCTGAAAATCTTTATGACATTTTTTCCTTAACAGATGTGGTCTTCATTAAAACACTATTGTAGCAATATGTACCTCAGTCTGAAAGAAAATGGAGTTCATTATGATCTGACCCCCAACATGTCACCATAGTGGCTATCTAAACAATCTCAATTATGCAACACCTGTTCATTGATTGGATGCCCCCCCCCCACCCTGTATATGTCGATTCAGATTTCATTCTGAAGTTTCACATTTTTGCACAGGTTGCAGAATTGAAGGAAAATTTCATCCTTTCATTTTCCCCAATGGTAATCCTTACTTGAAAAAAACAGAAATCTACATGTCCTAAATGATCTTTACAGAACTTTCAATTTTCTTCATTTTGATAACAGAATGATGGGAGATGGTTTGGGTTGAAGACATTATTACTATCAAAAAGAAAGTTACTGACTAAGCTACAAATGTTATGTAGTCTCTCTACCATGTGTTACTGATTAACTACTTGGATATTAATGACGAAATAAAGACAAACCTCAAAATGCTGCTTATTTTTAAAACCTTTATCAATTCATTTCAACATGCAAATATAGACAGGTATGTATTGCATATGGAATAATATCAATCAACATGTGAAAGATTCACCAATACAAATCTGAGAATAAATATACATGCATATAATTATTATGCCTTCATTTTGAGTACTTATCAGTAAGCTGGAATTTCACAATAAAATTCACCATTGGTACAAATAATGAGTCTGATCCATGTCACAATTTACCAAAACTGTGAACTAAAGGAGATAACATAAAGCAGAAGGGATTGTTGGGGGAAAGCCAAAACATGTGTCCCAACTCCACCCCACCCCATCCACCATGATACACACTGGTATTAGGCAAAATAAAAAGTAAAATCAAGCAAAGTCAATACAAAATAACCTTTTTAGGTGTTATAACGAAAATCTAAGCAGGTCATCATGCTTAAAAGATTTTTTGTCAAATATGTCCAAGTCAACAAAATTAAAAAATATAAAGAAAAATTTTAAAAAATTGCTATAATAAAGTTCAAAAAGTTACAAATGTGCATAAAGCATTGAAAAATGAGGTCACAGTCACCAGAACATAATCAGGTCTTGGGATCCACCCAAGGCATCTAAATATCAAACATGGTCTAGTTTGACTAAATAGTTTTTCACTTATCATACTTACAAGAAAATGTGAGGGATGGACATCTTGTGTAAATAACAATTCAAACAGTAATAGGTTTATTATGAGATTAAATCTGCAAATCATTTTAAAAATAACTATCACAAGTTTTTACTTCTAAATGTTAGCTAAAACCCAATCTGATTAAAATCAGGTCTCAAGAGTCCTACATGAAGATTTGAAAGAGACTGCTTAGGGGTCATGTTCTGGTAATCTTTGAATTAGTCAATGGAAATGGAGCTTTCAGAAATCTGAAAGTGAATCAAATTGTTCAACAAAAATGTATGCTCTGCAGCCATACTGCTCAGTCTCCCAAATGCAAAGATATAAAATTTCATCTGATTAGCTGATAAAATCAACAACTAATAACATATGTAACCAGAACATGATCCCTAAGTGCTGCCAGATTTTCAAGTCGGGCAGTGGAGATCTGATTTGAACCCGATTGACTAAAACCAGTCAAACCCAACACCTTAGTTTTTAGATGCTTTGAGATCTTTATAACATATTTCCCACTTCTTGGTAACCTTTCTGGAATTCATTATATTTTTATTTTAACAATGGGAAGTAATATCAATATTACTATGTACAATATAATACATTTTATCAACAAACTAGCAGCAGAGGGGGCGAATCGGACATTTTGTCCAATCGTTATTTTGCTTAATTATTACTTTCTGCACTCAACGATCTAGTGTCGTCAGCGCCTGGTAAAAAAAAAACGACGACGACGCTGGGGGATCGTCGCGTCGTCATTTAGTTTAATTAACACCTTCTGCGCGTCGATCCCAGCGTCGTCAGCGTCCGGTAAGCACATCGACGACCGCGTCGATGTCATCGCCCCCTCTGCTGCTAAGTGGTTATTTACAATGATCTTACAAACAGAGTGATCACTAACTCCTCCTCCTGTAGATCAATTAGGTTATTTGACTGATCGGTAATTCTAAAATTAATTCTCGTTAAAAACCGATTATGGCATCGCATATAGACCGGATTAATCGGACTCTCAACGATTAAAAATCCCGGAGGGGCTGTTGGTGAAAACGAATAAAGGATATATCCCTGTTGAGCCTGATTTGATTGCTTGGTATCTACCTGGTAACTTCCTTCGATAGCATCACACACTAGATTAATCGCTATCACCGATGCAATATTTACGTTGTACGGGGCGATATGCCTACCACCATCTCCGTTATCGTGTTTGAGGATATAAGTTGATGGACCGAGAAAATCATTAAGAGATTTTCTTAGTTCTGGTGCGTTGTATCCTGAAAACTTTAAATCGGGTAAATCGGCTTCTGTGATATTATACTCGGTTAGGAGTTTTTGTTTATTACCATCGCTGTTAGCGGATATTATTTTAACGATTCGTTCATTGATATATTCCATGTCTGATATAAGTTGATTTAACACCTCAACGTGTTTTCGTGCTTTTGTTTGCCGTAGCTGTTCTAGTTGTGAATGGTAAATATAATTAATCTCGGCAAACGCATTAGTGATATCATTTAAATTAACTGTTAATACGACGATCGATTCAGGGGTTTTGTCATACTGAAAATACCACTGCATGGCGTCCATGTCTTGAAATATAAACCTGCTGGGTAATGACGTGTTTTTCATAATAGACAAATTATCTCGATACCCGGGATTAATCTCATGATACGATTTCTCATTCGTGTGCAAGTCCGCGGGTGGATTCTCAGGCCATCCTAGTATGGTTCTTATTGAACTGTTATAAATATCAACCATATACCCCGGTGTGCTTATTTCAATCGTCGACGATAACGTCGGTTCATGAACCGTAATAGCGATTTTTGATTCTTTTCCTGTGATCGATTTTATCCTGCGTTGAAATTCTTTATTGATTTGTTCTATTTGGTATGACCCAGTTGGTATTGTAACCTCATTCCAGTCTGGGGTCCCATCGGGCTTATTTGTCCATGCAAAAACCAGCGAGTTATTAGGTTGTTGTCCGTTAAATGCGTCTGCTCGAATATTAGGCCAACTGTGATATACTCGCAATTTTGCCAGCGCTATTTCCTTTACTGGAACCGGCGATGGGAAGTTCACACTGAATTCGGGTTTCGTTGACGTTATCGATATCATATTTGTTTGTACCGGAGTGGTGTTCTCCGCGATCCGCTGAAGTAATTGAGACCCTTCGGGGTTCAGCGACATTATTATTATTCGTTTTCTTTAGTGTCTAATTTCAACAACCAGGTGGTTTCGGCTTCCAGTTGAAAATCCTCGATTTTTGACATCGCGGAGCTATACAACTGGACCATCGTGGAGAATTCAACATCGGATACGAACAAATTATCAATTGACAACGAGATCAACCCGGATAATTTCGAGTACGCGTCGGATACTATTTGATGTTTTACTGTATACTCGTTGAGTTTTTTCTGAAAACACGATGATATCTTCCTAGTGATTGCGTTGGCGACTCCAGCAATTGTTGTCATCGCGGAGATAGCGATTGGAACAGCGATCGGGGTTATCGTGGTCACCGTGGATAAAATAACACCGGCGCCAGCTACTATACCCGACACCGAGTACACGACCGCGTCGATGGCGGTTATTTTACGACGGTATTTTTTTATTTTTGCACGGTATTGTTCGGAAAGCGTTTTCAAATTCGCGGAAAATTCTTTTGCGGTATCGAATCGATATTGATGTGACGTCGGTGATACCTCTGATTCAATTTCCTTGGTGGTCATTTTTATTTTAAAAGAGCTAGTGTTTTTAATTACTTAGATTCGCTACAAATTCCACATACCATGTAATGTCTGCCCTAAATATACTGCTATCAACGGCCTTAATCACAAACCGTTCAGTTGCGTCCTTGTCTATAATTGTTGATATTGTATTGTTAAACCCGGATGAACTCGACGATGATATACTAAACTTCGTATTTGAAATCAATGTCAATCGATAAATACCCTTAACAGTTGCGGTGATATCTACTGTATTCTGTGTAGGAGTCCAATCGAATGATCCATGCTGAATTGTGTATACTGTGTTGATGATATTCTCATGAGGGATTTTTATTTTTTCGTATTGATCTGTTTTCAATAGTGATTGTCTAAACGCTTCAACAATAATTTTGATTGTTTCTATTTCCTGTCTATACGCAGTGATATCATTTATAGTTATTGTGATTTCATCCGGTTTGATATTTTTTTTACCAAAGAATTTATCAACGGCGCTATCAATCTTGTTAACATTTTTTCGTAACGAGGATAAATTGGCCGACAGTATCGTAAACTCCAAAATAGCATTTTTTATTGTTTCAAGATTCGGTTCGGTTACCGTCGGGGTCCCGAAAAAACTATTGATAATGAATTGCATACCGGCGACAGATACTTGTACCCCCTCGAACTGAATTGCTTGTATGTTAAATTTATTATACAAATTTTTTAACGAATCCGACATGGTTATATAATTGTCGCCAAGTGTACTTATTTTTCCATTTATCGTCAAGATGGATTCACCCGGTTTGATTCGTCCGTCGCTGGTATACAGCGCGATAGTGTCCTCGGCGGCATCACGCTGTCGTATTAAAACGTCATTCAGTGACACATTACTGGATTTCAATTTACCCTGGCGGTCTTGAAATACAACTATTTCATCTGGGTCAACACTGGTTAAATTCAACGTATCAGCGATTTCATCCTCAATTAGTTTTTTTATGTCATCGGTGGCGGGCGTTTCCGTGGGCTTTTTCAGCGCCGAAACCGGTCGTCCCCAAATATCAATCATTATTATTGTAAATGTTATTCTCTAAAATCCGTTGAGCTTCTACGACTCCACTAGTGTATTCGTTTACAACCACATGAGGTGGTTTTCGCGATGATGAAATCGCCGCAAGTACGTTCAATACCTCACGGCCACATATCGGTGGGTCACTTAATCGCTGTGTTGGCAGCGTGGAATAAAAAACCCGGGCCGAACACGCCCGGGCTGAACACGCCCGGACATACCGCATGAACTCTTTCGGCGGAGCTAACCCGTATGAATCAAAATAGACGATCGCACGCGGATCAATCGCGTATGCAACCCAATGAGTTCCCGCTCCGGAGGACCCATCGAGGTTAATTATGCCGGTTTCAATATTCCTTGGTGCCGCCGGTAATTGATCCCTCATAAAAACACCTCTGAAGTTTTTTATCGCTAGCGCGTTTGCGGCGTCTATTAAATCAAAATTAGACATGGGAGTCATTAAACGGTTCCCGGTAGTCTTAGACCCTTTCCCGAGTACCATGAATACGGGGTTCCCGGTAGTCTTAGACCCCTTCCGGCCACGGGTCGTTTTTTTTTGTAGCCTTTCCCGGTTGCCTTCTTCAATGCCATCCCCGCCGCGGTACCAACGGCTCCTAACGCCGCCGCCTTAGCCACTGCTGGTGCGGCCGCGGCAATCAACGCTGGAATCGCAGCTAACAGCGGAAATATCCCACCGGTCTTTTCCATGTTTTTAATTGCTGCGGCTGAAAAATCTATTTGAACACCCTTTTTATTCTTCATCGCATCATTGAAATGTTTCATTTGACGCGCCGTCAACGATATCTTATGATTACCACCCGCCATCTGCGACGGCTTCAGCGTTATTGTGGTTCCGCATTGTTTAGCCGACTTTGATTGTAATTTCTTGACTTGACCATCAGTCAACTCTACACTGACGACACTATACGACATTTATTGTAAACGCGTTTTGTGCTTTCAATTACATGTTTTCCACTGGCGCATCAACGATTCTCATTCGTCCACCAACACCTTCTAGCAGCATTGATTTATCGCTGAGAATGACAGCAATAGCTCTATAATCAGCAATAACGCCGCGAGTTACATTAGCTCGGAAGTGTATATCAACGACGGATTGTCTCGTTAAATCAAGATGTTCCAGCGAAAAGTAATAGATCGGATATAGTTCTCTGAAATCATATTGTGATATTTGCAAACCAGTGTCGACGTTTTGATCACGACTCATATACGACAGCAACCGATGGTACACGCGTGCAATATGGTTTTGACCGTAATTAAGCTGTATATCCTCGGATGGTTCCTGCTGACCGTTTATTCTCAGCGAGACGTCAGTAACGCCTAATCGATCAAATATCATATGGCTGGATAATTGATTATCAACTCTCGTCATATCCTGCAACGCGACAAATATATGACGTGGAGCCGAAATGCCTTGTTGTGATGCCAGGTTCCATGTGAATATACCATTGATATTTGATTGCTTAGTATCTGTTGTTGTTGTTAGCCAACTTAGTAATGATTTTCCTCCCTGCTCCATAAAGGATAGCAATCGTGCCTCTGTGGTAATGGATGGAGTTATTACTGGCATCCACAATAATATTTTAGTTAAAACGACTTTACCAGGGTCATTATTTGGATTTGCAAGATCCGCTGGAATTCTCCAAATTGCATTTCTATCATCACCTTTTCGCACAAGCACCACGGTATGCTTTGCTCCGTAGATAACTTTTCGCACGTTCCTACAAAATCCAAATATATGATGCAGTGGAATCGCGCATGAGAAAGATCTACGCGGTCCTGTTAACATTGATATGCGTGTTGCAGCTCCGAGGTTGAAATTAGGATCGCTGTTTATAATCATATTCTCAACATCAGCGTCATTGTTATCAGCATTATTTCTTGGTCGTCTTACCACAAATTGCGAGTTTCCAGCAGTGTTTTTATTATCCTTTGCAAACATCATAGATGGACCCGCTGATCTTGTATAATCGTCGGAATATCTTGCTAGCCCGATTATTGTTGTAGCAACATCAACATCGCGTTCTATAGACTCGATCTCTCGCCCGTCAATGAGATATTTTGCGCTCTCAAATAGCGCCATTACGCCGTTATTGACTAAGCCAACTTTGGTACCATCTGGATACGGTGCTGGTACAGCAGGAGTATCGGCCTCTGTTACAAGTTCTCCTTCGATTTCAATAAACGCTTCACACGGTAAAAAATATTTACTGGTATCATGGACTTGAAGTTCAATTCGCGATCGTATGTTGGGTTGTACTGCATGATAGGAATAAAATTGATAATTACGGACAGAATCATCCTTGTGCACTGGTGCGTCCATATCAAACGCCGGGTCAGCTGTTCGTTTAAACATTTTATTTAATAATACGCTGATGCATCTAAATCATCGTCGTCGTTTTAAACCACTTCCCGCTATTATGTTTGCGATGTCATCTTGATTATTGTTTACCAACGACGCTAGTTTTTCTTCCACGGCGTTATTTATTACTTTACTGACATTTGCAGGCATCACTGTCGTTGATGGCATCACCGGTGGTTTTTGTTTTTTTCTTGAAAATCCCCTAGATTTCACCAACGACATTAGTTTGTCCCGCGCGGCTGAAAGCGCCTTTCCGGCAACGTCTCCAATAGCACTAATGCCCTTATCACGAATAACATCAATAGCCTTCATTCCTAATTGTTTGGCTAACGGCGCTACTTTTGGAGCCATTCTTGTAAATAACCCCGCAATGGTGCTACCGAGACCATCTCCATAGTACGCGCGGTAAACAGGCAATCGCGAGTTTACCACGTAGACGAGTACTGGTTTATCGTGGTTGTAGTGTATGATCATCCTTATTAAAAACACCAGTTTTCCAATTAATCATCCACGAGCTCGTCTATGAGCGTTCGATATGCATTAATGTCCATAATACCGCCTGCAAATAAACGCTTGCAAATATCAGCGGCCTCATTGATTATTTCCGGAGAGTTATTTCCGGCTCGTTTTCCTCCAATTAGTACCTCTAGCCGTGATATATCACTGAGAACACTACCAGGGCAGGTAACGCCGTAGGATTCTTTACCAACAGAGTATCCTTTTCCTTTTTTTGGTGTTATACTCTTAACTTCCTTGTGGAATGCGTCGTAATCGGATTTACTACGATGTGGTAATGCATCTTTATGTTTACTTGCTAAATACACTATTCTTGCCCAGTCCTTTAACGACTTTATATTTTTCTCGTAACCGCTATTGATATGCTTCTTATCTCGTATGCTCTTAGCAAAATTGTTGGCAGCAAAATTAATTAATTCTTCCCTGTTGCTGAAGCCTCTAATTTGATCTATTGTGCTCTTCTTGAGTACAATACGGGGTATATTCCCCTCTTTTTCTTCCGGTATTTCTTCTTCCGGTATTTCTTCTTCCGGTATTTCTTCTTCTGGTTCTCTTGCGGTGGCGCCTAGTTCTTCTTCATCGGCCATTGTAACATAAGGTTCTTGTGGTTCGGTTATAGCGAGTGGTGGTGGCCTCCGTGTTGTAGCAGCCGCTATTTTCGCAGGGAGTGTTTCTAAAGACTTTTTTGTTTGTTTTGTCTCTGCCGCTATCTTTTCAAGCGCATCGAGGACGGGCACAGTTGCCGCCGTAACATCTTTGGTCGCTTTAGTTACCGGGGCAAAGAGTTGTTCGCTTCCAACAGCAAAATCAGTTTGCATTTGCTGCCGCGTTTGAAGTTGTTCTCGGACCCTGTCTCGTAACGGTATGAACTTTTCAAGCGCTGCTAGCCGCTCTCTGGCTAGCCGAGTAGTAAGTGATTCGCCTACCATTATTGCAATTGCGAAGCAATTTCTAATTTCTCGCCGGAGTTTTCGTCTATAATCCTTCTAATGTTTTTGATCTTACTAGAAATCTCCCGGCGTCGTTCATAAACACGTCCGAGTTTTTTTCGTATTATTTCAACGGCAGTGAATAGTCCAATGAATGCATTTGCGTCATTGTGGTACAAGTTTTCATTGATCGTATGTTGTAATCGTTTTATAAAAAAGTACTCGCGGGCCAGGGTAAAACGTCCCCGTTTCGACTGTTCGTTAATAATCTCATAATCGGATAATATTTTTTCACTGTCGAGACCATCAGATAATTCAATTCCTTGATTTTTTAATTTTGAAATCTCGGCTAATATATTATTGATGTCTTCGATATTCATTATTCTTATAAAACATCTTGTTTTTAAATAAAAAAAAATGAAAACCCCGTGTATCAATTCCGAGGTGTTCATACTTTGTTTTCTTCCGGAGCAGACAATAACGTTTCACACTGTCATGGTGGCCTTGTCACGGTGACTTCGTCACTCGCTAATTTCTGTTATATATGAAAATCGAATTCTATGCCCGGTCTTTTTTGAGATCGCTGTTTGATATACTCGTTCTGCAACAAATTGTATTGAGGCTCTACAAATATCGAAATATTTTCCTGCCTCATTCATCGACTGAAATATTTTTTCCTCGTGAGTTGTTGTATCAAATGATTTTACGCTTTTTGCTTTTTTTGAGCATTTACCAGTTTGGCCTTTTTTACTATTTTCACTCTGAGAGATGGCTTGCAAGTTTGTAAGAGAATTATCAGTCTTATTATTATTAATATGATCAATAACAAGCCCATTCTCGATTAATCCGTTAAATGCTTCAAATACCACCCTATGAACATAATACTTCTTCTTTCCGGCACCAAACATCAAGTATCCGTGATTATTTTTCCATCCAACCGGCTTCTTCAGTCTGCGGTTTCTAACAATACCGTCGCGAGATGCCTCGTAATTGACGAGCAGGGGATGCGGCTGAAATTCTTGGTCCATTTATATAATAATACTATTTGTCTAATTTATTATTTGGTTTAATTATAAATCTTTCAACGTAGTCTTGGGGGGTTTTGATAACGAAGTCGGCGGTGGGGTCAATGACGGCGTTTTTAATTCGCTTGTCGTAATAACGTTTTAGTTCCCTGTATCGCTTTCCGCCACAATTAATACACAACTGCGATTTTCCTCTTACACCGACGTGACAAACCAAGCACGGGAGGGGGCCAAGAGAACCATTACGAACGCTTTGTAAATGATATCCGCAGAATTCACCTCTACATGATTTATTGCACGGGGTTATCGACCCAATCATCAACCATTTGCAGTGATTCATTATACTATATTCTTTCATTTAAATACTTGTTTTAATTATATGGATGAGTTCGAGAGATTGGCAGCAATTAAGCCCTGGAAAAATATTAAATTCAATCTCGATAGAGTCCTCAAGGACACACCAAAAGCGTTAATAAACGATAGAACCCTGTTGAGTAAAATACGCGATTGTATCAATGAATTCAAGCGTGATGGTGCATCTCATAGTTGGTCAACATTTCGAATTGATGGCGTTGTTGATGCTACCATGAACGACAACCGCGCAGCAACGATAATATCACAACTTGACGGTAAAAGGTATTTCTTCAGAGTAAAATTCATTGTCCGGGTGGAATCAGGCGATTGGATCATGCGTGATAAATTTGAACCAGTTCTCAGCGACATGAAAACAGTCACTGTCAGCCGCGACTCCAAGCCGGGGTTGTTAACCGGAATTGACAGACCATACTATGAACGAGCGTATCCTGAAACAGCAGTTGTTTATGGAATATACCCGTTAAATAAGAAACCTGATATCGGAAAACTGAAACCGATGAAACAGTCAACTGGGATAAATTGTGTAGCAGAACGAATAATAGAGCATTTTACAAATGCATGTCGAGGAAACAAATTGACTGATTTACGACGTAGCAAAATCAACCAGTGGGAACTAACCGTAAAAGAGCGTGGAGCAACCATCAGCGACATAGCGAGATTAGAAACATCGCTGAGATTTCCAATAACCGTTACAACGATAACCGGTGAAGTATTATACGAATCGAAGTATAAATCGAAGGGAGCCCCAATCATAATTATTGATCATAACGAACACGCATGGACGCCCGCGATCACAATATTTCCACGGGATAGAACAGTAAAGTATATCCCGGGGGAATTCCTGGAAGAGAACGGTTTTCTCGCGGAGAGGAAACTATTTGATGCTATTGCCTACTTGTGTAAAAACGACCCTGTATCAATGTGGTTACTTCGCAGCGCTGAAAACGATGCGGATACCTTTGATCAGTTTGTAAGACCAAACGGCGAATTATATCGCACTGAAGCGTTTCACAACAGGATGAAAAAAACCGCCATAGAATTTGAAGAGCATGATGAACAACTGCTAACAAATTGTTTTACGATTCCATCGGTTGTAGCTCATGTTGCAGCAAGGAAAAATGCGTGGAGACCAACACGCAGGGAATTTCTACCGGATGTACAATCCAGTTGTTTGGAATACTATCACGGTGGACTATGGAACACTGAATACAACCGCGACGCTATGATCTCGGTTGATATGGTTGCCTGTTATCCAGCGAGTTTTCTCGGGTATGGATCCGCCGCTGAGTATTTCAAACGATTTGGACACCCCAGACATGAAATGACTCGTGTTGCTATTAATGGACCACTGCCTGATTTTGATTTAACCGGATTCGCTTGCATAGTATCATTTGAATTCGCGGCAGGACTCCATCGCTGTTGCTATATTTGGATCGGTAGACACATGGCTGAAAAGAAGTGGCTGCCAATAGCGCTGCTACGGTATATGATTGATTGTAGCATGCTAGTTTCGTTGATTGTCAGTGACGCGATTATATCATACCGGGCACAGACTGAAGTCTGGTTACCAGAACCGGAGCGTCTAGATAGCATAATTGACGAGTCCAGAAAAAACATTGATGCCGACGAGGAATATATCATCGAATGGTCCAGGAGGATATTTAACCAACGAAACCGCGAGGCAAAAGATCTCGGTAGAAGAATAATTGGTAAGTTCACACAAGGTGGAAAAAACCACGACTACAAACGATATTGCTCACGGCTGATTATAGATGACGCAGAATATGATTTCGTAATCAAGGACGCAGTGGCAAAAAATAGATACGTGAACTGCAAAAAAGCTTTCTTGTCCAATGGAACGAGGTTGGGTACAGTTGTTACCTACAGCGATGGAGACAGCCCGGCGTATCCACATTTGAGGGCGTCTATGCTGGGTTATGCCGCTATCAATTTATTCTCGATGATAAATAGATTTCCCGATACCGCGGTTAGAGTAGCCGTTGATTCATTTTATATTGACGTAGCGTATAAGGGAAACGTAGCCGAGTTTACTAGTCCGGACGAGAGTTGGGGTACATGGAGAATTAAAAATGAAATACGACGCGATTATTCCCCGTCAGCAGATGTCACTGTTGAGAACAACTACTTACGCGGTGATAAATTGTCAGAATGGTCTAATGCACCGTCGTGTTCTGATCCAATTTGTAGACACAAGACGGTTTATTTAAGCGGCTGTGGCGGGTCAGGAAAGACGACTCGGGCAATTGAATTATTTCGAACGCGGGCAAGTATAATCGTGCTTACACCGACCCATAGACTAGCGCGAGAGATAAAACAACGAAATGTTGACGCCGTTACTTATCACAGCTTTTTTCGATACAGCGGCGGTGAGTGGACTCCTGATCGAATGGGTGAAAAATTTATTCCCGACATTATCATCTGGGATGAGATATGTACTGTTTCGTTAGATACTTTACAAATGTTTCTTGAGTGGTTGCTGCGCGCGAATACAGCGGTAATCATGTGTGGGGATCATGGCCAACCACCACCATTTGTCGGCGAGGGTCCACATGATTGGTTAAGGGGTTTTGTGGACTATTATGAAGAAACCGATAATGATTACCGAGCACTTGATGAACAACTGCGCGAGGTTAAAAAACTAATCAGATTACAGCCGGATAGAGTTCAGTGTGAAATAATCCGCGAGGTAATTCCGGAAACGCCGTTGAATGAATTCTGGGAAACATGGAGACCAAACGATTTGATTGTAGCGAGTAGAAAGATAGTCAGAGACACACTTCAGCGGAAGTTGTTTACGTTGCATAAGGAAAAGTTTCCAACGCGTCCATTGCCGTTATGTTATAGACCCGCGGACACACGGCGGCAGAACATTGAAGTTGAAATTCCAGGCCGGACAGAAAAACAAATTCTCGTGCTGAATGATATCGTGCTCGTTGATATCGGTGTCGTCGAGGACGCGCTACGTGCTGATAAATCCCCGTGGACGCTAGGATACGCAACAACAATACATTCCTCGCAGGGACTAACCATCACGGACACAATTGTTTGGATAGTTGATAATCGCATCGAATGGTCGAATCTAGTCTATCTTGCAGTGTCCAGAGTACGAAGGATAAATCAGCTTCGAAGAATTGTTATTGACGGAGCCGGTGACGGAGTCACTGACGAAGCCGGCGACAAAGTCACCATCGATGCAAGCGTCATTGATAGAAAACTCTCGGGTTACCGCCAACAGGATAAAAAAAAACAGCGGCGTTTTGATATTGATGCCGAATTAATAATCTCGCTACGACAACAACAGAATAATCACTGCGCGAGTTGCAATTGTATAATGAGTTGGCGTTATTCGGATAAAGACACTCGCCAATTTACCGTGGATAGGATCGATAACAGTCTCGGTCATGTCAAAAACAATGTGAGGTTGACCTGTCTTGAGTGCAATAGACGCAACGGCGCTAGTTAAGACCACGTGGGGGTAATTGAGTATCGTTAGGTATCACTTGTAGTTGCTCGCGTGTAAATCCGCGCTGAGGAGCAGTTGAATCCAGTCTGTAGATCGGTGGTCTACCAGTTGATCGTGTTATCGTTGATATGTTATGTGTGGTAACACTCCAAATAGGATCAGTAGCTCTTTTTTTACCGCCTTCAAGCTCTCCTGGTTCATATAGATATCTAACAGTGACATCGCCAAGAATCGGCTTGGAAACGCTATTTATTTTTGATTTTCCGGGTATATACTCGTATTTAATCGCGTCGCTGGGCTTCATGTTGATTGCTCGGGTAATCTCGTTATTTAACGCTGCAATTACACCTGGCAACCTTTTAACCCATTCACGAGATCGTTTTTCTTGGATGAATTCCTTCGCGTATTGATATCCAAATAACCGTTCAGCGAGAGTCCGATTGAATCGTTCAACAATTGCCTGATCACGATGTAGCGCAGTATGACCTCGTCGTATCGCGACGCTATGATGTTTCAGCGTTGATAAAACAGCGCCGCGAAATTCACTACCAGGATCAACTTGTAATAGATTTGGCCAGCGCAGAGGGCCTCTTCGATAAATTCTTTCAAACGCAGCGGCTACTTCAGTTGCTGACTTTGTTTTTAACGGCTCCGCTTGTTTGTATCGACTCGCAACATCAACTACGGTTAGCGCGTATTTGTAACCGTTGTCATGCGGCAGAAATAGTATATCAGCCTGATGAACTTCATTAGGTACGCTGACATCAAAGCGCGAGAAGTTGATTTGTTTAGGCGGTGGTAGATAGATTTGCCATATAGCCTGTTTGGATAACCAATTAGCCGCAGTGGTCTTTGTTACCTTTGCAGCGCTTGCAAGCTTACCAATTGCGGCCTTCCCTTTCCAGTATCCTCTCGGAGAATAATAGATGGATTCCATCGTTTTTCTTGGATGATTGTTATTAATTACCAGCGCCAATCATTAATTTACCTTTCATAGCCGATTTTACCAACCATGAGGCCAATTTTTCTTTGACGGATTTATCAGGAATAGCATTTAATGCGTGAATTAATTTTACATCCGCGATATGACGCTGTTGCAGATCGCTACTTTTGTAAGCAACATCATGAGCATGACACGCCTTATCGATAGCGTTTATTGGATACTCACCGGGTTTGGGCTGATTTTGATCATCGAGTCTAATATCTAATCGTGTTCCGGGGCCACAGTAGCTATATCCTGGGAGGTGTTTTTCTCCTGGATACTTTGCCCACGGTGTTCCGGGGAGTTTTGCCAATTTGGCTGCGATGTCACCTCCTCGCTTTTTTTTAAAACATCTCCGGGTCTAATAGAAATAAATCTAAATTTCTTTGTACCGCATTGTACACACTTGCCAGTAAGGGCCGATCTGTTATTTCTTGTTGTAGCGGTTGTCATATCATTTGTGCCAGTACGTACTCTACACTTCACACAATATAGATCCATAATTTATGTATAGAGATATGAATATAATTGATTTTTCGGCGACTAAAACAAGAGAACCAGTTAAGCATGTTGCAGCGTTACCAAACTCGATCCGGATGATTATCATCGGACCATCTGGATCCGGCAAGACGCAATTGTTACTCAATTTAATAATGAGATGGATGAAGTGGGATAAGTTGTATTTGGTTGCTCCTAGCGTAGATGATCAACGATGCTACGAGGTGTTGAAAGATTTCAACGAGAATGCATCAGCGATCGCTAAAAAAAATGTTATTGAGTTTATTACGGATATCAATGATGCACCGGGTATTGATGATATTGATGGCGACGTTAACAATCTAGTCGTGTACGATGATGTTATGTTAGACAATCAAAAAAACCCAGCTAGGATATTTTCCAGAGGCAGGCATAAAAACACTGACGTGATATATGTCACTCAACGATACACTCAGATTCCAAAAGTAATTAGAGACAACTGTAATATTCTTGCTGTGTTCAACGGCGTTGATACACACACGCTACGAAATATTTGGCAGACATGGTGCGGCGGTGACATGGACTTTAATGTTTTTCGAAACTTTTTTAGTCATGCTCAGTCGACCCCACATGGATTCGTAACGATAAATTTACATGATCCTCGGACACGATATCGTATCGGACTTGACCAAATATTCGGTTAGTTGTAAATAATTTTCATTGTAAATAACCACTTAGCAGCAGAGGGGGCAATGACATCGACGCGGTCGTCGATGTGCTTACCGGACGCTGACGACGCTGGGATCGACGCGCAGAAGGTGTTAATTAAACTAAATGACGACGCGACGATCCCCCAGCGTCGTCGTCGTTTTTTTTTTACCAGGCGCTGACGACACTAGATCGTTGAGTGCAGAAAGTAATAATTAAGCAAAATAACGATTGGACAAAATGTCCGATTCGCCCCCTCTGCTGCTAAACTGGCAAGATAACAATAGGATTAACATATAATACACACACTAAAGTCTCCCTCGACTGGACTCTGTTGTAACAAATATTTTGGTCATATTATTGATTTGAGGAGACCAGTATACATAAGATTTGATTTGTTTCAGAATGTTTATAATGGGATTAAAATATATCACCAGTCTGCAGAGGAACAACGTCACCAAGGGGCCTTATCTGGGAGGCTTCACTGTAATAATCAGTTATTACATACCTTTTATTCTTTAACGGGTTATTTTGAGCTAAATATGCATATTCAGTTTGTATATGTGTATCACACAATTAGACTGGGACTACGTATGCACTTTCATACTTCAATACTTTTAGATGAACCGGCCCATACTTTAATGAATCCCAGTTAGTTGTGAATTCCATTCAAATCTCACTGCTAAAAATATATAGAAACTGTAAAAGAGAGGGCATGTAATAAATACAACTCCAAATTTGTGTTTTGTTTCAAATCTGGGAAGAACTTCTTTGATATGGCTTCAGTTTATTCCTACACCATATGAAATGAGTTCTTTCTACCTACGACAAAGCAATCATGCAGTTTTTAGTATTTCTAAGCAGTGTTTCCCCTTTACCCTCATTTGTGCTTCAGAGACCCCCACATTTTTAATTTGACCCCCAGTTTTGATACCAAAGTTTGTTTTTTTACACAGTCTGACCCCCAATTTTGACACCAAGGAGATTTTGTACTTGCAGTCTTGCACCCCTAGGGGATACACTGATTTCTATCATATTAGAATAATAATAATAATAGTAATAATAACACATACATGTAATTTAATCAAATGTACAGTATACACTGGGTAATTCTGACATCTAAGTAGACCTTTTACTGTAAGAGCCTTTCTTTAATTCATGTATGATTATTACCACAATAAGTTTAAATTGCACTTTGTACTGATGATTAAAGGGCTAAAAGTAACAAGTGCTGCCAAATTCATGACCAAACATATCAGTACTAATTATTATTATATCTGAAATCAAGATATATGGTAGATACCATCAGAATGCAGTATTATTTTTATGAGAAAGAAGCTGTATTTATTCAATCTTAAGTATTGTTGAAACATTGGAAAGAACAACAGCAGTCGCAATTGCAATATTGAGAGTCATAAAAAATATTTACATTCATTTCTGTAATATGCATATCAAATAGTCTGTCACAAAAATATACATAGTAACTATAAACATATCCTGGTCCATAAAAGAACACGCTATAGGATCATGTCTGCTGTCTAAACAAGCTAAGGCTAGACAATCCACTTTCTTTTCCACATGGACAACAGCATATCAACAAAACCTGGCTCATAAAGGTGCATGTCAGAAGAAAAATATGAATAATAAAAGTAGCGTGAACAGCACACTGTGTACCTGCCACATGTTTCATAGTCCTCTATGTATACAACTGAAATTTTGGCAGAGAAACCATTTTTCTTCTTTCTGAGTGACCATGACCTTTGACATTTTGACCCCACAATGTATACCGTATATACTAAACTGCAAACAATAAAGATCTTGACCTAACTTAGCATAACACACCTGCAAATCAAGGTCTATCTTGTTTGTTCTATTGATTACTCCTAACAAATTGCATAGACCCAGATCTGCTAGCACATCATATGACAGCAGTTCTGGGTTTGTGCAGTTTTCAGTTGTACTCATCTTATAAGCAAGTATACATAATATATAGTAGGTTTCTTCCCAGCTCTAAGTGCAAACCATCCACAAAATTTCAGCCAGGTCTGTGCTGTACAACTAATTTTATTGTGCAAAGACCATTGTCATCTTTCAGTTACAATGACCTTAACCTTTGACCTTAAAATCCACAGGATACTTCTCTACCCCAAGTGCAATCTGTGTACATAGCTTGCTGACTGTACATGATAGAGACCATGAGTTACCCAGTTTCTGTTCAAAATATTTTTTCTAGATGGGTGTAAAAACGTGAACTAGACCATAATTAGGTTATGTGACTTACAAGTGGGATACAAGTCATAACATAATAACTGGCAATACACAACTGGGTAAACAAAATAGTGGCAACTGCTGTTAAAATGCAAGATCTAATTTATGATCAAAATTTATCAAACAACTTTATTATATAAGAACTGAATTGCTGTGTGTGGTCTTATCAGTGGGAATTATTCTCACCTAGAGTAGGCTAGATTTTGATTTAAACAAATGCTGATGCAGTTAATTCTGCCGATTGTTATTTTTATGCCCACGGAAGGTACCTACTACTACTTGCACGCAGTCTGCAAACAATGGTCTGCAATACAAAGAATGGCAGTCAAGATATTGACATGTTATTCTTTTGAAAAATAATGAATGTTAATGAGATTAGTTATTAGATGTTAGTTTACCAGAAAGTATATATTACGACTATCGCATGCCCTTTGTCTTTTATCAGTTCACACTGTATCAGGTTCAAGACAGTCATAACATTCCTTACACCTTGATAAACCAAAACATAACTAATAATATTTATATATATCATTTGCAGTAATTTTCTCCAGTGACATTTTGAAAGACTACATCGTCTGAATGCCAATTGAATGATTGTTCATTTCCTTGCTGAATCTAAATACTGTAACTGCATTAGGCATTATCTATCTATAACAAGATGACTTTATTGTCATTTTGAGCACTATTGTAATTGTATATGGCATTATCTGTCTGTAACAAAATGACATTATTTTCATTTGGAGGTAATTTAAGAAGCCATCAATAATTTGTGGTGACCTATGGAAGTGAAAACTGTATCTAAAGAGATCAAAATGGTAGAAGAATGCACACTGCATAAAAACTCAATAAAAGCTTGTAAAATAATTATTATGTAAACAATGCATTAAAATCTATCAGCAACCTTGTAGAGAACATATTAAATTTGTATTATGCTACTGTAAAATAATTAATCAAAACATGGACCGACAAATTTAGTACAAGGCTATATATTTTAACATTGGATATTTTCAATATAAAAAATCAATGACTATGTTAAAAGTATAAGGTATTTTTGTAAAAAAAATGAAGGACAAGACAAAAAATAACAGTAAATTTCGGTGTCTTGTATGCCATGGCAAATTACAGGATTCATGCAGTTCATGATTTATTTATCATTGTTTACAATCCTGGCAAGAACTGAGACGAACATTTCCTATCTGAAAAACGTGAACCATTGTGAACTTTAAATTAAAAATATCGTAAAACAACAAATATTAAACCTCAACCATATCAAACAAAAGTAAAGACTATTTCCAAATGACAGTAACATTTCACACATGGTAATAGCAATTGCAGAATACCATGTCTCACCTGCTCTACTGTGGCATAATTGACACACCTTTCAAAGTCACTAGAGCAAGACATTAGGTCAGTGCAATCAACTTTTGCCTGTGGTGAGAAATATCTCTAAAAATAAACACAACCATCAAGTTTAAAGAATATACATATAGCAATGTTAACAGAAATTTATCTAAATGCAAAAATGTAATGTGATCACTGATGCATGAAAAGTAGGCCACTGTAACCTCACTTTGTCCATGATATGCATTATCCTCCATAATGAGTGCACCCAACCAGTTTCATGACTGTACAAACAATAGTGCCAGAGAAACTGAGCTGAAAATCAGAAAGCTAATGCTGAAGCCAATCTGGGCAACAACAACAGCAACAACAATGACAATATTATTGAAACAGATAACTTATGTCTCACCTGCGCTTCAAGGTAAGACAAAAAATGAAGACTGGATTCCTTGAATTGGAAATTTCACATGGTAGGACTTGCATTATGCTACTGTGAATGACTGACTAAAATGACAAGTCCAGAGAACTTTACTGGAATAATCAATGCATAACCATCTACATTAAAGGCATTTGGCTCTGCTACAACTTACTCTCAATCAGACATGTTTTTAATTTTTGTTGAAAAGGGAAATCACCACTTCATTGCAGAAATAACCTTTTCAACTCTTTCAATGGTACCAAAGCTTTGACCCAGTAGGAATTGCCTGAATCTGCAGCACCATGAATGCATAGATTATTTTTCTTGTCCCAGGATCAAGGCACCCTGAATATATAGAACAGTTTCCTTGGGTACACTCTGTCCCAGGATCAAGGCACCCTGAATATATAGAACAGTTTCCTTGGGTACACTCTGTCCCAGGATCAAGGCATCCTGAATATACAGAACAGTTTCCTTGGGTACACTCTGTCCCAGGATCAAGGCATCCTGAATATATAGAACAGTTTCCTTGGGTACACTCTGTCCCAGGATCAAGGCACCCTGAATATATAGAACAGTTTCCTTGGGTACACTCTGTCCCAGGATCAAGGCATCCTGAATATACAGAACAGTTTTCTTGGGTACACTCTGTCCCAGGATCAAGGCACCCTGAATATATAGAACAGTTTCCTTGGGTACACTCTGTCCCAGGATCAAGGCACCCTGAATATATAGTTTATTTTTCTTGGGTACACTCTGTCCCAGGATCAAGGCACCCTGAATATATAGAGTATTTTTCTTGGGTACACTCTGTCCCAGGATCAAGGCACCCTCAATATATAGAACAGTTTCCTTGTGTATTTTTCTGAACATTTTAATCAGAAATTCAAACAAGTGAATTCTTTGTTCACCACACCAGTCATTGAAAAGTTGGCGTGTACTTTCAACCAATAACCTGCAATCATTCATGCTTGAGTGCTTAATACCCAAATAAATGTCCAAATAGGCAGTAGCATAATGATAGTAAAGCAAGGTGTAGGTTCCCCTTAATCATTTTTAACATTTTGAGGGATACTGTAGCAGTGGGACAAAAACAAGCTCTGTAAGTATATTCAGTTTTTCCATCATCTGTCTCTGCATTAAAAATTACAGCATAATCAACATCACTTGCAGTGGAATACTTCCAGATTTTGGACCATTCAGTCTCTGAGTTTCCACCCTCAACCTTTTCCTGGTAGTAACTAGTGATTGCCTAAAACAAATATTTCATCAAAAACATTAGTTAAATTTGTGTGAATTGGTCTTAATATATGCCTATGATTTCTTGTTAATGCATAAGTACAGATATCGGCAGCCAAAAATGGGGCTCTAGATGGAGGAGTTGGATTACTGGAGGTAATACATATTTGGGTCGAACTCTTCATCATAAACAACATCAATAATGTCTGATTTCTGAATACCTCTATCACTGGCATCAGTTTGATCGGTGTAGTATATCAGTACATGTAAGTTCATTCTCAACTACAATGATCATATCCAAGATATTTGGTGTTATGGTGAGTGTCTGTTAAGTTACAATAAGTGTCTGTTGTGTTATGATGAGTGTCTGTTATGACAAGTGCCTTGTGTTATGATGAGTGTCTGTTGTGTTAAGATGAGTGTCTGTTGTGTTATGATGAGTGTCTGTTGTGTTATGACAAGTGCCTTGTGTTATGATGAGTGTCTGTTGTGTTATGATGAGTGTCTGTTGTAGCAATAGCTACAATACTATCTTCAACTGAGTTTACATCTATTTCTATAGCTGCTACTTTCAATTCCAAATCAATGTCATCAACAGGAGTAGTTTGAGAAGTTGTCACAGTTTTATACCACAGGCTAAGTTTCTTTTAGACTTAATTATGAAAATGCACGAACTGATTATTTGATTGTTTGGAAATATCAACAACACATTATTAAAATAGTACTTATTCAAATAGCAATAATGTTATGACAATTATGTATATAATGTATATACTCAAATATACAGTGATTCCAATTGCATAGATCCAGACATGCCATCACATAATACACTGGCAGATCTTGGTGTATGCAGTTTATTCAGAGTAATCAATCGAACAAACCAATATAGATCCTGATCACATGGCATATTATGTGATTACAGGTAGGGTCTATGTTGTTTGCAGTTGGAATTGACTTTTATGGAAGTATATACAGTAGTACAAAAGCGATTACTAACTGCATAATATTTTTAGCAAGATTCCAAAAATTAAAAAAATTTCTTTACATATTGAATGATGCAATGAAACATTTAAATTCATAAAACAAGACGATGAGGTGGTTTATACATGAAAAATAATATAAAATGGGCAAGTACAAATTTATAATATTGGTGAATGAAATGGACAATATTGTGCTCACTTGCACTAAGGACGGAGTAATGCCCTTTTAATATCAACAAAATCTGTGCAAAGGCATGATAGATTTGCTTACAGTTTTAACATAATATTAAGCAAATACAGGCATATTACTCAATATTTCTAAAAATATAAAAGGATCTGATATCCATTCCCTATAAAAAACCATCCGACACTGAACATCTTTTATAAATCAAAATCCATATATGCACCTTCTACAATTTTCAAACGCTCACAACCGTAGCCACAATACTTCTAACAGTAAATGCCAATCAAGATTATCTCAATTTTATAGCACTATTAAGGCACAATGTACTATTATTTTCATTTTTCCCTCTAAAATGCCATGTCCTGCAATTTGTGGGGTGGGTGGATGGATACAGTGTCCCCTGCCCTTGGGATAATGTGTGCAACACTGTAACTGATAATATCATGATATAATATGATATAGGCCAAAATATATAAAAACTTTTGTTTGCTCTTTCTTTCAGTCTATAATAAAAATTGAGGCTACGAAAGTTGGTATAAAATACATGTATGTGAAAAAAATCTCTTACGGAATGTAAAGGCACATTTGGGTGCATTTTGCCACTTGGAAGGTGTTATGTTTATGTGACATTTGCTCTAATTCCAGTGGTATGAATATATTTTGTTTTAAATGACGAAATCTAATTGAAAAAATTATGACATGTTTTAGTCTCCCAAAGTAACTGAAATATTCCACTAAGCTATCTGCAAAGCTATGTATAAAGATCATGTCCCTATCCAAATAATAACAACAGCCAATATAATCTAATCTAACATCATCTTGTCAAACCATACATGACAACAACACATTTTTATCTCTGTGCATTTTCTGTGTTGAGATCCTCTCTTCTTCAGAATACTTTATTAAACTTTCAATAAATTTTCAGTATAAAAGTTTCATATAAAATAAAGAAATGTGGACAAAACTGATCAAGAAGAATAAGACTTTCTTGTGGCAAATTGCTCATTTGTGCGAAAGAGCTTCCAATACAACTCTCACTCATGTTATGGTTTTTCAATGTAACATGGTTATCAGGTAAGTATGGTAATGCATACCATTTCATTAAATTATATTTAGGCAGTCTTATTATAAGGCAGAATACTCTGGCTCCCATGTACAGCATTATAATGAGGGATTAATGTATAATGCATTTCATTACAAGATAGTCTTACTATAAGGCAGTATACTCTGGCTCCCATGAATTGTGTTATAAAGAGGGAGTATAGTACAATGTACTTCATTACAGGACAGTTTCACGGTAAGATGGTACACTCTGGCTCCCATGGTAAGCATTATAATGAGGGAGTACAGTATAATGTATTTATCATAAGGTGGTCTTACTATAAGGCAGTATACTCTGGCTCCCATGGGCATCATTATAATGACAGAGTACTGTATAATGTACTTCATTATAAGGCAGTCTCACTGTAAGGCAGTATACTCCAGAGATCCCAGTCTTAGCATGATAATGAAGGAGTAATGTATTATGTACTTCTTTTTAAGGCACTCTCATTATAAGACAATATACTTTATGGTTCCCATGGACATAATTATGAGTACTTTGTAATGTACTTCATTATCAGGTGTTCTCACTATAATGTAGTGCAGTCTATGGCTTTGATGGACAGTGTTATAACGAGTGAGTACTGTTTTGTGTTGTCTACTCCATTATAAGGTGGTCTCACTATAATGTTATACACTCTGGCTGTCATGGACAGCATTATAATGAGAGTACTGTACAATGATGTTTCATACACCATGGACATTTTGTTTCTTTACATTCAACCATAAACTCTTTACATTTATATAAATTACTACCATGCTGGTCTATAATTATTATATGGAAAAAATATAAAATACAAGTGTGCATTATCTTGAATGTATGATTCATAAGAATCACATAATTCCCATCAAGCATATTATCTTCTCGTTGGTTTTCCCCCACCATTTATACTGGCTGCCATGTATAGCCTATCTGAAAAATGGTGTTAAACCCTAAAAAAACAACAAGGATGTTATCTACAAAGAAAAAAACCCAACTTTTTGTTAAGGCAGAGTTTAGTGAGCAAAGACATGTCATTAACAGCAGGGCCGGCACTACCATATAGGCAAACTAGACAGCCGCCTAGGGCGCTGATTTCAGGGGGCGCATTTCTCCAAATCAACAACAGTTTTGAAAAATAAATAAATAAATTTCAGTTTTATTGAGGGTTGTTTTTTATCCTGGTTTATTTCATACAGGGACAAATAATCGGGTAGATTCAGTCTGACCGAAACACCAGGCTGACCGGAACAAGCAAAATGAATCAGTGAAAATTGCACATATACAAAACTTTCAAATGTTGAAAAAAAAAAATTAAAAATTTATTACTCGTAAATTTTGAAATTTATATTTTCGGTTGTGGGGGGGGCACCAGAATCTAACCTTGCCTAGGGTGCTAGACAGTATGGCACCAGCCCTGATTAACAGTGACAGCAAAGCTGATCATAATGATGTTCCCCTTATCAATCTTCATTACACATTTCTGGGTCTAGTAACGACGATGTAAATTTCTTACATTATGTTAATTCTTATATTAAAACTGTCACATCTGTGATGCAAACAATTTTGGATACATTTTGTGAAATAAGTTATCACCAGGAAAAAAACAATGTTTCTGCAACTGGAAGTGATGAGGATGATGAAGCGATTGTACCCAAAGCTAGTGAGGTTCCAGTTAGCAAATTGGACATAGACTGTACCTATGCACTCAGTGTGATACACCTAACATTCTAAATGAGCATTTGTAAGCCAATGAAAGCATTATCAACAAAAAAATCTCAAATTAATATAAAAAATCTGATGACTATTGACAATTTCTTTTTTTTAAACATAAAACTGACTTATGATTCACTGGCCAGTACACGTACATGTTTGTTGACACATGCATCAGTTAGTAAAACTTACTAATTTATCTTTCCTTCATGATAACATGTGCTATACAATGTCTGTTGTTTGAGAATTTTATCATCAAGTACTGACAGTAATCATACCAGTGTAAATTGTTTACTACATGCATGTCCAACTACACCAACATGGACAAAAAGTACAGGAACATTTTGACAAATAAATGGTTATCATGTTCTGAAATACCCAGTCCTGAGTGACACATTAAAAACAATCTTCACTGCATATGAAAATGTATGTAATTGTAATAGTAACTGCAGTTTCAGATATTGATTTTCGACCCATTCTAGGGACCCCTTTGTCAGAAGTCAAGGATAACAAATGAAAACCACAAGGGTAATGAAATTTTATAACTACATAAAATTTAACTCATCAGTTTGGGGGATTTGGTGATGAATGGATGGTTGGAAGGAATGATGGATATCACAGTAAAACCAAAAAACAAACACCTATTAAAAAAGTATCTAGAGATAATTTTGCCACATCCTGATAGCTGATACAGATTAATCAAAGTGGCATTGTTATTTAACCTGTCTTTTTAATTTATATTAGGGCCTAGTTAACTGAAATATTGGTAGTACTGTGAATCTATTTTGCTGGTACTGTAGGTAAGGATTATTTCCTTATCATCACTTCAAAGGTGGATTAAGCCATAGTAAATTTTCTTGTCTAGTTCAAAAGACTAGTAACTGATATATCTGTATTAGTTTAGTAGTGTAAATACCAGAAGTACCTAATATTATGTACTTAGAATATGTAGTGTATCAGAATCGGTCTGTGCATTGTCTTTGTTGATCCTTTTGTAGGACATCATATAGCGACCAAACCTCCCTGCAAATGGCCGTCTCTCTGCAGTCTTTTTCAGTATCACCAAAATTAAACAGAGGAAGGCCAAGCCTCCAAAAGTGCTGACACAAATAACAGCAATGAGTTGCCAGTTGATTCCACAGCCAGGAGAGTTGCTGCTGGTGCATCTAAGATCATTCAGCGACGGACTTGGTATTGAGAAAACTGGTGTCATCAATACTGGCTTGAAACAATCATCTCCCCAACAGCAACAGATTTCCAGCTCACCCCCAACTGTATCATTCTTCAAAAAATTAAGCCGAAATTATTTTAAAAAACATATGAAATTTTCTTTTGAAGTAAAGGACCTCATTTTAAGGTTACCTTACAGATTATCAGACAGCATATAAATTATATAATTGTAAAACATCTTTAATAATTTCTTTTTCCACAAACAAAAAATTAAATATTTCATGAATATTTACCTTTAAAGATTTTCATAAACAAGAGGCCACTGAGATCCCTTAGACTGCCAAGAGCAGCTGACCAACAAATCTGCATAAGTAGAATGCCTTCTGTAGAAATGTCGCCTAATACTGTTCAATACATATAGTATGAAAGGTAGTGTTCAAATTTTCCTGACATTTATATCCACATTTGACGGCATATCAACATCATTTGTCCATTACTGAAAAATATCTACATCACAATCTTTTCTGTCAAGGTTGTCAAACAATCTGTATAAGTAGAATGCCTTCTGTAGAAATGTCGCCTAATACTGTTCAATGCATATAGTATGAAAGGTGGTGTTCAAATTTT
Organism: Sinohyriopsis cumingii; assembly: GCA_028554795.2. NCBI lineage: Eukaryota > Metazoa > Mollusca > Bivalvia > Unionida > Unionidae > Sinohyriopsis > Sinohyriopsis cumingii. The sequence goes on from CM068830.1 coordinate 18,539,350, forward strand.
CCTGACTTTTATATCCACATCTGACGGCATATCAACATCATTTGTCCATTATTGAAAAATATCTACATCACAATCTTTTCTGTCAAGGTTGTCAAATTCTCTAAAGCAGTTTTCTGCGATTAAATTCTATAAATGATGTTCTATGACTATCTTTAGCAATGGTAGCCACATGTTCGTGGCTGATGGGCATCATTAGTATCAACGTTAAAATAATTCAAGCTAGGATGCATTCTGTTCCAGTTAGACACTTTTGTCAGGTGGCATTTTAGAAGTAACTAAAAGTTTGATTTATATATTTTTGTAACAACGGCCATAGGTGTTGGCAGATTGGTGTCATTTGTAAATGCTTAAAAGCCCTCGATTCTAGGATGATTTCTGTAACATTTGGTCCAATGCTACTGAGTGGTGTTGGAAAGGATTGATTTTCTATTCTACTTCTAGCAATGACAGCCATATCTGATGGCAAACTGGCATCATCTGTACAGTCTGAAAGGCCAGCCTGGGCTGGATGCCTCAGTGTGTCCTTGGGAAAGGCACTTAGCTCCTGTTTTTCTTGGCATGCTATACAATACTGTCTTAAAAGTGTTATTAAGACCAACAAATCAAACCATGCAAATTTGAAAGCTCTTAATGACAGAATATTTTCTGTGCTGAGCAGTTTCTGTGAAATCATTTAAGGTTTTAGTATGTTTAATAGAGGTGGTCAAAATTTATGGTGGATTGCTATCATATAAATAAACTTGAAAGGATTTTGGGCCAATGTGCTTTTCACTGAACTTGGTAAACTTATGTAAAGCAGTGTTTGAGAAGATGTTTAAAATAGCTTTTTTATTTATGGCAACAGTTGCTGTATTTGATAGTGGATCAGTAACATTTGTGTTAAAACCCTCAATGTTGGATGTTTTCTGTCAAATTCTGTAGATCTGAGTTTGAGAAGTTATTTAAAGATTTTTCTATTTCTAGTAATGACAGGCATATTTGATGGTTGATCAGCATCATCTGTACAAAACTGAAAACCATCTGTGTCATGAGACACTCTGTTTTGATCTATGTCAGGATATACTCTGTCAGGATGTCAGGATCTATGTCAGGACATACTTTGTCAGGATGTCATGATCTATGTCAGGATATACTCTGTCAGGATGTCATGATCTATGTCAGGATATACTGTCAGGATGTCAAGATCTATGTCAAGATATACCGTCAGGATGTCAGGATCTATGTCAATATATTGTCTGTCAGGATGTCATGATCTATGTCAGGATATACTCTATCAGGATGTCAGGATCTATGTCAGAAGGCACGTTGGTCAAATTCTGTTGCATGTTTTGGGACTTGTTTGAAGGTTTTCTAATTTTTGTTACTGTGGTCATACTTTATAGAAGGTCAGAATTTTTTGGGAAAAAATTCAAAGACCTTTATGCCAGGATGCTTTGTGTCAAAGCTTGAAAAAATTCTTTATGCAGTATTTGAGATGAAGTTGTTCAAAGGTTTTTATGGTGCCTATGTTAAATGACAGATTGGCATCAGCTGAAAACAAACTGAAAGTCCCTGATGCAAGAATGCTCCATGTAAAATGATGTGCAAATTGGTCGAGTGCTTTTTGAGAACTGTCAATACTTATTGCAAATGGATGATGCACAGTGGGCAAAGGACTGTACTATAAGATCACAAGGCCTAACAGCCAGATGAACATAAGTTCATCATTTGCAAGGTTTCAACATTGTTATCTTTGTGCTGTACCTAATCTGTCATATACAAAGGACTGAAATCATGGAAAAGGCATGGAATAACAGATGCATATTATTAATGTCAACTAAATGGTAATATCGGAACAAAGCATACTATGTAGTGAAAGCCATTTAATTTCTACTCTGCATTTTACTAAAAAAAGGCTAAGTTAAGATGCTTTAATTTTCCTCTAAAATAACAGATATCATGCCTGTATGCAAACAAATGTCCAGGATTCATAATAGAATTTAATTATTTTTCAAAGTCTTGTCTTCTATGTACTGTTGTATTTCTTGTCTTTTGCACTCTACTACTGCTGTACAATTGGCTGAAAATGAGGCTATTAAAAATCTGAAGGAAAAAAAGACTTCCATCTGAGAACAAAACTTACATGTAATTACCTAAATGCAAAACCTATAATGAATAGACACATGGACAGATGGACTATGAATAGACACATGGACAGATGGACAATGAATATACACATGGACAGATGGACAATGAATAGACACATGGACAGATGGATCATGAATAGACACTTGGGCAGATGGATCATGAATAGACATATAGATGGATCATGAATAGACACATGGACAGATGGATCATGAATAGACACATGGACAAGAGATCATGAATAGACACATGGACAGATGGACAATGAATAGATACATGGACAGATGGATCAAGAATAGACACATGGGCAGATGGATCAAGAATAGACACATGGACAGATGGACCATGAATAGACACATGGGCAGATGGATCATGAATAGACACATGGATAGATGGATCATGAATAGACACTTAGGCAGATGGATCATGAATAGACACATGGATAGATGGACCATGAATAGACACATGGATAGATGGACCATGAATAGACACATGGGCAGATGGATCATGAACAGACACTTGGGCAGATGGATCATGAATAGACACATGGATAGATGGACCATGAATAGACACATGGGCAGATGGATCATGAATAGACACTTGGGCAGATGGATCATGAATAGACACGTGGATAGATGGACCATGAATAGACACATGGATAGATGGATAATGAATAGACACATGGACTGATGGATCATGAATAGACACATGGATAGATGGACCATGAACAGATACATGGACAGATGGATCATGAATAGACACATGGACAGATGGATCATGAACAGACACATGGATAGATGGACCATGAATAGACACATGGCTAGATGGATCATTAACAGACACATGGATCATGAATAGACACATGTACAGATGGATCATGAATAGACACAAGGACAGATGGATCATGAATAGACACATGGCTAGATGGACCATGAACAGACACATGGACAGATGGGTCATGAACAGACACATGGACAGATGGATCATGAATAGACACATGGACAGATGGACCATGAATAGACACATGGACAGATGGATCATGAATAGACACATGGACAGATGGATCATGAATAGACACATGGAAAGATGGACCATGAACAGACACATGGCTAGATGGACTAGATGGACCATGAATAGACACATGGACAGATGGATAATGAATAGACACATGGACAGATGGATAATGAATAGGCACATGGAATGATGGATAATGAACAGACACATGGATAGATGGATAATGTTAATGTCATATCACTGTCATTGTGTGAAATAAAACACGTTTTCAATTTCAAACAAAGTATATCAATTAAAACACAACAGATTTTATAAATGTTCTTAAAGAATATATCATAAAATATCACACTTTAACAACTACTTTAGTGTTTAAAGACAACTGGGTCCAGTACAGGTCAGGATAAAGAGCAAGGGACTTATTTCTAGTTAAATCTTACCTTCAAAATAGTACAGTTATGTGCCCCTGTCAAGTTGTATTTGGAGCATTCATTCTCAGTATCACAGTCAAATCTTTCCTCAAGAACTGTATTTTGATCTGCACTATTCTGTCTCAAAACAGTTCTCAAACAGGGCATAGTTACGTCTGGGCAAGAAGTTTCAGTGCCTGTATGAACATAAAATGAGTTCAATATTATATTTCAATGAGTGCATTTTTTTCTTCTAGTTAATTACTACAGTTCAAAATAAAGACATACATGTACATGGGTTTTATATTGGTAATATGGGCTGGTAAGCTCTTGCCATCATGACTTAATTCAATGGTAGAACATCTGTCCAATGATTACCCTCCCCCTAATACCATCTTTTTTTCCATCATGTTTTTGAGGTAGGTGTCTTGGGTTTACAATAAGCAGAATACTGTAGACCACTATTATGTCTGTGCCTCTGTCTGTATGAAAGCACATCCGCACAATTCTGGTTATAGAGTGCCAAGTAAAAGTTAAGTTGTAATGAATAGGTAAACATTTTCTAGAAACCGTACATAAATTCTCAAATGTACAAGAAAAAGATGTTTAGATTCCGTCAAGGGACAAATCTATCCATCAAACTAAAAAGTCTGTGCATGAATAAAGAGCAAATGGAAGAGACTACTACCCTACCCTCATGCATTTATTTTTATAGATCTTCCCTTAATGCTGCTATCCCTTGCTTTATTCTTTGGAAAGCTTAGGTGTGTAAGATGCAAGTTCATCACTGATTGTTGTTGTTGTGGGGTTTAACACCATTTTTCAGTACATGATAGGCTATGCATGGCGGCCAGTATTAATGGTGGAGGAAGAACCCGGGAAAACCCCAGGAAGAACCACCGACCCATGAGAAGTTATTAGCAAGCTTTCTCACATACCCACATTGGCCGAATCCTAGACTTGAACCCAGGCAGACAGAGGTGAGATGGCAGTGATCCGTAATGGAGAGTGCTTTAGACCACTTGGCCACTCGGGGCCCCAATTTTATCACTGAAGCATTAATACAGTTTAAATCTGATCATTCTGATGGAGATATTGTATACTGTATTTAGAATAATTCAGGCAATGCTTCCAAACTTGGCACCTTTCTGTTTCAACTTGCAAACATTTCCTTTAACACAGGTGCTCCCAAATTTGAATATTGAAATTGAAAGAAAGTGTACAAAATGTACCAATAATTAAGAGGTCCATTATATATAGTTTTTTTTCTTCTGCTAAAACTCTTCTGGAAATATGGATGACTTTAATACTTAAATGTGGCAGCATCACTTGGAAAAAAGCCAAACTTAAAGAGAATTGGGTATATTCTGCATTACATAATGCCTCAGGTTGATTGACCAGTAATGCTCATAAAACATTTTTTAATCATACTAATATACCACTACAAAAGGATGTTAAATAACAAAATTTAATTAGAAACGTTATATTTCAAAGAAACATCATTTCAAGTGTGTAAGCCAGTGTAGTATATCATAATTGTGATCCTACAAGAATATATCCACCTATGTGACAGTCACAGACAAGTGAAACCGCATCTGTGAAAACAGTACTATCAAAATTTTTAAATTTCCACTAACTGAAATACAGCGAGTTTATGTTAATTTTATTTATGCTTATATTTAAAAATTATGAAATACAGCCCAACTGTCTACAAAATCCACTAACTGGAAAAGGCAAAATTGACCATTGTAGGCATGTGACCTCTGAAGGCTGGTTTGGCTCTTAAACTCGGTTCATGACAAATTTAATTTAATTTAACAGCATTAGGATTATTTATAGCATTATCATTATATTTATTTCATATGTATTATAATTAGAAGTAGTACCAAGATATAAATAATACAGGTAATCTCAGAGAAGAGATACACCATAAGGGATATCACTAGAGTAGCGTATCTCTTCTCTGAGATTACATGTATTATTTTCATCGGAGATGGCTTTAAAATCTTAAAATAAAAAAAAAAACTGCCATGTTTTCAAAGCCGACATGTTGACATCTTTGCGTTTCACTAGCTAATGGTAAGTAAAATTGAAATATGATATATTTAAACATCAATTCACATAATATACCTTTAACCTTTATGTATACCATGCCTTGCTTGTCAAACAAAAGAAGTTTAATTAGCATAATTGGAACTGTCACTGCTGATATGCTCAAGCGACCACACAAGGCAGGTTGAAACCACTGTTTGGTTAAGAAACAGGGATGCTAACTCTAGAAGGCAGAGTGAAACCACTGCTTGGTTAAGAAACACAGGGATGCTAACTGTAGAAGGCAGGGTGAAACCACTGCTTGGTTAAGAAACACATAGCAGCTAACTCTAGAAGGCAGAGTGAAACCACTGCTTGGTTAAGGAACTAAGGGATGCTAACTGCAGAAGACAGGGTGAAACCACTGCTTGGTTAAGAAACACATAGCAGCTAACTCTAGAAGGCAGAGTGAAACCACTGCTTGGTTAAGGAACTAAGGGATGCTAACTGCAGAAGACAGGGTGAAACCACTGCTTGGTTAAGAAACACAGGGACACTAATTGTCAAAGGTAGTATGAAACCATTGCTTGGTTAAGAAACACTAACTCTAGAAGGCAGGGTGAAACCACTGCCTGGTTAAGAAACACATGGCTGCCAACTATGAAGGACAGGGTGAAACCACTTCTTGGTTAAGAAACACATGGCTACCAACTATGAAAGGCAGGGTGAAACTACTTCTTGGTTAAGAAACACATGGCCACCAACTACGGAAGATAGGGTGAAATCACTGCTTGTCAGCCAGCAGTCTGCTTTAAGGGTGTACACATCTTCAGCTGTAGAGCTGTTCTGGAGTGTCTACTGTCTAACGTCCGGTATGTCCGTAGTGTCTAATGTCCGAGGTGTCTAATGTTCCGGAGTGTTTCAGCGTGTCTAATGTTCAGGGTGCCCGGAGTGTCTAATGTCCAGAGTGTGTAGAGCTGTCTGGAGTGTCCAGAGTATCCATAGCATCTAGTGACCACTAACCACATAAGATATCTTAATGCTGGTTATGTGACATTTCCATAGGAAATTTACTATGGGAAAATTAGTATGGCTGTTGTGACCAGGTGACATGACCAGTTGACCACTGAAAATGCCCCAACAAACTAGCATATGCTTGAAGTAACCTTAAATATCAATACTATACCAATTTTACAGGCAGATAGTTGGGAAATAAAAATGAAATTTTGATGGATGCAATGTTGATGATATAATACCAAAAACTTAAAGAACATCTGGTAGTCAGTTAGCTACCTAGTGATTATAATGGGGTCTTAAAAGAGCTTCCCATATACACTTTTTTTCATAGCTTATAAATGAAATAGTTCAATGGGAAGAACAACATTTTTTCTATGAGGGAAGGAGAAGTGATTGTATCAAACACTGATTATCACAAACTCTAACACTTAAACAGATATCCTTTCTCAATCGCTGTAACACTCAAATAAATATCCTTTCCCAATCTTGTACAAATCTTGCTCTTTGGTTTCCAAAGTTTACACCTGAATCATGAAGTACACACCTAGATACATTTTTAACAGGTTTTCTCTCTTTATATGTTTGACGTGTTTTGCTTTATACATAGAATTTCTACCAAACTCATTTACACATAAAAAAGGGGATTCAAATTATATACCATGACACTCTTTTCTGAGATACAACTAAACATTTTCACAAGACATTTTGCTCAAAACGTTAAATGCATTCCAGTAAATCATGTAAATGTCTTTTAGTGGGCTCATCTCTATTTAATTTTTGTTATTATTATATGAGTGTTTTATTGGTAATGATATCTCTCTTCTATTCTGAGGTACCTAATTTGTAAGCACAGTTAGTTGTGAGGTACTTTTTGCTTTCTATGTGGATACTACATTATCATAGGTATTACTTTCTCTGTGGATACCATTTTTTCCTAGTAAAATGTTCTTCGAGAATACTTACTCAATTATAATACCTTAAGAGAACTACATGTACTATTACCTCACAAATCCAGTCCTCCCAGATACAGCTTTTAGATAAAGGGAGCTAAATGTTTGCCAACCTATGTGGCAGTCAGACAGAGTGATCTCCTCTAAGGTATAAAACTTTGCAGCAAAGTCTAAGAACCACTGGAATAGAAGGCACACTCTAGATGGATGTAACTGTTGGGAGGCCAAGAGGGTGTATGCGTATTTATTATTGGGTAAGTATTCTTGAAAAAACATTTTACTAGGAAAAATTGGTTTCTTTTTTAAATACATTACCTGATCATAATACCTTAAGTGAATATGTAAGAGGCAGAGGGTGGTAAATCCCCTTACCTCCATTCCCCTATGCTATGTGAGATAGTTTCTAGGTAACCCGAGTGGTGATGACTTCATCTGTTGGGGTACAGCTTCAAATAGGTTAAAAAAGTGTCCCACTGCAAATCCATCAGAAGTCGTGCAGCAGTCTTATAAAGTTGTCAATTGACCTGGATGGGTGACCTTTTGATCTGTGGATATAGGTCCTACAAGGTCGAATTGGGCCCTCGGGGATGACATATCTTGGAGATAAAAGCTAGAGAATGTGGACTCTGATCTCCATCTCACAGCCTGAATGATGTTGGTTGGTGAACAGTTCCCACAATGCTAGTATGGTGGCAACTGGTCTAACCTAGCCAAAATGCATAACAAGTTCATTTGAGTTGGGATTATCTCCCTATATGCTGATTGAATACCCACTTAATCCAGTACCAGATAGTTTGTGTTGATATACCCTTCTGTCTTGCTTTGAGAGGTAGAAAGTGGCATGATCTCAATTGATGCAATGACACTGCCCTATTAAGGTACCACTTCAAAGGCCGAACTGGGTCTTACAGGTGGCCTTAAGCTGATGTGTCCAGAAGAGACAGAGGTTGCATGATGAAAGTCTGGTCACCCATGGAAGGAAGGTGGTTCTTGGCAATGAAAGAGGATGCTGTCATAAAGACTGATGAACTGAATGTAATTTGGTCTGCTGATAGGACAAGTATTTCGCTAATTCTGCCTGCAGTCGCTAATGCCATGAGGAAGCAGGTCTTGTAGGAAAGGTGCACCAGAGATGCCCATGAAATTGGTTCAAAAGGTGTTTTGTTCAGCCTGGGAAATACCCAAGACACTTGGGCATAGGGTTGATGTTTTTGGTCATTAATACTCTGGAAAGTAAGTTGGATAAATCCGTGTTTTGTCGGATATCCTCTCTTCAGTGATGATGAAAGGTGTCAGCGATCGTGAAGTGGTAACCTTTTATCATACTTGGTGCAAACTTTCTTTGACGAGTCAGAGGAAGTTAGCTATTTGTGGTATGGATACACGGAGAGGTATGATGCGTTCATTTGTGCATCCCTGGATGAAAATGTACCATGTGCCTTCATATGCTTTCAGAGTAGAAGGCCTTCTTGCTAGTGATTGGTTGTGTGTGTGTGATTTGGACTTTTAACGTAGCTTTAACAATTTTTCAGTCTTATTGCTACAATATCTGCATTGTGACAGTTTATAGTGATGTTGAGTACTGGGGCATCATCCCGCAGACATGTAGCATGATGCCCCACCCAGTCATATTATCCTGACACCAGGCCAACCAGTCCTAACACTAACCTCTTAATGCTGAGTGCCAAGCGAGGCAGCTGTTAGTACCATTTTTGTAAGTCTTTGGTATGACTCGGCCGGGGATCAACCCACGACCTCCTGCTTCCGAGGTGGACGCTCTAACCACTATGCCACCGGAGCGGTCTGACGGTCTGATTGGTTGTGAGAAATTTTGATTTCTGAGGGTCTGTTTCATATTATCCAAATGTGCAGGTTCTGTAGCTTTGAGCAGGAATGAAACAACTGCCATTGTGGTAGTTTGAATAGATGAGTGTGTTACGTGTTTAGGCTCAAATAAACAGTAACACATAACAAGTGAAAACAAGCTTTTAAAAATTTAACAAATAATTTATTTTCCTGGAAAATTCTGTAAAAATGAAAAAAAGAGAAGAACTTAAGGTTTCAAGAATCAAATCCAAAAATAATATAAGAATAATTGTTACGGGGTACAAAAGTTGCAAACAATAACATCCAACACAAAGTATATTCCCAGCCAATTTTTAATGTTCACCCAAGCAAGGGCTCAAGACGACTGCTCTTTACAGAGAACAATTCTTTAGTTTTACACCAGGGCAATAGTTATCAAAACAACAGTGATGACAACTGCAGACTCCAACTCCAATGGGTCAGAATCTTTATCAGTATCAGATGTGAACTAGGTAGAATTTGTTTCTAACATTACCATATCTGACCGCTTAAAATCCATTAAACTAAAACTATCATGTACACCACTGTCTCTTGGCTTAATGATAATCAATATTTATACAAATAAATTTGAGGGAAATGTTAAGCATTAATATGATGGCAACACATTCCCCCTTAAGAGAAAACTAGTTTTCGAACAAAATTATAAAGGATGGATAAGCAAGATCAAAGGGTTAATATTTGGCTGTATACAGTTCTATGCAATTACCTTACTTCAAGAAATTTAAAAGTTCTAGCATCTCCCTGGCAATTAGAGTTCTATCAAATAGCATACAGTGCAATCATTCAATGAGTCACTAAATATTTCCATATTCCGAATACAACATTTAGCACAACATCTAACACGAACATTTTGGATTCACTTAAAATCAAACTGATGTGCATTACGAAAGTACTTAATTAGTACACAAGCTATAATACGCATTATCATATGGGTCTTAATTCAGATAGGTCCAACAAGAATGAACACTAAAACACATAGTCTTAGACTCCAGCACGTGACAATCCATCAGCATTTGCATTCTCTGCTCCCCGACGGTGTTTGATCGTGAACTCATATGGTTGCAGACACAGGGACCATCTCAGAAGCCGTTGGTTTTTTCCTTTGTTTTGGCTTAGCCAAGTTAGTGGGTTATGGTCAGTTTCAACACTGACTGGAGCACCATACAAGTAGTAGTGAAGAGATTCTATCGCCCATACTATCGCAAGGCATTCTTTCTCAATTGTAGAATAATTTTGCTCCCTGGGCAATAGTTTGCGGCTGAGATATGCTATCGGATGTTCGTCCTTATTGTCATTGTACTGACTCAAAACAGCTCCAATGCTCGCATCACTTGCATCCGTTTGCAGTACAAATGGGCGTTCAAAAACAGGATTGATCAGGATAGGTGCCTTTACAAGTGCATTCTTCAAGTCACTGAATGACTTAACAGCTGTCTCATCCCATGTAACACGATTTGGCTGACCCTTCCTTGTCAAAATACAAAGCGGAGCCGAGAGCTCAGCGAAATTCCTGATGAATTTTCTATAATAGCCCACCATTCCTAGAAAGGATCGAACCTCTTTCTTTGTTGTCGGGAGTGGGAAGTCAACCATAGCTTTGACTTTGCTGTGGTCTGGTTTAATTTGCCCTCCGCCAACAACGTGACCAAGGCAAATAATAGTATCCTTTCCAATGTCACACTTGGAAGGTCTAACTGTCAGATTGTTTTCTCGCAATCTCTCCAAGACTGCTCGTAGATCCTGAAGGTGGTCATCCCAGGTCTCACTATAAATAATGATGTCATCAAAGTAAGATGCAACATTATGTAATTTGGCCAGCAACAGGTCCATCATGCGTGAAAATGTAGCAGGTGATGTTTTCATCCCGAAAGGCATAACGATAAATTCATAAAGTCCAAAGGGTGTCACAAAAGCAGATTTCTCCTGTGCTTCTTTTGACTGAGGTACCTGCCAGTAACCTTTGGTCATATCGAGTTTGCTAATATATTTTGCATTTCCCAACTTCTCAAAAAGTTCGTCTATCCTTGGTGTAGGATAGGCATCAAAGAGTGTGACATTGTTCAATTTTCGGTAATCAACACAAAGTCGCAGACTTCCATCTTTCTTTTGAACAAGTACAATTGGTGAACTCCATGGGCTTGTAGATGGTTTTATCAATTCTTGCTGTAACATTTCGTCTACTATAGCTCTGACTTCAGCCCTTTTTGCATGGGGAATACGATAGGGTTTCTGCGTGATTGGAATGTCTGTTGTTGTTCGAATGTTGTGAGTGATCAAGTTGGTTTTGCCTGGTTTTGAAGTTAGCACGTCTTCAAACTCCGAGCATAATCTTCGCACCTGTTCTCGCTGTTCTTTCATCAGTCTACCATTCAGACTGATTTTGTCCAAATTCTCCATGTCGGCCAGTGGGAATTCAATCCGTCCTCCTCCCTCAAATTCATCCCACACAGTTGTTGATAACAGTACAGCTCTCTTGTACTGACGTAATAGGTTACTATGGTAGGTTACTTGTCCTCGCCTACCACCAATGTTAATCTTGTAATTAACGTCATTAACCTTACTAATGACACGATAAGGTCCCTTCCAGTGAGCTTTCATCTTCGATGCATCAGATGGCAACAAAACTAGGACCTCATCTCCCGGCCTAAATCCCCGTTTGGTAGCATTTTTGTCGTACCATGATTTAACTTTCTTGTGACACTCTGTCAGATTTTCTTTCACTAACTCACTTACATCAACCAATCTCTGGCGAATCGAAAGCACATGTTCTATAACTGACTTATGTGTCTCACCCTCACCGGTGAATAGATCCTTAAGAATCTCCATCGGCCCTCTTACTGGCCATCCATACAGCAGCTCAAACGGCAAAAACCCAGTTGCTTCATGTGGTACCTCCCTATAGCAAAACAGTGCATAAGGCAGCATCACATCCCAGTTTTCACCATTCGTGGAACACAGTTTCTTCAAGACAGCTTTGAGTGTGCCATTCAATCTTTCGACCTTTCCATTGGATTGTGGCCTGTAAGGAGAAGTTGTGATCCCCTTGATGTTCAACATGTTGTAGAGTTCTTTCAGAAGTGTGCTTGTGAAGTTGGTACCTTGGTCTGTAAGGATAACCCTAGGTATACCAACCCTACTAAATATGCCAATTAAGGCGTTGGCCACTGTTTTGGCATCAATGTCCTTCAAAGGAATTGCTTCCGGATACCTGGTAGCTTCGTCTACTATGGTTAGTATATATTTGTTCCCTGCCTTTGTGCGCTGTAGTGGGCCAATGATATCCATCGCAATCTTGACAAAAGGGTCAGACACGATTGTTGGACACACCATTGGAGCTTTCTCCTTCCCTGTTCTCCTTGCTGTCTTTTGACAGATGTCACAGGCCTGACAGTGCCTCTGAATATCCCCAAACATTCCTGGCCAATAAAATGCGGTTGTTATTCTTGCTTTCGTTTTCTCCCTTCCTAGATGACCAGCAAGCGGTCTATCATGTGCCAACTCTATCACTGCTTGACGTAACTGCTTTGGCAAAACTAATTGGATCCCATATTTTTCTCCATCCGACGACTTCCACTTCTGTTTTAAAATTCCATGCTCCCAGAAAAATGTATTGTCCATGCCTTCTACTTCACTTGCAGATGACAGGGCCTTTTCTCTCACTCCAGCCAACGAGCTGTCATTCTTTTGATACTGAGAAATTAATTCCACATTAACATTGTGCAGCTGATCAAGCGACAAGTTCTTGTCATCAGTCTCATCTTCACAATGGATGTCATCCTCATCCTCATCAAGACCATGATCACTATTTTCGTCCGAAAATAGCCTATCTAAATGCACATCATCCAATTCATGGGATCGGACCCCACATTCTTTTATTTTCCTTTCACTTTCTTCAGCGTCCTCTTTCTGCGCTCTTGCCTGGTTCCTCGTTACTACCATAGTCCTTTTTTTCCTACGTAGAATGTCCATACCCAGCAGCGCTTGTGCTGCCAAGTCAGATACCAGTCCAACCTGGACATGACCCTTGTAGTATGGCGTGTCTAATTCTACTATGGCTAATTTCGCCTCAAAAGGCTGTCCAATGGCAGTGTAGAGTGTCAGGTTCTGTCCTTCAAGGATACATGACTTATCGACAAGGTCGTCACGTATCAAGGTCATTTCTGCGCCTGTATCTTTAACAAATAATACTTCCTTGTTGTTCACTGTTCCCAGTACATTTATTAACCATTCACCAATGGTATTCTGGACAAAGTAGGTTGCTTGATTTTGTTGTTTTCTGCTGGGACAGTCACGCAAAACATGACCCTTCTGGTGACATTTATAGCACTTTTTGTCTCCATAGGATTTTTCTATCAAACCAGTTTTCTTGGACTGAGGTGAACTTGATGCTTGGTTATTTGCTTGTTGTCGGCTGTGGTTATGGTCGAACTTGCTGTCACTGATGGGCAAAACATAATCCTCAGCAGCATCGACAACAGAGCCATTGCCTTTATTGCACCTTATCCACTGGGCCTGCACTGGTGGGAGAGCCTTCAAGAAGTATTCATCTGCTAAACATCTATGTGGATCACGACTATCAATGAACCGTGTTAAATACTGCTCTATACGTGCCATCAGACCTCTGTATGTTTCATTAGCATCCCTTCTTATGCTAACTAACTGGCTGAAATATTCATGAGGTCTTTTCCCAAACCTATTTATCAGGGCCTTTCTTAGCTCAACATAGCTTTTACTTGTTTGTTGTGCTACCTCTCTTGCCTCCCCTGTTAGCAGCGTTCTCAGTTGCAGGGTTTTCATTTCTTCGCCCCATTTGGCGTGATCAGCCACGGCATAAAATTCTGAGAGAAATGTAAGAATGTCTTCATTCGCTTGATGATTGTAAGTTTGAAGCTTGACTTTGAATGGGAGGCTGTCATTCTTTTTATCTATGTCCTTCTGATGTTTCACCCTTTCTATCTCTAACTCCAGCTCTTTAAGTTTAAGACTGTGCTCCATTCGCAACTTCTCCCTTTCAAAGTCTAATTTTTGTCTCTCCATTGCACATTCCCTCTCTAACTGTAACCGGTCACGTTCAGTTTGCTTGTTGGTGTCCTTGGATGTTTTTAGTTTGCTCTGTGTTTTCTTTAGTTTTCTTACAGGCTGCTCTTCCTCTATTTCCATGTCATATGGTTCTTCACCACTGAAGTCTCCCTCAATATCTGTGAATTGCATCAAATTTGTTTGCTGTCTTCGTCTAGTTCTATCCCTTGCAATGCTGTGCTCTTCAACAATCGTTCCTACTGCCTCATCTATAACGCTACCTTGGGTCGTCATTTCAATCCTTATTTTGTTTATCCTTGGCTTAACAGGAATCACACCCACACAAAGTTACAGAGTATATCCAATAGCAATTTGCAGCTACACTACTCAGACAAAACTTTGGTACTTGTGCTGTTTCAATGTTACTGTCAAATTTCCAACAACTTTGCTATCCCACCGCTGCCACCAAAATTGTTACGGGGTACAAAAGTTGCAAACAATAACATCCAACACAAAGTATATTCCCAGCCAATTTTTAATGTTCACCCAAGCAAGGGCTCAAGACGACTGCTCTTTACAGAGAACAATTCTTTAGTTTTACACCAGGGCAATAGTTTATCAAAACAACAGTGATGACAACTGCAGACTCCAACTCCAATGGGTCAGAATCTTTATCAGTATCAGATGTGAACTAGGTAGAATTTGTTTCTAACATTACCATATCTGACCGCTTAAAATCCATTAAACTAAAACTATCATGTACACCACTGTCTCTTGGCTTAATGATAATCAATATTTATACAAATAAATTTGAGGGAAATGTTAAGCATTAATATGACGGCAACAATAATACACAAATTAAATTGCAAAAGTCCTAGTAATAAATGTTATAATAATTTCAAATTCGAATCGTGATGTAAAATCCAAGATGGATGACGATGATGTATGCTGTAGTGAATACTGTGCTTATCTACAGTTCCTTGTAGAAACACAAATAGTGGCACTCCGGTGTTGGCAATCCAAATTAAATTTGTAAGCAATGTCTTTCCCTGTGTAAGCACTCTTCAAATTATTTCCAGACAAATAACAGAATTAATCCTTTTGAATCCAAGTAATTTGAAATAACTCCAAACAAGTAATTTAAAATAACTCTAAACAGCACAACATAACACTTTAACTGCCCAACTTCTACTAAAAATTAATTCTCTAAAACACTGAGTTATATGGGCTTTCTAAAACAGCAACAAGGGTCATGTGATCATGTTTATATCACATTCATAGAATATGGCCTTGATTAGACCAATGATTTTATTCTCAGAATAAATAAAAAAAGGGTTTACTTCTTAGCCAACATAGTTCCGTCATGACCTTGACAACAACCAATCATTTTAAAATAAAATAGAACTTTGTTTACTAATTCTGAACCCAGGTCAGAATTTAGATCAACACCAGTCCTGTTGTTTATAAACTAACAGTCAAGGTCAAACTATTTCCTGAAAAAAGTATCATCTACAGTGAATAAATTTACATTATAACAGCATATAATAGAATAAAAATTTTAAAACTGACAAATTAAATTAAATTAAATCAGATATATGTAACGAGTGAAAATCCAAATTCTCAGAGGAGCTCCTATGGCAAGATTGATGAGGTCATTGATCCACAACTTCTCCCATTCAAGTGGTGCAATGAGAATAAGGTAACACTCTGATTTTCTTGCTTTCTGTATCTATTTCAGAATCAGAGGTGTTGGAGGGTAGGCGTATGCATCCAGCCCATTTCCAATCTATCGACAGAGCATCGACTGCCCAGCTATAAGTCTGGAATTGGAGATATGAAGGTTGGGAATTGATATTCCACCTTGATGCAATCAGGTCACCAAAGATTGGCCATAAGGTACATATATGAATGAAAATCAAGGAATGAAGAGTTGTTGTTGTTGTTGTAGGGTTTAACACCATTTTTCAGCAAATGATAGACTATACATGGCGGCCAGTATTAATGGTGGAGGAAGAACCCAGGAAAACCCTGAAAAGAACCACCAACCCATGAGAAGCTACTGGCAAGCTTTCTCACATACCCACGCTGGCTGAATCCGAGACTTGAACCCACGCAGACAGAGGTGAGATGGTAGTGATCCATAACGAACAACGCTTTAGACCACTCGACCACTCGGGGCCCCCAGGAATGAAGAGACTATTTCTTTTGTATTAATTTATAGTTCTGGGACAAAGATTTGGCTCATATGTTAGGAGTCCTGGGATATGGCTAACTTTTATGTGGATTTTTTGCTGATGACACCACTTTATAAAGTCCCACACCAGGATGTGAAGGTCTTGGAACTTGGTTCCTCCTTGTTGAGATAAATCACCACTGTCAAGATATCAGACAGAATGAGAACTCACTTGCCATGCAAATATTCCTGCCACCAGTGAAAAGCTTCCAAATGGCCATTATCTCCAGAATTTATTGATATGAATATATCATTCCTGGGAACAGCATGCACCACTCACTTTCTGAAAAGATGGTAGTAGGTGGGCTCCCAGCCTTCTGTACTTGCATTGGTACAGATTGTAATCTTGGGCAGTTGTACTTGTAGATGTATACCCACCGTGAGCCAAGTTAGATTGTCCCAACTGGTGCCTCATGAATAGGGACATGAAGGTATGTGCTGTTTAAGTCAACACTGATGGTGAAGTCTCCCTCATGGATGGAATTCAGAATGTGCTGTGGTGTTTCCATTTTGAACCAAGGGGTCATGAATGAATTGACTGAAGGTGCTTAGGTCGATGACAGGACACTGAGTGTCATTTGCCTTTGGGACCAAGAACAGTTTGGAATGAATGATATGACCCTCTCAGTGCTGCTTTGGTATGCAAGAACTGTGGCTTTTGCTGTGTGGAGTTTCGATAGGATGGTTTCAGAAGTTCATGTCCTATGAGTGGCCCTTGTGTCTTTTTGTTGATTTCCAGTACCATCCCTGTATTGACACTGTGGTTGTGGAGGGAAATTGGTCTCCAGGGTAGCTTGTTTGCAGACTTCTGGCCATTAAACAGAGGGTTAGAGAATAAAAGTTGTGCTCTTAGCTTGGCCTCATGGTGGTCTTTCAGGAAAGTGCAGGCAGAGAGCACTGAGTAATGTTCTGCCAGTTGTAAACTTGTAGCTGCGGTTATGGTATTGGCCAAAGTGAGTTGAGTGGCTCTATTCTTGAGACTGACTCCCATGCATGCCCTGAGGTATCTGGAGTGGGAGAAGATAAGCTATGTTTTGCTGTTGGAAGATAGCCATACAGATCAAAGTCCAACAATGAAGTCATGGCAACGATATTGCGCACTAACTGCAGAATGTCATCAAAGACCATTTGGCAATGTGTACGGTATGGCTTTGTCATCCCCAAAGTGGCGATATCGCTGTCAATTGCTGGGTTTTCAACTCAAAGTCAGGTGTGTGTTGCAAAGGTAGAACTGCCAAAGAATTGATGATGAAGGTGGGACAGAATGTATGTAACTCTCCCCCAGACTGTGAAAGTAATTTCAGTCAGACTCTTCCATTCTTCATAAGATCAACAGATACTGGAGCTCTGGTCCAGGATGTTGATGGAGTGGGAGGAAGAGGACAAAACTATGGGGGTCAAAGGTGGAAAACGTTCTCCATGCAGGCTAAATCTTCCCGTGCCATTAGTGTGTGTGTGTGATTTGGATTTTTAATGTAGCTTTAACAATTTCTTAGTCATATCACTATGATGTCTGCAGTTAGGCAGTTTACAGTGATGTCTATCATACATAGAGCATCATGTCCCACCCAGCCACATTATCCTGACACCAGGCCAATTGGTCCTAACCTCTTAATGCTGAGCACAAAGTAAGGTAGCTGCTAGACTACCATTTTTATAAGTCTTTGGTATGACTCAGCTGGGGTTCATATCCATGACCTCCTGCATCCAAGATGGATGCTCTAACCACTATGCTATCAGACAGCGTAGAATAGATGACCGCAGTGGAGAAAAAGCAACATCATCTTGGTTGCATGAGGTGAGGCTAAGGTCCCTTGTAATGCCTGACTGAGCTATCTGTCACTCCTTAAACTAACAGAATGCCCTGAATTAGAAACTGAGACAGTCACTGAGTAAAGAGTCTCTTCTCATGGTAGTGTGTAGAGGAATTGTGAAGTAACATCTATTGAGGTGTGAGAAACTATTCTTGGCATCTTGCTGAATGAGTGTCTCAAGGTGCTATGAGAGTTAGACTGGTCCCTGCATGTCTGCAAAAGTTGGGTTCAACATACTGGAAGCCGGGCTGTTAGTGATGGAGCCCATAATGTTGAGGTTTCATGATCCCTAGTATATGGCCTAAACCAGTCTCAATGGAAATAGTCAATCTGTGTTGGGAGTATATCAACAGGATCATCAGTTTGGGATGGGTTATGGGATGTTTGATCCATGTAACCTGTCCATATGTCTGTTGAGTATGAGGACACTTGGCTGTTTGTTAGTTCTGTCCCTGGCTGTCCTGCAATAGGAATCAAGTCGAACCCTGAGAAGGCATGGTGGAGGGAGTTGCCAAAACTGCCGAGTCTTGTGGTGGTGACTTACGTGCCAGAGCTGTTTCAGAGTGTGTCAATGTACAGAGCTTCATGGCTGTAGGGTAAGTTGATTTATCTTCCTTGTCATGCAGAAATTCTTACTCTGAGGAAAGGTCAGCGTGCAGACTGGTGACATCTTCGTACTGAGTCTGTTTTTCTGTGCTTTTCCCATAGTTTTAATCTGTAAGACAAATAAAGAAAAACACAAAAAATATAGTCCGGCACCTGTCTTTTAGAACACAATGTCCATGCAGATCTAAATCTTAAAAAGCTGACCCAGAAATTGATAACAGACAGTCTAATAATTAATACATGATGCATGTAATGCATTCTTGTTTCTCAATTTGTGGTAAAAACTGAGACCAGAAGTCTTTACCAATCTTACCTTCATATTTTGTCAACCACCAGTTTGCATGATAACATGTGTGTTTATGTGTGGCACTCTGCACCATTGTCTCAGTGTTGCAGTTGTTCTGATCACAGCAGTACAAGGTGCCATTCTTCCCTCTGTAGGTCAACTGAAATTGTGGAGAAAATAAAGTTATTCAAATCTGATAATGCATTTACAGGATTCACATTAGGGTCAATTCAGGGAAGAGAGTCACCCAATGCTTGCTGTTTTGCTCAAATGCCCATAGACAAGTATGATGATTTCCCTTTTTCTCATGCTGAAATCTCATACTTCACCCAATTATTGGTCATTACTGAAATTCCTATTCAAAATTCACCAAAAAAATTTGAAGAGAGAAAAATGTGTTCTTCACAATTTAATTATAACTCTGGAGGATTTCAGGCTGTATGGTACCGTATATACCTGCTTATGAGTCAACTGTAAACAACAAAGATCCTGATCTACCACAGAATAATGTGCCTTCAGATCAGGGTCAGTCTTGATTGTCCTACTGATTACTCATAACAAATCACACTGACATGGATCTGCTAGCGCATTATGCAATGACAGATCTGTGTTTGTGCAGTTTGCAGCTGGCCTGTTCTTGTAAACAAGTAGATACATTAGTATAAATAATTATTTTATTTTATTTGTCATCCTGTTAAAAGCTGGAAGAGAGTACATATAACTTAATATCAGTCATGGTTCTTAAAGGTATCATATTTTTAATGTTACAGTGTTTTGCAATAAATTACAAAACAATTTTGTTGTATCAAACCAAGCAAAACTGTAATGCTTACGTAAGTTTTATTTTGTTTTATAGTTTCTGAAAGATTCTGTAAAACACCAGTTCAGGTGATTATTGTTTAGGTGACACTATTTAAATAGTGTGTCTGTGTGTCTGTGTGCGTGTGTGTGTGTAAGCGCGTGTTTGATGTAATATGGATTTTAAATGTAGCTTTAACAAGTTTTCAGTGTGGCAGTATACAGTGATGTCTAGCACTGGGGCATCATGCCACAGACATGTAGTAAGATGTCCCACCAAGTCAAATTATTTTGACACCAGGGTGACCAGTCCTAACACTAACCTCTTAATGCTGAGCACCAAGTGAGACAGCTGTTAGTACCATTTTTAAAAATCTTTGGTATGACCCAGCCCAGGGTTCAAATCGACTCCTCCCATTTCCGAGCAGGATGCTATAACCACTTAGGCCACTGGAGCGGTCTTTAAAATAGTGACCTATCTACCATGTCTACACTAACTTCTTCATATCTGCCCTTTGTCTGAACATTCAAGCTCTTTGAGGAGCCTGCATAACATCACAAAACTATCTCGTAAATAATCAATGATATACTGTAGTATCACTGATTGTCATGGGTATCAATTTTAACATTTTTGTAAAACAAGACATTTTCATAGGTACCTAAATTTGTGATTTTGCCTGTCGAAGTTTGCATATTTGGAGGGTATTAAATTTCGTGGATTAACCTCTACAAATACACCAAATAATGAATGCAAAAGGATAAGTTGTTGTTGTTGTTGTTGTTGTAGGGTTTAACACCATTTTCAGCACAAGATAGGCTATATATGGCAGCCAGTATTAATGGTGGAGGAAGAACCCGGGAAAACCCCAGAAGGAACCACCAGCCCACGAGAAGCTACCGGCAAGCTTTCTCACATACCAACATAGGCCGAACCCGCGACTTGAACCCACGCAGACAGAGGTGAGATGGCAGTGATCCATAATGGTGAGCACTTTAGACCACTCGGAGCCTTGGAAAAGGATAAGTCTATACTGACAACAGAGGTCACTTCAATGGTTAAAACAATACTACCACCTGAGCAAATAAATGTCAATCACTTACACAAAACGTCAAAAGGGGGCAGATGCAATCAACAAGAATAAGCCAACTGGTTAGTACCTCTTCCTTAAAACAATGCTATTAAAGTTGCACCATAAATTAGTTTCTTACAAATATGGCGATAACACCACAGACTTACGAGTGGTAAAATTCAACTTAGACCCATGTTAGTTCAGATAATGTCAACATTCCACATGTAAACCAAACATTTGACAAGCTGCCCCTAGTATTAATATTAGTACTGCTACTTGATGGATGGGTAATAAAATGTTCCTATATGTACTAGTGGAGCAGCTGGGTGTGATTCACACCCAGTGCTTTTGAACATAATGTCAAAATTCTGAAAATATTGCATACAAATCAAGTAGTCTTCTTATTTAATAGGTGTATTGCCAAATTTCACAGTATAAACACGAGTAAAAAAAGCATTCATATTCTTCATTTTCTGTTGGATCATCTATCGTATTAGTTCATCTGTTTTCAGCCTTGTTTTTTGGTGTGCCATATAAGGACATTGCATCCTTCTTTGGAAATGATAACAGTTCTTAGTAAATATGACATGTATTGAATAGCAAGCCTTAGTTGGAAAGCAAATTACTGCAAGAATCTCATTTTATGTGACACAGTGTTCAAGGTAGAGTTAGTGTGAACATACCAACATACTGTACCTTTAATAACTTTATCATAAGCCAAGGTTCCTTTAAAAAAAAACATAGGTAGTAGAAATTTATGTCATCTTTTTCGCTTGCTTCAGTGTGTGTGTGTGTTTTTTTAAAACTTTTTAATGCAGCTTTAACAATTATTCAGTCATACAGCTACAATGTCTACAGTATGTCAGTTTATAGTGATGTCTAGCACTGGAGCATCATGCCACAGACATGTAGCATCATGTCCCACCCAGTCATATTATCCTGACACCAGGTCGACCAGTCCTGGCACTTAATGCTGAGTACCAAGTGATGCAGCTGATAGTATGCTTCATTGCAAGGTGTAGGACCACACTGTAGACTTGACATGGTCATGGCTATGACACAGGCCATGCTGCTCTTGCTCAATTCAATTAGCAAGCAGTTGTATTCAATTAGCAAGCAGTTGTATTCAATTAGCAAGCAGTTGTATTCAGACCCCATCAAAGTGTACTATCAATGCAGCTCACACAAAACTCTGAATGATCAGAGCTTGATATCCGTCGCTTTGAGAATGCTGGACATTTTTAATTCAACAAGTTGATATCAGTGGCTCTGAGAATGCTGGACATTTTTAATTCAACAAGTTGTTATCAGTGGCTTTGAGAATGCTGGACATTTTTAATTCAACAAGTTGTTATCTGTGGCTCTGAGAATGCTGGACATTTTTAATTCAACAAGTTGTTATCTGTGGCTTTGAGAATGGTGGACATTTTTAATTCAACAAGTTGTTATCAGTGGCTTTGAGAATGCTGGACATTTTTAATTCAACAAGTTATCTGTGGCTTTGAGAACGCTGGACATTTTTAATTCAACAAGTTATTATCTGTTGCTTTAGGAATACTGGACAGTTTTAATTCAACAAGTTGTTATCTGTGGCTTTGAGAATGCTGGACAGTTTTAATTCAACAAGTTGTTATCTGTGGCTTTAAGAATGCTGGACAGTTTTAATTCAACAAGTTGTTATCTGTGGCTTTGAGAATGCTGGACATTTTTAATTCAACAAGTTGATATCTGTGGCTTTAAGAATGCTGGACATTTTTAATTCAACAAGTTCAAGAATAACTAACTGGCAAACCTTTGTGGACCAGTAGACTTGATTTACATGATGTTTATTCAATTAGTTTCTTTAATAAATCAATGATGTGTCAGCTTCAGTACTCTGCTCTAATTGGTTCATATCCAGCGTGTTTCATTAGTAACTGTGCTTCAAGCAATTTTATAGTCATATTGTTTGCTGGTATTAAGCATGCACAGAAAAATGGGACATGCTTTTTCACGAAGATTTAAATTTTTTGACAACAGTTTAACTTGAATGAAAACTGGATGTGAATATTACATATTAAATATAATTTTCATACTTTTGTATCAGTTATTATTCTTTCTTTCATTTTCCGTAAGAACAGGGTTGGAACAGCTTAAGTGCTTCTTGTTTCTCTCTATCCTTAATTATGTCAAAAAATCTCAATTTGAGGCAATGAGTAGAAATTACAGCTACCAGTGACCATGTGGACATGTGTCTATAGAAACAATATAAAGTGCATTATAGTTCTCTTTTTTTAAACATGTTTAGAAACAAACCACATCTAAAAGCTAGTATTTTATTACAAGATTACAGCTTTGTTGATCTCTAGGAATGAATATTAGTAATAAATTGTTGGTGGGAGAGGCTTCTTTATAATATGCATCTATATTTGTGTTGGGTCATTACATTTGTGATTCGGGGCCACAGCAAAATCAATCAAAACTGGTACCCCATTAAAATTACTTTATCGACTTTGGCTAAAGTTACTATAAAGTGTTCTGTACATGCAGACTTTACAATAAGCAAGAGATCAGTAGGAAGCGTCAGTAAGAAGCATGCAGACTTTACAATAAGCAACATAGACCAGTAAGAAGCATGCAGACTTTACAATAAGCATCAGAGATCAGTAAGAAGCAGGCAGACTTTACAATAAATAATAGAGATCAGTAAGAAGCATGCAGACTTTACAATAAGCAACACAGATCAGTAAGAAGCATGCAGACTTTACAATAAACAACAGATCAGTAAGAATATACAATGACAAATGCTAATGCTCTTATCAAATCCTAAAAAGTGCAACAAACAATCTCACTGACAAATATTTGGATTTTAAGTAAAGTTGAAGCTCTCAATAGTGAGAGCCCCTGCATCCAGTACCTTTATTTGACAGGTTGTAAAATTTATCTAGTTTTCTATATCCTGAACATATTGTTTTTGGACAATGTGGTCCTGGACATCCATTTACAAATTTCTACAGACAGCTCTAGAGGTGTTCAATAATTTTGCTGGCAAAATGTGCAAATAGGAAGGCAAATATAAATTGCTGGTAAATTCTGCTATAGATAAGGCATCATTTATAGTAAATGTACTGGTGTTGAGTACAGTTTTCCATAATTACAGGCTGAAAAGAACCTAAAAGTGTGACAGACAAACACTTATTTCTGTACCTTGTGGCCATTCTGTACACTCTTGTTGTGGCAGAGGCTTTCAAAGTCACAGGATATTAAGCCATTCAAAGTCTGGACAGTGACATCTTCTCCTGATTCATTGGACTTTGACTCATCCAAATATTTAAAGACGAAGCAGTGCCTGATAGGTTCCTTGCTGACTGTAACAGACACTGTAACATTTGGCTTTGTCTGTGAATTGTTTGGGGAAATGTCTCTCAGAGTTCGAGACATAGAGCCTGGAACTGTTGATCTCCCCGTCACACACGACTCATTCATCCAACCTTCCCTCTCATCCAAAGTACCATTCCAACAGAATAACCCTGTGTGCTGCTGCAGCTGCCCATTTACACTGAAATGAACATTGAAATTACAAAACTATCAGTATCATTTATTTTTGCACAAGAAACTGCACTTTTTTTTATATATTTTCAATACAGCAATGAATATACTGGAGATCACAATGTCAATACTGACATGGAAACGACAATAAAATGACATGGAAATAACAGTAAATTGACATGGAAATAACAGTAAACTGACATGTACATCAAATTATCTGTAAAAATTGTATATGTATCTATATCAAAGGGAGCTTTTCTACATCGTGTATGTATTTGTGTGTGTGTGTATACATGTGTGCATGTGTGTGTGCACCGATGGTTGGATGGATGCATGCATGTATGTCGAGTCCTTCACAAATCCTCATAAATGCCTGATATGTCCAACAAACTACTTTGTGAATAACTATAAAATCCCAAATCAGACAATGAAAGTTTCTGATAAGAAACTTATAATCAGACTTTAATAATTGTTATAACTGAAAGTCAAACAATGGTATAGGCCTCATACTATACTTAAGATGTACACTGCAACGATAACCATACTTATACAAATGGCACAATATGGCTAGTACCAGGGATGTATTTCCCTGCCTCAACCAAGGTTGGGAATAGACCATTCATTTTAATGAATAAATATGAACTGCCAACAGAAAGCTTAGTCAACAACCCAAATATTGGTAAAGGTAACAATGGTAAATTAAAAGCAAATGATAACATCTTAAGGAAGATGAATATTTCTGAATAAAATAAAATGTGTTCCCATAAGGAAAAAGATACTGTGCAAAAATGTATAAATTCAATAAAAGCTACATAATATAAAACAGAAAGGTAAAAATAGCTGAATTTTAAAAGCATTTTAAAATGTTTTATATAAACAAGAGTCTTTTAATAAATCCAAGCTTTCTCTGGTGGCTCAATACTGGAAAAAAGAATGCCCATTTTAAAAAAAAAAACTTCAAGCAATAACAAGCTGCTTACCACTTCTGCCTGAGCATACAGTGTATATAACACTTAACTGCATTTCATTCTAAATGATTACAAGTTCAAAGAAAGAAGGATAATTTGTCAGGATCTGGTATAAGGTATGATATCTACTTTTGAGTACTGGAAGAACAGACTGTGCCAAACATTTAGAACTGTAATTATCCCCAAGCTTAAAATGGGAATACTGCTGATACACTCCAATTCTGATACATCTCTTAATCAGTCTGGATTTCTTCTGGCATGTGAACTTGCAGAATTCACACTAATTTTCCAAAAATTGTGCTAAAAGATCAACCAACTGCAAAGAAAGTCATTTTAGCAAGCCTTATACTATATTTCTGCATTAGATCCCTCCTGTAATTAGAACTCCGACCTTTTATTTTTAAATGATGGGCGAAATACACCTACCTCAATTTTTAGCTAACAGACCCTCAACTGCTCAGTGGAAATTTACATTTAGATTATAAATGAATGATCTATTTGTAGATAAAAGATTTTTTAAAAGTAAAAGCAGTAGTTATATCAATTTTAAAAGCTGTTGTCAAAGTCTTAAATGGGGAGGTAACTTCATTTGCAATTATGGTTTGCTTAGTATCAGTGTGTCTGGTTGTCTGGGATACAAAAGTTCCTTCCCATCATGTCACAGTTTCTCATGAAAGCAAAACCTCTCCTCAAAATATGTGTCTCTGAATTCAAGTAGAAATTCAAAAATTGAAAATATAGTTAACTTATTACACTCTCGTGACCTTCAGAATCATAATCCAGCAAACTTAAGATGGCACCAACACTTTCTGATTACAAGTATATGCCATGTTTCATGTTGCAAATATTTAGCCAATTAGTTTAATTCACAATACAAGTCCTTTTCAATTTTGAGACCAGTTACTAAGTTGTGCAATTATTTACAGATGACCAGTCTGGCTTACAGCCTATTTAAAGGGACCAGTCTAATACATGATCTGGACAAGCAATGTAACTGGATGCAAACAATGCAGGCATTCAGAGGTCTCTGTAACGCTTAATCACGCATATATGGACACAATTGTTTTATCTGGGATGCAGAAAATTACTTATACAGGAGTTCTCCGTATGCATGCATTTGCCAGATGGCAAATTCAAGGGCTTGCCAGTCCTGCTTCAACCACCTGCTGAGTGGGAAAAGGTGTTGATCAATGATCCTAATAATCGGTTACCCAGGTACCTGAACAAGAGGAAATTGTATTAAATGTGAACCTGAACTGCTTTGTTGTAGGTTCAGACATGCCAACTCCCAAGAGAGTTATAAGCATAATTATTACTAATGTAAGTGGCAAAAAAGCATAATCTGAGCATAACAAGAGCAATTACATGCCATAATTACAGAAAACTATGACAAACATACACATGTGCTTACAATTGTATGAAAATAATAGGTTGGTTTCTGACAGATTTTGATGTCAAGACAGTTACCTTTCAAGCACATTTTACAGTCTGTCAGTACATGAACACCAACAGACTCTATGGTGCAGAGGCTAATTTTATTGTTTCTAAAAACACGATTTTCAGGAATCTCAGTCCGAAAGTTTTTCAACAACAAAAATGACTCCCTATATTTCTTGACCACTGCTATATATACCTGTAATATATAGTATGTATGAACAGTAAATATTCCTGCTCAAAGCTCAGCTAATCATCAGGGCATACAGCTGACACAGACACAATTAAAAGGTATGGTGGTCAGAGTAATACAACACATTTCAGCAATTACTTAATTGGCTGACAATTGCTAGGGTGATGTGTCATGTCAAATTCAGCTAATTTACATAGGTCAAATACACAAAGCAGAACAACATAAATCATCTTTAGCAAAGTACATTAAAAAGATGTGCTGAAGAACATATGTTATTACGCATCAATGTAGTTCAGTTCAGTCAGTTTTGCCCATCACCCCTGCTGGGGTATGGGCCACCCACAAAAAATCGCAAAAGGCTTCTGTCCTGTGCCATCCCCTCGAGCTGACTCCAGGTGTGACCCAGCTTAGTGATGTTTGCCTAAAGGTCGCACCACCAGGTGTTACTTGGTCAGCCCCTTCTCTGCTTACCTTGGGGCTTCCACCTCAATGCCTGTCTGGTAATGCTGGTTGGCGGCTTACGTAGGGTGTGTCCTATCCAATCCCACCTTCTCTTCTTGATCTCGTCCTCTACTGGAAACTTGGAGGTTCTCTGCCACAAGTTGGTGTTGCTGATGGTGTCTGGCCAGTGGTCCTGGAGGAGTCTTCTTAGGCAGCTGTTGATGAAGGTCTGAACTCTCTTTACGGTCAACTTGGTGGTTCTCCAGGTCTCTGCTCCATACAGTAGGCTTGACTTCATGTTGGAGTTGAACAGTCTGATCTTGGTAGTCAAGGAAATTTCTTTGGAGCTCCAGATGTTCTTGAGCTGTATGAAAGCTGCTCTTGCCTTTCTGATCCTTGCCTTGACGTCTGCATCTGCGCCACCCTGCTGGTTAATAATGCTGCCCAGGGACATGAAGGACTCCACCTCTTCCAGGGGACTTCCCTGCAGTGTGACTGGGTTGTTACTGACACAATTGATCTTGAAGATCTTGGTCTTGTCTTTGTGGATGTTGAGGCCAACCTGTGCTGCTGTGGCTGCCAGTATGCTGGTCTTGTCCTGCAATTGCTGCTGACTATGAGACAAGAGCATTAGGTCATCGGCAAAACCCAGATCCTCAAGTTGATTCCACAATGTCCACTGGATCCCATTTCTCTGCCCACTGGTGGAGATCCAGGTCTTGGAAATGCTTAATCATGCGTATCTGGATGCATTTTGTTTTACCCGGGATGCAGAAAATCATTTATACAGAAGTCCTTAGTACACATGCATTTGCCGGAGGGCAAATTCGAGGGCTTGCCAGTCCTGCTCCAACCATCTGCTGAGTGGGAAAATATGTTGATCAAATAATCATTTTAGCTGCGCTGATATTTACAATGTGAAAATTCACTAGCTGAAAGACCCCCAGATGTATATGTTGTCACTGTATGAGTACATCTGAAGAACATGACCAGATGTGTCCTTGTCAGCAAGTTCAAAGACTTGACTAGCTGCAGAGTGGTGGAAAAATGTACTGATATTTACAATGATTGAATACAGAGGCAGAAAGACCTAGTGATGTACTTTTGTGTAAAAGTACATCAAATGAACAACTTTACCTTTCATTATTGTGTTGTTTCCATGTGTAGCCAAATAAGCTGTGCACATGACCTCAAAATCAAGACATGTTGAGAGTTTGACAAAATGTTGTTTGCAAATGTTGGAGTGACCCCTGCTGTGATCGTTATCATACAGTGCATGTCTTCTATCACTAGCCTAACACAGTATCAAAATAGTTAAATGGGGCAAAATACAAAGCAATTTTTGTATGACTGTCCATTTAGCCAGCAGAATAAGCTTGAAAATATTATGTTCTTCCCCTTCTCTCCAAAGAATGGACCATCGTAGACATAATATATATTCATTTTTCAGTACAGAAAAGCCTATCTTATGGTCAAACTGCATCACATACAGTTCTGACAATGCTAATACTATGGTCATGAATAACACAGTTCTGACAGGATTTTCTCTGAGAACCCAGCAGGGAAGTTTAGGTAACAGTTACCATCCATACCATCCAGTCTCTAGTGAGTGCTAAAGATGAAAACTAATGAAACTTGCATTCCTTGCAAATCACTCCATTCAACTGTTTACAACCACATCAAATTAAGAATATATTTTGCCATCCAATCTATTTTAAAGACAGAACTTGATAATTTTTTGTTTGTTGGTTGGTTTGTGATAATGCTGTTGTAGGGTTTAACCCAATTTTTCAGCTATACATGGTGGCCAGAATAACTGAAGAACCCTGGGAAGAACCACCGACCCTCAAGAAGCTATTGGCAGGCTTTCTCATGTACCCACGTTAGCCAAGCCGGAGACTCAAACTCACGCAAAGGTGAGATGGCAGCAATCTGGAACAGTAAGCACTTTAGACCACTTGGTCACTCTGGGCCCCTTGTGATAATGAAAGTGTTTGCACATGTGAATTTGTATGGTATTGATATCTGACAGTGCTAAGTCTACCAGCTATTTCTTTCTACGTGTATTAGTTTTATTCAGATTTGAAATTCAAATTATTTTCTATAGACATATGAAAAGATACCAAATTCTCAACTGGACCTCATACATTTTTGGTCACGTGCACTGACTCCTCGGGACCTCAAAACACGTATAATAGTCTAACTCATCACGACGCAAGTGCTTTCCTCATTATCGATACCCTGACAAGTATATTTGTTGTTGCATTATTATGCATGCCTTTAAAAGTAATATTTTAAGAGTATCGTTAAAGGTACATATAATAAGTTCAAAATGGGTCCGTAAGCAATGTATCTTGCCCTATGGCGACAATACTGCGTATTGGTACAGTACGCGGACAAAACTTGGCCTGTGCCAGTAGACTCTGGTCAATTCTCATATAACTGAAGAACATTTTGATAGGTTGTTAGAAATAATTGATAGAGTAAAATGGCCTAGATCATAAAACTTACACATTGTACCAGAGCAGATTGGAACAAAAAACAAAGATTAAATAAAACGTCATTGATACTTGATATTTGTGGTATCTCTCCTCCATTCCATAGATATAGTTTAGTCCCTTGCCTCATTAACAAAAACTAATAAGCCTGCAGTACCATTTTCTACCATATTTAATAACATATAATCAACTTTTTCTGCAATACCTTTTTTATATTTCCAACTTAAATTGTTCATATTTATTTCTGTAATTTAATTCTCTTTTCATTTAATTCAGTTTTGTTTAATGTTTTTATTTTATTTTTAAAAAATGCTTTTATAATGATATAAGTGATGCTACACTGCGCCAAACCGTCTAACTGTTAAACGTTAAAGCAAAGTTATTTATGAGTATTAGTATTATATTATACAGTAGGCCTATCGCAAAGTGGTCCTTGCAAGCGCAATAAGCTTGCGTTCTGAACTGTTTAATTATTCTAAAATTTAAACAAGAATAAGATCAACATTTATGCCCCGTTAATTTCCTTATTAATAGGGTCGAGTGTGGATTTGGTAGATAGCTTCCACTTTTAAATATTGGGTTGTAAGCTGGCCCTGTTTCTCGTTTATATGTAATTATACTGAAAGTATATAGATGGAGCCACATAATGTAAATAATTACGTGTTAAAAGAGTGTCAGAGTGTGGAACAAGTAAGACAAACAAAGGTAAGGCTAACGTTTTATCGGGTTGAAGAATGTCGTACCGCCGGGTCCATCGAAACGTCCCTAACCCTCGAATCACCTCAAACTTTCACCTTACATATATAAAGAGGGAAAATGCTATTTATTTATATAATTTATTGAAATTACGGTTAACCAGCAATGGAAAAATTGCTTGGACCATATTGTAATTATCGTCTCGATCAGCAATACAGTCTTCGTTCTTTTGTCGTGTTTTTGCCATTGTATCCAGCCGGTCATTTTTGAGACGACAGTAGCCCGGGGTTTCAGTCTACCTTGTAAATCTATATTTAATTTGCATTGTTGGTTTGGGGGTGGGGGGGCTTTTAAAAATTTTTATTACATGCTGTGGGTAATGATACATGGAATCTAATAGCTGACCTTGTCCAAAATCAGTGACAGTTTTGGTAAACAACTTTTCTTCCCACTCAGAGTGATGATCAGTATCTAAAGCTGAATCAAGGTCATTGTATTTTGTATAGCTAGAGTACAATTGTCTGGAGCAACCCTAGTGCTTGACACTTGCAACATAAATATCAGCGTTGAGGTCTTACATGTAGGACTGGGGGCCAAGTGGTCTAAAGTGCTCACCTTTCCGGATCACTGCCATCTCACCTCTGTCTGCGCGGGTTCAGTTCCAAGGCTTGGCTTGTGTGGGTACGTGGGAAAGCCTGCAAGTAGCTTCTCATGGGTCGGTGGTTCTTCCCTGGGTTTTCCAGGGTTCTTTCTCCACCAGTTATACTGGCCACCATGTATAGCTTATTTTGTGCTGAAAAATGGCATTAAACCCTAGAACAACACAACAGCATGTAGGACTAGAACAACCCCAACCTCACTGAGAAGACCAAACTACATGTCTGCCAGGCTTGCATGCTCAGCACACTCCTCTACAGCAGTGAAACATGGACCACCTATGCGAGACACAAGAGGAAACTCAACAGCTTCCACCTGAGATTCCTGTGGCGCATTCTGCGCATCCAAAGTACCCAACACAGGTTCTGGAATGCGCCAACATGAACAGCATGTTCTCCATTCTTAGTGAGAGGTGCCTTCATTGGCTCAGCCATGTCAAGAGAATGGACCAAGGCTGCATTCCCAAGAACCTGTTATACAGGGAGTTAGCAGAAGATGCACAACCTACTGGATGACCATGTCTGTGCTACAAAGAGGTTTGTAAGAAGGACATGAAGATAGCCAACATCAATGTCAACGACCAGGAGAGCTGTGGTAACGACCATTCCACCTGGCACCTAGCTGTCAGACAGGGCGTTCAAAAAGCTGAGGAAGACAGGAACATAAAACAAGCTGAAAAGAGAGCTAGAAAGAAGGAGAAACAACAACTTACTCTGGAGCTACACCATTGTCTCCCATAGACGGATGGATGCCAAGAGAGTACATGATAATTATCACATGTTTTATTTTAATATTGGTGATGTACTTTTTAATTATAACTAAGATCCTTCTAGAACAATGTACTTTTGAACCTTATCTGGGGTATCTTTTTACATCTTAGTTTAAAACAAAAATCTTGTTTATTTGAAGACTAATCATTTGTGCCTTAAGATCTAACAGAATCAGTTTGTATTTATTGTGTCCAGTAGTTCATTTCGACTAGAATCTGATTCTTCAAATTATGCAAGTGTTTTTTCACTGGAAATACAGAATGCTCAAAAAAGAGACAGATTCTTGGAAACAGATATTCACAGGGATTGATAGTGAATTCAGTCACTGTGTTTCAACAAAAGACTGTTGGTACAACACCACAATACAGGGCACCACAGTCACATGAACACTTTCAGCACTGAATTTAATTTGGATTTCCTCCAAGTTTTATTCAGAACTTTTATTATTTGGACTTGTGTTCATAATTCTAGGATTATTTGGTAATTTAATTTGCAGTACCTTAAGTTCTCTTTTTTTCCATTTCACTTTGTATTCATGGGAAATAAATTATTTGTTGACTTTGGCAAAGCTTGTTGCTTTTCACTCTTTTCTGTTACTTATTTTAAGAGTGTGGACTCATAGCTTCAACTAGAAATCTTTGGTGGTGTTGTTAATGACAAATTATACATTCAAGAAATACCATTCCAGTGGACTAGTGGTTAAAGAGTCTGCCTCGGATGCAGGAGGTCGTGGGTTAAATCACTGGCTGAGTCATACCAAAGACTTGTAAAAATGGTACTAACAGCTGCCTCACTTGGTGCTCAGCATTAAGAGGTTAGTGTTAGGACTGGGACTGGCATTGCTTAGGCATGCTCTTTTGTCACCCTCAACATGCCAAGCTATTTCCACCCTAAATGGAACACTTGGTCTTTGGCCCACAACCTCCTGCATCCATGGCAGACACTCTAACCACTAGGCCACTGAAGCAGTCAACTAATTCTGAAAGGGTACCAGTATGGTTTTCTGATGATTCGGCAGTTTTGATTAATATATGTGGTAAAGAATCCCAATCTGAGATTGTTCTATATATAAAAAAATAGTTAACTACCAGTTCATCTTTAAGAAAGACTGCTCCAGTGACCTAGTGGTTAGAGCATCCACCTTGGATGCGGGAGGTCGTGGGTTTGATCCCCGGCCGAGTCATACCAAAGACTTACAAAAATGGTACTTACAGCTGCCTCACTTGGCACTCAGCATTTAATGTTATTTTGCACAGATTTTAACATGCGAAGAAACTCATTTTATATCACGCATGAAAACACCTCTGAAAATTAGTGTGACGCCATTTCCACGATCAAGGTCGTATGTTATATATTGCAGAATAGTCCATAAGTATTGAAATTCTAAGTGTTTTATAAGACTTTTGTGCAATCATTTGGTATTCACAAATCTATAAAGTTATTAAAATTAAGAGTCTTTTTTAATTTGTTTCTGTGTATTGTTGCGAATCTGATCAGCAAAGGGAGAGTTTAATAGAATAGGACACATAATCTCAACACTGTCAAAGATCTTTCTAACATCAAATTTACAGTTTGTTCAGGATTACTTTGGAACTACCCTCCATAAAGGTATTTACCATGGCAGATGAATTAATAGCATTCATTCTTTTAAACAATGTTTGATTTCTAAAACTATTTTGAATGGCATTAATAATATTTATTAATGTTGCATTATTAGTATTGCACCCCACGCACTTAGAGACTATGTAAACAAATAATAACAAAGACCCTTCTGCTCCAGTGGCCTAAGTGGTTAGAACATATGACTCAGATGTGGCAGACGGTAGGTTCAAACCCTGGCCAAGTCAAACCAAAGACTTACAAGAAATGGTACATGCAGCTGCCTTGCTTGGTGCTTAGCATTAAGAGGATTGTGCTAGAACTGGTCAGCCTGGTGTCAGGATAATGTGACTGGGTGGAATAGGATGCTACATGTCTGCAACATGATGCCCCAGTGCTAGACATCACTATAAGCTGCCACATTGCAGACATCATAGTGATATGACTAAAAATTTTAAAGCTTGGTTACAAATCCAAAACACATACACACACGTGCATAAAGGACTATGTCTACAAATCATCAACCACAATTCCACACGAATCTTTACAATGTACTGCATTGTAAACAGTGATACAGATGAGCATATCCAATGGAGTCATGTTGCTATTAAATGCAAACAAAAACAAACACCAGAAATTCAACCAGATTTCTTTATTTGTAAAGTAAACATTGAAATATGATCTTGAAAGTGTTCTTTTCTTGGCAAGCAAGACTATAATGTGATCTGCATATAATTTACCTGTATACCTGAAACCAGTATTGAACTTCATGGACACATCAATACATCATCATGACAACAAAGATAATAATTTTCCAGACAAAAAATATTCAGGAAATTTACAATTTTCAGTAGTGCATGTCAGATAATGCAGTGTAAATCAGCAGGTTTTTTAAACAACTTGCAGTCCCTTTTTAATTGGGTTGTATTGCAGAATCTTGTCTATAACCAAGTTTAAAGCCTTGTTTTTATGGAAGCAACATGTTATTCTGAATCTTTAATTGTTTCATTTAATTGGTTTAATTAATTTCTTTCAGAGTGATGAAAGCACTGATGTAAGGAGCAGATCTGTGAAGCCCAAAGTGTTTAAAGATGGGGATTACAGTGACCCAGTATATAAAAAACTATCACGTATCAATGGAGAAATCAACCGTATGAAAAAAGATGAAATTCAACACAAACTGGCAGAACTAAAACTTGACACAAGGTTCCTATTCTGTTTGGTACTTTATAGGTTAACATTAGCAGTCACAAAAATTGAGAATGACTACTGTTTTAGTTTTCATAAAAAAATGTCTTTTGGCATTTGGAAAATCATATGAATTATTTATTTAATCACCCAGATTTCAAATAAAACATATAATTAGTCATTGATAGCTTTGATTCTTCTATAGTAATCAAACATATATTTCAGTAAAATGATTACAGTGATAAATTACTGTCCAAAACTCTTGGACTTGGATTGTGGTGTAAGAGTCTAACTGCATTCATCATGAGCCAGTGATTTCTGATGGGTTTTAGAGCGACAGAATTAATATTTTGGTATTTTTAATATGGGAAGATGAGTTAATAAAGATTTGAGAACAGTTTTTATATGGGAATGGCATTTATGAATAGACCTTGTAGTATCTGTAATAAATATGTATAAAGAAATAAAAATTAAACTTGCAGCTTTTATCTTCATTATCAGCACTGCCACAGTGATTGTCTATGATGATGATGGCACTACATGGTGTGCATTAGAACTACATGTAATATCAAAGACATTACAACATTGAATACAAAATACCACAAACAAATTAATTGAGTGAATGTAGTAACCTCCATAACTATGAAAGTTAGTATCCCACAAAATGTAACGAATTAGGAAGACATTCACTTCATCATTTTCAGTATAATTTTACCAAGAAAATGCCAACCATATTAACATATGCTTCATAAGAAGAGTCTCTTTATTTACAGGGGAGTAAAGGATATTTTGAAAAAGAGACTGAAGAATTATTACAAGAGGAAAAAACTGGCAAATGCTAAAGTCCAACCAGATAAAAGAACAAAGTACGACTACCTGGCTTTCATTGATTTTGAAGCGACTTGTGAAGAGAACAACATCAATTACCAACATGAAATCATTGAATTTCCCATAGTTTTATTGGATGTCCAGCAAAATAAAATAGTAAGTGAAAGAAATATAGTGAATGTCATCAAAATTGACAACACTTGAGGCATATCTCTTTGGACTCTTTAGATTGACCTGCAAAAGATGGAGAAACGTGATTTGTTCTTCAAATACATCACCCAATTATGACATGTTAGGAACATAGGAATATGTCTGCTACTTAGCAAAATACAGCTCTCTCAAGCTTAAAATATTTTTTGCCATGTCTTTTTGGCTTGTTTCTAGAACAGAAGTACTTAAATGTTGTCTGTTTGCCATGGTAACATCAGGTGCTTGATGTAACTAATTTCTCCATCCTACAATATTTACAAATACCAGTGATGTTTTAAAATAGAAAAACAAGCATTAGAAGCCAGAAATAGAAGTGGTCAGTTTAACAAGGTAAATTTTAACCCTGATAAAATCCACTTAGGCAGTATCAGCATGGAAATCAGAACAATGATGACAGATCTGTAACAGTGATGACAAATCTGTAACAATGATGACAGATTTGTAACAATGATGACAAATCTATAACACTGGTGACAAATCTGTGACAGTGATGACAAATCTGTAACAATGATGAAAAATCTAACATTGATGACAAAATCTATAACAATAATGACAAATCTGTAACAGTGATGACAAATCTGTAACAACAATGAAAAATCTCTAACACTGATGAAAAATCTCTAACACTGATGACAAATCTGTAACAGTGATGACAAATCTGTAACTGGTGAAAAATCTGTAACAGTGATGACAAATCTGTAACAGTGATGACAACAAATCTGTAACAGTGATGACAAATCTCTAACATTGATGACAAATCTGTAACAGTGATGACAAATCTGTAACAATGATGACAAGTCTGCTGAACTTTGACAAATCTGAAACAATAATGACATCTGAACAGTAATGACAAATCCACAACAGTGATGATAAATCCACCACAGTGATGACAGATCTGAAAAAAGATGAAAAACCATTCATATGCTTGGCTTTTTTCAGCAAGGCTGACAAATACTTTTGGGAAACAAAAAAATTCCATGAGCATGCATGTGCAAGAGAGAATGAGATCCATTTTTTGTTTGGTCTGCCTTGGTGGAAGCAGTCATTTTGGCATCTATGCAAATGTCCATATTTGCATCCACAAGTCAGTACATTCTTCCATACACTAGATACATTTCATTGTTAAAGCTTTTCATGTGGTCATCTTTTCAAGTATAGTTGACTACAGAGTAAGGTTTATATGGTCATTTGTTTCAAGTAATAACTGATGGAGAGGTTATTTTCATAATAATGCACATATATGATAGCAGTACAAACTATACTCATGATGTCTTAAAAAGGGTCTGACAATTCAACAAAGACATGATTATATGTACATAAAATTAATAACTGTCAGTCATATGCCTAACGTGCTGATTATAAGGAATGTTAAGTTTCAAATTATTGTTTGTTTAAACAGCATAAGTTTTGTTATTGTGTATAGTGTACACATTAAGAAATTTGTTAAATTTTGCAGCTTTATTTCTTACAAATATCCTGGAGATATTTTCTGTAAGACTTGTAAATGCACCCAAATGAATAGTTAGCTTTTCTATAAATCTGACTTGGGCTGCTTATTGTATTTGTACAGCTTTATTATTTGTACCATCTATAGTTGCTTATAAGTTAATTCTAACAGCAAATTGCAGAGACCCAATGTGCCAGCAGTTCTGGGTCTTTGCAGTTTGTTAGTAGTAATTAGTAGAACAAGCAACATAGACCCTGATCTGCTGGTGCATGATGTAATGGCATATAAGGGTTGGTGTTGTTTGCATTTGGATTCAGCTTATTGTTGTTGTTGTTGTTGTAGGGTTTAACGCCATTTTTCAGCACACGATAGGCTATACATGGCGGCCAGTATTATTGGTGGAGGAAGAACCCGGGAAGAACCACCGACCCTCGAGAAGCTACTGGCAAGCTTTCTCACATACCCACATTGGCCGAATCCGAGACTCGAACCTACGCAGACAGAGGTGAGATGGCAGTGATTCGTAATGGAGAGCGCTTTAGACCACTCTGCCACTCGGGGCCCTGGATTCAGCTCATAAGAACATAATATCAGCTTACTTTGAATTCAGTCTTATCCAAGATTACATTGTTGTTGTGGACATTGCAAATCATGAATGTAATACATAAGAAAAAATTATCTTCCTGTGAGGTCACCCTTCTGCCATCACTAGTAATTCCACATTGTTAACTACTGACAAAACTTTATTTTTTTACTGTTGATTTTACTGTTCATTCCAGGTGGACCGGTTTCATGAATATGTTCATCCAACTAGGAACCCAAGGCTAAGCCACTTTTGTACAACGCTTACTGGAATAAAACAGGTGAATGTAGTTGAATTGTTTCTGGTTTCAGTTAATTTTTGTAACCATGTTTGAAATTTACCTGCACAAGTTTACCTGAAATGAGTTTGCATAATATGTCTTTGTGATTATGAGATGATGTCAGTTTTTGCATACACAAGGATGGTTTCATTGGTTGATTGAGACTTCTGCTTTGAGCATTTTTTGACAAAGTTACCAAAAGAATTTAGAAATTAATGAAAACTGCTGAAGCAATTTTTTCTTTTCCATCTTACTTTCTGCAATCATTCAGGTCAAAATAAATTGAAAGCGTAAAATGTCATTCAACAAAATTTTGTCAAACAAATGTTCACTTGGCAAGCGTCTATTGAACCAGCTAGCATAAAACTCAAAGGAGATCAATAATGGATTTTACCAGGTCCTCGTTTGGCAGAGACTGCATGGTGATTGCATTGATCCATGCCAGAATCTTGTTGAATGAGACTAATTTTTCCCAGTGATTTAAGTCAGTTTCTTTTGTACTGTGGGAGAAAAGGATGTTGTTGTTGTTGTTGTAGGGTTTAACGCCATTTTTCAGCACTAGATAGGCTATACATGGCGGCCAGTATAACTGGTGGAGGAAGAACCCTGGAAAACCCAGGGAAGAACGACCGACCCACGAGAAGCTACTGGCAGGCTTTCCCACGTACCCACGCTAGCCAAGCCTTGGACTCGAACCCACGCAGACAGAGGTGAGATGGCAGTGATCCGGAACGGTGAGCGCTTTAGACAACTCGGCCACTCGGGGCCTCAGAAAAGGATGTAAGTACATCCTATTGAAATACAGAGATGGCTTGAATATATGCAGGAACATACGGCCATTGTCATCCATGAATGACTGATGAAAACCTGACAGAATGCATAGCAAAAACTCATGCATGTTTTATGATCTTATGCAAACAGTTTTCAGAATGGGTTTTTTGCTCTTTTGAGCTTTATGCTAGTTAGTTCAATAGAAGCTTGCCCATTGACTGAAATTCCTAACTGAGAATCTTCTGATACATGTATCTTTTTTATATTTTATAAACCTAATTAACTTGCCAAGTTTTTGTTAATCTGGTAAAAATTATAGTTTTGCCAAGAGAGTTAGGAAGTTTGACATTTTTTGGTGAATTACAGTTTAAACCCCAGATTAGGATACTAAGTAAGAAAAACTCTCCTGTTTGTTGCAATCTTTACAGGAAACAGTAGATAAGGCTGATCCATTTCCTGTTGTTTTGGATAAGGTCACAAAGTGGATGAAGAAGTACAAACTGGGAGAGGGCAGTAAGTTTGCTGTAGTCACAGATGGGTAAGTGTTGATAACAACAGTAATCTTGAAGCAGTTTTTTGTATCTGGACCTTGTGTAATACACAATAGACATGGGATCTTCATACAGTTTAGTTTTTGGGGGGAATCTGGAACTTGTGTAATACATAATACACAGGAGTCGTCACACACTTTTTGGGGGAGTCTGGATCTGGTGTAATACACAAGAGACAGGGGTCTTCACACATTTTTGGAGGGGGAATCTGGACATTGTGTAGTACATAATAGAAATGAGTCGTCACACACTTTTTGGGGAAGTCTGGACCTGGTGTAATACACAATAGACAGGGATCTTCACAATTGTTTTGTTTTTTGGAATATGTACCTTGTGTAGTACACAATAGACAATGGTCTACACACATTTTAGTTTTTGGGGAATCTGAATCTGATGTAATGCACATTAGACAGCAGTCTTCACACATTTGTAGAATTCCTAATCGTTGTATACTTTGTATGGAGTATATTGATTCTTTTCCGTTATCTGATAGCTACCTGCCATAGGAACTGCTATACGTGAAGAAAATTGATGTCCTTAACCATTATTTAGAAGTGTTCCAATCTGGAATTTGTTATAGAGGGGAACAGAAGAGGGGCACTTTTTGTAACCAATTGGATTTTCTTGTATTTAGAGGACTTGATGTCATTAACAAAATTTAGAATTTAATCTCTTTTTAAGCAGAAACAGAAAAACACATTTATGAATTTATCCTACATAAACAGAAGAATAGAATTCAGAAAATATAAACAGAAAATAACACATTTTAAGAAGGTTCTTTTGTGATTTGGAAAGAGGCAGAAGAGAGGACTTTTGGAGGATGGTAGGGGACTAGAAGGCTCAAAGGGCAGTGCACAGAAGGCAGAGTGGAAGGACCCTCTCTATTT
The DNA here is from genome assembly GCA_028554795.2 of Sinohyriopsis cumingii. NCBI lineage: Eukaryota > Metazoa > Mollusca > Bivalvia > Unionida > Unionidae > Sinohyriopsis > Sinohyriopsis cumingii. Next base: position 18,580,114 of record CM068830.1, read on the forward strand.
ATCTATCTGGGTCAAAGTTCATTGTAAATTTTGTTGGACCATCCATGTTGTTGTTGTTGTTGTAGGCTTTAATGCCATTTTTCAGCACAATATAGGCTATACATGGTGACCAGTATAAATGGTGGAGGAAGAACCCTGGAAAATCCCGGAAAGAACCACTGACCCACGAGAAGGACCATCCATGTAATACATATATAGTAAATTATAATAAAACACAGTATACATTTTCATCATGCTGTATGGAAGATACTAAAGAACTTAACAGCCTTCACATTATGTAGTTCATGCTAAATTATTGTCTCATATTTTAGCAGCTGAGCCACCTTTTTTTTAAAATGAGTTATTTTTAACAGATTGTTTTTGTGGTTCCACAGTGTTGAACCTCAATTTCAGTTTCAGCCTGGTACTAGAAAATATAATGAGAAGGATGAGTTAGTGATTGTGTTCATGTGTAAGTGTTTGTGATGTTGTGTTCATGTGTAAGTGTTTGTGATGTTGTGTTCATGTGTAAGTGTTTGTGATGTGACTTCTTGTAACAATTTTCACAAGCAAAATCATAATTTTTCTGTTATTTTGTAATTTTTTTTTTGCTCTACAGGTCATAAACCAAAAGAGCTTGTGGGATGGTTTTTCATTGTTTACCCATTCATTGGCACAAGTTTGGTATTGCTCCTTCTCCTAAACTACCTAGAGTATAGCCATGAAACTCCTCAACTACCTAGAGTATAGCTGTGAAACTCCTAAACTACCTAGAGTATTGCCATGAAACTCCTAAACTACCAAGAGTATAGCCATGAAACTCCTAAACTACCTAGAGTATAGCCATGAAACTCCTAAACTACCTAGAGTATAGCTGTGAAACTCCTAAACTACCTAGAGTATAGCCATGAAACTCCTCAACTACCTAGAGTATAGCCATGAAACTCCTCAACTACCTAGAGTATAGCCATGAAAGTCCTAAACTACCTAGAGTATAGCCATGAAACTCCTAAACTACCTAGAGTATAGCCGTGAAACTCCTAAACTACCTAGAGTATAGCCATGAAACTCCTAAACTACCTAGAGTATAGCCATGAAACTCCTAAATTACCTAGAGTATAGCCATGAAACTCCTAAACTACCTAGAGTATAGCCATGAAACTCCTAAACTACCTAGAGTATAGCCATGAAACTCCTAAACTACCTAGAGTATAGCCATGAAACTCCTAAATTACCTAGAGTATAGCCATGAAACTCCTAAACTACCTAGAGTATAGCCATGAAACTCCTCAACTACCTAGAGTATAGCCATGAAACTCCTAAACTACCTAGAATATAGCTATGAAACTCCTAAACTACCTAGAGTATAGCCATGAAACTCCTAAACTACCTAGAGTATAGCTATGAAACTCCTAAACTACCTAGAGTATTGCCATGAAACTCCTAAACTACCAAGAGTATAGCCATGAAACTCCTAAACTACCTAGAGTATAGCCATGAAACTCCTAAATTACCTAGAATATGAAACTCCTAAACTACCTAGAGTATAGCTATGAAACTCCTAAACTACCTAGAGTATAGTCATGAAACTCCTAAACTACCTAGAGTATAGCCATGAAACTTTGCATGCATGTTCATCTAATGGTCTAGTTGGTCTTAAATGAAAATGGTGCCACTTGGATATTCAGTATGTCTGCTCCTGAATGACTGCCACTGCTGCCATCTTGAGAATCTTTTTATTGTTACTCCTGGAAGGATGATATATCATCATGGTTTTTTTTTAACTGAAAGATTTCTTCTTACATTTATTTGTTCCTAAATAAAATATGGTGCCATTTGGATGTTAAATATGGCTTCCAGGATGGCCATCTTAAAAATCTTATCGTTTCTTTTTCTGAATGATGACAGCATGGGGTTTTCACAGAATGACATTTTATGCTGTCCAGTTGGTTTTAAATGATAATGGTGCTGATCAGATCTCCCATGTGGCTGTCACAATGGAAAATCTTATTATATCTAGTATTCTTAGATGGCTGGTCACATTGACACAGTGCTTTCACCAGACAACTCTTTGTGATGTCCAGTTGATCCTAAATGGAAATGGTGTGAATCGTTTGTCCACTGTGGCAGCCGTCTTGAAAATCTTCATAATGTTGCTCTTCCAAAACAGAAAGTCATATCAGCATGGCATTTTCACCAAAAGATTACAAATGATGTCTTGTTGGTCTTAAGTTTAATTGGCCTTATGTCCAGTATGGTCGTCATGGTCATCTTGAAAATCTTATTATCACTACTGTTAAATTGAAGTTCATTTTTTGATATGAGATTTTTATCAGAATAGTTCTTATGGTGTCAGGTTGGTTCTAAATCAAAATGATGCCAGCAATGAGTTCAATATCGCTGTCTTGAAAATTTTATTGTCACTACTTCCCCTTAATGAATGGTCATATTGACATAGGGTTTTCACCAAAAGACTTCTTTTGATGTCTACTTGGTCCTAAAGATAATGGTGTCTTACATCCAATATGTCCACCACACCAGCAGGTTTAAAAATTCTTTAATTGCTGAAGAATATCAGAGATGGTTTCAACATTCAGTAGTTAAAAGAAAGAAATGGTTGCATTTTTAAGTTCCTTGAAATTCTTTTCACCCAGTAGAGCATCATTCCCTTGAAGGGACTCTTGTTATTTCTTGTGCTTTTTTCAGACCATGGGACATGCAGCGCTTTCTATTCCCCCAGTGTCAACTCAGTGGAGTGATATTTCCAAAATGGGCCAAGCGTTGGATTAATCTAAGAAAGATTTACAGTAATTTCTATGAATGTAGACGCTATGGTATATCTGGAATGTTAGAAAATTTGGGTATGTCCTTCAAAGGTAATCTCCACTGTGGTTTGGATGATGCCACAAACATCGCTATGATAGCTCAGCACATGTTAGAGGATGGGTGTGTATTTCAATATAATGAATTTCTAATTATCAAATCACAGCCTGTTGGCAGTGAACCACAGACGGAAGTGGAAAATAAGAAACCAGAAGATACAGGTACAGATTCAGATGAAGGCCAAGAATTCGGTGGTGGAGATATCAGTCATGATTCCAAGGGACCAGAATTAGGGACTCTTGATGCAGAACTTGCATCATCTATGAACATGTTGCAGCTTAATCCCCTGGATTCATCAGGGGAGACTGTCAATGACCTTTTGGAATATTACAAGTTGCAGTCGAGTTAATATTCCTGTGTTGCTCAGGAAAATGGCCATTTACACCCTGCCTATACATATGCTTAAATACTGAATTACATTTAACTGCAACAGTAATTGGGACGTCCAGATACTGTAAAAAAAATAAAGCTTTATATTTAGAACCTTTTCATAAACACTGTGCTTTACTAAGGATGTAATACCAAGATGGAACAAGTTTACGTGGCTGTTTTAACTTGGATAAATGCTCTGTTTGATGTTTTATCAATTTTATTTTATTTTAACATTTCTCATTGTTAACAGTGATTTATTTTATGTGTAATTTTGTAATACTCTATATTTGAATAAATTGGCCATACTTCATTATGTCTTAAAAATTTATAGTCTATGTTCATTTTCTTGGGCAGTCTTTTTCCAGTTAATGATGATTACATAGAAAAGTGTGGAATAAAGTGTCCTCACACTATTTACCCATAATCATTAGGCTGAATGCATATTTCAAAAGTCATAAAATTTGCATGATGTAAGTTTAAATCCTGGATTCTTTGGAAACAAATACACATAGAAAAGGAATATGTTTGTGGGCAAATAGTAACTTGCCTTGTAATTAGAACAGTTGAGCTTACACCAAATAGTAGCTCACCTTGTAATAAAAACATTTGAGCTTACAGTATTGTCCTTCCAGTGTTGTACTTTCATTTCTTATTTGCAACTTTTTAAAAGTATTTTTCTAGATCTGAAAGAATGCACCCTGGCATGAAATTTGTTTAAATAATGCTGGTCCACCTTCACATTAAAGTAAAAAGCAAAATTTAAAGACACAATTTGAAGAACTTTAAATATGTATCTTGAAATTTGTATTTTTTAAAATTAAAAACAATAATATCATGATGATCTGCCTTCAGATACCACTCCATTATGAAAAAAACCCAACAACCATTAAATGACTTATTCATCTTGACAGAATCTGACCAAATTGTACAATGCACATAAAGTATTCTGGCATTAAGTGCTTGTAATCTATAGAAATGATGCCAACAACTCACCATCAAATATGGCAGCTGTTGCCTGGAATGGAAAATCCTTTAAATGACTTTCTTTCAGAAACTACTCAATCACTTCTGCATGAAGGCCTGCTAATTTTATACAAATTATGCTAATCTGTGGCCATTACCAAAAACAAATTAAACTGCTTCTTAAACAACAGTTAATAGACCTTGATGAACTTTAACCGAAAGCATCCTAGCTTGAATACATTTCAGATTTATACAAATCGTCTTATTCCATCATCAGTATAGCTGCTGTTAGTAACAGCAGAAAATATGTGTACAACTTTTTCTATAAAAAAAGACTGCTGAACAGAATTTGACACATGTTGACACAAAGCATCCAGGCATAGAGGTATTTCAGTATGAGACAAATTATTTCGTGTAATTTGAGCAGGAATGAAGATACAGATGCTACCAAAACCTTGAGTTCATTATTTTCATAACGTATTCAATCAAATGCATTGGAAGAGGTTTCAACAGAAAGCATCCTGGTAACCCAGATTTCTAGTTACAGGAAAGCAAGGGAAGTAACCTGTGATAAGGGCTGTTGGAATCACAGGCTTGGGTGTAAGTTTTTTCCTTTTCAGAAAAGTTTGAAGATAAATTAAAAAAACTCGTTTCAGATTATAAGATGCATTAATATCAATAAAACAAATTTTTGCAAAAATAACAAACATTAGAGTATATAATAAATAATAAATATTTTAAAATACTATAGTAATTTGACAAGTAGCATTCTAAGTTAATAACAGTTTGATAATATAACCATATTTACAAGCCAAGTTTGTAAAATGCCAATGAATTATTACAATCTTGTGATGTTTTACTGAAGAAAATATAGCTCAGAATTTACTAATGAGGCAGTCTAGTCAGGAACACTAGATGGATCTCTGATACTAGTAAGTGCATATAGGTCACTGAATTTCGTTTTAAATGTAAATATGTGAAAGTATATATTGCTTTATTAAGAACATATTTCTTGAAAAACCGTGTCCATGTATATTTTATTTCCATAAACATATTGCTGTGAGCTTTAGCACATTGGTAATTCTTGAGGATTTTTAAGGGAACTGATTTGTTATTGGAATTTGATGCTAGTACTGATATATCAAATTGCATAAAACAAACAATTTAAATGTTTTCGCATGTATTTTTAAGGTATTTCATAAATTCTTTGCCATTATTCATAAGTTATTTGAACTGTATATTTAGTATTTTTAGCTGTTAATAAATAAATAAAATTAACCTTGATATTTGTGTCATGAAAGAATTCTAGATTTAATAACTAAGTACAAAGAAACCCATGACAGTATAAAATATCCTGAGACATTCAATTTGATAATTGACAATTGTTGTTCAGATGATGCAACTCCTACTATTTGCATATTTCAGATTTCAAATTTTGCAAAAATTCCAGTATTTTCTAACTCTTTTTTGGCTGTGACCATAAAAAGTTTTTTTTCTTAGCCTCATGACCCCATTTCCACATTTTGATAGGTTTTGCTAACACCCACCAAAAAATCCTGGCAATCCTTTTGAACATCCTTGCGACTCTTATTGGGTTGTGACCTGGGAGTTGGGGCTAAGGACATATCCAGGAATTAATGCTGATGCACATGATTCATCGTTGTTGTGCCTAGAAAATGATCCTCTTAAACAATTATCTAGAAAAGCCCATCACAACTTTAAGCTCCATCCTTGGCTTTTCCTCAAAACAGTTATGTTACGTGTGAATTTGCATTCACAAGCTTACATATTTCAACTGACTAGATGAGCCATATGTGGCTCATTTGGAAATCTTTTATTAGTAGGACACAATCATTGAGCTTCATTTTAGAAAGCCTACTTGGTTGATTTATGTTACATAATACATTGCTACAGATTTTCAGTGGTCTGGTACACTTTTCATGGATTTTAAAATTTTCTTTCTCTGGTCAGTTATTGTGATTTTTTAAAACTTATTTAATAGGCAACAGAAGTCACAACTATGTTGTTAAACTACAGTCTCTCTCAGAGTTTATGGCTCTATGATACACCTATATAAAAAGTGTCATGTTAATGGTGTTACAATGTAATGATCAAATCATCTCAGACTGCTCAGTAACCATCCATTTTGAAATTGCATGCTATCTTAAGGTAACAAGATTGTTCATACAATCTTGAAAAGTCCTTGAGATTAAGGAGTTGTTTGAAAAGTCATTGAATTTTTTTTAATAAAAGTTTTGTCCATGAAAATTTTATGTAAATTAAGCAAAATGCTCATAGACTTTAGCCAAAACCTCATTGAACTTATCTGAGGGTATAGAGAAAGTTTAAACTGAGTAAAATAAATCACTTTTTATGTTCAGACTTTGTGTTATTAATATATTTTCCAAAAATTATATATAAAAATAAAATGGAATAAAAATTAGATGGATCAAAAGACACTGATATTTACAATATTTAGTAGCAACATTACGTCTTTCTTCACATTTGTACAGAGATAAAGCAACATACATGCATCAGTGTATGGTGTAGGTTTAGTTTCTTAAGAAATTATTGCTGAAAACGTTTAGCCCTTGAAAACTCATTAAAGTGTCATATGAACCTTGAAGAAGATGCTTGTTAGACCACAGAGATTACTGTTATCCTCCATCTAAGTGAAAGTACAGAATGTGTTTTTCCCATGATGCACCATTCTGATGTGAAGCCACTAAATGATCACTTGTTCAGGAGGACGTTTCCACAATTGCTGGTATGGGAATGACGTCACCGTTGTGCTAATAACATCACTGATGAAGAAACTGGGAGACAGATGAGTATGTAGTGAAGATGTGTGCATTTGAATTGAGCACATTGGAGAAAATATTTGCATACCTCTATTCTACTTTCAATTACTGTGAATGAAATTTCCTTTACAGGTGTTAATTAGTGAAATAATGTGCTGCCTAAAGCAGACAGCTGATCAAAATGGCTGCTCCCATGTGGCAGCAAAATGAATTTGAACTAGTTCAAAGTACACTAATTTGAGTGGTTATTAATAACGGGGAAAATTAATTTTGCCAGAATAGACATTACTAACTTTTGAAAGTACAATGATTGAATTATAAAATACAAAAAAGAACAAAGAATAAGAACTTTTAAAAAGTTATCTACTAATTTTTGTATAATTTTATCTCTTGAGTCCAGGAGGTGGGAATAATCAAGCAGAACTAGCAGTTCTTTGAGAGATGCACATCTGAAGTAAAACCTATAACCCTTTAACTTGTATTACACCGACCAATAATGTACTAAAATAAAGGGAAGTATAAGTTATTTAAAATGATGTAAAACATATAAGGTCTTTTTGAAATATCTGTGATAACCAGTGAGGAAGACCTGGGAAATACGTTTTCTTTATAAATCATACAAACTTGTGCAATGTGCAAAACTTTAGAGTGGAACATAACAGAACAGCTGGGCAACACCAGTAGGTTTGTTATGTATCACAATTACCCTTGTACTGATTGGATTCATGCAAAAACATTTTTCATTTGTGATGTTCGTTTGTGTTTACTCATACACCTGACAATACATAGATAAGGAAAAGTCTAGCAATAGATAACAGCAGGTCAACAGTTATTAACTTTAATTTATTTTAAATAAATCACATTATTTACTTTTTATTACAATGAGAAGGGAAAAAATTCACAGCAATAGAACAAACATTTTGACAGACATCTGTTGTAACTCCTCCTTCGTTAAAGAACCTAAGGGGAATAAATCATGCTGGAATAAATGTATAAGATAATCCAGAAATAAACGTGAAAACCTACCTTCTGTTAACGTCTCAGATTGCACGTTTAGGTGACACATGACCACATTCTACTTTTAGACGTGGAAGCTACTATATATGTCTAAATCTGACCTTTTTGAATGCAGTTTTAGACCTTTTTACATTTAACACAATATTGGTTTTACTATGTTTTTGTTTTACTTTGCTTGAGACGAGTACACTATTCTGTTATTATAACAGCTTTGTCTTGCATCAGCATGCAAAAGACAGTTCAATACTGTCCGACACGTATTCTATTTTCGTTGTTCGTGACTGGTACACCATTCTGCAATTTACAGAAAAAATTTGGGTAGGTATGACAAACATTTTAGAAGAAGTATTTCATTACATTACTTTAGTAAGTTCCTTGCAACTGACTATGTCCAAATTACATCCCAAGTGCAATACTCGGGTAGCAGGGACAGCTGAACCTGTGTTTCGCTACATCTCGAATTACTTATACTTTTTGCACTTGGTGCACAGAACGAAGTGCAGTTTATAATGTTAGACATATTTAAGTGGCTATGTGTTTTATTCACTTTCTAACGACTGTGTTGTGGGAATCCTAATGATTTAAGCGTTAAAACATGTTTGCTTATGTTTGAATTGCTACAAGCATATGCGACTCATGTTAGAAGGGTTGCGGGTTAAATACCTGCCCAGGTCAAGCTGGACTAGACTGTCCCATTTCCCCAAAACTTACTTTTGATACAATTTAGAGAAAATTTCAATCTTGTTACTGGTACTAAAAATTATGTCCTAACATAGCCATTGGTGCGTTATAGTCTGGACACAACTAGAAATTTTACCACATTAAACAAAATTATTTTTGTTATCTGTCACTTCATGGTGCATTCGTACTGTTTTGGCCATTTTTAAAATAAAAATTCTGGTATATTTAATTCATAACTTATCAAAAGCTTGTATCTTTTTCGCATATAATATTGACCTCAGAAAAGGGGACACACCGCTATTAAGACAGGCTTCGTCCATTATAATCAAACTCTGCATACCCCACAACTAGCTTACACCAAGTTAGGTGTGATATCTGAAGCGGGATACAACGTACAGGACAAATGTAAGTTTAACGTCAGAAACTTAACCTCAAAATGGTTTGTTTCCTTCATCTAGTTTATTGCCAGTATCAATGAACGTTGACTTTCTATTACACGACAGAAAATGAAAAGCCGATGAGAACTGTATTTGTCTTCATCAAGTTACCAATAAAACCCGCTGACCTGTTGTTCAAACATTGACTTGTACACCATCGTAAATAATCAATAAATCAAACCCCAAACCGAATTTAAAGAAATACCCACCCTGCTCTTAAAAAACAACAAAAACGAACCCAAACAAAACGGCACATCTATTTTATAGCGTTGTCACTCAAAGAAAGTTGTAAATTATTGACGCAACAAAATTTCAAGACGGTTAAGGAATACGTACAGAGCAAGAATACACCGAGACAGTCGTTTTGTGCTGGACTGGGATGATAATGACTCGTGGATTACTAGTCAGACTAATAATTCACTCCCAAGGTCGAGCAGTATTACTCAGAAAAACCAGTTCACATTTTCCCATACAAATTTAGTAACCTATAAAGACCTCGACCTCGACCAGGCCAACTCTCATACATTCATGAAACTAAATGGTTTAGAGACCAGGAAGTACATGTATCACCCAAAAATAAAAACGTCGAAAATTATATTTGTTTTGCAAAGCAAATTTCGTTGCAGTGAGAGCTGAACTTAGTACCTTTTAAAAATTCCAACATTTAAACGGTCGGGAAAATAAGACGGACATTGAATCAAGCTGGAAAATGATAAACTCTTTTCTGACCGCTCATGTGGCCTAGTGGTTAGAGCATCCGCCACGGAATCGGGATGTTGTGGGTTCGAACCCCGGCCGAGTCGTACCCAAGACTTACAAAAATGGTACTAACAGCTACCTCGCTAGGCGCTCAGTATTAAGAGGTTAGTGTTAGTACTGGTCGGCCTGGTGTCAGGCTAATGTGACTAGGTGGGACATCATGCTACATGTCTGCGGCATGATGACCCAGTGCTAGACATACTATTAGACCAGCAAGTTGTTCTCCACCTTTTTTTTTTTTTTGTTTGACTGGCGGCGGTCAAACAAAAAAGAAAAGGTGGAGAACAACTTGCTGGTCTAGACATACTATAAACTGCCACAATGCAGTCATCGTAGCGATATGACTGAAATTTTTTTAAAGCTACGCTAAAAATCCTAGTCGCATACAAATAAACTGTTTTCTAACATCTACAGTTAAAAATAAATTTCCTTAAAAATAGTGGATCAGTAGTGAAGTGGGGCACCCTAGCGACAATGGGAATTAGCATTACAGACCCCCCTGGGTCACTCTAGCGACAATGGAAATTTAACATGGGGGAAAAATCATGGGTCACTCTAGCAACAAGGGAAATTAACATGGGAATCAATCGTGGGTCTGTTTAGCGACAAGGGAAATTAAGATGGGGAAAATTGTTGGGTCACTCTAGCGACAAGGGAAATTGAACATGGGGAATTGATCGTGGGACTGTTTAGGGACTAGGGAAAATGGAACAGGGTCGGGACCCTATTTTAAAAAAATAAAAAAAAATATAAAAGGGGTAGGCAATTGAAAGTCTATCTCTTTTCGAGAAATGTGGGTGGCCCTGAAAAGGGCCTTTGGGTTTATATATGCCCTTAACATAAAGGGCATCTGTGACTTCTTCTTGTCCTTAGGCTTCGTCTCACAGTAGGACCGTAAATCAGGACTCTTTTGAGGCATCCTTGCCTCTCCACGTAAATCCTACGTATCCATAGGTTGCTGGCAGTCCTATGGACAACTGTCCATTCGGATCGGACATACATCGGTATGTCCGTCCTGAACATCATTGTTGACACAAGGGTGGAATATTCAACGTCAGTCCACATGCTGAGGCGACGAGAACAGGTAAATCAATGCAGTGAACTGCGCTTATTTATAGGTAGAGGAAGGATTGAAACGGATTGAGTTCATTGACCAATCCAAACACGCGTTACAAAATTCAGTCAGCTCGCATCCAATCCGAAGAGAACAGTCTGTGACGTCACGTGGTCTATATAGATTCGCTAGCGCCTGTGCGCTGTCAATCCATGCGACAGTTATTCAACATGACGGAAACTCAGAAAACGATTAATTGGGGTGCACCAGCAGTGGAGACTACCCAAGGGAACCCGGACTTACTTTCAGAAGAGGTGAATTGGAATTTTGTGGATTTTCTTACCTCGCAAGAATTTGTTCCGGAACCTTCGTTATCTTCTTCATTACCGCAAGTGGAGAATTTTAGACAGAGACAGAAAGAAGAATTGGAGAAATTTATACAACGACAAAAGGAAGCGGAACAAGCTTTTCTTTTACAGCAAGAAGAAGAGGTAAGAAAAAAACAACAACAACAAGAAGCAGCAGTAAAGAAACAAGAGGGTGAAAATCAAACGGTCACGGTACTGTTAGACATTTTAGCAGAGTTAAGAAGTCTGAAACAAATGTATCAGACTTCTTTATCACGACCGCAGAGAATACGACCTTCCCGAGCTAAACACGCCAACCCTGTGACTAAGCCTACCGTACCACCCTTAGTGATTTCAACCAAATCATCATCATCAGAAGTAGGCCTCGGCCGTGGCAAAGGCTTAAGGCAGTTAAAGTTGATTGCTTAAACTCACCGCTACACCAATAAGCAAAGGCCCTTTTCAGGGCCACCCACTTCTCTCGAAAAGAGATAGACTTTCAATTGCCAATAACTAAAAAAAAAAAAAAAAAAAAAAAAAAAAAAAACATTTTACCCCTATAGTACATGTATATGAGTGCGTGAGTGTAGCTTCTTATTTAAAATCAAAACTCAAACACACTTACCTTTTATACCTAATTTATTCTTTTATCAATAGTTACAATCCAATTCACAATTCACAACAGAGCACTTTAAAAAGTACATTCACTTCTTCTGTCTCACTGTTTAGTCTCTCTGTTTTTTAAATTTCTTCACCGTCAGTCTTTTCCTCCTCACTTTCTTCCCTTCTTCTTTTCTTCTCCTGTTTCTTTTTCTTTACCTGGCTGCTTTCTTCCTCTGAAGAATCCCTCGCTTCTTCTGAAGAATCCCTCTCTTCTTCTGACTTCTCTTGTTTCTTTTTTGGGCAATCTGGAGACCAATGTCCTTTTTCTTGACAATAATAACAGGTATCTTGACTTTTGTCTTTTCTAGCCCCTTTTTTTTCTTTTTTGACGGTCTGGACACTCTGAAGACCAATGCCCTTTCTTTTGAAAGATATAGCAAGTATCTTGACTTTTATCTCGAAAAGAAGGAGAGTAGTCCGTCGGCCGGTCTGAAGAAAATTTTCTAATGACCCCTCGCAAAGCTCTGATGAAACGTTCGATTTGGCTAGTCTCTTCCATCGTTGTGCTTGGTTAGAGAGTGAAATGAATAGTGAAAGGACAAGACACACACCCTTTTATATACACTGGTCTGCCAGGACTATAAATTAGTCCATGCTGTTTAAATTTTAGTCATTTGACGTTTATCACTCAAGATGAAACGATCCAATTCATTTGAGAAGAAAGAAGAAGAAAGTAAGAGGCAGAAACGTGATCTATCGCCTCGTACCAGAGCTGAAGTCTTGCCACAAATTCATGCCAGTGATTTTGAAGAGGACATGAGTGAACCAGAATCCAAACCCTCTAAACAAAGTTCACCACCCTTAGTTAACCCTGAAAAGTACTATGACATTCGAGAGACAGAAAAGCGCTCCTCTAGAAAATTTAGAACCACGGCTTACAAATACACGGTGAAGTTCAAAGATTTCAAGTCCGAAGTACCGTTAGAGAAAGCAGAAAGGTTCATCACCGGGATGTGGGATTCTTTACTCACCACACTCAAGCGACAATGTCAACCCAAAGAAGACGATCGCTTGAAACTTTCCATGCAACACGACGGTTTGAAATCCCCTGTTTGGATCGAGTTTAGCAGCTCTGCAGAATTGACCGCTTCCAAAGTCATGGACAAGATTCAACACGTGCAACAATCCAATGACCAGTTTGACATCACCGATTGAAAAGCCACATTGGACATGACCCACATCTCTCCTCCTCAAGGGACTGGCCGCAGAAAGATCTTATTGGTGAACGACCTTCGCAACACCAAAACAAGTCTCGTCCGAATTCACAACCCTCAAGACCAGATGTGTTTAGCCCATGCCATCGTGGTGGGACGAACCTATGCTAAGAAGAATGACACGGCAGAATGGAAAAGAGCCTGGAAAACTATTCAACGATCCGACCGAGCCAAACAACGAAGTGAAGCAGAACTCCTGTTACAACAAGACGGCCTGTCCAAAGACACACCCTGTGGAATTCCTGAAATGCAAACATTGCAAGATGTCCTGGCTCCACAGTACACCTTGAAAGTGCACCCTCAAGAAATGCGCGGGCCTCTGTTGTTTCGAGGGAAAGACTTTAAGGATGGAAAATACATTCATGTCTATCATCACGATGACCATTTCGATACCATTACCAGTATTACCGGATTCCTGGGATATGTTTATTATTGTGAGAAATGTGACCATGGTTATAATAATCGAGAGCAACACAAGCATTGTGGCTCGAAATGCTCAAGATGTTTGGCCTCTCCACCCTGTCTGAGCGAAGGGCAAGAAAGAGTGCACTGTCCTGCTTGTCTGCGCACGTTTGTCAGCCCTGCCTGTTACCAACAACATCTGAAGATGCAAGGTTCACAGCAGAAATGTGCTTGGCGACTCCTGAGATTGTGCCCTACGTGTGGACAAGGCATATGTACCAATAATGCCAAGGCACACGTATGTTCAGGAAAGAAAAATGTCACATTTGTCACCACATCGTGGACTTGGAACACCAATGCTACGTGCAAAAATACCAATCCCCACCAAAGAAAGAGGATGGACACAAGAAGAAAGGCAATTTCATCTTTTTCGATTTCGAATGCATGCAAGAGACCGGTATTCACATTCCTAATTTCTGCGTAGCTCATCGAGCGTGCGAGAAGTGCATTCAAGAACCTATCTTCAGTCATTGCCCTCACTGCAGCAAGATTCCCGGAGGGCGTGAAAAAATCTTTCGGGGACCGAACACGTTAGCCGATTTTGCACAATGGGTCTTAGACCCCATCGACAAGACGTGGAGCCAACAGGACATCGAACGTTACGGAGATTGTCATCGTCATGCCACAGTGATGGCTCACAATTTCTCCGGATACGATGGACAGTTTCTTTTGAGATACTATACGGAACAAGGCACTGAGCGTCCTAAAGTCACTTTGAATGGAGCCAAAATCATTTTCATGCAAGTGGGACAAGTACAGTTTAAAGATTCGATGACTTACTTGGCCATGCCTTTGAGCCGAATGCCTAAAACATTTGGAATGACAGAAATGGCTAAAGGGTACTTTCCACACTTTTTCAATACGGAAGCCAATCAACACGCCGTTCTACCCCATTTACCTGAGGCTCACTATTACGACCCTGACAACATGCGTACCGAACAACGAGAAGCTTTCTACGCTTGGTACCAGGCTCACGCCTTGGACCCTTTCGACTTTCAGGAAGAAATGTTAAAGTATTGTCGTTCCGACGTGGATATTTTACGACGTTGCTGTGGAAAATTTCGAGAACTGTTCATGGAACACGGAGGGGTCGATCCTTTAAAAGAAGCTTGCACCATTGCCAAAGCGTGTTCCTTAGTGTACCGGCAACGATTCATGCCTGAAAACACCGTGGCTGTCATCAGTCCTCAAACGACCAACTATGTCAAACGTCAATACTCGGTTAAAGCCCTACGCTGGTTACATTACTTGTGCGACAAGGAAGACAAATGGATTCAGCATGCCCGCAACGGAGGGGGCGAAAAGACCATTGGAACGCATTCGGTCGATGGCTGGGACTTAGAAAACCCCAAGATCGTGTACGAGTTTAACGGTTGCTTATTTCACGGATGTCCCGTCTTTTACCCTGACCGTGGCACTAAAAATCAGTTTTTACAACGAACCATGGAAGACTTGTACCAGGCCACTTGTCAGCGACACCTAAAGTTAGAACAGGAAGGATACCAAGTGGTGGAAATGTGGGAACACGAATACGATCACCGTTTGAAAACCGATCCCGAATTTAAACGCCTCGTGGAAAGTTAACAGTTCATGGACCCCCTGAACCCAAGGGATAGTTTGTACGGAGGAAGGACCAATGCCACCTGTTTGCTGTACCAAGCCGACGAAGAGAAAGGAGAAGAAATCAAATACTTGGATGTGTGTTCGCTGTATCCCTACGTATGCAAATATTGTCGCTTTCCTGCAGGGCACCCACAATTGTTGACGGAACACGTCGAGCTGAAAAACATTCGACAATACGATGGCTTGATCAAGTGCAAAGTTTTGCCTCCCAAGGACTTGTACCATCCCGTCTTACCTCACCATTGCCGAGGCAAACTGATGTTTCCTTTGTGCCGTACTTGTGCCGAAACGTGCAACCAAGATCAGCCTTGGCAGCACACCCTGGAAGAACGGGCAGTGTAGAATTGTTCAAAGCTCTGGACATGGGATATCAACTGTTAGAAGTGTACGAAATTTGTCACTTTCCCAAGACACAACAATACCACAAGGGTGACCCCACGCAGAAAGGCATTTTCTCCGACTACGTGGATGCTTTTTTGAAACTGAAGCAAGAAGCCAGTGGCTATCCTTCCTGGTGTCACACTCCCGAAGACCAAAAGACATTCAAAGAGAAATACTGGGCACAAGAAGGCATTACTTTAGATCACATCGAGAAAAACGAAGGCAGGCGATCGTTTGACAAAGTGATGTTAAATTGCTTGTGGGGTAAAATGGCACAACGTCCGTGTTTACCCAAGACGGAGTATTTGACAGAACCTTCCCGCTACTTTCAGATGATTCACGACAAAACCAAATTCATGAAACACGTGGACGTCGTTCACGAGGATTTGATCTTGGTCAATTACGAACAAGATCTGGACTTTGTACAAGACGACCCTTTTGGAAATGTCATCATTGCGGCTTACGTGACAGCCCATGCTCGCTTAAAATTGTACGAAGCTTTAGAACTGTTAGGGGAACGCGTCCTGTACTTTGACACGGACAGTTGCATTTACATCCATCACGCGAGTCAACAGCACCCTGACATCGAAGGAGACCGTTTAGGAGCCTGGACAGACGAGCATCCCGATGACAAGATTCTAAGTTTCGTCAGTGGCGGTCCAAAAAATTACGGCTACGAATACCGGGACCCACAAGGAGAAGTGCACACGAAGTGTAAAGTGAAAGGATTGACTCTGAATTATCATACCAGAAAAGTGGAGTGTTGACCGTAGGAGATTGGGTACGCATTGGCAAAACCAAACGCACTTTCGGCAAAGGTTACTTACCTAACTGGACGACCGAATTGTTTCGTGTCACTGGACGAGTGCATGGCCGTCATCCTGCCGTCTATAAATTGGAAGATATGAACGGAGAAGTGCTCAAAGGAACGTTTTACTTACCCGAGTTACAAAGTGTCACCAAAAAAGAAGACGACGTGTACGACATCGAAAGCATTCTCGAACGCAGAACCCGTAAAGTGGGTAAACGACGTGTCAAAGAAGTCAAAGTACGTTGGAAAGGATATCCACCCAGTTTTGATTCTTGGACCGACGCTTCGCAAGTCATCGACTATAAAAAGAAGTGACCATCATGCCCTTTCACGCAGACGCAGCTACGTCGACCACTCCTTCACCCAGTTCTTCTCTGCAAGATTTACAGAAACAACCCTTGTGGGTGTGGTGTGGAGAACGTGTGCCTAAAACGCAAATCGTCTTTTTCTGCCAAATCTTCGTGGTGTATTGTGTCATCGCTGTAGCCATTGCCAATTTGAGTTTGCAACAAGGAGACAAACAATTGTGGACCATTTTATTGAGCAGTTGCATCGGTTACCTGCTTCCCAATCCCTCCCTGAAATTCTCTTCCAACGGGAACCACGGGAACCTTGTGTCCAGTGCCAGTGTCAGTCACCACTCCAATAACAACAACAACCCTATTTTGGGCGGAGACACGCCTCTGACGTCCAGTAACCCCTCGGACAGCCACATAACTCTGGAATTATGAGTCACCAAAACCAATTTTACTTAACCTTACCCAGTGACAGTTCCATGGAGGTGTTTCCCAAGAACACGTTGTGCTGTTACACAGCCAAATTACCTCAGACCATCCCATTAGATCACGAAGCCCATTGGGAAGTGGCTTTAGTAGAAATCATTCACCCGACCCAAGTCCTCAATGTCCTTCCCAATCAAAATTCTTTTGATGTGGAAGTTTATGACGAGCAAATGCAACTGTACTTGGATACCCATGGCAAATATAACATCAAAACCCCTCGCACACAAAATCAAAAGTACACCACCTATCACTTGTTCGTTCCCCCAGGCTATTATTTTAGTGGTCAACATTTGGTGAGCACCATAGCCTCCAGGTTTAATGTCGTGTTTCTGAAAGCTTTGGAAAGTGTCAAAAAAAGTGTCACCATGGAATACCACAAAGCACATCGTCGCTTCTTGATGAAATTTGACGGGAGTAAAATCGTGTCCATTTTATTTTGTCCTGATTTGTTTGACATGTTGGGCGGAGACATGGACATGAGAATGGCCATGCTCAAGAAAAAGGAATTACCAATCATTTACGACAACGAGTCTTTTAGCAAGTTATTTCGTGCCCCGGTAGAATTGAACCAAGGTCTGAATTTGATGTTTGTGTACTCCGATGTGGTGGAGTATAACGTGGTGGGACACACCTCTGTGCCGTTACTGCGTGTCATTCCTTTCAAAGTGGATTCTGCCACGGTCGCTGACGAGGAAGGTGGAAACACTTACCACGTTCACCGCGAATTTGTACATCCTCACTATTTGCCTGTCAGCAAGTCGTATTTGGACACGGTCAACATTGCTATAAAAGGAGATCTGGGACAAAATATTCCATTCACCAAAGGAAAAGTCACGGTGAAACTCCATTTTCGAAAACGGTTCTCTCACGACTCGTAAGTCATGTATCCAGTGTACCGAGGGGTTGCTCGACAGCGAGGACACGGTTTAGGAGATATGTTAAAATCGGCCTTTCGTTCGGTGGCCCCGGTGCTGAAACCGATGGTGACACGCGGATTGCACGCCTTGAAAGATGCGGCACTTACACAAGGCAAAGAATTTCTCCAAAATGTCATAATCGACAAACAAAACCCTAAAGAAGCCTTCATGAGGGCAGGCAAAAATGTCCTGCTGAAAACGGGCAAAGACCTTTTGGGCCCACGAGACACACCTATAAATGCCCTGCACGCTACCGAGTCAGGCATTCAGCAAGGACAAGGCAGAAAGAGACGACGAAGAAAACACCCTTTCACCAGACTTCACACGTCTAAAGCTAGAAAGGCAAAGAAAAGAAGAACCGTTCGAGACTTAGACGTTTTCGATTATTGAGAAAGAGAAAAATGATGCACCGAGAATCTTGTGCCTGTTCCAAGTCGGAACTGGATCTGTTTGCCATGCCCCCCACGATGATGACCATGCAAGAATCCCAGTGGGTGGAATTTCATCCCGTCTCCTCTTTGACGGATTCCGCTCCCATCGAGTTTGAAATCAAAGGATAACCCGAAGATTACATCGATCTGAATAGCAGTTACCTGTATTTGAAAGTGAAAGTGATCAAAACGGACAACACCAATCCAGGAGGCGATGGTAGAGTAGCTCCTGTCAACAATTTCATGCATTCCTTGTTCAGCGAAGTGGACTTGTACTTGAATAACAAACTGGTCAGCAGCAGCATGGATACTTACCGATATCGTGCCTACCTGGAAAATCTCTTGACGTACGGAAAAGAAGCCAAGAATACTCATCTGGATGCTTGCGTGGTATGGAAACCTGACACGGCAGGTGTAGCCACGTTTAGCGACACAGTCCTGACAGAAGATAACAATCCTCACAATGTGGGGTTTAACGACCGTCGTAAGAAAATTCTGCAAGGGCGAAGTTTAGAACTGATGGATCGTTTGCATTTGGACATGTGGTTACAAGAAAAGTATTTGCTGAACGGAGTGGATATCCGTCTGAGACTGAATCGTAGCAGTGCCGCTTTCCATTTGATGGCCCATGCCAATGAATACAAAACTATCATTCAAGAAGCACGACTTTACGTGCGTCGTGTGGAAATGTTACCTGAAGTGGGAAACGACGTCAGTCAGACGTTGAGCAGAACGACCGCCAAGTATCCGATACGACGCGTAGAAGTGAAAACGTTCACCATTCCCGCTGGACAGCGAACTATGATCGAAGATCATCTGTTCCAAGGACAGTTACCCAAGCGTTTGATTGTTGGTATCGTCAGGAATTCAGCCTTCAACGGAACCCACGATCAAAATCCTTTTGAGTTTCAACATTACAATGTGAGCAAGATCGAAGTCAGTCGCGACGGCAAGACCTTGTGTACCCGACCCTTTGAGCCCAACTTTGGTGTCGCGAAGAATTATTTGAGATCGTACTTGTCCCTGTACGAAGCCACGGGACAGTTAGGAACCAACACCAGTCACGGTATTTCGTACGACGATTATGCAGGAGGCTATGCTTTGTGGGGTTTTGATTTCACTCCAGACCAAGGCAGCGACGAGGGACATTTCCACCCTATACAATCGGGTCAGATTCGTGTGGAACTTCAGTTAGCAAATCCACCTCCAGATCACACAGTGAACGTCCTCCTGTATACAGAATTTGACAATGCCATAGAAATCAACAGTTTGAGAGAAGTCATTCTAGATTATTAGAAGCCATGGAAGACTGTTATCCCTCTTTACCTAGTGGAGAAACTTTGGAGATGGAATGTAAAGAGACCGTGGAAGAAGAAGAAGAATCCCAAGACGAAGAAGTTATCATGATGAAGTCAAGATGGCCAGAACAAGAAGCCCATTTAGTTTCCTGTTTTGCTACAGTCCTGGCAGATATAATGAAAGAATTGATCAAGGAAGAGTGCTATGGATGTCACAACGATCATCCCAGTCAAATTCAACACGACAAATGTCTGATGTTAAGTCAGGAAGAAAAATTGAACGAATATCTGGACAAAGCTTGGGATCACATCGAGATAGAATTCGTGTTGAACTAGTGGTATAAAGGCTTGGATAAACATTCTTCTCCTCCATTAACGTCTCTGGAGTGCCGTCGCATCGAATCTCTCTTGGACCAGAGTAAGAAGTCGGATCTAAACGCCTTTTACTTGTCAGACATTTTCAAGCAAAAAGTCAGAATCGAATTGATCACTTATCATTACCTGTGAAGAAGAAAACCACACAAAACATGGATACCTGGGAACTTTATTACCTTTTGAACCACAGCTCGTACACGGCTTCTTGGAATCCTGTCGTCTGTGCTAAAGATGAACTCCCTCATCGTAAACCTCAAGACCATCTAGCTTATGTGATCAACACGGACGACAGTCATCTCCCAGGAACCCACTGTGTAGCCGTCTACTTTCCTCAAAAAGGATGTGTGGAATATTTCGATTCGTACGGATTGCCTCCTTTGGAAGACGATATCATTGACTTTATGAGAAGAAATGCTCAGACCACCCGATTCAATAATGTGAAATTACAAGGCACAGATTCCTTGGTGTGTGTGGACAATATTGTGTGTATTTTCTGCATCATCGCAGCCTGGGCTATTCCTTAGAACATTTAGTGACTCATTTTGATCCTCGTTCTTCTTCTAAAAACGATGTGAAAGTAGATCAATGGTTTTGTGACCATTATGCTTATCTTTTGTCTCAAGCTAGGAAACGTAGTGTCCATCAATGGCCTAATGACTTCCAACAGTGGAAATCACAATTTCATTGACAACGTTGTCAGCCTTGTCCAAAATAATGTGTGAGTTGGAAAAAAAATGTTTGTCATTTGAAAAAAAATGTTTGATGTTATATTGTTGGATTATTGTTACAAATGTTAGAGTTGTTTGTTAGTGTTAAGTGATTTTTAATAAAAAATGTTGTGTTTTGAAAAAAATGCCTTGGTCTTTTGTTTGGCTATAAGAATTTTGATTCATGCTCTTTAACTTCTTTCTATCCCTCTCATGGCACTCATTGAACGTTCCGGCTCGAAAACCGTGGAGGGATGTTTTCCTTCACGTCCGCGCTTTGACTTTAAAGCCGGGGTAGCCTCCAGTCTAACCATCCATTGTCGACTCATCCTCCTACGAAGATGTGCTCCAAACTAGCTAAGCTAAACGAAGCCTACGTGAATTTGCATAGGGTCAGACACAGTCTGATACCGAAGCCAGAAGAGATAGAGAATGTGAGAATGCTAAAAGTCACTGAAGACCTGATAGAAGAGCTCTTCAGAGAAGAAGTGAACAGGGAGAAAGAAGAATGGACAGAGAAGTACAGACTTCAGAAACAGCAGAGAGAGCAGCAACAGCAGCAACAGCAGCATCAACCTGAACCTGACAGAGGCTTTGTCGATTGTCGTATCGACACCAAAGAGTTCTTCTTCTCTTTCCGAAGAAGCAGACCTATCGTCAGAAAGTCTATCGTCAGGGGACATCGCATTCTTAGAAACTAAAAGATTGCCATAGCAAACAAAAAAAACAGCCCTTTTCAGGGCTACCCAATACTCTAGAAAAGAAATAGTAATCCATTTGCGAATGTGTGTATGTAGAGTAGTGTGAATATAAACACTGACTCTTTTTTATAGTGTCAGTGAATGTGTTTGTGTATATGATTATGTGTTTGTAAGTGCTCACGTACGTTTGTTGTGTGTTTGTAAGTGCTCACGTACGTTTGTGTGGATAGCAGATTATGATCGTTTTTTTTTTTTTTTTTGCTGTTTGACGTGTGGGGAGAGTAGATTTGGGGTTTGATTGCTTTGCGTATGTGGATAGTATATTGAAGTGATTAATGAAAATTTTTAAATTAGTAATGGGTAGTATAAAAATGTGAGTGAGTGTTTCTTTTAGGTCGGCGCGTTGTTTGGTCATGATCTAGGTAATATCAATTTTGTTTTAGGGGGATGTTTTCCTTCACGTCCGCGCTTTTAGTATTAATTGAAAATCGCTGGGCTTTCTAGCTACCCTGTTCATTCGTTAACAAGACAATGAATACCAGAATTGTAAAGCTTCTAGAACTCCAGATGCACCTGGAATATGCCAGGCGCATACTAAATGAACTGGCCGCGGAGGCCATTGTCGAAGAGGGAAGGATGAAAGAGGAGGAGGAAAGAAGAAAAAAAGAAGAGGAGGAAAAGGAGAGAGGAAATTTCAGAATCCCAGAGACAGAAAATTGGGATTCTGAAACCACTTATCCCGCCTCTGCTCTTCCCCAAAAAAGAGTGAAAAGAGACTGGGGAAGAAGATGTGTGTGTGGTGCCAGGCCTGGAAGGTGCCATCATTAACCAGGTGCCATGGAGTTAATAAACAAACAGCCCTTTTCAGGGCTATCCAAACCTTTAGAAAAGAAATAGTAATCGATTTCCAATGTGTGTGTATGTAGAGTAATGTGAATATAAACACTGACTCTTTTTTATTTGTGTGTATGTGTGTGTGTGTGTGTGTGTGTGTGTGTGTGTTTGTAAGCGATCACGTACGTTTGTGTGGATAGTAGGTTATTGGGTTATGTAAGAGCTTAAGTTGGTTTGTGTGCTAGTAGATTAGGATTTCATTTTAATGCTTTGCGTGTGTGGATAGTAGATTTTGGGTTTGTTTATTGTTGCTTCAGGTATGTGGATAGTAGATCATATGAAATGAGAAAAGTAGGGGATGTTTTCCTTCACGTCCGCACGTTTTAAGTGATGATCTAGGTAATATAAATTTTGGGCTTTAGGGGGATTAGTTGAACAACTTCTTATAGACAAACTCCAAGCAGAAATTGCAAATCACTATGACAAAGAACCATGGATAAATATCAACCCCACAGTTAACACCCTCATTACGAAATATGGCAATAAAAACGAACAGGAACTCAAACTAAACACAATCTGTACAGAAGAAATCAACTCAAAATATTGCAACTACATTAAGATTTACACTGATGGATCCAAAATTACAGAACCACCCAGAACAGCAGCAGCTTACGTAATCCCCGAACTTAACATTAAAGTAGGACGAAGACTACCTAACCTCTGCTCCATATACACAGCTGAATTCTGGGCCATACTTGAAGCACTCAAATGGATCAAAGAGAACAAAATACCCCAAGCGGTAATAATAAGTGACTCGCTAAGCGTCATAAACTCAATACTTAATAACAACACCAAATCAAGAGAAAACTATCTTAGGCAAACCAATTTATTGTTAAAAATACTGAACAATAATAACTTACAAGTAGAATTTATGTGGATACCATCCCATATTAACATACCAGGTAACGATATGGCAGATATAACAGCTAAACAAAAACTAAACGAAACCACTCACATCAACCTAGATTATAGCATATGCGAACTCAATAGCATATCTAAAACCCTCATTGATAATAAATGGCAGGAATTATGGAACACAAGCACTCAAGGCAGGAAACTAAAAACCATCATTAAAGAAGTATGTAGAAATAGGAAACCACCCAAAACAAAAGGCAGTGAACAAAAATTCATAAATAGAATACTCACGGGCAAAACCAAGCTGGCTAACAGCTTCGGACAGTACATAGGACCACAACCACATAACCCTAACTGCTACCACTGCAGGGTCCCAGAAGACATAGAGCATATTTTTAACAACTGCCATACACTTGAAAAAGAAAGGGCTAAGTTTAAAGTTAAACAGCATAAAATTGGATCCCCTACAACATACCCAGAATTCTTGATGAACACAAACCCCAATATTAATCTAACATTCAAAAATATCATAAGTTTTATACACGAATCCAATCTACTCAAAAAAATCTAAGAAAGTAAATCAAAGACCAGTTAAAAATATAACAAATCACTGTTTGGGAATTATGACGGCCGGCTCGGTCTCGTGGGTTCACAGACTGACACAGCCGTTCATAGCCCGAATAATAAAAACCAGTTAAGGACGAATATTACAAAATCACTGTTTGGGAATTATGACGGCCTGCTAGGTCTCGTAGGTTCACAAACTGACACAGCCGTTCATACCCCGAATAATAAAAACCAATTAAGGCCACAAAAAATTAAAATAGGAAAATAGGAATTAATTAAAACAGGACTCCATAATAACATACAAACAACCATAAAACAAGTTTTCATTCCAAACCAATAAGATAGGGAATCAAAATAAATAAGGAATTCATGAATAAAAAAAAAGAAAACGAAAAAAATAAAAATAAAAAAAAATAAAAAAAAAAAAATACTCCTAACCGTCTCCTTGTCTCTTAAACAACATCTGGCTGAACTTTTAAATCAAGCTTCCACAGCTATTTCTACTAACATACTCAGCCAAATCCAGGCAATGTTGGCAGACGACACTGAAGAATTTGAAACTTCCACGCTGGCAGCGGCCCTGGAAGTATCATCATCCAGCGGCGATGAAGCTGATGAACCTGCACCACCTAAACAGAGTGGAAAAAAGGAAGGCTCTGTCTACCGGAATATCGGACTGGGAAAGGCAATTGATGATATCAAAAAAGCGGGCCACTTCGTCAATGCCACAAGACCGGGTGTCCTAATGTGACGTCATCGCTGCCGACCAATCGTGGCGGGAGTCACATACTGCTTGGTTTGACACCTGGGGCATTTCAATCCAACTAAGAAACACGAGTGTGTGGTGTGACTATTCCCACTCATGTCTATTAGCCTTTCAGTCAGGTTGTTAAGGACTAGTTAGTCCTACACCTGAGTGGCTAAATTAAAAAGTACTCTTTGAGTACATAAAAGCCTGGGGGATGAGGCTCCTTTTCCTTCCCCCAGGAGTAATTAAAAATCACGCAGTGCGTGAATAAAAAAGTGGTACATGTTCAAAAGAACGAAAACCACTATAATCCAACTAACTAACTAACTTTAGGGGGATGTTTTCCATCACGTCCGCACGTTTTAAGTGATATCTAGGTAATATAACTTTTGTGCTTTAAGGGGATGTTTTCCATCACGTCCGCGCTTTTCATATAAGAACCCATAATATTCGTCGTTTAAACCATTCTACAGAGAATAAAAAGAAGATGGCTTCAAACCAACTTGATAAAATGAAAACATTGCAAGACGTCCTGGACAATTTGGGTATGATGGAGGAAATGTTAATTAGGCTAAACGAGGATCACTATTCTTATAGTCCCCATCGAGTGAAGATGGAGATCAACAATTTAAGAAAAGTAAAGGACATGATCAGTGCTCTGATGAAAGAAATAAAAGAGGAGAAGGAGGATGAAGAGGAAAGGATAAGAATGAAAGAATGGAACGAAAAAAATTGAAAAAGAAGAAGAAAATGAGAAGAGGAAGAAAGAAGAGGAGGAGAAGCAGAAAGAAGAGAAAAAGAAGAAAAAGGAGGAAGAAAAGAAGAGAAAAAGTGTAGGACAGAAAATAAGAAGCTGGTGGAGAAATAGAAGAAATTAGAGAAGAAGAAGAAAACCAAAGGCCCTTTTCAGGGCCACTCCAATCTCTCGAAAAGAGATAGACTTTCAATTGCCTACCCCTTTTTTATTTTTTTTTATTTTTTTAAAATAGGGTCCCGACCCTGTTCCATTTTCCCTAGTCCCTAAACAGTCCCACGATCAATTCCCCATGTTCAATTTCCCTTGTCGCTAGAGTGACCCAACAATTTTCCCCATCTTAATTTCCCTTGTCGCTAAACAGACCCACGATTTATTCCCATGTTAATTTCCCTTGTTGCTAGAGTGACCCATGATTTTTCCCCATGTTAAATTTCCATTATCGCTAGAGTGACCCGGGGGGGGGGGGGTCTGTAATGCTAATTCCCATTGTCGCTAGGGTGCCCCACTTCACTACTTGGATCAGTTAATTCGATGCCCTTGATTATTACTGACAGCATTAGACAAAATGTTTGAAGAAGAAACATATAATAAATAACCTATAAAAGCAATTATATTTCAATGTTTAAAAAAAAAGGAAAAATCTGAAAGGGGGTCTGTATCTTACAGGGAGTCATTTTACAACGTGAAGGGGTCGAAGTTTTATTGGTCACTGAGGAAGGGGTAACTTTTCTACGTAGAAAACGGATCCCTATGTCGTAGGAACCTTACCCCCGGTCACCATTCTCCGTAGAAAAATCCCCCCCCCCGTTAATTATTCTCCGTATAAAAAAATACCGGGTGTCAGTTTGCCACGTTATACCATCGGTGAGTAACCACATTACCTCGGGTTGTCAGGCCTTAGATTTGACTGCAACCAGGGTATTTGTAGCCGAAAATTCTCAGTATCGACACAATACATACGAGTCTTGTCAAGAAACTGTCCACTATACGGACGCAGCCTTCAGCTGTAGAGGTATATGGAAATAAAAAGTTACACTTTCTTGCTGTTCATTCTAGGAGATAGAATTATTTATTGATTGAATGTTTCGGAAATTATTCTTAATTTAATGAGTCTGATCTATGTCACATAACGTCATATGATTCGATGGAAGTTTGATTCATGTCCGCCATTTTTTTTATATAGCTGAACAGATAAGTTGAATTCAGCTGTATGTTGCATGCTCTAAATGACGAGCAGTGTTCGAGTTTTTATAATCTAGTATGACTATTTTTCCGGATACCGATTCGTGAGATAATAATAATCTCCTACAGCAGTTCTTATGAAATAATTTAACGAGTAACTAGTCATTTCACGTGCGCCACATGCGTAATATATATCGTTGTATTCGTACTTAACCGTTTCTCTTGTATTACACGGATCATCATTTCTAGCTACCGGTAATCAGGGGGAGTCATCATACTCGGGTCTAAAGGACGGAACTGGTTTATTCAATACAAGGGGCCAATGGCTATTGCCCACGGGTCTGCTGAATTAGGTAGTTCTCGAGGGATCCTTCGACAGGATCAGAATGGTAGACCATGCCAGATCGTTCCTTCACCATTGGACAGGAGGTCTGGAATCGGACATGTTCTATGATCGTCAACTGGATACCACGAGATAATTAACATAATACACGCCATTTTTATGAATCTAATTTAATGTCACTATATGTGTGAAAATCTAATTCAGTGGCATTATGAGTGTAAATAAATAACACGCCCATCATACAAGTTGATGAACCACATATTAATCATACTTGTTTGCAAATTTCTTATTTTGATCATGTCGTATTAGTAGATCCACGCGTCAACCATTTTTTAATTATTATTACAATGCTATATATTAATCATTTTTGGTGATACAAGTAGTTCGATGCGTTGATCATATCCGTTCAAACACGAGATCACTTGTTTTCCCTTGAAGCTACCATGACATATAATGTTAAACCTATAGATATTTTAACATTAGCCGCTTTTTTCTTGGGGGGGGGGGAGGCTATGTAGACCCATATTGTTACACCTGTCTAACATTAGCATTTTTCTTGTTGCTGTATACACCCATATCTTTAAACCTACGGCATCGTGTTATTTCCAGTTAGCGGCCATATCGCCCCACATTACTTACTCATATACATTGTATTACTAATAGCTAAACTCTGACGTTTGATGAAAATGAGTGCTTCTATATGACACATGAAATAGCACAATGTGCACTAACTTTGCATGCCGTTGAAATACACAAATAAATTTTCACGGTGTCCGTTTGCACATTTTCTGAAACTGTGTTCCTGACAATTTTAAACATGTTTTATTTATTAAAAAGTGAAAAAGTGACCATGTTGTCATTTTTATAATTTACCTATCAAGTTCAACAAGAGAAAAAAAGCTATAAAAAATAGCAGTCTTCTTTGTGATATACATGTTACGCGATTTTGTAATCTTAAACTGAAATCAAGCCCCTTCATTCAGATATCAAAACAAAGAAAACTTTAGGCTCTTTAACCCCCTCCTACGGGATATATACTTTCCTTTTTATAACAACCATTATCAGTGGGTACAGTTTTTAAGTTTTTTCTTATATACTGCGTGACATGCATTTGTCTGAAAGTTCCATTTAGTTACCCAAAATGTTGCTATCACTTTTGTTTTGTTGATATTTGTAGTTGTGCAGTGTGTATTAAACAACTCGCTGTGCTTGAATACAGAGCTATGCAAGCTTAAAATACACGAAAATATAACATGTTTTAACAATTATCTAAATTTTAAGATCCTGTCGGTTTTTTTTTTCTTCTGACAAATGTCACCCAACAGTTTGAACTCCAGCCAAATCTTCTCAATATATTCCGAAATCTTTTCACTTGAAATTCAACTGAAGCAGAAAAATGTACAAGGAACAAAATTAAAAGAACAAAAATAAAGTAGTGACTAGCTTTCTTGTGTATTAAAAGGGAGCCATTTCATTTAGCTGTCGAATCACTGACGTTCTTATTTAGTTTTTATTCCATGCACTCTGCTCCTTTCATGAAATCTTACCCTTTTAAGTTCACATTGAAAAGTAATGAATACTACCGCGATTTCTCTCAGTGGTTTTCAATACAACCCTCGTTGTTTGTTGTGGATCTATTTTCATCAATATTCTGTATGGGGGCAAAACGGCTTGGGGTATTGAAATTTTGGGATGATTGATTTCATAGGTAGAGATCAGGTTAGGCGACAGTAATGAAGTGTTATTCTAGATGTTTCTACACAGGTGAATTGGGAAAGGCATATTTCAGCTGATATTGATCAACGCTGCTTGAGCACCTAAACAACCTAGGAATGTCGTCATCTGCTCGTATTGGAATGTCTAATGCAACATTTATATTTAAAACTTGATTTCCAATATTTCCTATGCAAGACATTAGGCTTGTAGACAACCAACGGATGACTATTAAATTTGTGATAGGTTATTGAGTGACTCGCTTGTTGGAGATATTTGTCTACATGTGCGGTCATATGAATAAACGTGTATTGCTTATTTGCTTGGACTCAGCCATAGACTGGAGCGAGTATCTCGATATTTTCGGAGTAAAGGTTGACATGTGGATGTACTTTAATTCAGTTAGCTTCCAATAAATCGGTAAGTTGTTAAAATTGCTATTCATTGTGAAGTTTTGAGTATTATACGTTGTGTTTGCCTCACTCACTTCGTATTGGTTCGAGAAACCATTCATACTTGCCTCAATCACCTTGTATTGGTTCGAGAAGCCATTCATAATTTGCCTCAATCACTTCGTATTGGTTCGAGAAACCATTTATAACTTGTGAATTTTAAAACAAAAATTGTCTTAAACATATATGGTTTAAGATGATAAAAGGTTGTTATGGTTACAGAATGTTGTGCCTGCCTCCATTTTGAAAGAAAAGCGCGATTCATAGAGATTTCATCTCATTTCAGGAGGAAGCCATCGCATTAAAGAAAGGGATAACTTATTTATCTTAAATCGAGAGGTAAACAAAAGTTCGTCGTGGTGGAACGTGTTCGATTTTGTTGTAAAAAGTGAGAAGTCTTTTCATTGAACTGAATGTCAACTTATGGTGTTTGATGTGATTCAGTTGTGCCTACCTAATGCCAATGATTTTATTTGTGCTTAAAGTCGTTCGAACATAAAATGTTCCTTCTTGGATGCAAAGTGAATAAAAAATTGCCATGATGTGTATTATGTTCCATGCCAAAGTTGTCAAATGGATGTAATTATTGTTACAATAAATCATAAAAACCTTTTGTGACAGAAAGGTCTTAAACATTAATTTTGTCGGTAGAGGATAAAACAAATAAATAAAGCCGAAGTGGAACAGGAAAAGTGGACACCTAACGTTAGCGGCCGAAATGTCGCACGTTGTATCTACAAAATTCGGCAACAGACCTCTGATTCAGCTCCCTGCCGTTGAGGTGGGATCGTCTAAAGCCCCGGCCGTTGATTCACTAATTCCGGTACACCAATACCACATGCCATCTCGCGATTTCCAAACTACTGCAGCTTCTTTTAGTCATTATCCCGCAAGCGAGGGTCACGGAGGTCAGTATGCAGGAGGACGTAGGCGCTATACAGCAGACATAGAGTATTTTGATTCGGACAATAGAAGAGGAGGATACCATAAACATCCCAATTCAAACATTGCGACGGACTGGAAAGATTTTAGAGATTTCCCAAAACCCCACCAAGGTCCCCCATCACCACACCCACCGTACTCCACATTGGACGATATAGCACAGCCGCTGAACGGGCAACATGCGCAGTACACCAACGCACCACAGTATAGCTCCCCACCGGGTCAGTATAATTATGGGCCTGCGCAGTACGCCCAAATGGGTCATCCACAATCAGCACCACAACCCCAAGTGTTTCAACCGGATGTACATTCGTATGGCAATAGCTACGGAAATAATGTTCCAAATGGCACGTACGGAATACCATACTCAAACCCGAATGAGAAACATATTTTTTATGGCCCCAATGGGGAAATTCTGCCGGGTCCCCCAGATGGACATCGATTCCCAGGTATGAGCAATGCTAGAAATCAAGACTATTACACGGACTTCGAAGTAGAAGGAACATTGGAATTCGGTCGGCTGAAGAGCTTAAGTTTAGGTCATGGAACTCCTACGTTTCCGAAATTTCCAGATTTTATTATAAAAGAACTTATGAAAACATATGGACATTACGCGCAGACCCGTGTTAAAATCGTGGCTAGAAATGGCGAATACGCCATTCACGCCATCCCAATGGTGCATCAGGAGCCACATATATTGACGGCCCCGCCCTACACCAGCAAACCCCATCATTTGCAGTCTTACGATCGCCAGCCAGACGTGGAAACCAGGGGCTTTCGGTACAATACAGCTGATTCACAAGCAAACTACGAGCGACCCGATCGTCATTACAGAACGCCTTTAATCCAAACCTACCCTACAGGGGAAGATGACCCAATGGCTGAGTATAGATGGCAAAAAAACAGTAATAGATAGGTTAATGATAGGACACAGTTTGTCTAAAAAATATTTAGCTAATTGTCAGTTGGAGACTTTTTACCTGTGTCCATGTATTTCTATGAAACCGAGGGTTTAAAATTCTTGTTGTTAAGGGTATTGTAATTTGAATATTGTTATATATATATATATATATATATATATATATATATATATATATATATATATATATATATATATATATATATATATATATATATATATATATATATATATAACCCACGTGCAAATGGCACTTTTAACTTACGGATTGGATCCCACATCTTCAAATTTCAGGGTGAAACTTCAATGATCCGAAGAGGTTTATAGTTGACGTAACAACTGGTTTGGTGCTTGAAGCTATCCAGGATGATTACATTTTATATTTCTCTTCTATTTCTTGTCACATGGGCTAAAATTCGACGATCAAGGGCAATAAATTGACGATTAGGGACAATAAATTGACGATTAAGGACAATAAATCAATCTGATCTTAATATGAGGAATCAGTTTCGTAAATAAAAAAAATAGACTCGAGTGCAGTGACAATCAATGATACTGCAGTCAGTTAAAGGTTGCTGATGTCCAACTTTCTGCGGGAAAAAGATGAAAGACTTTTAACAACATAAGGGTTTGATTTCTTTACAAAAAAAATTTCAGAATTATGCAAATCGTGCGTGATCATTATTGTTAAATAAGTAGCGAATAAGTTAATGCATTATTTACAAATTGACAAAAAATGTACCTTTCTCTAAATTTAGACAGTTTAGAAAGTTAGTAACCAATTCGCAAAGGTTCGCTTAGAGGCTATGCACGTTTATTATAATGCACAAGATTTGAGTGAGACTACCCCGCACGAGAGTAAAACGTGTATTCTGTAGGCACGTAACATGCTGAAATTGTTAAAATGGTTTTCATATTGACTGACGCGAAAAAAATTAGACTTTCCTGAGAGTTGAAACCCGATTGATTACGTAAGAATACCGAATCGGTTAAATATACTTATGAAGAAACCACACCGTAAGCAAATACGTAATGTAAGGTAATGTTTATGTTGTAAGGTAATGTTTGTGTTGTGCAGGCCGTTTTTGCGATTCGTACATATATCAAAAGTAAACACGACCTGCATGCCATCAATTTTGCCTTGTATGAAGTATTTACTTGAGTTTCTTCAAAAATATATTCAATCAATTTGGGATATATATATATATATATATATATATATATATATATATATATATATATATATATATATATATATATATATATATATATATAGAGAGAGAGAGAGAGAGAGAGAGAGAGAGATAAATATACACCAGACAGAACCTAAAGTGCTATCCCTGGATTCCTATAGAAGAATGCTTGATAATAGCAGGCATAATTAAAATTTTTAATGCAGATAATGCTATCATAGAGGTTGGAGAAATTTTAATTCGTACTCTACGGAGATTCGAACCAATGTCAGCGGATAAACATCACCCATTGCCTTGCCTGCATATATGAGCCCATATTCCCTCACGACTAAGCACAGATCACCAAAATAATGGTGTTACTGAATCGGTGTTATAAGCACTCGTGTATAGCAGACACACTCGCATGACGACCTTTTAATGAATTCTAATGTATATACACAGTCATTCCCGATTCCTATGAAAGAAATCAAGGTATATAGAATAAATTATAGAGAATTATAAATATACACCAGACAGAACAGAAAGTGCTATCCCTGGATTCCTATAGAAGAATGCTTGATAATAGTAGGCAAAATTAATATTTTTAATACAAAATATACTGGTTAGAGAATTTTTAATTCGTACTCTACGGAGATTCGAACCCAGGTCCGCGGATAATATATATCAGTAGTAGTTGCTATATATTTTATACATTATTACCTACTTGCAATTTTTTTAATAACGATAATCATCTACATCAATATCGGCATATCGAAATTCGTATCAGCTACAATCTCGCCGTTTAATGGCGTTGTGGGAATGGCCGCGCAAACATTTTTATTACCTAAACAGCTACCTGATAGATCGGCGCATGTTTTCACGCGGGCGTTGATATTATGAACAGATCTATCTATTCTTAAAAGGGGGTGGGGAAGAGTTCAGTCGTGTCAAACAATGTGTGATTGTTTAACTCTACGTGACATTTTTACAGAATGTGTCGAGCGAAGTTAATAATGCTTTGGGATTTTGTCTGTGTCACTTTTACTGCTGAATTTGACTACATTTAGGAATTTGGCATTAGTTCCAGGGGGACATTGCTTGTAACATTCGGAAAACTGGGTCCAAGTTCGTACGAGTCCAAACAGATCAACGCATACATGTAACGTACATACATTTGTTGTTATTTAGTTTGCTGTTGCCTATACTAATGAGAGATCAGTGGAGAGCTTTTTAGCTATCGTATTTTTTTTAAACAAAGGACTATTTATTTTACTTTGTTTATATAATTTATTTACATTAATCCCAGAGCAGTTTATGACAATTCATTACAGGGACTGTTTACATTTTTCTTGAAATTGTCACACGCAAAGATAAATACATCAACATTTACATTCTCAGTAAGTGAAGACATACATACGAAACGTTTCGGTATGAATGAGTAAATTTTTACATCTTTTCAATATCAAATCTTTCCCAATAATGCACTTTACAACAGATTTATCAGTTACTTGACGTACCAATGGAAAATACACGTAGTTATCTTTTCCTTAGAATGATATGGCCAAATACATTGCTGAAAGTTACTTTAAGAACCATCAACCATCAAAACGTTATTGGACATTTTTAAAATTAGCATATTTTCCATCAATCTTTTTTATGTCAGATTTCTTCGAAATACAGAAATAGTCCCATGGAATGAACTTGAAGGCACTATCAGCTGTGTAGAGAATTATAGATAAGGATACGAATCGGAGGTATAAAGCAGAAAATTGACCCATCGACCGCGGGTGGCATCTGCTAATTAACCATAGTATCATGACAAAAGTCAATGGTCAGCTAGGTGTGCATCAGTTATTTGACTGGGTTGGTATCACGTATTTGCCCGACCTAAACGTGTACAGAATGTATTACATAGTATATACCTATCCAATTTGTTATAATTTCGACATTTTTCGTTCCCTGTTCAGAATAGTTTCATAGCATGAGTATTAATCTTGTTTCAATCAATTTAAGAATTTTCTGAAAGAAACAAGTTTTCTTTATATATGTACTAGAGATGGATATGCTGATGAGTAGAGGGCAACACTTTTGTTCGATTGGTCCATTAGTTACCGGTCAGAGATGGGTGAGTGAATGGCAGCCTTGGCAAATGAGTAATAGCACTTAGAAACTTTCTGGAACTTAGGGGTAAGAATGCATTAATCAGGAAACATGAATATCTAATTTAGAAAAAGGGATTTAGAAACCAAATTTTAATGTAAAAAATAAACTGACAAATTTCAGCAGTTAATAATGACATAAAGTATATTTATTAAGAAATAAAATGTTAAAATATGTTTCCTTATGCTAGAGTTTGGTCGATTTTTAAAGGTACTTCAACAGAATATTGGTTATACCCAGTCGATAAAATGCAGACATGTGAGGGTATTGAATATGAAATTATTGGATTACGAGTCTGTCGTTCTAACTATAGATCCACCGATGACTCCTCATGTTTTAGATTATTAGTGTAATTATCTCATAAACAGCTGTAAAAGGTGACCTTTATTAGATCTGTTACACTAATTGCAATCTTCAAGGATTTCGTTATTCTTTCACTTGCGTTTTTCTGCTCAACGTACTTTAATGACTATTTAGTTTGCAATATAAATTCACTTAACTCTGAGCACTTAAATATTAGGAAACAAACTTTATTACTAATGTGGAACAAATTGTAATAGTGATCACGATACAATCAACTGGCCAGTTTGCAAATATAAAAAAGGAATCGAATTCTTCATGAACCTAGGTCTAACAGTAAACCATTTGGTGTATTTTTGCCAGTAAAGTGTTCAATAATGTTTTAAGTTTTTCATTTGTCACAACCTATACAGTTTCTTATTTTACCAGCTTTGCATTAAGTATGAAAATGTTGTCATTATTTTGTTCTCTTTAGCACAGTGTTTTATACAGTTCATTCATTTTACTTTCTGTCATTTGAATGTAGCTCGTGAAGGATTTACTTTTTAGTGTCTCAACATGTGTAAACAATTCCTTTCTATGTTACATCCAAGCATTAAAATCAAATTTTTTCTTAAGCGGCTATTTCTTCAACACATAGAGACCTATTAAATGACTCATCAATAAAGTCCTATACCAAATTTTTGGTTGAATCTAACAAATTTGGGTAACTTTATGCCGCATAGAGCAAAGTCTGGAGAAACGGGCAATCGGAGAGGGGTAGGTG
This sequence comes from Sinohyriopsis cumingii, assembly GCA_028554795.2. Lineage (NCBI taxonomy): Eukaryota > Metazoa > Mollusca > Bivalvia > Unionida > Unionidae > Sinohyriopsis > Sinohyriopsis cumingii. The sequence goes on from CM068830.1 coordinate 18,615,542, forward strand.
GGATGAGTGGGCATAATTATGTATTAAGTCCCATACGTAATTTGACTGAAATCTAACAAAAATTGGTAAGTGTATGCTGCGAAAACCAAAATCGAAAGGACCGGTTATAAGACACAAAACAGTGTCGTACAATACTGGAAATCCAACTTGTTCTTCAATATAAAGTTCCATAACAAAAGTGGTCGAGGTTCAACAAATCTTGGCCAAGTTACCTGCAGAAGCCAAAGTCACACAAATGGCGAACCAGGGAGCCTAACTCCTGTAAACGATGTCTTGCAACGCTGCAAATTGAACTAATTTTCAAAGCATTCTCAATGCATAGGTGCATTCCAAACTTGAAAAAAAAAAAGCCCAATAATCGTTGGAAAACAAAAGGGAGATAGGCATTTATGTGCTATAGTTCCGGTGAAAAATGGCAGAGAAAGCTGGAACTCAAATCCTTCCTAAGGCTTCATCGGAACAAAGCTGCATACCAAATTCGGTTAAAATCCAAGAATTCCCAGTATGGTTATGTTGCGGAAACGAAATTATATAGTGACAGACAGCCGGATGGACCGATGGACATAGTGATGACTATAGGGCTTTGGATACTACTAAAGAAGTCCGTCCTAAATTAATACGCCTCTTTAGTGTATTAATTTTATAACAGACATATTTAGATTTGTAAACCGTACGATCGCTTTTTGTTGGCAACATGCTATAATATGAACAACAATTTTCTTGCCTATTGTGTCATGAAATAATACGCCAAATATACATCTTTGCTTTTGTAAACTATTATTGACTTGTTTGTTCACATCAAGTTGTACAATGTTTTATTTTCTCACTCATGCGGCAGAGAAATCTAGTCGTTTTGCTAACCTTACTTTCTATATCTGTCTGGTTATCTCAGACCTATCGTCTCAGTCATGGTGTCCACGTGCTTGGAACTACTTTCATCAAGAAACCCTTGATGTCTTCTACTGTACCTGACGGAGTTGTTGTAAAATCCAACAACAACAAATATATATATATATATATATATATATATATATATATATATATATATATATATATATATATATATATATATATATATATATATATATATATATATATATATATATATATATATATATATATATATATATATATATATATATATATATAATCAATTGAATATGACATCCAGTAATAATGTTGTCATGTTTATGACTTGTGTACTTAGGGTCAACAGGTCATCCCTTTGACATCATTAACATATTAGTCTCAACGCGCAGTACATGTATTTGGAATAACAAAAACACGTGGCTCGGGACTATAATTGCGCAATACGTCCAACATTTAACAATTATAACTTTTTCTTTATTTTTTTCCCCTTTTTAAGATCGGCATATATAGGTAGATAATTATTCAGATAATTATTCAGATTTTCAAAAAAGAGTACAAAACGTGATGACCTTCATATAGAGTGAGAAGCAAAAATATTACATGTGTTTTGAATCTGATAATTAAATTGCCAGGGTTCTGTGCTATTTTAATTTAGTTGGAAAATATTGGGCCAGGAAAACAATATATGTCGGTTTTTGTACCAAGACAAGGAAATCCCAGTCAATGGGGTTATATTATTTGTCTCCTTTCGAGTCGATGCCTCGTAGGAAGACAAATAATGTAACCCAGCGACCAGGATTTCCATGTCTCTGTCCAAACCCCAACATATATTCTGTTAATCTAAGTGCAGGATGGTTATATGGTCCCTAAAAACAAAATCATTTCGTGATCGCATCATGCTTTGTGGATGAAAGTAGTTCCTGCTTTTTATTGTAGAAATGCATTTTCCTCGCCACAGCAGTATTTTTGTTTCACAATGAACGGTCGTTTATGTGCTTACATGAATAAACACTTCTTAAGAATAAAATTAAATCTTTTGTCTGTCATTGACTTAGAAAGAGTAAAATATATCTAATGATTTATTGTGTCTGTGCACGAGCGATGTGTGTGTGTGTGTGTGTGTGTGTGTGTGTGTGTGTGATTACGACAACAATATCTTATGATGGTATCTGAGATTTACAGTAAATGCGTAAACAAAATGACATATTGAACGAAATTTTGCGTCACATATATGTGGCCAGGTGCTGTTTCGTTTTCGCTTCTATTTTTTTTCTTTACCAACATAGTATAGACGAAAAAGACTTACTTGCTGTCTTCAATAGCACATTGTATAGATCCTAGGTCCTGATATCTATCTCTTATCTAATAATATGACTAAATTAAAACCAATGATCAGATTGCTGTATTATTGTGGTAGACATTACTCAGATATTGGCCACAAATTTCTATTCATACTGTATCCGACTTCAATGTATATTGAATTTAAATCGGATCATAATTATACAAAAAGTTGCTTAATACTACTTACGCAGTTCAAGACATCACAGGCGACATAGATATTCTCTAAAGAGTTAACTCATGGGGACAATATTACGGTAATATATAGTTGAAAACTTCAAAATAACTTTGATCATTTTTTTTTTAAAAAGAGGATGTTAAACAAATATTTAAACATTTCGCTGATATTTGCGCTGACGGTATTGTCGAGAACTAGTAATATGTTTACATATTTACTTGGTTACCACCGCAAAAAGAAAGATGACCCATTTTACACAACAGCAGGGGCTCCATCAGGGAAAGGAGAGAGAGAGAGAGAGAGAACTAAAATGGAGGTGATATGCTCTAGAACAATAAAGATTATTGTTCAAGGCATACAGTTAGCAGCATTTGTCATTACTAAATGAATAAATATAAACACCACCTCATCATTCCAGAGATGAACATACATATGGGTCCATAACCTATGTCTCGTACTGTAATTTAAAATCTATATTGAAATGGGGGGGGGTAGGGGGCGGAGAATGACCATATTGATCAGTCAAACGTTCTATCTTCTCTTTCTGATATCAAGTTGGATAACTGGTATAGTTGATGGGGGTGTTTTCTTTTCATGCATGTATGTATGTATGTATGTATGTATGTATGTATGTATGTATGTATGTATGTATGTATGTATGTATGTATGTATGTGTATGTATCTATGTATGTATGTATGTATGTATGCATGTACTTACATACGTATGTTTTATTTGAGAACGTCTGTATTTATGTATACATGTACTCGTATAGCTGAGTATTTATATACGAAAGCAAGAACGTACGTTTGTACGTATGTATGTTAGTGTGGCTCTTTATATCTAAGCATGGATATATCTGTAACAGTGTGAATTTTGTGGATGTTCTCGCAGCACATTTCGCCACGTTCAGCAGCAGGGGGGGCGAATCCGACATTTTGTCCAATCGTCATTTGGCTTAATTAATACTTTCTGCACTCAGCGGATCCGGTGTCGTCAGCGCCTGGTAAAAAAAAAACGACGTCGTCGTCGTTGTCATCGTCGAGGGGCCAAATCGACAATTGTCCGGACGTCATTTAGTTTAATTGATACCTTCTGCGCGCCGATCCCAGCGTCGTCAGCGTCCGGTAAACACAGCGACGACCGCGTCGATGTCATCGCCCCCCCCCCCCCCTGCTGCTATGATCTTACAAACAGAGTGATCACCAACTCCTCCTCTTGTAGGTCAATTAGGTTATTTGACTGATCGGTAATTCTAAAATTAATTCTCGTTAAAAACCGATCATGGCATCGCATATAGACCGGATTAATTGGACTCTCAACGATTAAAAATCCCGGAGGGGCTGTTGGTGAAAACGAATAAAGGATATACCCCTGTTGAGCCTGATTTGATTGCTTGGTATCCACCTGGTAACTCCCTTCGATAACATCACACACTAGATTAATCGCTATCACCGATGCGATATTTACGTTGTATGGAGCAATATGCCTACCATCATCTCCGTTATCGTGTTTGAGGATATAAGTTGATGGACCGAGAAAATCATTAAGAGACTTTCTTAGTTCTGGCGCGTTGTATCCTGGAACCTTTAAATCGGGTAAATCGGCTTCTGTGATATTAAACTCGGTTAGGAATTTTTGTTTATTATCATTGCTGTTAGCAGATATTATCTCAACGATTCGTTTATTAATATATTCCATGTCTGATATAAGTTGATTTAACACCTCAACGTGTTTTCGTTCTTTTGTTTCCCGTAGCTGTTCTAGTTGTAATTGGTAATAATGATTAATCTCGGCAAACATATCAGTGATATTCCTTAAACTAATTGCGAATGTGGTGCGCAATTCAGGAGTTTCCCCATACTGAAAATACCATTGCATGTTATTCCTGTCTTGAAATGCAAATATACTGGGTAATACCGCGTTTTTCATAACAGATAATTTATCTCGATAACTGGGATTAATCTCATGATACGACTGCGTGTCCGCGGGGATTTCATGAGGTGGATTCTCAGGCCATCCTAGTATGGTTCTTATTGAACTGTTATAAATATCAACCATATACCCCGGTGTGCTTATTTCAATCGTCGACGATAACGTCGGTTCATGAACCGTAATAGCGATTTTTGATTCTTTTCCTGTGATCGATTTTATCCTGCGTTGAAATTCTTTATTGATTTGTTCTATTTGGTATGACCCAGTTGGTATTGTAACCTCCTCCCAGTCTGGGGTCCCATCGGGTTTATTTGTCCGTGCAAAAACCAGCGAGTTATTAGGTTGTTGTCCGTTAAATGCGTCCGCTCGAATATTAGGCCAACTGTGATATATTCGCAATTTTGTCAGCGCTATTTCCTTCACTGGAACCGGCGATGGGAAGTTCACACTGAATTCGGGTTTCGTTGACGTTATCGATATCATATTTGTTTGTACCGGAGTAGTGTTCTCCGCGATCCGTTGAAGCAACTGAAACCCTTCGGGGTTCAGCGACATTATTATTATTCGTTGTTTTTAGTGTCTAATTTCAACAACCAGGTGGTTCCGGCTTCCAGTTAAAAATCCTCGATTTTTGACATCGCGGAGCTATACAACTGGACCATCGTGGAGAATTCAACATCGGATATGAACAAATTATCAATCGATAACGAGATCAACCCGGATAATTTCGAGTACGCGTCGGATACTATTTGATGTTTTACTGTATACTCGTCGAGTTTTTTCTGAAAACACGATGATATCTTTTTAGTGATTGCGTTGGCGACTCCAGCAATTGTTGTCATCGCGGAGATAGCGATTGGAACAGCGATCGGGGCTATCGTGGTCACCGTGGATAAAATAACACCGGTACCGGCTACTATACCCGACACCGAGTACACGACCGCGTCGATGGTGGTTATTTTTCTGCGGTATTTTTTTTACTTTTGTACGGTATTGTTCGGAAAGCGTTTTCAAGTTCGCGGAGAACTCTTTTGCGGTATCGAATCGATATTGATGTGACGTCGGTGATACCTCTGATTCAATTACCCTGGTGGTCATTTTTATTTTAAAAGAGCTAATGTTTTTAATTAATTAGATTCGCTACAAATTCCACATACCATGTGATGTTTGCCCCGGCTAAATTTCCATCAACGGCATAAATTGTAAACTGTTCAGTTGCGTTCTTGTCTATAATTGTTGATATTGTATTGTTAAACCCGGATGAACTCGACGATAATATATTAAACTGCATTATTGAAACCAGTGTCAATCGATAAATGCCCTTAACAGTTGCGGTAATATTTACTGTATTCTGTGTAGGAGTCCAATCGAATGATCCATGCCGAATTGTGTATACTGTGTTGATGATGTTTTCATGAGGGGTTTTTATTTTTTCGAATTGCTCTGCTACTCTCGGTAGTCCGTCTTTAATCGCTTCAACATCAGTTCTAATTATTTCCATTCTCAGCAAATTCGCGTCCATATTATTCTTGCTCGCTGCAACATTAGTTTTGATTGTTTCTATTTCCCGTGTATTCTCGGTTATACTTTTTTTGTTCGCTGCAACATCAAGTTTGATTGTTCCTATTTCATATGTATGCACGTCTATACCTTTTTTGTTCGCTGCAACATCAGTTTTGATTATTCCTATTCCCCGCCAATACGCGTCTATATTTTTTTTGTTCGCTTCAATATCAGTTTTGATTGTTCCTATTTCCTGTGTATGCGCGTCTACATCCTTTTTGTTCGCTTCAATATCAGTTTTGATTGTTCTTATTTCCTGTGTATGCGAGTCTACATTATTTATGATCGTTGTAACATCAGTTTTAATTGTTTCTATTTTCCGTCCATGCGAGTCTACATTATTTATGATCGTTGCAACATTAGCGCCGATTATTTCTATTTCCCGTTCATGCACGTCTACACCATTTCTGTTCGTTGCAACATCAAGTTTGATTGTTCCTATTTCCTGTCCATACGCAGTGATATCATTTATAGTTGTTGTGATTTCATCCAGCTTGGTATTTTTTTTACCAAAAAATTTATCAAAGTTGTCATCGATCCTGTTAACATTTTTTCGTAACGTGTAAAATTGGCCCGACAGCGTTGCAAAATCCAAAATAGTATTCCTTATTGTTGTAATATTCGGTTCGGTTACCGTCGGGGTCCCGAAAAAACTAGCGGTAGTGAGCTGTATATCGGTGATAGATTTTTTCACCTCGGTGGCAGATTTTTTCACCTGCGCGTCAAGTTCGGACACCGATCTATCCAACCTTATACAACCGTCTTTGACTAATGTTATCGTCGATAGATGTTCACCCGGTTTGAGTCGTCCGTCGCTGGTATACAACGCGATAGCGTCCTCGGCGGCATCACGCTGTCGTATTAAAACGTCATCCAACGACACATTACTGGATTTCAATTTACCCTGGCGGTCTTGAAATACAACTATTTCACCTGGGTCAACACTTGTTAAATTCAACGTATCAGCGATTTCATCCTCAATTAGTTTTTTTATGTCATCGGTGGCGAGCGTTTCCGTGGATTCTTTCAGCGCCGAAACCGGTCGTCCCCAAATATCAATCATCGTTATTGTAAAAAAAACGGCGTTTCTAATTAACCCGCCGGGCCTCTACGACCCCACTAGTGTATTCGTTTACAACCACATGAGGTGGTTTTTGCGATGATGAAATCGCCGCAAGTACGTTCAATACCTCACGGCCGCATATCGGTGGGTCACTTAACTGCTGTGTTGGCAGCGTGGAATAAAAAACCCGGGCTGAACACGCCCGGGCTGAACACGCCTGGATATACCGCATGAATTCGTTTGGTGGGGCTAACCCGTATGAATCAAAATAGACGATTGCACGCGGATCAATCGCGTACGCAACCCAATGAGTTCCCGCTCCGGAGGACCCATCGAGGTTAATTATACCGGTTTCAGTATTCCTTGGTGCCGCCGGTAATTGATCCCTCATAAAAACACCTCTGAAGTTTTTTATCGCTAACGCGTTTGCGGCGTCTATTAAATCAAAATTAGACATGGGAGTCATTGACTCCTGCGTTAATAAACGGTTCCCGGTAGTCTTAGACCCTTTCCCGAGTACCATGAATACGGGGTTCCCGGTAGTCTTAGACCCTTTCCGGCTACGGGTCGTTTTTTTTGTAGCCTTTCCCGGTTGCCTTCTTCAATGCCATTCCCGCCGCGGTACCAAAGGCTCCTAACGCTGCCGCCTTAGCCACTGCTGGTGCGGCCGCGGCAATCAATGCCGGAATCGCGGCTAACAGCGGAAATATCCCACCGGTCTTTTCCATGTTTTTAATCGCTGCGGCTGAAAAATCTATTTGAACACCCTTTTTATTCTTCATCGCATCATTGAAATGTTTTATTTGACGCGCCGTCAACGATATCTTATGATTACCACCTGCCATCTGTGACGGCTTCAGCGTTATTGTGGTTCCGCATTGTTTAGCCGACTTTGATCGTAATTTCTTGACTTGACCATCAGTCAACTCTACACTGACGACACTATACGACATTTTATTGTAAACGCGTTTGTGCTTTCAGTTACATGTTTTCCACTGGTGCATCAATGATTCTCATTCGTCCGCCAACACCTTCTAGCAGCATTGATTTATCGCTGAGAATGACAGCAACCGCTCTATAATTAACACCAGCCGGGGCTATACGAGCTCGGAAGTGTATATCAACGACGGATTGTCTCGTTAAATCAAGATTTTCCAACGAAAAATAATAAATCGGATACAGCTTTTTAAAATCAAGTTGTGATATTTGCAAACCAGTGTCGACGTTTTGATCACGACCCATATATGACAGCAATCGATGATACACACGTGCGATATGGTTGTCGCCGTAATTAAGCTGTATATCCTCGGATGGTTCCTGTTGTCCGTTTATTCTCAGCGAAACATCCTTGACTCCTAATTGATCAAATATCATATGGCTGCGTTCTTGACTGCCCAATCGTTCCCTATTCTGTAGCGCTATAAAAATATGACGCGGGGCTGAAACACCCTGTTTTGATGCCAAGTGCCATGTAAACGTATCGGCGACGTTATCCTCTTTAGCATCAGTTGTTACCGCTAGCCAACTCAACAACGATTTTCCTCCCTGTTCCATAAATGCTAACAATCGTGCTTCCGTGGTAACTGATGGAGTCAGCACCGGCATCCACAATGCCATTTTAGTTAAAATGACTTTACCGGCAGCGACGCCAGCAGCACGCCATATTGCATTGTTATCATCGCCCCTTCGCGTCAGCGCGATTGTATGCTTGGCCCCATAGATAACCCTCCTGACATTTCTGCAGAATCCAAATATGTGATGGAGTGGAATCGCGCATGAAAACTGTCGGCGTGGTCTTTTTAGCATCAATATTCGTGCTGCGAATCCCATATTGTAATTATCGTTAAGACTTTTTATAATATTGAAATTAGCGCCTGGTTTTGCTCTGCGATCTGGATTGGTTGCTTCAACCTGGTCAACTGCGGTATCTTTTTCCACCAGCACGTTGATGTACTGAAAATGGTCAGCGTTATCGGCGGAGTCCTTCGCAAACATCATAGATGGACCCGCCGATCTTGTATAATCATCCGAATATCTCGCTAACCCAATTATCGTCGTTGCAACATCAACCTCGCGTTCTATTGACTCAATTTCTCGCTCGTCAATAAGATATCTGGCGCTCTCAAATAACGCCATGATACCGTTGTTAACGAAGCCAACTCGAACACGATCGTCATCTGCGTATGGTGCATTATCGGCGGCATTTGTCACGAGTTCTCCCTCAATTTCGATAAACGCTTCACACGGCAAAAAATATTTACTGGTATCTTGGACTTGAAGTTCAATTCGCGATCGTAGGTCGGGTTGCGCTGCATAATAAGAATAATATTGATAATCACGGACAGAATCATCCCTGCGCACTGGGGCATCCATATCAAACGCGGGATCAGCGGTTCGCGCAAACATTTTATTATTTATCATGTTGATGTTTTCAATTGCGATTTTTTCGTCGTAAATTCTTTGAATTCTGTTTAAGACCACTCCCCCGCTATTGCGTTTATGGGCGCGTTGGTGGACGACTGAGCCGCCAACGACTCTAGTTTTTCTTCCACGGCGTTATTTATTACTTTACTGACATTTGCAGGCATCACCGTCGTTGATGGCATCACCGGTGGTTTTTGTTTTTTTCTTCTCACCAACGACATTAGTTTGTCCCGCGCGGCTGAAAGCGCCTTTCCGGCAACGTCTCCAATAGCACTAATACCCTTATCACGAATAACATCAATAGCCTTCATTCCTAATTGTTTGGCTAACGGCGCTACTTTTGGAGCCATTCTTGTAAATAACCCCGCAGTGGTGCTACCGAGACCATCTCCATAGTACGCGCGGTAAACAGGTAATCGCGAGTTTACCACGTAGACGAGTACTGGTTTATCGTGGTTGTAGTGTATGATCATCCTTATTATAAAAACACCAGTTTTTCAATTAGTGATTGTGATCACCACCCCCTTCCCCACCGCCGTGTGGAAAACCGGAATAAATTTTATCAAAATTTCCTTGGGTTTTTGCCCTCGATAAAAATCCGGTTTTTTTCTGGTTTTTTCTTGATTTTTGGTCATTTTTGGTCATTTTTTGTTGCCTATAGTCGTTTTTTTTCGATTTTTCAGCAAAAACATCGATTTTCTCTAAATGATTTCCTGGGGTTTTGGCCCTCAAAAAATGGCAAAAAACAGTCAAAAAATGGCCAAAAACAGTCAAAAAATGGCCAAAAACAGTCAAAAAACGGTCAAAAACAGTCAAAAAATGGCCAAAAACAGTCAAAAAACGGTCAAAATTTAACAAAAACGATAATTTTATAATTTTATAATTTTATAATTTTTTTAATCATCCACGAGTTCGTCTATGAGCGTTCGATATGCATTAATGTCCATAATACCGCCCGCAAATAAACGCTTGCAAATATCAGCGGCCTCATTGATTATTTCCGGAGAGTTATTTCCGGCTCGTTTTCCTCCTATTAGTACCTCTAGCCGTGATATATCACTGAGAACACTACCAGGACAGGTAACGCCGTAGGATTCTTTACCAACAGGGTATCCTTTTCCTTTTTTTGGTTTTACCCTTTTTTCAACTTCCTTGTGGAATGCGTCGTAAGCAGCAGAGGGGGCGAATCGGACATTTTGTCCAATCGTTATTTTGCTTAATTAATACTTTCTGCACTCAACGATCTAGTGTCGTCAGCGCCTGGTAAAAAAAAAACGACGTCGGTCCATCTTACACGATGGTGACGTCATTTGGTTTAATTAACACCTTCTGCGTGCCGATCCCCAGCGTCGTCAGCGTCCGGTAAGCACATCGACGACCGCGTCGATGTCATCGCCCCCTCTGCTGCTAAGTGGTTATTTACAATGATCTTACAAACAGAGTGATCACTAACTCCTCCTCCTGCAGATCAATTAGGTTATTTGACTGATCGGTGAGTTTAAAATTAATTCTCGTTAAAAACCGATCATGGCATCGCATATAGACCGGATTAATCGGATTCTCAACGATTAAAAATCCCGGAGGGGCTGTTGGTGAAAATGAATAAAGGATATATCCCTGTTGAGCTTGATTTGATTGATTGGTATCTACCTGGTAACTCCCTTCGATAACATCACACACTAGATTGATTGCTATCACCGATGCGATATTTACGTTGTATGGAGCAATATGCCTACCATCATCCCCGTTATCGTGTCTGAGGATATAAGTTGATGGACTGATAAAATCATTAAGAGACTTTCTTAGTTCTGGCGCGTTGTATCTTGGAAACTTAAAATCGGGTAAATCGGCTTCTGCGATATTATACTCGGTTAGGAATTTTTGTTTATCATTAGTTCTGCTAGCGGATATTACCCCGACGATTCGTTCATTGATATATTCCATGTCTGATATAAGTTGATTTAACACCTTAACGTGTTTTTGTGCTTTTGTTTCCCGTAGCTGTTCTAGTTGTGATTGGTAAATACGATTAATCTCGATAAAAAACCTATCGATATCATTTAAATTAATTTCGGCCGTCGAGACCGATCCAGGAGTTTTCTCGTCCCTAAAATACCAATACATGGTATTCCTGTCTTGAAATGTAAACCAGTCGGGGGGTGACGCGTTTTTCATAATAAACAAAACATCTCGATAACTGGGATTAATCTCATGATACGATTGCTTGTCCGCGGGGTTTTCATGAGGTGGGTTCTTAGGCCAACCTAGTATGGTTCTTATTGAACTGTTATAAATATCAACCATATACCCCGGTGTGCTTATTTCAATCGTCGACGATAACGTCGGTTCATGAACCGTAATAGCGATTTTTGATTCCTTTCCTGTGATCGATTTTATCCTGCGTTGAAATTCTTTATTGATTTGCTCTATTTGGTATGACCCAGTTGGTATTGTAACCTCCTCCCAGTCTGGGGTCCCATCGGGTTTATTTGTCCGTGCAAAAACCAGCGAGTTATTAGGTTGTTGTCCGTTAAATGCGTCCGCTCGGATATTAGGCCAACTGTGATATACTCGCAATTTTGCCAGCGCTATTTCCTTTACTGGAACCGGTGATGGAAAGTTTACACTGAATTCGGGTTTCGTTGATGTTATCGATATCATATTTGTTTGTACCGGAGTGGTATTCTCCGCGATCCGCTGAAGTAATTGAGACCCTTCGGGGTTCAGCGACATTATTATTATTCGTTGTTTTTAGTGTCTAATTTTAACAACCAGGTGGTTTCGGCTTCCAGTTGAAAATCCTCGATTTTTGACATCGCGGAGCTATATAACTGGACCATCGTGGAGAATTCAACATCGGATACGAACAAATTATCAATTGACAACGAGATCAACCCGGATAATTTCGAGTACGCGTCGGATACTATTTGATGTTTTACTGTATACTCGTTGAGTTTTTTCTGAAAACACGATGATATCTTTCTAGTGATTGCGTTGGCGACTCCAGCAATTGTTGTCATCGCGGAGACGGCGATTGGAACAGCGATCGGGGCTATCGTGGTCACCGTGGATAAAACGACGCCGGTACCGGCCACTATACCCGACACCGAGTACACGACCGTGTCGATGGCGGTTATTTTTCGGCGGTATTTTTTTATTTTTGCACGGTATTGTTCGGAAAGTGTTTTCAAGTTCGCGGAAAATTCTTTTGCGGTATCGAATCGATATTGATGTGACGTAGGTGATACCTCTGATTCAATTTTCTTGGTGGTCATTTTTATTTTAAAAGAGCTAGTGTTTTTAATTACTTAGATTCGCTACAAATTCCACATACCATGTAATGTTTGCCCTGGTTAAATTTCCATCAACGGCATAAATTGTAAACGGTTCAGTTGCGTCCTTGTCTATAATTGTTGATATTGTATTGTTAAACCCGGATGAACTCGACGATAATATATTAAACTGCATCATTGAAACCAGTGTCAGTCGATAAATGCCCTTAACAGTTGCGGTGATATTTACTGTATTCTGTGTAGGAGTCCAATCGAATGATCCATGCCGAATTGTGTATACTGTGTTAATGATGTTCTCATGAGGGGTTTTTATTTTTTCGAGTTGCTCTGCCATTCTCGGTAGTCTGTCTTTAATCGCTTCAACATCAGTTATAACTATTCCTACTCCCCGCCAACTCGCGTCTATATTATTCTTGTTCGCTGCAACATTAGTTTTGATTATTTCTATTTCCCGTGTATTCTCGGTCATACTTTTTTTGTTCGCTGCAACATCAAGTTTGATTGTTTCTATTTCATATGTATGCACGTCTATACCTTTTTTGTTCGCTGCAACATCAGTTTTGATTAATCCTATTCCCCGCCAATACGCGTCTACATTTTTTTTGTTCGCTTCAATATCAGTTTTGATTATTCCTATTTCCTGTGTATGCGCGTCCACACCCTTTTTGTTCGCTTCAATATCAGTTTTGATTGTTCCTATTTCCTGTGTATGCGCGCTCATATTATTTATGATCGTTGTAACATCAGTTTTGATTGTTTCTATTTTCCGTCCATGCGAGTCTACATTATTTATGATCGTTGCAACATTAGCGCCGATTATTCCTATTTCCCGTTCATGCACGTCTACACTCCTTTTGTTCGTTGCAACATCAGTTTTGATTGTTTCTATTCTCTGTCCATACGCAGTGATATCATTTATAGTTATTGTAATCTCATCCGGTTTGGTATTTTTTTTGCCAAGGAATTTATCAAAGTTGTCATCGATCCTGTTAACATTTTTTCGTAACGTGTAAAATTGGCCCGACAGCGTTGTAAACTCCGAAATAGTATTTTTTATTGTTGCAAGATTTGGTTCGGTTACCGTCGGGGTTCCAAAAAAACTAGCGGTAGTGAGTTGTATATCGGTGACAGATTTTTTCACCTCGGTGGCAGATTTTTTCACCTGCGCGTCAAGTTCGGTCACCGATCTATCTAACCTTGTAAAACCGTCCTGGACTAATGTTACCCTATCCGTCACCGCTGATATATGTCCACCCGGTCTGAGTCGTCCGTCGGCGGTATACAACGCGATAGCGCCCTCGTCGGTATCACGCTGTCGTATTAAAACGTCATTCAGTGACACATTACCGGATTTCAATTTACCCTGGCGGTCTTGAAATACAACTATTTCACCTGGGTCAACACTTGTTAAATTCAACGTATCAGCGATTTCATCCTCAATTAGTTTTTTTATGTCATCGGTTGCGGCCGTTTCCGTGGGTTTTTTCAGCGCCGAAACCGGTCGTCCCCAGATATCAATCATTATTATTGTAAATGTTATTCTCTAAAATCCGTTGAGCTTCTACGACCCCACTAGTGTATTCGTTTACAACCACATGAGGTGGTTTCCGCGATGATGAAATCGCCGCAAGTACGTTCAATACCTCGCGGCCACATATCGGTGGGTCGCTTAATCGCTGTGTTGGCAGCGTGGAATAAAAAACCCGGGCTGAACACGCCCGGGCTGAACACGCCCGGATATACCGCATGAACTCTTTCGGTGGGGCTAACCCGTATGAATCAAAATAGACGATTGCACGCGGATCAATCGCGTATGCAACCCAATGAGTTCCCGCTCCGGAGGACCCATCGAGGTTAATTATACCGGTTTCAATATTCCTTGGTGCCGCCGGTAATTGATCCCTCATGAAAACACCTCTGAAGTTTTTTATCGCTAGCGCGTTTGCGGCGTCTATTAAATCAAAATTAGACATTGGAGTCATTAACTCCCGAGTCAATAAACGGTTCCCGGTAGTCTTAGACCCTTTCCCGAATACCATGAATACGGGGTTCCCGGTAGTCTTAGACCCTTTCCGGCTACGGGTCGTTTTTTTTTGTAACCTTTCCCGGTTGCCTTCTTCAATGCCATCCCCGCCGCGGTACCAACGGCTCCTAACGCCGCCGCCTTAGCCACTGCTGGTGCGGCCGCGGCAATCAACGCTGGAATCGCAGCTAACAGCGGAAATATCCCACCGGTCTTTTCCATGTTTTTAATTGCTGCGGCTGAAAAATCTATTTGAACACCCTTTTTATTCTTCATCGCATCATTGAAATGTTTTATTTGACGCGCCGTCAACGATATCTTATGATTACCGCCCGCCATCTGCGACGGCTTCAGCGTTATTGTGGTTCCGCATTGTTTAGCCGACTTTGATCGTAATTTCTTGACTTGACCATCAGTCAACTCTACACTGACGACACTATACGACATTTTATTGTAAACGCGTTTATGCTTTCAATTACATGTTTTCCACTGGCGCATCAACGATTCTCATTCGTCCACCAACACCTTCTAGCAGCATTGATTTATCGCTGAGAATGACAGCAACCGCTCTATAATTAACACCAGCCGGGGCTATACGAGCTCTGAAGTGTATATCAACGACGGATTGTCTCGTTAAATCAAGATGTTCCAACGAAAAGTAATAAATCGGATACAGGTTTTTAAAATCAAGTTGTGATATTTGCAAACCGGTGTCGACGTTTTGATCACGACCCATATATGACAGCAATCGATGATACACACGTGCGACATGGTTGTCGCCGTAATTAAGCTGTATATCCTCGGATGGTTCCTGTTGTCCGTTTATTCTCAGCGAAACCTCCATGACTCCTAATCGATCAAATATCATATGGCTGCGTTCTTGATTGCCCAATCGTTCCCTATTCTGTAGCGCTATGAATATATGACGCGGGGCTGAAACACCCTGTTTTGACGCCAAGTGCCATGTAAACGTATCGGCGACGTTATCCTCTTTAGCATCAGTTGTTACCGTTAGCCAACTCAACAGCGATTTCCCTCCCTGTTCCATAAATGCTAACAATCGTGCTTCCGTGGTAACTGATGGAGTCAGCACCGGCATCCACAATGCCATTTTAGTTAAAATGACTTTACCGGCAGCGACGCCAGCAGCATGCCATATTGCATTGTTATCATCGCCCCTTCGCGTCAGGGCAATTGTATGCTTAGCCCCATAGACAACTTTTCTGACATTTCTGCAGAATCCAAATATGTGATGGAGTGGAATCGCGCATGAAAACTTTCGGCGTGGTCCTTGCAACATTCCTATTCGTGTTGCAAATCCTAGATTAAAATTATCGTTAGTACTTTTTATGATATTGAACTCAGCGCCTGGTATTGCTCTGCGGTCTGGATTGGCTGCTTCAGCTTGTGGGTCAAATGCGGTATTTCTTTCCACTAGCACGTTGATGTACTGAAGATGATCAGCGTTATTGGTGGAGTCCTTTGCGAACATCATAGATGGGCCCGCCGATCTTGTATAATCATCTGAATACCTCGCTAACCCAATTATCGTCGTTGCAACATCAACCTCGCGTTCTATTGATTCAATTTCTCGCCCGTCAATAAGATATCTGGCGCTCTCAAATAACGCCATGATACCGTTGTTGACGAAACCAACTCGAACACGAGGGTCATCTGCGTATGGTGCATTATCGGCGGCATTTGTCACGAGTTCTCCCTCGATTTCGATAAACGCTTCACACGGCAAAAAATATTTACTGGTATCTTGGACTTGAAGTTCAATTCGCGATCGTAGGTCGGGTTGCGCTGCATAATAAGAATAATATTGATAATCACGGACAGAATCATCCCTGCGCACTGGGGCGTCCATATCAAACGCGGGATCAGCGGTACGCGCAAACATTCTATTATTTATCATGTTGATGTTTTCAATTGCGATTTTTTCGTCGTAAATTCTTTGAATTTAAACCACTCCCCGCTATCGCGTTCATGAGCGCGTTGGTTGCCGCATCGGCGGATGGCGATGTCGCCAACGACTCTAATTTTTCTTCCACGGCGTTATTTATTACTTTACTGACATTTGCAGGCATCACTGTCGTTGATGGCATTACCGGTGGTTTCTGTTTTTTTCTCCTGAATTTCACCAATGACATTAGTTTGTCCCGCGCGGCTGAAAACGCCCTTCCGGCAACATCTCCAATGGCACTAATACCCTTATCACGAATAACATCAATAGCCTTCATTCCTAATTGTTTGGCTAACGGCGCTACTTTTGGAGCCATTCTTGTAAATAACCCCGCAATGGTGCTACCGAGACCATCTCCATAGTACGCGCGGTAAACAGGCAATCGCGAGTTTACCACGTAGACGAGTACTGGTTTATCATGGTTGTAGTGTATGATCATCCTTATTAAAAACACCAGTTTTCCAATTAATCATCCACTAGCTCGTCTATGAGCGTTCGATATGCATTAATGTCCATGATACCGCCTGCAAATAAACGCTTGCAAATATCAGCGGCCTCATTGATTATTTCCGTAGAGTTATTTCCGGCTCGTTTTCCTCCAATTAGTACTTCCAGCCGTGATATATCACTGAGAACACTATTAGGGCAGGTAACGCCGTAGGATTCTTTACCAACAGGGTATCCTTTTCCTTTTTTTGGTGTTATACTCTTAACTTCCTTGTGGAATGCGTCGTAATCGGATTTACTACGATGTGGTAATGCATCTTTATGTTTACTTGCTAAATACACTATTCTTGCCCAGTCTTTTAACGACTTTATATTTTTCTCGTAACCGCTATTGATATGCTTCTTATCTCGTATGTTCTTAGCAAAATTGTTGGCAGTAAAATTAATTAATTCTTCCCTGTTGCTGAAGCCTCTAATTTGATCTATTGTGCTCTTCTTGAGTACAATACGGGGTATATTCCCCTCTTTTTCTTCCGGTATTTCTTCTTCTGGTGTTTCTTCGGGTATTTCTTCTTCTGGTTCTCTTGCGGTGGCGCCTGGTTCTTCTTCGTCGGCCATTGTAACATAAGGTTCTTGTGGTTCGGTTATAGCGAGTGGTGGTGACCTCCGTGTTGTAGCAGCCGCTATTTTTGCAGGGAGTGTTTCTAAAGACCTTTTTGTTTGTTTTGTCTCTGCCGCTATCTTTTCAAGCGCACCAAGAACGGGTACAGTTGCCGCCGTAACATCCTTAGTCGCTTTAGTTACCGGGGCAAATAACTGTTCGCTTCCAACAGTAAAATCGGTTTGCATTTGTTGTCGCGTTTGAAGTTTCTCTCTCACTCTGTCTCGTAACGGTATAAACTTTTTAAGCGCTGCTAGCCGCTCTCTGGCTAGCCGAGTAGTAAGTGATTCACCTACCATTATTGTAAATTGATCCGCAATTTTCTAATTTTCCGCCGAGTGTACCATCGGGGGCTCCACGGAGTTTTCGTCTATAATCCTTCTAATGTTTTTGATCTTACTAGAAATCTCCCGGCGTCGTTCATAAACACGTCCGAGTTTTTTTCGTATTATTTCAACGGCAGTAAATAGTCCAATGAATGCATTTGCGTCATTGTGGTACAGGTTCTCATTAATCGTATGTTGTAATCGTTTTATAAAAAAATACTCGCGGGCCAGGGTAAAACGCCCCCGTTTCGACTGTTCGTTAATAATCTCATAATCGGATAATATTTTTTCACTGTCGAGACCATCAGATAATTCAATTCCTTGATTTTTTAATTTTGAAATCTCAGTTAATATATTATTGATGTCTTCGATATTCATTATTCTTATAAAACATCTTATTTCTAATATCAAAAATTTTAATAAAATTATTGGGGCCATTTTTGACCCCGTTTTTTGTATGGACAGTACAATGCCGTAGATCTCCACTCGAGTGTTGTGGCAGATTGCAGGCATACATGGACAGTACAATGCCGTAGATCTCCACTCGAGTGTTGTGGCAGATTACAGGCATATACATATACTTAATTAAGGACATTCACATCTTGGAACCCCAAAGCATACATCTCCGGGAGGGAGGCCTAGGGTGACAAACGTCATCGTAGACCACCCAGAAGATATGCTTGGGGGACATCACTACATGTACTTAATTAAGGATGAATATATTTACAATGAAATGATTGATGGATGATGGGACGGTACAAGACAGCACAAACATAAAACGGCGGGGCGGAACTCTACGGCCAATTCAACCAATCAAAAGCAACCCAATTAAATTAACCCGGTTGCATGATTGTAAACAAAAGACAACCACACGCCCGGGTCAAGAGCGTGGGTTAGTTTTGATTAGTTGAATTGGCTTTCGAAAGCCCCAGGCTTATAACGAGTCATCTTATATATAAAGTGACTAATACAGCGGCGTCAGTCACAAGGTGTGTGTTAATTTGAATTCCCTTGAATCGTTTGAATCCTTAAATACTTATTAATGGTGTTTCACGGCATTTAAATGAAACCAAATACTCAAATAAAACATTAAAAAAAAGAATACAGCTGTTAGATAACAGCGTGTATTTCATTAGTTTTCATCGTAAAATGATTAATTAATCGCAACATTAATTGGACTTCAAGGGACGCAACATTAATTAGACTTCAAGGGACGTAACTCTTGTCATGCGACGCTATCACAAAACGAGTTATCTCCCTTTGATGTTATATATGAAAATCGAATTCTATGACCCGTCTTTTTTGAGATCGCTGTTTGATATATTCGTTCTGCAACAAATTGTATTGAGGCGATACAAATGTCAAAATATTTTCCTGCCTCATTCATCGACTGAAATATTTTTTCCTCGTGAGTTGTTGTATCAAATGACTTTACGGGTTTTGCTTTCTTTGAGTATTTACCAGTTTGGCCTTTTTTACTATTTTCACTCTGAGAGATGGCTTGCAGATTACACAGTCTATTATTTTGATAATTAGAATCAATGTGATCAATAACGAGACTATCTTTGATCAATCCGTGGAAACATTCATAGATGATTCTGTGACAGAGATATTTTTTCCCTCCAGCAGTAAACATTAAATACCCGTGATTGTTTTTCCATCCAACCGGCTTCTTCAGTCTACGATTTCTAACAATACCGTCGCGAGATGCCTCGTAATTGACGAGCAGGGGATGCGGCTGAAATTCTTGGTCCATTTGTATAATAATACTACTTGTCTAATTTATTATTTGGTTTAATTATGAATCTTTCAACGTAGTCTTGGGGGGTTTTGATGACGAAGTCGGCGGTGGGGTTGATGACGGCGTTTTTAATTCGCTTGTCATAATAGCGTTTTAGTTCCCTGTATCGCTTTCCGCCACAATTGATACACAACTGTGATTTTCCTCTTACACCGACGTGGCAAACCAAGCACGGGAGGGGGCCAAGAGAACCATTACGAACGCTTTGTAAATGATACCCGCAGAATTCACCTCTACATGATTTATTGCACGGGGTTGTCGACCCAATCATCAACCATTTGCAGTGATTCATTATACTATATTCTTTCATTTAAATACTTGTTTTAATTATATGGATGAGTTCGAGAGATTGGCAGCAATTAAACCCCGGAAAAATATTAGGTTTAATCTCGATAGAGTCCTCAAGGACACACCAAAAGCGTTAATAAACGATAAAACCCTGTTGAGTAAAATACGCGATTGTATCAATGAATTCAAGCGTGATGGCGCATCTCACAGTTGGTCAACATTTCGAATTGATGGCATTGTTGATGCTACCATGAACGACAACCGCGCAGCAATGATAATATCACAACTTGACGGTAAAAGGTATTTCTTCAGAGTAAAATTCATTGTCCGGGTGGAATCAGGCGATTGGATCATGCGTGATAAATTTGAACCAGTTCTCAGCGACAAGAAAACAGTCACTGTCAGCCGCGACTCCAAGCCGGGGTTGTTAACCGGAATTGACAAACCATACTATGAACGAGCGTATCCTGAAACAGCAGTTGTTTATGGAATATACCCGTTAAATAAGAAACCTGATATCGGAAAACTGAAACCGATGAAACAGTCAACTGGGATAAATTGTGTAGCAGAACGAATAATAGAGCATTTTACAAATGCATGTCGAGGAAACAAATTGACTGATTTACGACGTAGCAAAATCAACCAGTGGGAACTAACCGTAAAAGAGCGTGGAGCAACCATCAGCGACATAGCGAGATTAGAAACATCGCTGAGATTTCCAATAACCGTTACAACGATAACCGGTGAAGTATTATACGAATCGAAGTATAAATCGAAGGGAGCCCCAATCAAAATTATTGATCATAACGAACACGCATGGACGCCCGTGATCACAATATTTCCACGGGATAGAACAGTAAAGTATATACCCGAAGAATTCCTGGGAGAACAATTCTCCAAGGACGGTTTTCTCGCGGAGAGGAAACTATTTGATGCTATTGCCTACTTGTGTAAAAACGACCCTGTATCAATGTGGTTACTTCGCAGCGCTGAAAACGATGCGGATACCTTTGATCAGTTTGTAAGACCAAACGGTGAATTATATCGCACTGAAGCATTTCACAACAGGATGAAAAAAACCGCCATAGAATTTGAGGAGCATGATGAACAACTGCTAACAAATTGTTTTACGATTCCATCGGTTGTAGCTCATGTTGCAGCAAGGAAAAATGCGTGGAGACCAACGCGCAAGGAATTTCTACCGGATGTACAATCCAGTTGTTTGGAATACTATCACGGTGGACTATGGAACACTGAATACAACCGCGACGCTATGATCTCGGTTGATATGGTTGCCTGTTATCCAGCGAGTTTTCTCGGGTATGGATCCGCCGCTGAGTATTTCAAACGATTTGGACACCCCAGTCATGAAATGACTCGTGTTGCTATTAATGGACCACTGCCTGATTTTGATTTAACCGGATTCGCTCGCATAGTATCATTTGAATTCGCGGCAGGACTCCATCGCTGTTGCTATATTTGGATCGGTAAACACATGGCTGAAAAGAGATGGCTGCCAATAGCGCTGCTACGGTATATGATTGATTGTAGCATGCTAGTTTCGTTGATTGTCAGTGACGCGATTATATCATACCGGGCACAGACTGAAGTCTGGTTACCAGAACCGGAGCGTCTAGATAGCATAATTGACGAGTCCAGAAAAAACATTGATGCCGACGAGGAATATATCATCGAATGGTCCAGGAGGATATTTAACCAACGAAACCGCGAGGCAAAAGATCTCGGTAGAAGAATAATTGGTAAGTTCACACAAGGTGGAAAAAACCACGACTACAAACGATATTGCTCACGGCTGATTATAGATGACGCAGAATATGATTTCGTAATCAAGGACACAGTGGCAAAAAATAGATACGTGAACTGCAAAACAGCTTTCTTGTCCAATGGAACGAGGTTGGGTACAGTTGTTACCTACAGCGATGGAGACAGCCCGGCGTATCCACATTTGAGGGCGTCTATGCTGGGATATGCCGCTATCAATTTATTCTCGATGATAAATAGATTCCCCGATACCGCGGTTAGAGTAGCCGTTGATTCGTTTTATGTTGACGTAGCGTATAAGGGAAACGTAGCCGAGTTTACTAGTCCGGACGAGAGTTGGGGTACATGGAGAATTAAAAATGAAATACGACGCGATTATTCCCCGTCAGCAGATGTCACCGTTGAGAACAACTACTTACGCGGTGATAAATTGTCAGAATGGTCTAATGCACCATCGTGTTCTGATCCAATTTGTAGACACAAGACGGTTTATTTAAGCGGCTGTGGCGGGTCAGGAAAGACGACTCGGGCAATTGAATTATTTCGAACGCGGGCAAGTATAATCGTGCTTACACCGACTCATAGACTAGCGCGAGAGATAAAACAACGAAATGTTGACGCCGTTACTTATCACAGCTTCTTTCGATACAGCGGCGGTGAGTGGACTCCTGATCGAATGGGTGAAAAATTTATTCCCGACATTATCATCTGGGATGAGATATGTACTGTTTCGTTAGATACTTTACAAATGTTTCTTGAGTGGTTGCTGCGCGCGAATACAGCGGTGATCATGTGTGGGGACCATGGCCAACCACCACCATTTGTCGGCGAGGGTCCACATGATTGGTTAAGGGGTTTTGTGGACTATTATGAAGAAACTGATACTGATTACCGAGCACTTGATGAACAACTGCGCGAGGTTAAGAAATTAATCAGATTACAGCCGGATAGAATTCAATGTGAAATAATTCGCGAGGTGATTCCGGAAACGCCGTTAAATGAATTCTGGGAAACATGGAGACCAAACGATTTGATTGTAGCGAGTAGAAAGATAGTCAGAGACACACTTCAGCGGAAGTTGTTTACGTTGCATAAGGAAAAGTTTCCAACGCGTCCAGTGCCGTTATGTTATAGACCCGCGGACACACGGCGGCAGAACATTGAAGTTGAAATTCCAGGCCGGACAGAAAAACAAATTCTCGTGCTGAATGATATCGTGCTCGTTGATATCAGCGTCGTCGAGGACGCGCTACGTGCTGATAAATCCCCGTGGACGCTAGGATACGCAACAACAATACATTCCTCGCAGGGACTAACCATCACGGACACAATTGTTTGGATAGTTGATAATCGCATCGAATGGTCGAATCTAGTCTATCTTGCAGTGTCCAGAGTACGAAGGATAAATCAGCTTCGAAGAATTGTTATTGACGGAGCCGGTGACGGAGTCACTGACGAAGCCGGCGACAAAGTCACCATCGATGCAAGCGTCATTGATAGAAAACTCTCGGGTTACCGCCAACAGGATAAAAAAAAACAGCGGCGTTTTGATATTGATGCCGAATTAATAATCTCGCTACGACAACAACAGAATAATCACTGCGCGAGTTGCAATTGTATAATGA
Organism: Sinohyriopsis cumingii; assembly: GCA_028554795.2. NCBI lineage: Eukaryota > Metazoa > Mollusca > Bivalvia > Unionida > Unionidae > Sinohyriopsis > Sinohyriopsis cumingii. The sequence continues at coordinate 18,639,123 of CM068830.1, forward strand.
GTTGGCGTTATTCGGATAAAGACACTCGCCAATTTACCGTGGATAGGATCGATAACAGTCTCGGTCATGTCAAAAACAATGTGAGGTTGACCTGTCTTGAGTGTAATAGACGCAACGGCGCTAGTTAAGACCACGCGGGGGTAATTGAGTATCGTTAGGTATCACTTGTAGTTGCTCGCGTGTAAATCCGCGCTGAGGAGCAATTGAATCCAGTCTATAGATCGGTGGTCTACCAGTTGATCGTGTTATCGTTGATATGTTATGTGTGGTAACACTCCAAATAGGATCGGTAGCCCTTTTTTTACCGCCTTCAAGCTCTCCTGGTTCATATAGATATCTAACAGTGACATCGCCAAGAATCGGCTTAGAAACGCTATTTATTTTTAATTTTCCGGGTATATACTCGTATTTAATCGCGTCGCTGGGCTTCATGTTGATTACTCGGGTAATCTCGTTATTTAACGCTGCAATTACACCTGGCAACCTTTTAACCCATTCACGAGATCGTTTTTCTTGGATGAATTCCTTCGCGTATTGATATCCAAATAACCGTTCAGCGAGAGTCCGATTGAATCGTTCAACAATTGCCTGATCACGATGTAGCGCAGTATGACCTCGTCGTATCGCGACGCTATGATGTTTCAGCGTTGATAAAACAGCGCCGCGAAATTCACTACCAGGATCAACTTGTAATAGATTTGGCCAGCGCAGAGGACCTCTTCGATAAATCCGCTCAAACGCATCGGCTACTTCAGTTGCTGACTTTGTTTTCAATGGTTCCGCTTGTTTGTATCGACTCGCAACATCAACTACGGTTAGCGCGTATTTGTAACCGTTGTCATGCGGCAGAAATAGTATATCAGCCTGATGAACTTCATTAGGTACGCTGACATCAAAGCGCGAGAAGTTGATTTGTTTAGGCGGTGGTAGATAGATTTGCCATATAGCCTGTTTGGATAACCAATTAGCCGCAGTGGTCTTTGTTACCTTTGCAGCGCTTGCAAGCTTACCAATTGCGGCCTTCCCCTTCCAGTATCCTCTCGGAGAATAATAGATGGAATCCATCGTTTTTCTTGGATGATTGTTATTAATTACCAGCGCCAATCATTAATTTACCTTTCATAGCCGATTTTACCAACCATGAGGCCAATTTTTCTTTGACGGATTTATCAGGAATAGCATTTAGCGCGTGAATTAATTTTACATCCGCGATATGACGCTGTTGCAGATCGCTACTTTTGTAAGCAACATCATGAGCATGACACGCCTTATCGATAGCGTTTATTGGATACTCACCGGGTTTGGGCTGATTTTGATCATCGAGTCTAATATCTAATCGTGTTCCGGGGCCACAGTAGTTATATCCTGGGAGGTGTTTTTCTCCTGGATACTTTGCCCACGGTGTTCCGGGGAGTTTTGCCAATTTGGCTGCGATGTCACCTCCTCGCTTTTTTTTAAAACATCTCCGGGTCTAATAGAAATAAATCTAAATTTCTTTGTACCGCATTGTACACACTTACCAGTAAGCGCCGATCTGTTATTTCTTGTCGTAACGGTTGTCATATCATTTGTGCCAGTACGCACTCTACACTTCACACAATATAGATCCATAATTTATGTATAGAGATATGAATATAATTGATTTTTCGGCGACTAAAACAAGAGAACCAGTTAAGCATGTTGCAGCGTTACCAAACTCGATCCGGATGATTATCATCGGACCATCTGGATCCGGCAAGACGCAATTGTTACTCAATTTAATAATGAGATGGATGAAGTGGGATAAGTTGTATTTGGTTGCTCCTAGCGTAGATGATCAACGATGCTACGAGGTGTTGAAAGATTTCAACGAGAATGCATCAGCGATCGCTAAAAAGAATGTTATTGAGTTTATTACGGATATCAATGATGCACCGGGTATTGATGATATTGATGGCGACGTTAACAATCTAGTCGTGTACGATGATGTTATGTTAGACAATCAAAAGAACCCAGCTAGGATATTTTCCAGAGGCAGGCATAAAAACACTGACGTGATATATGTCACTCAACGATACACTCAGATTCCAAAAGTAATCAGAGATAACTGCAATATTCTTGCTGTATTCAACGGCGTTGATACACACACGCTACGAAATATCTGGCAAACTTGGTGTGGCGGTGACATGGACTTTAATGGTTTTCGAAACTTTTTTAGTCATGCTCAGTCGACCCCACATGGATTTGTAACGATAAATTTACATGATCCTCGGACACGATATCGTATCGGACTTGACCAAATATTCGGTTAGTTGTAAATAATTTTCATTGTAAATAACCACTTAGCAGCAGAGGGGGCGATGACATCGACGCGGTCGTCGATGTGCTTACCGGACGCTGACGACACTGGGGATCGGCGCGCAGAAGGTGTTAATTAAACCAAATGACGTCACCATCGTGTAAGATGGACCGACGTCGTTTTTTTTTTACCAGGCGCTGACGACACTAGATCGTTGAGTGCAGAAAGTATTAATTAAGCAAAATAACGATTGGACAAAATGTCCGATTCGCCCCCTCTGCTGCTTCGTAATCGGGACTACCACGATGTGGTAATGCATTCTCGTGTTTACTCGCTAAATACACTATTCTTGTCCAATCCTTTAACGACTTTATATTTTTCTCTTGATCGCTATTGATATGCTCCTTATCTCGTATGCTCTTAGCAAAATTGTTGGCAGCAAAATCAATTAATTCTTCCCTGCTGCTGAAGCCTCTAATTTGATCTATTGTGCTCTTCTTGAGTACATTACGGGGTATATTCCCCCTTTTCTCTTTTTCTTCCGGTGTTTCTTCCGGTATTTCTTCCGGTATTTCTTCTTCTGGTTCTCTTGCGGTAGCACCTAGTTCTTCTTCGTCGGCCATTGTAACATAAGGTTCTTGTGGTTCCGTTATAGCGAGTGGTGGTGACCTCCGTGTTGTGGCAGCCGCTATTTTTGCAGGGAGTGTTTCTAAAGACCTTTTTGTTTGTTCGTCTGAGCCGCTATCTTTTCAAGCGCATCGAGGACGGGTACAGTTGCCGCCGTAACATCTTTGGTCGCTTTAGTTACCGGGGCAAAGAGTTGCTCGCTTCCAACAGTAAAATCGGTTTGTAGTTGCTGCCGCGTTTGAAGTTGCTCTCGGACCCTGTCTCGTAACGGTATGAACTTTCTAAGCGCCGCTAGCCGCTCTCTGGCTAGCCGAGTAGTAAGTGATTCGCCTACCATTATTGCAATTGCGAAGCAATTTCTAATTTCTCGCCGGAGTTTTCGTCTATAATCCTTCTAATGTTTTTGATCTTACTAGAAATCTCCCGGCGTCGTTCATAAACACGTCCAAGTTTTTTTCGTATTATTTCAACGGCAGTAAATAGTCCAATGAATGCATTTGCGTCATTGTGGTACAAGTTTTCATTAATCGTATGTTGTAATCGTTTTATAAAAAAGTACTCACGGGCCAGGGTAAAACGCCCCCGTTTTGATTGCTCGTTAATAATTTCATAATCGGATAATATTTTTTCACTGTCGAGACCATCAGATAATTCAATTCCTTGATTTTTTAATTTTGAAATCTCGGCTAATATATTATTGATGTCTTCGATATTCATTATTCCTATAAAACATCTTGTTTTTAAATAAAAAAAAATGAAACCCCGCGTATCAATCCCGGGGTGTTTAACAATTCGTTTTCTTTGAAACAGACAATAACGTTTCACACTGTCATGGCGACTTCGTCAGCGCCATGGGCGCCGGTGACTTCGTATCTATATATAAAAATCGAATTCTGTGGCCCGTCTTTTTTGAGATCGCTGTTTTAGTTATATTCTCTGCAACATCTCGAACTGAGGCTCTACAAATATCGAAATATTTTCCTGCCTCATTCATCGACTGAAATATTTTTTCTTCGTGCGTTGATGTATCAAACGATTTAACACCCCTTGCTTGCTTTGAAAACTTGCCAGTTTGGCCTTTTTTATTGTTTTCACTCCGAGAGATAGCTTGCAAGTTTACAAGAGAATTATCAGTCTTATTATTATTAATATGATCAATAACGAGACCGTCGTTGATCAGTCCGTTAAATGCTTCAAATACCACCCTGTGAACAAGATAAATTTCCCCCCCGGCACCAAATATCAAATACCCGTGATTATTTACGGTACCAACCGGCTTCTTCAGTCTACGATTTCTAACAATGCCGTCGCGAGATGCCTCGTAATTGACGAGCAGGGGATGCGGCTGAAATTCTCGGTCCATTTATATAATAATACTACTTGTCTAATTTATTATTTGGTTTAATTATAAATCTTTCAACGTAGTCTTGGGGGGTTTTGATGACGAAGTCAGCGGTGGGGTCAATGACGCCGTTTTTTATTCGTTTGTCATAATAGCGTTTTAGTTCCCTGTATCGCTTTCCGCCACAATTGATACACAACTGCGATTTTCCTCTTACACCGACGTGGCAAACCAAGCACGGGAGGGGGCCAAGAGAACCATTACGAACGCTTTGTAAATGGTACCCGCAGAATTCACCTCTACATGATTTATTGCACGGGGTTGTCGACCCAATCATCAACCATTTGCAGTGATTCATTATACTATATTCTTTCATTTAAATACTTGTTTTAATTATATGGATGAGTTCGAGAGATTGGCAGCAATTAAGCCCTGGAAAAATATTAAGTTCAATCTCGATAGATTCCTCAAGGACACACCAAAAGCGTTAATAAACGATAGAACCCTGCTGAGTAAAATACGCGATTGTATCAATGAATTCAAGCGTGATGGCGCATCTCATAGTTGGTCAACATTTCGAATTGATGGCGTTGTTGATGCTACCATGAACGACAACCGCGCAGCAACGATAATATCACAACTTGGCTCCAGCAAGTATTTCTTTAGAGTAAAATTCATTGTCCGGGTGGAATCAGGTAATTGGATCATACGTGATAAATTTGAACCAGTTCTCAGCGACAAGAAAACAGTCATTGTTAGCCGCGACTCCAAGCCGGGGCTGTTAACCGGAATTGACAGACCATACTATAAACGAGCGTATCCTGAAACAGCAGTTGTTTATGGAATATACCCGTTAAATAAGAAACCTGATATCGGAAAACTGAAACCAATGAAACAGTCAACGGGGATAAATTGTGTAGCAGAACGAGTAATAGAGCATTTTACAAATGCGTGTCGAGGAAACAAATTGACTGATTTACGACGTAGCAAAATCAACCAGTGGGAACTAACCGTAAAAGAGCGTGGAGCAACCATCAGCGACATAGCGAGATTAGAAACGTCGTTGAGATTTCCAATAACCGTTACAACGATAACCGGTGAAGTATTATACGAATCAAAGTACAAATCAAATGGGGCCCCAATCAAAATTATTGATCATAACGAACACGCATGGACGCCCGCGATCACAGTGTTTCCACGGGATAGAACGGTAAAGTATATCCCGGGGGAATTCCTGGAAGAGAACGGGCTTCTCGCGGAGAGGAAACTATTTGATGCTATTGCTTGTTTGTGTAAAAACGACCCTGTATCAGTGTGGTTACTTCGCAGCGCTGATACCTTTGATCAGTTTGTAAGACCAAACGGTGAATTATACCGCACTGAAGCATTTCACAACAGGATGAAAAAAACCGCCATAGAATTTGAAGAGCATGATGAACAACTGCTAACAAATTGTTTTACGATTCCATCGGTTGCGGCTCATGTTGCAGCGAGGAAAAATGCGTGGGGTCCAACACGCAAGGAATTTCTGCCGGATGTACAATCCAGTTGTTTGGAATACTATCACGGTGGATTATGGAACACTGAATACAACCGCGACGCTATGATCTCGGTTGATATGGTTGCCTGTTATCCAGCGAGTTTTCTCGGGTATGGATCCGCCGCTGAGTACTTTAGACGATTTGGACACCCCAGACATGAAATGACTCGTGTTGCTATTAATGGACCACTGCCTGATTTTGATTTAACCGGATTTGCTCGCATAGTATCATTTGAGTTCGCGGCAGGACTTCATCGCTGTTGCTATATTTGGATCGGTAGACACATGGCTGAAAAGAAGTGGCTGCCAATAGCGCTGCTACGGTATATGATTGATTGTAGCATGCTTGTATCGTTGATTGTCAGTGACGCGATTATATCATACCGAGCGCAGACTGAAGTTTGGTTACCAGAACCGGAGCGTCTAGATAGCATAATTGACGAGTCCAGAAAACACATCGATGCCGACGAGGAATATATCGTCGAATGGTCCAAAAAGATATTCAACCAACGAAACCACGAGGCAAAAGATCTCGGTAGAAGAATAATCGGCAAGTTCACACAAGGTGGAAAAAACTGCGACTACAAACGATATTGCTCACGGCTGATTATAGATGACGCAGAATATGATTTCGTAATCAAGGACGCAGTGGCGAAAAATAGATACGTGAACTGCGAAACAGCTTTCTTGTCCAATGGAACAAGGTTGGGTACAGTTGTTACCTACAGCGATGGAGACAGCCCGGCATACCCGCATTTGAGGGCGTCTATGCTGGGTTACGCCGCTATCAATTTATTCTCGATGATAAATAGATTTCCTGACACCGCCGTTAGAGTAGCCGTTGATTCGTTTTATGTTGACGTAGCGTATAAGGAAAACGTAGCCGAGTTTACTAGTCCGGACGAGAGTTGGGGTACATGGAGAATTAAAAATGAAATACGACGCGATTATTCCCCGTCAGCAGATGTCACCGTTGAAAACAATTACCTACGCGGTGATAAATTGTCAGAATGGTCTAATGCACCACCGTGTTCTGATCCAATTTGTAGACACAAGACGGTTTATTTAAGCGGCTGTGGCGGGTCAGGAAAGACGACTCGGGCAATTGAATTATTTCGAACGCGGGCAAGTATAATCGTGCTTACACCGACCCATAGACTAGCGCGAGAGATAAAACAACGAAATGTTGACGCCGTTACTTATCACAGCTTTTTTCGATACAGCGGCGGTGAGTGGACTCCTGATCGAATGGGGGAAAAATTTATTCCTGAGGTTATCATCTGGGATGAGATATGTACTGTTTCGTTAGATACTTTACAAATGTTTCTTGATTGGTTGCTGCTCGCGAATACAGCGGTGATCATGTGTGGCGACCATGGCCAACCACCACCATTTGTCGGCGAGGGTCCACATGATTGGTTAAAGGGCTTTGTGGACTATTATGAAGAAACCGATACTGATTACCGAGCACTTGATGAACAACTGCGCGAGGTTAAAAAATTAATCAGATTACAGCCGGATAGAATTCAATGTGAAATAATTCGCGAGGTGATTCCGGAAACGCCGTTAAATGAATTCTGGGAAACATGGAGACCAAACGATTTGATTGTAGCGAGTAGAAAGATAGTCAGAGACACACTTCAGCGGAAGTTGTTTACGTTGCATAAGGAACAGTTTCCAACGCGTCCAGTGCCGTTATGTTATAGACCCACGGATACCCGGCGGCAGAACATTGAAGTTGAAATCCCGGCCCCGACAGCGTCAGGGACAAAAAAACAAATTCTCGTGCTGAATGATATCGTGCTCGTTGATATCAGCGTCGTCGAGGACGCGCTACGTGCTGATAAATCCCCGTGGACGCTAGGATACGCAACGACAATACATTCCTCGCAGGGACTAACCATCACGGACACAGTTGTTTGGATGGTTGATAATCGCATCGAATAGTCGAATCTAGTCTATCTTGCGGTGTCCCGAGTACGGAGGATAAATCAGCTTCGAAGAATTGTTGTTGACGAAGTCAGTGACGGAGTCACCATCGATGCAAGCGTCATTGATAGAAAACTCTCGGGTTACCGCCAACAGGATAAAAAAAAACAGCGGCGTTTTGATATTGATGCCGAATTAATAATTGCGTTACGACAACAACAGAATAATCACTGCGCGAGTTGCAATTGTATAATGAGTTGGCGCTATTCGGATAAAGACGCTCGCCAATTTACCGTGGACAGGATCGATAACAGTCTCGGTCATGTCAAAAACAATGTGAGGTTGACCTGTCTTGAGTGCAATAGACGCAACGGCGCTAGTTAAGACCACGCGGGGGTAATTGAGTATCGTCAGGTATCACTTGTAGTTGCTCGCGTGTAAACCCCCGCTGTGGGGCAGTTGAATCCAGTCTATAGATCGGTGGTCTGCCAGTTGATCGTGTTATCGTTGATATGTTATGTGTGGTAACACTCCAAATAGGATCAGTAGCTCTTTTTTTACCGCCTTCAAGCTCTCCTGGTTCATATAGATATCTCACGGTAACATCGCCGAGAATCGGCTTGGAAACGCTATCTATTTTTGATCTTCCGGGTATATACTCGTATTTAATCGCGTCGCTGGGCTTCATGTTGATTGCTCGGGTAATCTCGTTATTTAACGCTGAAATTAGGCCTGGCAACCTTTTGACCCATTCACGAGATCGTTTTTCTTGGATGAATTCTTTTGCGTACTGATATCCAAATAACCGTTCAGCAACAGTCCGATTGAATCGTTCAACAATTGCCTGATCACGATGTAGCGCAGTATGACCTCGTCGTACCGCGACGCTATGATGTTTCAGCGTTGATAAAACAGCGCCGCGAAATTCACTACCAGGATCAACTTGTAATAGATTTGGCCAGCGCAGAGGACCTCTTCGATAAATTCGCCCAAACGCATCGGCTACTTCAGTTGCTGACTTTGTTTTTAACGGCTCCGCTTGTTTGTATCGACTCGCAACATCAACTACGGTTAGCGCGTATTTGTAACCGTTGTCATGCGGCAAAAATAGTATATCAGCCTGATGAACTTCATTAGGTACGCTGACATCAAAGCGCGAGAAGTTGATTTGTTTAGGCGGTGGTAGATAAATTTGCCATATAGCCTGTTTGGATAACCAATTAGCCGCAGTGGCCTTTGTTACCTTTGCAGCGCTTGCAAGCTTACCAATTGCGGCCTTCCCCTTCCAGTATCCTCTCGGAGAATAATAGATGGATTCCATGTTGTTATTATAAACGCTAGCGTTTTCAATTACCAGCGCGAGAAGCTCCGCTTCCAATCATTAATTTACCTTTCATAGCCGATTTTACCAACCATGAGGCCAATTTTTCTTTGACGGATTTATCAGGAATAGCATTTAACGCGTGAATTAATTTTACGTCCGCGATATGACGCTGTTGCAGATCGCTACTTTTGTAGTAAGCAACATCATGAGCATGACACGCCTTATCGATAGCGTTTATTGGATACTCACCGGGTTTGGGCTGATTTTGATCATCGAGTCTGATATCTAATCGCGTTCCGGGGCCACAGTAGCTATATCCTGGGAGGTGCTTTTCTCCTGGATACTTTGCCCACGGGGTTCCGGGGAGTTTTGATAACTTGGCTGCAATATCACCTCCTCGCTTTTTTTTAAAACATCCCCGGGTCTAATAGAAATAAATCTAAATTTCTTTATACCGCATTGTACACACCTACCAGTAAGCGCCGATCTATTATTTCTTGTTGTAACGGTTGTCATATCATTTGTGCCAGTACGCACTCTACACTTCACACAATATAGATCCATAATTTATGTATAGAGACATGAATATAATTGACTTTTCAGCGACTAAAACAAGAGAACCAGTTAAGCATGTTGCAGCGTTACCAAACTCCATCCGGATGATTATCATCGGACCATCTGGATCCGGCAAGACGCAATTGTTACTCAATTTAATAATGAGATGGATGAAGTGGGATAAGTTGTATTTGGTTGCTCCTAGCGTAGATGATCAACAATGCTACGAGGTGTTGAAAGATTTCAACGAGAATGCATCAGCGATCGCTAAAAAAAATGTCATCGAGTTTATTACAGATATCAATGATGCACCAGGTATTGATGATATTGATGGCGACGTTAACAATCTAGTCGTGTACGATGATGTTATGTTAGACAATCAAAAAAACCCAGCTAGGATATTTTCCAGAGGCAGGCATAAAAACACTGACGTGATATATGTCACTCAACGATACACTCAGATTCCAAAAGTAATCAGAGACAACTGTAATATTCTTGCTGTATTCAACGGCGTTGATACACACACGCTACGAAATATTTGGCAGACATGGTGCGGCGGTGACATGGACTTTAATGTTTTTCGAAACTTTTTTAGTCATGCTCAGTCGACCCCACATGGATTTGTAACGATAAATTTACATGATCCTCGGACACGATATCGTATCGGACTTGACCAAATATTCGGTTAAATTGTAAGCAGCAGGGGGGGCGATGACATCGACGCGGTCGTCGCTGTGTTTACCGGACGCTGACGACGCTGGGATCGGCGCGCAGAAGGTATCAATTAAACTAAATGACGTCCGGACAATTGTCGATTTGGCCCCTCGACGATGACAACGACGACGACGTCGTTTTTTTTTTACCAGGCGCTGACGACACCGGATCCGCTGAGTGCAGAAAGTATTAATTAAGCCAAATGACGATTGGACAAAATGTCGGATTCGCCCCCCCTGCTGCTCGTTCAATGCGACACATAACAAATAAATTGACTAATGGACTAGGTTCCGTAAATAGCTTGAGTTCAATGGTTTTAACATACCTGGCTTGAGGCATGGCTGATTTTTTAATTAGAATCCGTTAGGATAACGGTCATACAGGTGGGCGAGGCGAGGTGAATTTGGGCTTAAGTAGTAGAAAAAGACAACGTGGAGACGATCCAGATGCAATTTTGGCCATTTGAATTAAGTGTCATAAAGTGAAAATTTCCAGGAATCGATTTACTTAATAAGAATGTAAGGGAGAGAATTATTCTAACTTCGATGGGCGTGTGTTAATTTTCGTGGTTAGATAAATTTAATGCTGATGACCTAAGCTAAAAAAGGGTGAGGGATGTTCGCAGCCGAAATTCGATGTTTTAAGTGCCCTCCCTCATAACATTAGCCAGCCCAAGTTTTTATGCGGAAGGGGATGCTCTTGACTCCGGGGGAGTAAAAAGTGTTCTCCAGTTACATATTGTTCAAGTTATGGGTATCTAGAAGTTTGAGGGACACGGAACTTACAGTTGCGGATAGATTCGGCTACGAAGAAGCGAGCGGGTCTCGTAAAGCACAAGTTAATTGTCTCAGTATCATGCAGTTTTGTGATATGGGTTTGTAATTATTATTTTGAATTTGTTTCAAATTAATACATTATTTTCCATTGATGAGTTCGGAGTATAATTATTTGCATTAATTTACCTTGAATGTTTTATGACTCGTTTATTCTAAGAATTTCATGTATTATTTTTCTATACGAGTTTGCGAGAATTGTGTGAATTTATCTGTCTTAAATAATATGAACCGTGTATGCTAGGAATCGATATTACCATGTCTGGAAATGTTATGCTAATGAATCGTTAGTAAGTAAATATTATAGTTAGGACATGAAGTGAATTTCGTTAATTCATTTGCATAATTAAGATGTCAATTATGCTAACCAAGAATCAATAGTATTAGCATTAAGAACGCCTGCCGGTCGATATTTAATCCAGTTAGTGATTAAAGTCCAAGCAGGGCGCAGTAATCGTTTATTAAGAGGTCTAGATTTGGAATGCTGACAAATCTTGGGTTACTTTGAAGATATGTACATCGGTGACAACAGAGGCGTGGACACCTATTTTTGAAAGTCGCAGCGTGGAAAATGTTTGATCGGTCTACCTCGGGTCTTCCACGCATCAAAAATGAAGTTTAAGATTAGGCGTGGACATTTGCAAATTAATATGTATTGCTGTTATGCAAATATCTGAAAGTTTTGACTGTCAAAAGAAGTCGACTGAACGCAGTTGCTCGCTGGGCACCAACCTTACTCTCAAGACGGCACCATGCTGATTACAATGCACGAATAGTCACATTGTTTAGGGACTATGGCAATAGAGACGTTGCATTTTGTTTGTTGTCTTTTCTTCGTAACTAAAAACGTCTACAAATTTCCAGTAAAAGCTGAACGTTTGGTACAAGAGATAGGTCACATAAGAAGGGTATGATGTTCTGTTATGAGGCATTTGGGATAAATTTCCATGCAATATAATTTTTCATAACCAGACCCAAATACAAATTCATTATTTTTTAACAGAATTATGTGAAGCTACATCGATCTACAAATTGGCTTGAAATGCTTGATGGAACTGCCTGGCTCGTATACTCCTGTCCAAAGACGGAAGCCACCAGCTTGCTTAGATGATAGGTGTGCTAATTAGCATTCGGTCCTCCATATTCAATATATTGCACAAGGTTAATGGCGGAAGAACGTTTGTTGGAGGGTGGGAATAAATAGTGGGCGAAGGTTTTATAGGACGAAACAACCTAAGCTGTGTAAGGGGGAAAGCCCTTCGAAGCTCTTGCATTTTTATGCGTTTAAATAACTCTTCCCCAACTTTTTAGATGTTTACATTGCATTCTTTTCGACGAGAAGGGGGCGGGTGAAGTCCCCACCCACCCACCCAACAACAAAAATCCACCATGTGCTTTTTAGAACGGGAACGGCAAGATGTAGCTATAGAGCATTCAAATCTTATTGCTGTGTAAAACTTAGTGACAAGAATCAGTGGTTTAAACCGACAGTTACTCTCCGTATGTTGTATAGTTACCTGTATACAAAGAATCACCGACTGAGTAACGTGTAAATGCATACAAGGAAAATAACGTATGATCATTGGCGTTGATACCATATAGTATGAGTATAGGGACCAACGAGTTGCTTTTAAACTGTAGATAAGGTAAGGGCCCATCGATAGACTTTGTATAGGGGCCCACATAGGGGCCAAATTATTCTAGCTATGCCAATGGGTATTATTTAATACTATACACTGCGACTTCTTCAAGTCTTTCAAGTATCTCTTATTGACCTAAAGCAAATCATATAACATTCCCTCAAAATATGTGCACGTATTTTATGTATATATTATGCGTCATGTTCTGTATAATATTGTCTTTGATTGTCAATCGCCTACCCCTGTTCAAGATTGTCTTTGAATGTCCAGCTCCTGCCCCTACGTAATCTTGACTTTTTGATTGCTCATCGGTTGTCCCTATGCAATCTTATTTTGATTGCCCGTCGCCTGACCATACGCAATTTTGGCTTTGACTGCCTAGCCCTAGCCAATATGCAACATTGTCTTTGACTGACCATCGCCTGCCCTCTATAATCTTGATTTTGATTGCTAGTCATTGCTCCTTTACATCGTCGTTGTATTTATGCCTTGGGCAGTCCATCACCTCTCCATATGTATTCATGATTTGTATTGCCCATCACCCGCTTCTATATACTCTTGCGTTTGACTGCCCATCACATGTCCGTTTGTACCATGGACTTTGATTCTCCACCATTTGCCCGCATGTACTCTTGCCCTTCAGGCCATCACTTGCCTCTACGTACTCTTACCCTCAGTACATCATCTGTACCATTGCACATTTGCCGTTGTCCCTCACTTGTCTCAATGCACTTGCCCATCAGCTCTTCACCTGCTTCCGCGCACTCCTGACTATGAACGTCCTCACTTGCTCCTATGTACTCTTGCTTTGGACTGACCATTATCCGCTGTTATGCACTCGAGCATTTGAGTGCTTGCCACCTATCCATATGTACCATTCCCCCGAGTCCAAATCTCTTGCCCTTATAGACTCAGTACTTCAACTCATCGTTCAGCCAGTGTTCCATTGCCTTTGTCAATCACTTGCCCCTATGTATTCGTGCCCTTCAGTTACCCGTCCTATATACACTTTATTGACAATTCTCATTCTCAATCCCTTCTTGCTTTTGATTGTCTAGTACATTCCCACATTTAATTCTGCTTTTAGTTTCCCCTTACCTGCCCCTATGCACTCTTAATACTGATTATATAATACCCACTCCTGTGAACGGTTGCCCTTGAATGTTCATTACCTGCACTTTGTAATCTTGCATTTGATTGTTCATCACCCGACCCAGTGTATTGTGTGCCTTTGCCGATCACCTGTCCCTGTACTGTATTCCCTTTTAATACCCATCACCGGCAAGTGCATATATTTGCCTTTTATTACCCATCGCCCATGCATAAGCAGTATAGTGGGATACCCTAGCGTCAATGGGAAAATACATTACAGCCTCCCCCCTTTGGGGACGTCTGGCGTCAACCTTTTTAGCACACTCTGGGAACGTCTAGCGTCAAGAGGAATTGAACACGGGGAATATCGGCACTGTATAGCGACACGGAAAAGTGGGGGTTATTGTATAAGGACTACAGGAATGGAACAGGCGAAGTGACGTCACGGTACTGAAGATTGGTAACAATATAATATAGCAAGGTGCTGACCTGAATACGCACTACTCTAGGGAGAGACAAATACAGGAGAGATATAGACATACATACATACATACATACATACATACATACATACATACATACATACATTATTAAACATCAACCTATCACACAAACACTTTTAGGCAAGAACATCAATGATAAACATCAATCTACCACACAAACAACCGACTAAAACATTTAGGCAAGTAAGCAAATCTTTTCGAGGCATACGAGTGGTCCTGAAAGGGGCCTTTGGTTTTCTTCTTCTAATTTCTTCTATTCATCCACCAGCTTCTCATTATTTTTCTCTTCCTGTTTTTACTTTTCCTTCTCTTCTTTCTTCCTCTTCTCATTTTTTCTTCTTTTTCTATTTTTTCGTTCCAAGCTCTCATTCTTGTTCTATCCTCCCCATCCTCCTTCTCCTCTTTTTTTCCATCACTTTCCTTAGTTTTCCCTTAGACTTTCTCAAATTGTTTATTTCCATCTTAATTCTGTGGGGACTGTAAGAATAGTGATCCTCATCCAGTTTTAACAGCATCCCTTTCTTCATCTCGAAATTGTCCACCACTTCCTGCAACGTCTTAATTTTGTCGATTGTGTTACAAGCCATCTTCTTCTTTGGTTATTCCGTAGAATGGCGCGAACGATGATCATGATAAAAAAAATTAGTCGCATATGCACCGAGTGCTTTTGTGACTGGTTAATTCTCGAAAGTGGAGATTCTTAATTAGTCGGTACTGTAGGAATGGTGCCACTACAGTTCTTGTTTATGTGTGGATGTCACACTTCATAATTAGTCTGTCAGGACGAGGCAAGGTGGAAAGGTACCCAGGAACGGCGCTCAAACCCAAACAAACAATTTCCAATCCGCCAACAAATAAGAGCTTTTTTATTGAGTTTAATCAGCGTTTCCATAATTAATACCAAATTTTTCCAACTAAACGAATACGAGTTATTAGTTAAGAACTATTTAATTAATTAAGAATTAATCGCTCATTTAGATTTACATTGCAAGTTAAAATTCAACCAGATTATTCAAGTACCAATCAAATTTGAGTTTATGCAACAAACACTACCAAGTTGGAAAACCAGCCAAAGAATTCAGCCTCCAATCAGATGCAACTTTTCATAACCAAGTTGTGCGAGTTAGCCCAAGAAGAAAAACTAGCCAAAGGATTCAACTCCCAATCAAGTTCGGGTTTACATACCTGTCACCACCAAGCTAGAAAACCAGCCAAAGGATTCAACTACCAATCAAATCTGAGTTTGCATACCTGCCACCACCAAGTAGGAGAACGAACCGAAAATTTCAACTGCCAATCAGATTTAGTTTTACGTAGTTAGTTCGAACAATACACCGAGCACGTTACACTGACAGCCCTTAAACGTCAGGTCGTATTTACATTTCAAATCAAGTCCAGTTATACTAGTGGACAATAAAGAAACCCAATTACGTGATAGCCACCTGTGCAATTCTGCCAAATTGTTCGAGTTTCAGAATTTTTCTACATCTTAACTGTTCGAAAGAATTATAGTACATAGTGTACGTTGTAAATACGATAATATTTGTATTCATTAATATGTCAAAGCGACTTAAAGAAAAAAAATTGTAGTCACTATTGGCTGTAATAAGTTATATATGTCAAGCACGGACGTGAAGGAAACGATCTCTTACACTCACTTCACATATCATCTAATATCCACACAAATGTACGCGAACGCATACAAACCCAACATTATACCATAATAAAAACCACAATATCTGCTATCCACACAAATGTACGCAAACGCATACAAACCCCAAAATATACTATCAAAAACCCCAATATCTACTATCCTCACAAACGTACGCAAACGCATACAAACCCAAAATATACTATCACAAACCCCAATATCTACTATCCACACACGGGAAGGAGAAAAAACACAATATCTACTATCCACACAAATGTACGCGAGCTCATACAAACAAACACTCTACTATCCACACAAACGTACGCGAGCACACACACACACACACACACACACACACACACACACACAATCTCATCAGTAATGGGGTGAGTGTTTATAATCAGACTACTCCACACTCACACCAATTGGCAACTTGAATGGTCTCCTTTCAAGAGTATTGGGTAGCCCTGAGAAGGGTTGTTGTTTTGAACTTCAGAGGCACCTGGCTAATGGTGACAACTCCCAAGCCTGGCACCATAGGCACAACGGCGGCTACAGGCATTGTCCCAATTGACTGAGGCTGCCGGGAGTGCGGAGGCAGCTTAAGTGGCCTCGTCATCCCAAGCTTGAGTTTGCGAAACCCTGAAGACTTCCCTCTGTCTTCTCCTACGCCAAACACGGGAATAATGATGTTGCGGATGTGGTTGCTCTCGCAACTCCTACTCCAAGTTTTCCATTTTTCACGACTCTTGCTACAGATTGTAAAGGCTGTGGTTGTGGAAGTGGCTGTAGACGACGTGGTTGTGGTGGTGCTGCCTGTGAATATAACCTCACCTCAGGCTTAACCTCACACAGAGGCCTTGGCATGAAGTGAGAAAGGATTTGTCTTCTCTCTCTTCTTTTTTCTCTCCTTCTCCTCTTCATTTCTTTCAGGTACTGCAATTGTCTCCATGGCTAGCTCGTCCAGGAGGCACCTGGCATACTCCGGGTGCACCTGAAGTTACAGAAGCTTGGTGAGTCTGCTAATCTTCTTTCAGTTGATGAATCAACGACGTGTAGCCAGACTGACGAGCGCCCCCCTTTATAATATGTCAAGCAACACCCCCTGATACCAAAACGTACAAGACACATATCACCCCAAAAACATGGAACGCGCGGACCTAAAAGAAAAACTCACTTTTAACCTACAAACGAAACTACAAAAAAAAACAACACAGACTATATTTTGACAAGCCACTTGACAAGTCGATTGAATTAGTATCTCTTTTTTAGACTACTGGGGTAGCCCTGAAAAGGGCTGGGGTTTTGTGGACGGGAGTTATGGCAATCTTTTATCTTCTAAGATTGCGTCTCCGACTGACGACATGCTTTCGCACAGGATAAGGCCTGCTTCTTCGAAAAGAGATGGAGAACTCTCATGTTTACACGACAGTCCACAAATCCTCTGTCTGGTTCCTGTTGTTGTTTTCGCTGCTCCTGTTCTCTCTGATTCTGAAGTCTGTACTTCTCCGCCAACTCTTCCTTATTTCCTCTCTGAAGACCTCTCCTATCAGGTCTTCGACCACTTTCAGCATTCTGACATTCTATCTCTTCAGGCTTCGGCATTAGGCTTTGCCTGACACGACGCAAATGCACGTAGGCTTTGTTTTTTAAAAAAGCTAAATTATAAGGCATTTTCATAGGAGGATGAGTCAACAGTGGATGGTTAGACTGGTCGGTTGGTCGGTCGTTTCAATTAAAGTCGTGTTCGTCCTTATGGGCATGTACGACTGGTTAATTTCACATTTGGGAATGATTGATTTTTTCGAGGGGAAAGGAATGGTGCCACTTCCCCCAACGTATTAATGCACTTAGGAAGTGCTATTTGATTAGTCCGATTTGGAGACATTAATGTCTCACGGGACTCATCGTGAGTGGGAATGGTCCACACACACACTCACCTAGATGGTACATGGCTGGAGGTGGCACAGGCGAGTCGGACTCAGTGGAAGGGTTGCGACCTACATCCGGTATCGATTTTTGTGCCCCATTTTCAGAATAGTAAATGGCGTTGTTTGCCGTTTTGTAATTTGGAAAATCATATGTGCTGTTTGTAGAATAAGATATAGACATAGATGGCAAGATGAATCTCCTAGTCTATTTTAGGGAAAAGTTAATTAATCAAGTAATATTTGGGGTCTCTATGCTAAATATAAATATTTCCGCCTTGTGTGGGGAACCTGATGACTGAGACTTAGTCACCTTATAGTTCTAATGTTTTAAGGACATATTTCCTAATCATGTAATTTGGTGCCACATTGTGTAGCTGATCTTGATGGCTTTAATATTTTAGCCACCTTATAGGTCTAATTTTGGGTTGTTACTCTAATTTCTAATTAGTTTATGAGTCAATTTATTGCCGCACTGTTCAGCGGGCCCTGATGGCTGGGATTTAAGCCACCTTATGTTTATTTTTGTTGGCCGGTCATAATTAGTATATTTTAAGACGATTCATCATGCCTTAAGTAATGATAGAGCAGATGTTAGTATGAATGATGGTTACTTAATTACCGATCATCTATTGCATTGCTTAATCGAGTATACATTTGGACAGCTCAAGGCGCCGAAGTGGGTGATAGGTGCAGGTGTAGCATCAGCCCGCGCACTAGCGGTACTCGCCCCATTTCGGGCTGTAAACTGTATGCTACTCCCGCCCCCAATTTCCTACTTAGCCGCACTAAGAGGGATGTCCGGTAATGCACAATCTGATGTTGTATGGATGGGTATTGATTAGGTCCTACTTCTAAAACTGTGACTATACCGGATTGCTTATGTATCACCCAAGGTGTCAAGCCGGTCTAAGTATATGGATTGGTTGAGTTATATTTTATTGATTTTGTCAATTGCCTTAAGGAAGATTAACATGGACAATTTGTTTGATTGGGGTTGGGATTGGTTTGGTAAAGAATTAAGGGGTAGGTATATGACGAACCAATTTTCTTTAATGCAGTGACCAATTTTTTTCCTTTGTTCGTCATATTTCGGGCATATGTTGAAAACATGCCGGAGGTCTTCATCATCAACGCATTTGGGGCATTTTGCTCCAAATCCACAATTAACCAATACATATTTCCCCATACTGCTTGCAAGTAAGGTTTTTCCTGTATTGATTCGGCTAATGATCAGTTGTTGATGCTTGATATTGGTTTTCGGTGCTTTGGTATTGAGACTCACTGATTTTTGAATTGAGTATAGCGTACGTCCTTTAAAGCATGTATGCCATTGGGTTTGCCATTTATAGACAATAATTTTGGTTATGATGCTGTGTAATTCTGTGACGCTGTAATCGATTTGGGCTGGTTCTAGTTTGCCCAGTGCGTTCTTTGCTGCTTGGTCGGCCTTGTCGTTACCTGGGATGTTTATATACGACGGGACCCACATGAATTCCACAATTTGGTCTTGTTTTTCCATGTTGTTAAGTAGCAAGTAGGTTTCTTTAAGGAGGCTTTCACGCCCCTTTGAGTTGGCTGTTTCCAGTGTTTTAAGCACACTAAGTGAGTCGCTTATTATTAGTATTTTCTGAATTCTCTGTTCATATGCTGTCTTTACTGCTTCAAATATGGCCCAGAATTTTGCTGTGTATATTGAACATTTATCCGGCTTCCTGTTTCATTATTCAGTCCCGGGATAGTGATTACTGCAGCAGTTCTGTCTGGGTTATTTGATTTCGCCCCGTCGGTAAATATTTTGACAAAGTCTTTGTAAGAGCTGTCTAATATAGTGAGGAGCTTTGATCTTATTTCCAAAGGATGTTCTTCCTTTGATCCGACGGTTGTTGCTAAGGTGTTGATAATTGGTTTTTTCCTTGTCCATGGAGTAGGGTCTGGATATCGTATTATTTCTGCACGAAGGCAGTCGAGTTGTGGTTCTTGACATTTGTAACTAAATAACCGGTGGGATTTCTGGATTCACAACAGAACACTTTTGGCGATGATATAAATGCAATGTTTAATAATGAATGATTTGAATGAGCAAATTACTTATGAATATGTGCTTGTATATATAATCCAAATATTGGATTTAATTAACATAATAACGCACAGACTTAATGAAAAATACAAATAAATTACTTTACAAAATACGAAGACAAGGGGTGAGTGGTTCACAACGATTTGTCAATGAAAAGATGGATATAGTTTATTCAGCTAGTAAACAATGCAGAAATTTTCTAATGTAGTAAAATACATTCACTCAGAATATTTCTAATGTAGTAAAATGCATTCACTCAGGTAGTGAAATTATGTAGTGAAATTATGGTGATAAAAAGGGACAGACATACAACTTATCTTTACAGTCCTGAAAGATACAATGGGTTTTACGAACCCCCAAATTAGCCAACGGCAAATTGATTATATGAAAGGAGATACCCTCCGTCATCAGCACACTTTATTTCAGCTCCACGGCTGCTACAATTCAGCTTCACGGCTGCTACGGTTAATTCCTGTGGTTGGCTTTACAGCTTGCACCACGTCGACCTCGACTACTCCAATAACTTTGAACGCTCGGGTCACTCTGGTCACTCAAGACACTCTAGACGCTCTAGACACTCCAGACACTACACAGCAGTGCACACTTTGGACCGCTCTACACATCTGTACCCACTCTGGACAGTTCTACACATCCCTACGCACCCCGGACACTCCCGACAGCTGAAAATATATCCAATACCGTGTACTATACATGACACGGGCATAATAACGTAATGACATTATACACAGTAAGTTATACGGATTACATTACCGGTACAATAATTACACAACAACAGGTTCAGAAGTAAACCTAACCCTGCTCGATAAGAATCCTACTGTACTAAAAATTTCTTAAAAACGTAGCCTTATATTACCAATATAAATCCCTTGCTAAGTTGCAAACAAGAATAGAAATATGTGCATTATACTACGTAAACCAAAGCTACATAGCAACATACAAAAATAAACGTGGTAGTACAATAGTTATATCTTATATACAAGAAATTAACAAACTTACATACCTCTACAGCTGAAGATATGCAAGTCCTATAGTAGACCGCTGACTGACAAGACTATCCGTAATGTAAAGTTTTTTTTAACCTACGGTGAGGTATTTATACACAGATATAGTCTGTGCACTGAAGGCCTTCGGTTCTTCCCATCGAAAGCACTTCGCACGTGCGGCATAGGATGAACCGAACTCACTATTTCGAAATACAACACAATATACATAAATCACCATCGGGTATCGTTGTGTACCAAAAACGGAACACGAGTACATGTATTTAATAAATCAAAAGTGTATACAATTCCGTGACAATACCCTAAAAAAGAGGTAACACTTTTAGAAAAATAAGGGAATGTGAACATAAACAATTGTTAAAACTTCCAATTTGAATACTGAACGAAAATGATCTGCTAATTAACCCTACTTAAAAAATCAGCACCCACATTTTCCGATCCCCGAATCGCCTCGATTCGGAAACTATACGGTTGTAAAGACAACGCCCAACGCATCAATCTTGCATTGGCGACCTTTGCTTTGTTCAAGTATAAGAGCGGCTGATGGTCCGTTTGTAAGGTAAATTCCCTCCCGAAATGTATGGATCATTTTCCCAGATGGTGGGAAGGGGACGAGTCTCTGGGATGCTGCATTTGTTAATGATGTTCCTTGTGGGATGGCTGGAGTTGTGTATAGAAATTCTGGCTGTATATCTTAATGTTAATTCTTCTCTCCTTAATGTTAAAGATGTTTCGCCTGTTAGGATGTGTAGTTCTTATTTACAGGTAGTTCGGAGTGTGCCTGTACATATACGCAGAGCTTTTGCTTGAATTATGTCAAGGCGTTTGAAAATTGATGATTTGGCAGATGCATAGATCTGGCATCCATAATCCAATTTGGATCTAATTAAGGCCTTGTAAAGTGTTACCAGTGTATATTGGTCTGCACCCCATTCTAAACCTTTGATGTTTTTTCAGGAGGTTAAGGTCTCCGCTACATTTCCGTATTAATTCGGTGATGTGATGATTCCATGTAAGATGTTGGTCGTATTACATGCCTAAAAGTTTTGCCACTCGTTCAAATTTGATTGGTTAGCCTTGGATATATAGAGTTTGTGGCTCTATATTGTGTCCTTTATGGGAAGGGGTTAGAATAGTATTCCCGTTGTTTTTCCTTTTGATAATTTAGGGGAAAAATCATTGGATCTAGGTCAGTAAATAGGTATGGATAATTGTACTCTATTGTTGTTCGATGTGCTAATAATTTGGCTGTATGGTTGTCATTTTTGCTCATTCCAGCGAAGTGTATAGCTGGTTGTTCTGCTTTTTCTTTGTTAGTTGTTGCACCCTTGATATTTGGAATATTGTTACTATTTGTGCCTTGCATTGCTTTATGTTTATTCCAAGCCTGTTTTGAATTGCATTGATTAATTTCAAGGGTGGAGCAAATCTTTTGCCATGATTTTTCCTTTGCTCTTTTAATGATATTCTTTGCTTGTTTTACTTTTATTTTATAGCTTGTAGAATCAGTTGAATGACCTGTATGGCGAAATTTATTGAGGTTTTTTTACAGTCGTCGTTCTACCATGGGGTCGGTTGTTTTGCATTTGTGGTGTTATTGGTTCCAGTAGTGGTAATACTTTGAGTAGCGGCTGCGTTGATCGCTTCAAGGATTTTTTGATTGTATTTGTCAATGTCATCTTACCGTAGGTTGGCTATAGCTATTCCGGCGAGCAAGGCTTTGAATGAATGCCAGTTGGCTTTGTCCAGTCTCCACTTGGAAACTTTAGAGGAAGTGGCAACTGGATTGGTGAAATTAATAGTCATAAGTATTGGGAAATGGTCACTGCACAACGTGGAATCTCTGTCTACTTCCCAATTAGATATAGATGCTAATTTGGGTGTGCAAATTATTAGATCAATTGGTGATAGTGATCCATCCGCTGGTGAAATTCTGGTTTTAGTACCATCATTTAGTATGACCAGATTGTTGTTGATGACCCATTCTTCAATTAATTTGCCTCTCTTGTTTTGGTGCTTTCCTCCCCATCTTTTGCTATGTGCGTTAAAGTCGCCGCATATCATGTATTTATTTGTTGTGCTGATGAGTTGGGCATAGTTAAGAGGGGAGACGGCATAAGGCTTGCCCGGGTCATATGTATTAAAAATTTCAAATAAAAATTGCCCACTGCGGATGAGTATTGATTGATACTCAAGGGGTGTGAGATTACTGGTGTCATTTGTGGCTACAGGGTGCTGTTGGAATGATGTATTTGGGAGTGTCTCACTGACAAAGATGGTTAAACCACCCCCTCTTAGCTCGTTGTCTCTCGTAGTGAAATTGCTGACTGAATAACCTGGGATTTTTGGTATATCTTTAGTTTTTTGGTGAATAAGTGTTTCTTGAATAACTATCAAATCAGGTTTAATTTTAGATTGTTGAAGTTTGATTATTAATTCTGTTTTATTAATATCTAATCCCCGGCTATTCCATTGCCAGATTATTATATTCTTTTTCCTAGCTGTATCCATTCCTGATGTTATAATTAATTATGTTAGTGAATATAAGGTCAAATTAGTGTTTGGTTTGGAAGTGTTTTCCCAATAGGTCAGATGATAACCTGAAGAATGGGATACAAAGTATGTGATAATTTAGAGAGATGTCTGTAATTCCCACCATGAGATCCTTTAAGTAGTGAATAATGGTGTCATGTGAGAATTCTTCCTTTGGGGGCGCACTTGTGTTACCTGCATTGTTTTCTCCCTTATTAATTGCATTCTTTAGTAGTGGTGGGTCTGCATTTTCTGTTTTTGTTTGGTTTCGAACCTCCCGAACGAAGGTCGATTTGTTGGATTTGGTTGGTTTGGTAGTAATATTATTAACCTTGATTCCTTGTTTTAGTTTATGATCCACCTGTTTTTATATTGATGCTTGAGGGCATGAGAGTGGTTCCTGTTGTCAGCTGATTTGTTGGATTTGGGTGGGCTTGGATAGAGGCTGGCTTAGGGTTTGGTTTGGGGTTCGGCACAGTTATAGCAGGTATTTGTGGTGTTGGTTACTTTTCCTGCACGGTGCGTTTCGATTGGATAGTTGATTTAGCTTTGGCGTAAGGCAATTTTTGTTCTTTCATCACTTTTATAAGTTCCTCTTCTCTTCTGGTGTAATTACAGTCTTTGGAAATATGACGATGGGGTCCGTTGCAGTTAACACATTTTTGTCCTAAGGATGTACATTTGGTGCTGTGGTTTCCGCCGCAGGTGTCGCATCTTTTTTATTTTTGCAGCTGCTGGCTTGGTGTCCCCATGATTTGCAATGATTGCAGAAGCGATGTTTGATGTTGAATTCGAGTACTGGGTACGAATGGACATCAAAGTAGACGAGAAGTGGTGGAATTAAGTAGAAGTTCAGTAGGATTATGTTGGTCTGTTGTCCTTGGCTCGACTTAAACCTGGAAGGTCTTGATATGTTGGCTCCCTGCTTTATTAGTTCTAAGGCTATGTCATTGTCATTTAGGAGATTAAATTTTTGATGTAATTGAATGACCTTTTTGTAAGTTATATTTGATTTTGGTCCATTTATCTGTGTTGGTTTGGTACTGATTTTTTGGACAGCATCAGGTTTTTCCTCCTTTTTCTTGTTTATTGTCTGGTCCTGCTGGGTTTTGCTTGAGGTGTTTTTGTGAGCGCTTTGTGCCTTGTTACTTTGACTTTGGTTGGGCCTATTTGCTGTATCTCCATGTATTTGGTTACTTGCCTTATGATGCTGCACTTGACTGTGATGTAGTTTGATCTTGGTCTGATGATTTCGAAGGCTCCTGTATAAGTTTTAGTTTGGATGGACGCGAAACTATCGGTACTTAGTTGATTTGTTTGGAGCTGCTGCTGACGATGAATATGGTTAGGTATATACTGTGGTATTGATTTTTAACCTGTTATTCTCCTATTATTGGTCGATTATCCTTTCTTGTTTGTTGTTTTGTCCCTTGCTTAGTGTTACGTACTGTTGGTTGTTTGGTTGTCTTTTTTCCTTGGTTGTTTTGGTAGGTATCTTTATTGTTTTGGTTGTTGTCCTAGGAATTGCAGTAGTTCTATATGTTGCTTTGGATATTCCGTTCATCGGAGTTTTACCCTTTCTTTGATCCAATATCTCATCTGGTGACCTTGCCCTCGTCTTTTCCGGTGATAACTTATGTATAAATTTTTCTTCTGTCGGTAGTATGTCATATATGTTTGGATTTGCTAAATCTGATATGGAGTGGATGACTTCTTTTGCCTTTTGGTGGTTCGGGTTCTTTGATTTGGATGTATCTGTCAGCCCCTTTTTGTTCTTGTCTTGTGGTAGTAGTGGGGATTGAGCCAATTTTCCTCGTTGGATTTTTTTACCCTTGTTGCTGGTGGTAGTAGGTTTTGGGGCATCTATAATTTGGTTGTCCTGTTGACATTTGTGGTTCTGGGAACGACATGGGGTTGGTGAAGGTGGTAACGGGGACAGACACCTTGATGGGTAATTAATTTGAGATGGGATGGTAGGTGCTGGTAATGGAGGGTTAGTTGTTGAGTAAGAGTAAGTGTGGGGGGTTCAATGAAGGCAGAGGGGCGTTCTGGGTTTAAGTGTTTTGCAGGAAAATCCAACAAGTCCGTCAAGTCCGGCAGCCCCGACAAGTCCGGAAGCACCGCGCCCTCTCCTGTTTTGTTTGGAGATCCTGTTAAGGTTGCAATGTTGTTATATTCAAATGAATTTTAATTGGACTTTTCATACTTGGCGACAGGCTCAACACTTCCAAGCCGGTCGGGGCAGGCAGAGTCGTCTCGGATGTAGCGTTTGTCAGTGCCGCCCGATAGGTCAATATCGGGTTACATGGAATGGGCGAGGGCATTTGGGACGATTCAGTCATTCCGCCCATTTCCAATCGTTTTTTCCCCCTGTTGTGGTCTCTGTGTTATATGTTAAGAGGTCGTCGCCCGGTGTGTTTGAGATAACATCCAACGGACGCATGAGGTGGGTCTAGATGCAAAATGCCCAAGATTGGTGTGAAAATTAAGGGGACTCTCCGGTCTGACATTTTGAATGGACCTGTTACTGATGCCATTACTTCCCGAATTTTCTCCAATCTTACCACAGATGTCTGGGCTTGCTGAGTTGTTTCCAGTATAATTGTTTAGTTTGCTCATCTTGTTTAATAAGTTGTTTTCCTAATCGCATACCTATTTGTGTTCATCCTAACTTGTGATCTGGTAACTCTAGATATTTTGAGGGAGTCGAATTTATAATGTTTGAGTTGTATGAGGGGCCAGAATTCTCTGTGTTAACAATACTATTACTACTTAATTGGATAAATGTAAATAATGTTAATTGTTAGGTAGAATGAGAAGTGAGAAAAAGAGAGAGTGAAACTTTTGTAAACTGCACAAATATATGTATACCCGAAGGTTTGATACCAATAATTAATTTACCTCTAGAATCCCTGACTTAATCTGGAAATGAAAGATTGTGTGGACGTATTACAGAATTCTGCTAGGCAGGCAGCTAGACCTCATCTGCAGGTGGAAACAGCTTGGCGGGCAGGATAGTGGGCTGCTGTCCACTTCTGCACGTCGAAACAGCTGGGCGGTCTGGAAAATCCTCTGTTATTATCGTTGTTGTTCTGGTTGAAGACTGGTTACAAGATTTGACGGTTAAACAGCTTGAGCAAAGAACCAATTTGTAACTTTTTTGATCTGCTACTTCTTAAGAACGACACAATCCGCGTGTTG
This sequence comes from Sinohyriopsis cumingii, assembly GCA_028554795.2. Taxonomy (NCBI): domain Eukaryota; kingdom Metazoa; phylum Mollusca; class Bivalvia; order Unionida; family Unionidae; genus Sinohyriopsis; species Sinohyriopsis cumingii. The sequence goes on from CM068830.1 coordinate 18,665,914, forward strand.
ACTGTTCGGCGTCTAACTAATGATGGTTAGACTGATGATGATAAAATTTAGGTAGCATATGCAACTAGTGCTTTCGCAACCGGTTAAGGCCTGAAGGTCAAGATTCTTAATTGGTCGGGGGATGTGGGTATGGTGCCACCACAGACCCGTTTTATGTGCAAATGTCGCACTCCTTAATTTCTGACATGTCTAGGCAAGGCAAAGAGGAAAGGCACCACGGGGACGCAGAAAGCCATTTGGATGTTGGTACGCCCTGAAACGTTGAAGCGCGTATGATCACATTTTAGTCCAGTTTTGCTAGTTGACAAGTACTTTCCCAATCGTGTGTGAGCCACCTGTGCAATTTCCAATTTCGTTGAGTTGTATAATTTCCTTAACTATTTTGACAAAAAGTTAGAATTTTGTGTACATGGTGTACCTTCAATGTTCATGTTATGTTTTGTTTGGTTTGGAATTTGGATGGTGGTAATCAAAGGATCAGATCAGGATTTTGTGGATAGAGCTTTTACCAAAAGAGGACTTCATAAGCCAAAGGAAGGACCTCATGTAAAAAAGCAATTTGAAAGTCGATGTCGGTCATCTTTTTCTTCTTTGTTTTCTTTTCTCCTCTTCTTCCTTCTTTTTGTTGGTCTGATGTTGGAGTAAGGTGTTTTGGTTCCGACTCGACTTTCAATGTTGTAGGCAGGTCATGATGTTTGCGACTGGTCCATGGGCTGTCATTTCTCATTTACTTGTTGGGATTTTGTGCGAGTACATTGTGCCTCTAAATTTTGTTATTTATAAATGTGTTCGTCTGATGGGTAATGTTGGGATTTGAGTGTTGTGTGTTTAATATTTTGGGGTCGGTGTATCTGTTATTTATTTTATTTCCGCCTTGTTCGGTGGGTCTGTTCACTGGCCTTTTGTCCCCTTATAGTCTTAATTCTTATGGGGACCTGATTCTTTGTAGTGTTTGTTTATTCATTACCAATCTTTGTCGCCTTGTGCAACTGGGCCTGGTGGCAGGGTTAGCCACCTTATATACATTATTGTTTCGTGCATGGTTGAGTTGTAAAGTTATTTGTGTAGTTCTTTCAGACATGTATGGTTAGTATTGTATTATTAGCCTGAACACGTGCAGTGGAAGGGTGTTAATTAATAGTGTTTTTTTTACATTTTTGTATTTTTGTATTTTTTGTTTCCACACACACACATAAATACATACACATTTTTTTCTTCTTTTTCTTCCCAAATTGGACTTGCCCTTTGGCTAGCGGTCTTACCCTACCGTTTTAGTCCTGTCTGGTGATTTATGTTTTTTGATTTGATTGTTTTCCTAGTTTGTAGATATAGTTATTTATGGGATTTTATTTTCAGGCTAGATCTATTTCTGTTTTGGTTTGATTATTTTCCTAGGTTTTTGATTGAGCTATTTATGTGTTGTTATTTTCAGGCTAAATCTATTTTGATAAGACAGATATCTTTGCCGAATACTCGGGTCGCTAGGACTTTTCAATGACATCTGGGTTTTTTTATTCACTAATTTTAAGTTTGTTAGCCTGTCTACTAGTTGTGATAGGTTTGGACTTATTTGTTTTGTTTATTTACCTAGCTTGTGGATATATTTATTTATGTGATGTTCTTTATGTGATATCGTACCCTACCGCTTTAGTCATGTCTAGTGATTGATGTTTTGTTTGATGTTATGTTTTTATTTTCTTATATTTGCTTATATTTTGTCATATTTGTTAATTTGTTTAAGGTTCCAATGCATATTTTTGTATATCGTTTCGATGTTTGTATTATATACCCTGTTTAATATTCTCAGGACGGTGTAGGGGATCCGTATTTCTTCTGTTTTTCTTGAAAGTTAGTTCGTTGATTATGATATTTGGGGCAAGTGTTGAAAACATGGTCTAATGTTTCCAATGTTGGACAATGGGGACAGTTTGTGGTTTGGTTTGTTTCTTTCTTGAGATGTTTTCCAAAACTGCTTCTTAGTAAAGTTTTTCCTGTTTTTAACCTATTAAATAATGCGGAAGTTGGTGGTTTCTGTGTCTTTAGGTGTCATGATGGCTCTGTTGACCTTTTTTTGCAGTTGGAATAGATATCTGCCCTTGTTGGTATTTTTCCAGAGTTGCTGCCATTTCTTGTTTATTTTAATTCTTATTTGACTATATACCTCTTGTACACTGTAATCAAGGTGTGATAGTGTAATGTTCATGAGGTTAAGTTTTGCTTGTTGGTCAGCTTTGTCATTTCCTGTTAGATTAATATGCGAAGGCACCCATAAGAATTCAATGCTTTGTTGTTTTCCTTCAATTTCTCTAATGGATATCATTGTTTCTTCTAACACATTACCTCTGCCTTTTGTTGTACCAGTCTCGAAGGATTTGAGTACGCTTAGAGAGTCTGTTATAATAACGTACTGACTGTACGTTTGGGTTTTAATCAATTTAAGTGCCTCATTTATTGCCCAGAATTCTGCTGCATAGATGGAACAATCACCCAAGAGTCTGTCTCCGAGTGCAACCAGGTGTTCAGTTATTATTATTGCAGCTGCTGTTCCGTTTAGTTCTTGGGATTTGGATCAACTGTATAGATTTTAAGATGTTCAGAGTATGTTTCCTCGATGGTCTTGCGTACTTCTGATAGTGTTACTATAGGGTTTTGTAGTTTGGATCCGAATGTCTGGGCAATAAGGTTGATTTTGGGTGTGTTTGTTTTCCATGGGGTAAGATCACATATTTAGTACTGTTCTGCTTGAATGCCTGGGAGTTCCATTTCTTTGCAGAGGGTATGTACTTTTTGGCCTGCAGGAGGGCGTGGGACAAGTTTTTTGCTGAGCAGAGTGTTACATCTTTTGATCCTAGGTTTAGTTGGATTGGAACTTTTGTGAATTAAGTTAATATTTGTTCCTCTCGTCTTAGATGTAGTGGTAGATCCCCTGTTAATATTTGTAGTTCTTCGATTGAGGTATTAGGTAGAGCTCCCGTACAAAGTCTAAGCGCTTTGTATTGTATGTTCTTTAGTGTTTGGAGCATAGTTTTGTTGGCCGATGCATACACTTGGCAGCCATAATCAAGTTTAGCCCTGATTAGTGATCTGTAGCGCATGAGCATTGTTTTTTGTTCTGCGCCCCACTTTGTCTCCTTAATACTTTTTAGAAGGTTGAGGTCCTGTTGGCATCTTTTGAATAGTGCTGTTATGTGCTTTTTCCAGTTGATCGTCTCGTCAATTAACATTCCCAAGAAATAAGTTTATTTAATAAATTTGATTGGTGTGTTTTGTAGATGGAGATTGGGATATGTTATATGTCTATTTGTTGTTGGTGAGAAAAGCATTCCAACAGTTTTGGTACCTGATATTTAAAATCCCCAGTTGTCTGCCCATTTGCCGATTTCATCTAGGCTCTGTTGTATTTGGCTATTGTTAGTTTGGTTGTTTGGGTTGCCTGCTTTACAGATTCCACTGTCGTCGGGAAATTGAAATATTTCGAATAGTTTGTTGGTAATATTGTCGTGGAGGTAGTTGACCATAAGGTTAAATAGTGTGGGTTTATCACACTTCCTTGAGGAGTTCCGTTGTCCAGAGTCTATGTGTCAGAGAGAGCATCACCTACTCTGGTTTTGATTTGTCTTCCCGTAAGGAATTTCAAGATCCATTTGTGCATCCGACCCGTTATGCCATACTATTGAGTTTCGAGATGAGGCCTTTAGTCCAGACCAAATCAAATGCCTTTTCTAGGTCTAGAAATATTGCAATTAGATGTCTATCTCTTTTTCGTTTGGCATTGAAGGCAAGTTTAATGCTTGCTTCCAATCTAATTAGTTGGTCAATGGTGGAAAGTCTGTTTCTAAATCCACATTGGTTTTCTGTGAGCAAATGTTTTCTTTCCAGATGTTTTCTTAGCCGGTTGTTAATCATTGTCTCCATGATTTTACAGATGGTGTTTGTCAAGGAGATGGGTCTGTATGATGTTAGCATTTTGGGATCTTTCCCTGGTTTTGGAATGGCTATGAATATTGCTTGTTTCGACAATGTGGGTATATTTCCTGTTTCCTAGATTAAGTTGATCAAATCTAGTGTAATGACTTGTATATATACTGGTAGATGCTTATAAATGTCATAGCCTAATTTGTCTTCTCCTGGGGATGTTGTCCTTTTATTAGCTAAAGCTTTTTTTTCCATTCTTCAATACGGAAATAGTCGTTGAGTGGTGAACCTTTGTTGGTTTATCCGTAAAAGAGGGGGAATTCTTTTTCCAGTGTTAATCTTTGTGTCATGAATTTTTGAGTGTGATTGTTGTTACTGCTAGAGTTGGCAACGATTTGTGATAGTAGCTCTGATTTGGTGTCAGCTCCTGTTAATTTTGGTGTTGTTTTTGGTACTTTTCCTCTCATGGCTTTAATGTTTGTCCACACCTCTTTAGAGTTTGTTTGGTGGTTGAATGTGGAGCAGTATGCTTGCCATGAGTTAGTTTTTGTTTTCTTTATTACAGTTTTGGTTTTGACTTCGTTTTGTTTGTAAATCAGGAAGTCCGAAGCCAGTTTTGTGTGTTTAAATCGATTGAGGGCTTTTTCATTAATGTCTATTCGACAGTTCTCGGTCCACCATGGTATACTGTTTTTGGTGGCTTTCCCGCTTGTTTTGGGTATGCTGTTTTGTGCTGCTCCATTTATTGTTTGAATTATACTGTTGTACCATTGGTTGATGTCATCATTATAAAGATCTTCTAGTTGTATTTTGCTCAAGTGATGTTGGAACATTTCCCAGTTAGCTTTCTCTGTTTTCCATCTTGGTATATTTTGTGGTTGCTCTTTAGACTGCAGACTATCTCGCTTTATATGGTTTAAGCGCGGACACGATAGAAAACATCCCTACAATGTTTAGAGTCGGAACGCTATAACAACCAAGAATTGACCATAAACATATTTTCAAACAAACAAACGCATTTCAAATATCAAACTATTTTTGACAAGGTTGACAACGTTGTGAAGTGAAGCTAGAAATCCACTGATGGAAATCTTTGGGCCATTGATTTACACTACGTTTCCTAGCTAAAGACAAAAGATAACAATAATGGTCACAAAACCATCGATCTACTTTGTCATCGTTTCTAGAAGAGTTACGATAAAAATAAGTCACTAAATATTCTAAAGAATATCCAAGGCTGCGTTGGTGAAGAAAATACACTCAATATTGTACCCACACCATTGAATCTGTGCCTTGTAATTTTACATTATTGAATCGTGTCGTCTGGGCATTTCTTCTCATAAAGTCAATAATGTCGTCTTCCAAAGGTGGGAATCCATACGAATAAAAATACTCCACACATTCATCACTGGGAAAGTAGACGGCTACCCAGTGGTTTCCTTGGAGATGACTGTCGTCCGTGTTGATGGCATAAGCTTCATGGTCTTGATGAGGTTAGCGATGAGGTAGTTTATCTTTAGCACACACGACATAATTCCAAGAATCAGTGTACGAACTGTGGTTCAAAAGGTAATAAAGATCTAAGGTATCCATTTTGTGTGTTGTTTTGTTGTTTCCTACTTGTTTTTTCACAGGTAATGATACGTCCTCAATTCAATCCTAACTTTTTGCTTGAAAATTTCTGACAAGTAACCGTTTCTTCACTTCGTCTCTGCACTCTGAGACAAGAGAGCTTCGCTGTGATATATCTCTAGAGTTATCAATGGAGGATAGGAATGATCACGCAAGTATTTATACCACTGATGCAACACGGCTTTTTCCAAGATGAGAATCCAAGCTTCGTCTAGATACTCGTCCATATATTCTTCTTGACTCAGTATCAGACATCTATCATGTTGAATTTGTCTGGGATGATCGTTTTGAAATCCAAAGCAATCTTTCTTGATCAGTTCCGTAATTTTTCTGCCAGATGTTTGGCAAAGCAAGAGACTAAATGTTTTTATTGTTCGGGCCATCTGGACTTCATCACTATCTCCTCTTCGTGTTTGTCTTGGAGTTCTACTTCCACTGTATCCTCCCATTCCATTTCCATCGATTCTCCAAAATTCAAAGAGGAATTAATAGTCTAGAATGACTTCTCTCAAAATGTTGATTTCTATGGTATTATCGAATTAGGCATACAAAAGACGTTCACAGTCTCGGTTAGAGCTGTAGAAAACTGAAGTTCCACTCGAATCTAGCCAGATTTTATAGGGTGCAAATGTCCCTCGTCGCTGCCATGGTCTGGAGTGAAATCGAAAACCCACAAAGAATATCCTCATGAATAATCGTCTAACGTAATGCCGCGACTGATGTTGGTCCCTAACTGTCCCGTGGCTACGTATAGGTACAAGTACGATATCAAGTAATTCTTCTTCTCGTCACTAAATTCCGGTTCGAAAGGCCTGGTGCACAAGGTCTTGCCATCGCGACAGACCTCGATCTTGGTCACATTGTAATGCTTCAACTCGAAAGGATTGGCAATGCTTCTACCGTTGAAAGCTTCATTGCTGACGATACCAATGCTTAAACGTTTGGGTAACTGTCCTTGGAACAGATGATCTTTGATCTTAGATCGGAATCCAACGGCAATGGTGAATGTTTTCACCTCCACTCATCGTATCGGATACTTCGCTCTCGGTCTACTCAGAGTGTGACTGATATCGTTTCCCATTTTAGATAACACTTCCACGCGTTGCACGTAAAGTCTGGCTTCTTGGATGATGATTTTGTAATTTGCAGCATCAGCCATACAATCGAAAGAGGCACTACTGAGATTCAGCCTCAGGCGGATATCTACTCCACACAGTAAATGCTTGTCTTTCAACCACATATCCAAATGCAAGCGATCCATCAGTTCTAAACTTTGGCTTTTAGCAATTTTCTTTTTACGTTCAATAAATAACTTATTATCGTCATCTACTTTGTTAAATGTGTTCTCACCTGCTGTGTCAGGTTTCCATACCACACATCCAGATTGGTGTTCTTGTCCTCTTTTCCGTACGCCAAGAGATTTTCAAGGCAGGCTCGGTAAGGGTAAGTATCCATGCTACTGCTAATCAATTTGTTATTCAAGAACAAATCCACTTCACTGGGGTTTTGTTTGTCAATGACGACATTTTGGAGAAATTATTTGTCTTGCGTCTATGCAGCATCTTTTAAGGAATGCAATCATTTTGTATCACCCTTTGGTGAATGGAATATTTTTCCCAGATCTCATTTTATAGCAATATTGACAGTGACGATATACAAATTCGCGGTGAATGTGATAGGCGTTTCCATCTTCCTCGTCAACGTTCGTGTCAGAATCCACCTCGAAAGGAATGACACGCAGTAACGGTACGGAGATGTGTCCCACCACGTTGTACTCCAACACATCGGAGTACATAAAGGTCAATTTTAGTCCTTGGTTCAGTTCTACTGGGAAACGAATATGTTGTGTACAAAATCCACCTTGTCGGTAATGGTTGGTATGGCTCCATCCTTGAGAATCTTTGTGTTTCCACCAAAATGTCATACAATTGAGGAAAAAATATGTAATACCTACCACTTATCCTTCCAGACATTTCATCAGTCGGGGACGAGCTACTTTATGTTGCTCGAGGGTAACATTTCTTTGGCAAAGGATTTGCTAAATATGGCATTGAATTTGGTTGCAGTGGCGTTCACCAGATGTTGGCCGCTATAATAATAGACTGCAGGAATGGTCAACAGATAGGTGTAATATTTAAATTTGCTGCTTGGTTGATCAATCATATCATCAGCAGTAGTTAAAACAGATTTGTGAGTGTTAAAGTAATGTCGCACTTCTTCGTCATGAACTCCGGCTGCAAAAGTGTTTTGATTTTCAGTAATGTTTTTGATTTGTGTAGGGTGGATGATTTCCACCATAGCCACTTCCCAGTGGGCATCGTGATCCAATTGGATGGCCTGAATTAGTTTGGCCATGTAGCAACACAAAGTATTGTTGGAAATCACCTCCATGGAACTATCACTGGGTAGCGTCAAGGAAACTTGGTTGCCGTTGTTCATAATTCCAGAGTTCTGCTGATATCCGAGGGGTCACTCGATATCAGAGGAGTGTCTAAAAGAGGATTATTTTGGTTGTTGTTGTTGGGGTGGTAACTGACGTTGGGCACAAGACTCCCGTTGTTCCCGTACGAGGAGTATTTCAGGGAAGGATTGGGAAGAAGGTAACGGATGCAACTGCTCAGTAAAATGGTCTACAATTGTTTGTCTCCTTGTTGCAAACTCAAATAATTAGCAATGGCAGCACCGATGACACAATACACCACAAAGATTTGGGAGAAAAAGACGAATTGCGTTTTGGGCACACGTTCTCCACACCACGCCATAAAGGGTTGATTTTTGTAGATTTTGAAGAGAGCAACTCTGTAAAGGAGTGGTCAGTGTGGTGGTAGCGGTAGATGAAGTTGTGTGGAATGGCATGATGGTTACTTCTTTTTATAGTAGATGACTTGCGAAGCGTCGATCCAAGAATCAAAACTGGGAGGATATCCTTTCTGACGCACTTTAACTTCTTTGACACGGCGTTTTCCCACTTTCGTTTGAGAATGCTTTTGATGTCATACACTTCGTCTTCTGTTTTGGTCACGCGTTGTAACTCGGGCAAATAAAACGTTCCTTCTTACACTTCCCCGTTCGTGTCGTAAAATTAATAGACGACGGCAGGATGACGACCACAAATTCGTCCAGTGACATGAAATAATTCAGTGGCCCAGTTGGGTAAGTAACCTTTGTAGAAAGTGCGTTTCGTTTTGCCAATTCTTACACAATCTCCTGCTGCCAGCACTCCACTTTTCTTGGGGACAGCCACCGCTGGGGACGTACCAAACAGTCGCTCAAAAACAATCACATCTTTGTCGGGAGTCACTTCTTTGGGGGAACGTCCGATGCTTCGATGGTAAGATAGGTTGTATGGTTGAACCAAGTGTGGTAAGACGTCGATGTACTTGATAGTGTGCTGACGTGTAAAATATTTCCACATGCGTTCTTTCAAGGTGCGTTGAAAATATTCCACGATACTGACTTTAGTTTCGGGATTCTCGGTGGTGAAAAAATAAATATCACGTTTCTTTCATTCTTTCTGGAAAGCTTGGTTCAGAAATTCGGTTTATTTGTATGTTTGGCATCAAAGAGGGTGACGACCGCTTTGTTTCAACATCAGTCTGAAGGCTCGCACTAACTAACTGCTCGATTTGGAAGTCAACGGCAAGACCCAGGCAAATTTAGAAAAGACGACGATGACACAGAACAAATATTTGTTACCAATATTGTCGGTGGCCAAATGACATCGGCTAAATCAGCTTGCCATTGATGAGCGATGCCCTCCACTCAGGTGCGACTTCTGGCAAAATTTCGCCGAATGGTTTTGTGTAAAGTGTACCTGGCTTGTTCATGTAACCATCGTTGCACTTGAGGTAAACGGAGACTTTTCAGACGGGTTTTGGCAGCACGATGCCATTTCTGAACTCCTCCGTAACCGGCAGGATGGGATGGATCGTAGTAATTTCTGTATAACACCTTCTCCATTTTTAATAAGTCACCCACTCCTCGCTGATGCTACTTTGGATGGGGCGGATTGGTGGTTTGGAAACGGTCTTTACGTGTCCGATGTCGCACGGGCAAGAAGTCTAGGGCAGTGGTGGCGGTGGGGTGGTAATGTGATGGCTTTGGGCTTCCTTTGGTTTTTCACTTCTGGTTTCCCTTCTTTCTTTTTGCCTTCTGTCGAAGGAGGATTGAAACACATCATTCAACCAAAGTTTTAAGTTCTTCTCGGTGGGGTGTAAGGGAGGGGGTCAACAAGGACTCTACGATCTTAGTTGGAATGGGAGCTGCTAACTATGTTTGAAAGACCTCATACCTCTTCTTCATAAGGCATTCGTGGCACTGCGTCTGTCTTGACCTCTGGAGGTGGTGGTGGTGGTGATGGTGATGGACTTTTCATCAGGGTCTTAAAATCTTTCAAATTTTACAGAGATGTTTCGAGTAAGACTATCTGACGAAAGAGTTGAAGTTGTTGCAATAGTTCACCGTATTATTGCGATTTTTCTGTTTCTGACAAATCGTTGCGATCCATTAACGGTTGCGTTTCGTGTTGTAACTGGGACATCTCGGTCAAAAGAGGATTGGGAGGCAAATGTGGGGTAAATTGTTCTTGGCAACGATTACATTCCATCCATCCTTTGTAACGCACTAAAGCCAGGTTTCGTTCTTTCATTCGATTTAAATGGTCACGTCTGAGATCTTTTGATTCCAGAGTTCCCTTTTATCTTCTTGGTCCTTTTCTTAATCTTGCTCCCATGAGCCCTCCCAGCATTGTTCCTAATACTCCTTTCAGCAAGGGTCCTAACAACATGGGCAAAATTCCTCCGCGTTGTACCAACATCTTTTTTCTTTTGACGAATGAGTATTTTCTTTTGGATCATTTGGCAAAGAACGTGTCGATGCTTGGCTAAGCATTCTTTCTGATGTGGAGACAAGGGTATGGTGCCTTTCAAGATATTTAGACAACATTCACACACGGTATCGACAGCGTCTTTGGAGGCCGTTTGAATGAGTTGGTTTCGCACGGATGAATGAGCTTTGGACAAGACAGACAACATGTCCCATGTTTGGCTAAACGAGGAGGAATTCCTTTCCTTTTCTTTCCTTTTTTAGCCAGAGAGTGATGTGCACTTCCTTTAGGAGACATCTTTGGGGGTTTAGGAGCACAAAAACACTAATCCCCATCCTTTACCTCAAGTCTTTTTTATGCTGGAATGCGTCGGCACTGATTGTCTTTACGTCGTATGAACTTGATGACAGGCATCACACGGGGTGGAGGGTTTCGCAAAGGACTAAATCGGGACAGTTCTTGATTGGAGAAATCCAGTAAACTCTGTAACATGCCCGATCTCTCTTGGACTTTGATTTTGGGGACAGGTACTTTTTGAACAGCTGCCACTGTAGCTAAAGAGGAAGAGGGTGTCACCGCTTAAGAAGTTTTTGGATACGCGTGATACCATTGTTTCATCAAATGAGGAAGAACGAGTATCAAATTGGGTTTGGCAGGCATCACCAGAAATGGAGAAGTGGAAGAACTTGAGGCTACTTGGGACGCGGTCACCAACGCTGCAGGTCGTGGTTTGAGAATGTAATGTTGCACCCAGGCCGAAGTGCCTCTCTTGTGGGAAGAAGCTGTTTTCTGGGGGCTTTTACTGGGGACATTTCTTTTTCTTTTTCTGTGGGCGTTTCTTTTTCTGGGGATGTGACCTGGTCTTGGCACCGTTGCTCTTTGTCTTCTTTTGGGTTCGTTTTGGCGTTTTCGGGAGTGGCCTTTTTTCTTGGGGACTACTCTGGGGCATTAGGATCCCATTTTCAGAGGAAGCGAACGATGACACTTCCTAAAGAACAGCTACCTCCAGGTTTCAAAATAAAAACATTTGTTTGTTTGAGTGTCGATGCAGAGATCAGCCAGTTGCGTCAAGGCTACTTTGTTTCTCTCAACACAAGCGTTTGGTTTGATAAGGAATGTGAATGATGCCTTGCAGTAATTCACGTGATGTCAGCGTAAACCATGGTAAGACTTCTTTGAGACTGGCTTTTAGGACACGAGCATTAAATTCTGGATTTTTTTAGCGAATGATACCGTACATGGACGAATCAAATTGACGGGAGGATGAGACTGAAGGTACGTCATGTTGACGGTGTGTGAGCCAGACCGAAAGTGTTTGAGGTTTTTATAGATTTTGTTTGTTAAGTCGACGACGGGACATGGTAGCCCGTTTTTATACCTCTTTTTTGTCAGAGGCAATACGTGTACTTTTTGCACAGAGATAATCTTACTCCAGTGGCGAATCTAAATGGTCTAGTCACTAACTTCTACATCACAACACTCCGTTCAGAAGTTTTCTCTTGAACTAAGTTTACGTTGTGTAAAAGATTTTGGTAACCCTCTAACTCTTCCTCTGAAATTTGTTGCAGTATGTCTACCTTGTAGTAAAAAGAAGCAGCCACAAAAAACCAATCCATCTCTCCCACATACAGTTTAACAATGTCTGACCACCGGAACACTTTTATTTAAAGCAGTCCTCTTATAGCATTCAGGTACCAGTGATTTAAACATTGGTGACGTGACGTATGCAGTTGTTCTTTGCGTTTCACTTGTATTTTGACCAGCTCTCAGTAAACACGTTCTCTATTCTCCACAGGCAAACCATTAATGTTCTCTTGTAAAGCATTCGTGACCATGTTAGTTAGTAATTATACCCACGTTAGGGGTCATTTCTAATTGTCCTTATTTTACTTAAAATCTTCTCCTCGAGGGAAAGTAATGAGCATAGTGAGTAATTTCTGACCACTGCCATTCAGGATAACGGTCAAGAATGTCAGTAAAAAATATTCTAATGTAAACTGTCTAAAGCGGAATGATCGGATGAACGCAGACTTGATCCAAAGAAATCTGTCGAGTTTGTTGACTTTCTTCACTTTCCTCGTGACAAACGTTCTACAGTCACCAATTGAGATTTTGCTCTGGCAAGTCCCTGCCAAACATCCTTGTAGATCTTCTATTGCAATTCGTTTGATAATCCTTGAATATTACTTTTCAAATGGGGTTTAAATACTTGTGTCAGTGTTGTCCAACATTTGACACATAGCCAAATTGGTATCTCAAACGACATGGTATGCCACTTCAATGAATATGGTCCCACTAAAGGTAGGTAGTGACAATGCGGAGACCATCGAGTATGTTCCAGGAATGCCGAATCTTTCTGCTCCCACTCGTGTAGTGACACACCGCAACTGAAGCACTTGACTTTATCCCCTGTGACTAAGTAGAAAAATCCGTCTCTGGCTAATTCTTTGGGGGTAGGTCCTCCCAGATATTTAAGATATATTTCTCAGAACGTTTGGAATCGACTTTCAAGGTCGCACTATTCAGGCAAATGCACATGGAATGCATATTCGTCTTTCACAGGTTCATTTCGATGATGGTACTTTGAATTCCGCAGGAGTTAACTTAGTGTTCCATGACATGCATAGGATGGTAGCAGCATGGTTTCACGTGGAGGATGACACTAAAGTGATAAGCTGTTCTTTAACGAGTGTCATCGCTTTCTCATCCGTCAGCTTTGATACACACCATCACTTTCCATGGTAGGAGTAGTCGTAGTAGTGGTATTAGTAGTCATAGCAAAGCTCCCATGATGTCCTGCTGAGTAATCATAGCAAAGTTTCCACGATGTGGTACTGAATGGCTGAGGTCTAAGCGTACGGCATAGCTCTCATCGCAATGGACAGCATCGCAATCCATCTGAGAATCCACGAACTTGAATGGTGTCTGTTTAAAAATATTCATCTTTATCGCTTGGTCTTGGTAGTTACAATGAACTATCGGTCTTCGACGTTGTCCGTTTTTATATGCTGACCAATATCGACATGTCCGTACGGTAAAGTGAAGTGAATGGGAAGCCGTACTCGCTTCTGGTACACGATTTGATACACTTTAGTACACGATCTGATATATTTTTCCAAAGGCCGAATGACAATTTTGATGTGTGGATAAACGTACAATTTCATGGTCAAGATTTAAAGTTTCCATCCTGTCCTGACTGCAAGACTTCTTTCAGTACGCCAAAGTTCACCACTCGACTGGTGCGATAACTGAGAGTCAATCCCTCATTTTACACTCGGTGTGCACTTTTCCTTGTTTTTTTTCTTCTGGTTTTCGTAACCGTAAGTGTTGGGACCGCCACTAGCAAAACTTAGATTCTTGTCGTCGGGGTGCTCCTAAACGGTCTCCTTCGATTTTAGGGTAACAGTGACCCAGGCGATTGATGTAGATCAAACTGTCCGTGTCAAGGGCGCGATCTCCTAACAGTTAAAAAAACTTCGTACAATTTGAAGCCAGCATGGGCTGTCACGTAAGCCGCAATGATGACATTTCCAAATTCGTCGGCTTCTACAAAATCCAGTTCTTCGTCGTAATTGACAAGGATCAAATTTTCACGAGAGACGTACACGTGTTTCATGTATTTGGTTTTGTCGTGAATCATCTGGAAGTAGCGGGAAGTTTCTTTCAACTGCTCCTTCTTAGGTAAACACTATCTTTGTGCCATTTTACTCCAAAGGCAATTTAACATCACTTTGGCAAACGATCACCTTCCTTCGTTTTTCCCCACGTAGTCTAAAGTGATGCCTTCCTGCTCCCAGTATTTCTCTTTGAATTTTGTTTGGCCTGCGGGAGTTTGGCACGAGGAAGGATAGCCACTGGCTTCTTGTTTTTGTTTCAAAAAGGCATCCACGTAGCCATTCTGAGTTTGATCACTACTGTTGTATTTTTCTGTCTTGGTAAAGTGGTAAATTTTGTACACTTCTTACAGTATCTCAGGTCCAAAACTTTGAACAATTCCACGAAGACCCACGTACCCATCAAGACGTGTTCTTCCTGGGTATGCTGACAAGGCTGGTCTTGATTACACGTTTCTTTACAAGTACGGCACAAGGGAAAAATCAGTTTTCCTTGGCAATGGTGAGGTAAAACGGGATGGTACAAATCCGTGGGAGGCAAGACTTTGCACTTGATCAATCCTTCGTATTGTCGAATGTTCTCCAGGTCGATGTGCTCGGTCAGCAATTATGGGTGCCCTGCGGAAAAGTGACAATATTTGCACATGTAAGGATACAGCGAACACACGTCCAAGCATTTGATTTCTTCTCTTTTCTCCTCGTCTGTGTGGTACAGCAAACAGGTGGCATTCTTCCGTCCTCCGTACAAACTATCCGGTGGATTCAGTAGGTCCACCAGCCTGTAACTTTCTACAATGCGTTTAAAATCGTGATAGGTTTTGAAACGGTTATCGTACTCGTGTTTGCACATTTCCCCCACTTGGTATCATTGCTGTTTTAACTTCAAGCGTTGCTGACAAATAGTCTCGTATAAGTCTTTCATGGTACGTTGTAAAAACTGATTTTTAGTGTCACGTTGAAGGTAGCAAAGGGGACATCCGTAAAACAAGCAGCCGTTAAACTCGTACACGATCTTGGAGTTTTTTAAGTCCAAGCCATTCACCTAACAGGGTCCGATGGTCTTTTCGCCTCCTCCGTTGCGGGCGTGTTGAATCCATTTGTCTTCCTTGCCGCACAAGTAATGTAGCCATCGTAGGGCTTTTACCAAGTATCGACGGTTGACAAAGATGGTCGTTTGAGGGCTGATGACAACCAGGGTGTTTTCGGGCATGAATCGTTGGCGCTATACTAAGGAAAACGCTTTGGCAATTGTTCAGGCTTCTTTCAAAAGATCGACCCCTCCGTGTTCCATGAATAGTTCTCGAAAGTTTTCACAGCAATGCCGTAAAAATGTCCACTTCGGAACTACAATGCTTTAACATTTTCTCCTGAAAGTCGAAGGAGTCTGAGGCGTGAGTCTGGTACCAAGCGTAAAATTCTTCTCGTTGTTCGGTTTCTCACAATAATACTGTATCCCAGGAATCCGGTGATACTGGTGGTGGCAACGAAATGTTCATCGTGATAATAGACGTGAATGTTTTTTCCGTCCTTGAAATCTTTGTCATGAAACAATAGCGGTACATGCACTTCTTGAAGGTGTACTTTCAAGATGTAGCGTGGAGCCAATACGTCTTGCAATTTTTGCATTCAGGAATGCCACATGGCTTGTCTTTGGATGGCCCCGTTTGCAGTAACAAAGGTTCTGCTTCTCTTCGTTGTTTGGCTCGATCTGTTTGTTCAATAGTTTTCCAGGCTCTTTTCCATTCTGTCGTGTCGTTCTTGTCTGCATACGTTCGTCCTACGACAATGGCACAGGCTAAACACGTCTTGAGGGTTGCTAATTCGGATGAGGCTCGTTTTGGTGCTGTGAAGGTTGTCCACCAATGAAACCTTTTTGTATCCTGTCCCTTGGTGAATAGACACGTGGGTCATGTAGTGTCGCTTTTCCTTCGGTGATGTGAAACTTGTTGTTGGATTGTTGCACCTTTGAATCTTGTCGATGAATTTGGAAGGTGTCAATTCTGCTAGGCTGCTAAACTCGATCCAAACGAGGGATTTCAAACTGTCGTGATGAATGGAAAGTCTAAGGCGATCGTCTTCTTTGGCTTCATATTGCCGTTTCAGTGTGCTTACCAAAGAATCCCGCACCTCGGTGATGAACCCCTCTGCTTTCTCCAACGGTATTTTGGACTTGAAATCTTTAGACTTCACCGTGTACGTGTAAGCCGTAGTCCTAAATTGTTTAGAGGAACGCTTTTCCATCTCTTGATTGTAGTAGTAGTTTTGAGGGGTTAATGTTGGTGGACTTCTGGGTCTGGATTCTGGCTCATTCATGTCATCTTCAAAATGAATTTGAGCCAAGACTTCAGCTACTGTGCGAGTTGATAAATCACGTTTCTGCCTCTTACTTTCTTGACCGTTCTCCACGAAATGATGCGATCGTTTCATCTTGACTGCAAAAAGTCCAATGACTACATTTTAAACGCCATGGGTCCCTTTATATTCATGTCAGACCAGCGTATATAAAAAAGGGTCAGTATCTTTCCTTCTAGTATTCATTTCACTCTCAAACCGACCAGAAAGATGGAAGAGCGAATACACATCGAACTTCTGATCAGAGCTTTTCAAGGTGTCATACGAAAGTTTTTTTTCAAATAAGCCGACGGACTACTCCTCCTCCTTTCGAGATAAAAGTCAAGATACTTGCTCTATATGTTCGAAGAAAGGGCATCGGACTACAGAGTGTCCGGACCGTCAAAAAAGCAAGACAGGTATCAGAAGAGACAAAAGTCAAGATACCCGTTATCACTGTCAATAGAAAGGACATTAGTTTTCAAAATGTCCTAACAAACAACAGGAGCAAGAGGAAGAGAGGGGTTCCGAACAGGAAAAAGAGATACCCTCCCCAAAGGAAGAACTCAGACACTACAGAAAGAGAAAAAAGAAAATGAAAAAAGAAGAAGAGGAGAAAGTGAAGATGAAGAGAAGGAAAAAAACTGTGTAAATGAAGAAATTCAAAACACAGAGTGAGTGAACAAGGACACAGATGAAGTCTATGAACTTTTTAAAGTGTTGTGTTGTGATACTGGATTGTAAATTTTTTTACCAGAATAGTCCAGACAGAAAAAGTAAGTGTCTCTTGGTTTTCCGATTTTTTAGAATAAGAACCTACACTCACGCACCCACTCACACACGTACATCATGGGCAAAAAAAGGGATTTTGAGTTTCAGTTGTATTTGATGAAATGAGTGCTATCTCTTTTCGAGAGAAGTGGGTGGCCCTGATAAGAGCCGTTGGGCGTTTGTTTAAAAAAAGGAAACAACTCAGGAACGTGACGTGAGCAGCTTTAATTGCCTTAGCCTTTGCCACGCCCAAGGCCTACTTCTGGTCTGTCTCCTGTCGATGGTGATTTGGTAGAAATCACTAAGGGTGAAATCGCATGCGTAGTAACAGGGCTGGATTGTTTTGCTCGGGAAGGTCTTTTTCTCTTGGGTCGTATTAAAGAAGTCTGATACATTTGTTTCCTTAACTCTGCTAAAATGTCTAAGAGTACCGTCACTGTTTAACTTTCACTGTCCTCCTTCTCTCCTAGACCTTGTTTCTTCTCTGCTGTTTCTTCTTCTTCCTGTCGTTTCCTTCTTCTTGCCTCTTCTTCTCACTGACGCCGTCGAAGGAGAAAAGCGTGTTCTACTTCTGTCTGCTGTTGTAAACAAATTCTCCAATTCTTCTTTCTGTCTCTGTTTAAAATCCTCGACGTGTGGTAAAGAAGGCGAAGGTTCAGAAGGTACTGGTACCGGGACAAATTCTTGCGAAGAATAAAGAAAATCTACTAAATCCCAATTAAAATCGACCTCTTCTGGAAGTAGGACTGTGTTGACTTTGGTAGCCGCTGTTAGACCATCGTTTCTCATCTGCACGACAGGTGCACCCCAATTCAGTGTCTTCTTTGTTTCCGTCATATTTGAAAAATCTGTCGCATTGATTCACGGTGCACAGACGCTAGCGCACCTATATAAGGAATGTGACGTCACAGTCAACTCTCTTAGGATTGGAGGACAGATTCCACACTATGACTGAGTTTTGTAACGCTTGTTAGGATTGGTGAAAAAACTCAATCATCAATCATAAGGATCACCGATACGAGCGTTTGGAAAATAAGAATCTATGTGGAGAGACAAGGCTGTTTGAAGAAAGTCATCGTCTACGGTCCAGAAGTCAGAAGAAGTTTGAGGAAGAGAAGAAGACCTATGCGATGTCCTCTATGTTACCGGAATGATGTTAACATAAAACCAAAGGTCCTTTTCAGTTTCACTCATATGCCTCGAAAAGATTTGCTTTCTTGCCTACACATTTTTTAGTCGGTTGTTTGTGTGATAGATTGATGTTCTTCAATGTATGTATGTATGTATGTATGTATGTATGTATGTATGTATGTATGTATGTATGTACGTATCTCTCCTGTATTTGTCTCTCCCTTGAGTAGTGCTTATTCAGGTCAGCCCCTTGCTATACTGTCACCAATCTTCAGTACCGTGTCGTCACCTCACGTGTTCCATTCCTATTGTCCTTATACAATAACCCCACTTTTCCTTATCGCTATACAGTCCCAATATTCTCCATGTTCAATTCTCCTTGACACTAGACGTTCACAGGGTGTGCTAAAAAAGGTTGACGCCAGACGTTCCCAATGGGGGGTCTGTAATGTATTTTCCCAATGACGCTAGGGTATCTCACTATACTACTTATATATCACCTGCAAATTTTAGATCTGTTTTACCTTTTATTCAGCCAACGAATCAATAAATCACCTGACTGTTGATTGATAAGATATATGTGTATGTACGTATGTCTGTCCAGACTTTATTCTTGTATCTAAATAGACGTACAGACGTATACATGATCTGTCTGTTCATGTTATACAGTGATGTTATAATGTACACATATACAGTTTATGTCTCTTTCTATGCATACACAAACATGTGTGTTTTCAAAGTCTTTTTCATACTCGTTTGTTGTCTGTGATATTGCACTGGCTTGTAATTGACCGTTAAAAGTGTTGATGTCCTATGTGCAAATGGGTTAGTCAAGAATGTTATCGCATGTACCTGGTTATCTCATTAAATTTATGTACCGCTTGAAAATGATAATTCAGTGCTTGAATAAACACATAAATTGAAAGAGGAAGAAATTATTAGAATCAGGGCATGCACCACAACGATACGTTATCAGATACTAAAGTATGTCCTTTCTATTTTATTCATAAAAAGAGGATTTCAAAGAGGTAAGGATGCATTTTTAACATTTCCAAATCAGATCAAGTGATTTAATTATTAATCCGTTAATTCGAAGAAAAACAGTCGGAAAAACGTCTGGAACAGAAATCCTGTGGTGGTGCATCACCATCAGAACTATTCCTCTACCTGTTAACCATGTCAAATGACACGTTTTAATAATAATAATAATAATAATGAGGACTTTGTATAGCGCCTAATCTTTAGAAGCTGTAAGCTCTTTACAACATTAGACGTTTTGTCCTTGATCAATCTATTGACCAGGTTTGTGAGATGCGATTTCATCTTACGTTCTTTAATTAGCCATAAATGTATATATTTTTTATGTATAAGCTGAACGTATGTATTTCTTCTTATGTATTTATTTTATTTAATACCCATCTTAATAAATATAGTTTACAAACCTTTGCTAAAAGTAAACAGATAAAAACAACCTGAGAAATGCAGACCAATCTAAACGTGTGTAAATCCCAGCGATTATCAACAACAATATGTGTTGGTGCGAAGTCATCAGAAGAAAAGGGTATTTGCTTAGTCTCAGAGTACCTGGATGGTGCCAACATAACATCGTCCCCTAATAAGTAAATTTCGACTTATACCTTGATATCTAATTTCGCGACAATACTGTAAATTATAAACAGGGACATACTTTAATCAGACCCAATTATTTTCTTTTATAAATACCTTTAAAAAAACACTTTGGGAGCATCTAACCTTTTTTACCTTTTCATCAAATATTGAGACATTGTTAGATTTAAAAAGTTAAATATTTCAAGAATATTTTAATACTTAATAAAATTGGTCTTTGCAAATGAAATAATAATTTATTTGTCGAAATGTTTTCAACCTAGCTGAACAATATCAAGTAAGCTTCATTTTTTAAGCGATTGAAAATCGAGTTTATGAATTTGGACTTTACAGCTGTAATATGTTGTATCGTATGCCACTCCATTTATACTGCTGTCTTGTAACACAAATTCTACTCTGGAGAAAACGATACTGTTACACATGCAACCAAATTTCGCGTTTTTACTTTAAATACTGCTACATGTACGGATAAAACTTGATAAACAGGTCCAACCTTTGGACATCTCTTCAAAAGATCAGGCCTATGCTGATGTAATCATTCTCAGTCAACAGTCATTGGATTAATGCTTTTATAACAAAATCATTGCATGTTCGCAACATATCACACAAAATTATCTGACCCACTTCAACTGTTCTTTGGACATTTATTCAAACACGAGATTAGATTCATTGGAGATACATTGCCGAGTCCTGTAATATTGATTTGTCCAGTGTTTTACTTGCACGTCGTTCTCTAGGTTTGATAGAAGGAAAGCTTTTAAGGGTAAGTGATTATAGGTTCATATTTTCCGAAGGATCTACACACCATAAATTTTTAATCCGAGTTCCTCTTACCCTTCCCGTTCCATTTTTGACATTTAGACATTTATGTTGGGGTGTAGGGTCAGAGTCAATTGCCTATCGAAAAGTTGGAATTCGCCGACACCATTTGGTGTCGGCATAGGGTAGCCGCTTACTATCCTGACCAGCAAACTTGAACGACCTTTCATCTAGATCAGGGGTGCACAACCAGTGGCCCGTGGGCCGGATCCGGCCCGCGAACCTGCTATGTCCAGCCCTCAGGGCAAATTAAAACAACAGTAATTATATTAAAGAAATTAGTGTTTGCGGCCTTAGATTGGTCTTAAGAAATGCAATCTATCCCTTGGCCGAAAAAGGTTGTGCACCCCTGATCTAGCTATACCTGCATGACATCGATAGGAATATTATCTATTTTCTCCGAAATTGCGAGTATAACATTCGTTATGTCTTTAATACGCTGACAATCTAAAAACATGTACGCCAATGACATCAGAGGTCCAATAGTGGCATCAATAATTAAATACATCCTATGGAATTTTGTTATGCTTACATAAAAAACGGCATGCCCTGAACGGATTTTCTGTCAAATGCATTATTTATGTATATGTGACTTAGGGGTTTGAGACGTGAGTTGGCAGAACACTAAATAATCAGAGGTTTTTGAAGTTAACACGACTGTAAAGAAGATATCCCGCATTTTTCCGCCATGTACGATGTGTTGTGTGTTTTAACGCCATTTTTCAGCACATGATAGGCTATACATGGCGGCCAGTATTAATGGTGGAGGAAGAACCCGGGAAAACCCCGGAAAGAACTACCGACCCACGAGAAGCTACTGGCAAGCTTTCTCACATACCCACATTGGCCGAATCCGAGACTCGAACCCACGCAGACAGAGGTGAGATGGCAATGATCCGTAACGGAGAGCGCTTTAGACCACTCGGCCACTCGGGGCCCCCCGCCATGTACGATATAAGTACCTTACTGATTAATTATGACAAAGGGAGTTGAGAAACCAATTTAGTTAGTAGAGTCAAATATTGTATATGTTGTGGAAATGGTGTTGTTTCATCTTAAGTGTATTGATATGAAATGGTGTGCCCAACGGAACATGACTTTGTGTCGAATATAAAAAATCGAGTATTCTTTAAATGCTTTACGAAATATGAAATTATATATCAACGATTGGCTTTTTAACTTCAAAGATAACCAACGACTGATTCAGCCCATGAAAAATTAAAATCATTTAATGTTTCTACTGGTTTTTGTATCCAGTGTTAATGCATTTCTTTATTTGGAGAAAGGGGAAAAGTCACGAATTCGGTCTTGTGCGGTTGACATGTCTAATATAATGTGATGTATCAGGATATCCCTACACACAAAATGAGACGTGCCTTCCTATTTTTTCTGGGGAGAACACTATTGTTAGGAGCCGGTTTGCATGGATAGATAATTAAAATGGTAAAGGAGGTACGCACCTTTGATGACGTCACGTGAAAAAGGATACATCACAACACTGAGATAATACTGCGTTATTGCATTGTAATTAACTTCCTGCATGAAGATTATGCAAGACACGTTTTTTGTATACATTAGGGTCTGCGTACATTTCATGTGGAAAACATCACGATACCATGTGAAGGGGATGCCATATTTGTCTTCATCCAGTCAACACGTTCCCTTGACTGACAGTCATATTACACGCGTACCTGTAACCCGATATATATCAAGCTTTGTAGGTACAGTCGTGGTAAATACTTGTTGTAGGGTTTAACGCCAATTTTCAGCACACGATACATAGCGGCCAGTATTAATGGTGGAGGAAGAACCCGGGAAAACCCCGGAAAGAACTACCGACCCACGAGAAGCTACTGGCAAGCTTTCTCACATACCCACATTGGCCGAATCCGAGACTCGAACCCACGCAGACAGAGGTGAGATGGCAATGATCCGTAACGGAGAGCGCTTTAGACCACTCGGCCACTCGGGGCCCCCCGCCATGTACGATATAAGTACCTTACTGATTAATTATTTAATGGCAAATTTTGCTCGAAGTTTCTTCGTTTCTTGGTGTGATGTTCATTTCAGTACAGTCAGAATGTATATTCTTCGTCTGCTTTGTATTGAATAGGCTATATCCAGTTCTTATTGGTGGTTATTGTGTTTGTTCATGTGCAACAACAACAACAAAAATAACATTGGTTGTGACATCTTTACGGGGAGAAAGTTACAAATGGCTGAACGCTCCGACGCTTGAAGAAAACTAACAAGGAAGCGGCCAGGGGTAAGATTTCGAGTGAGTCACTTTATGTTAAGTGGCCGAAGGGGAGGGGCTGTTCTTAATATTCCGACTTCCCCTTTATAGACAAAAACGGGTGTTTATGGCTCGAAATCACAACAGCTGAATTTAGATCTACGTGTTTTAGACTGATGGTGTTAACCAGTTGAGCAAGGACATTTAACACTATCCGTGGAAGAACCTTTGGACCCATTTTATGGTATCAGGTACTTCATTCCGAGTGTACATTTTGTTTATTATCTGTCAGATGAAGGGCTATTAGTAATGTATATAGGCCTAACAGGGTGGGTGGGTTATGGTTAGCCCAATATCACATATTACGTAATAAGTGAAACGTTATAAATTAATGACTTTTAAAAATGTCATTTAAATGTGTAGGTACAATCTGCTTCGCGGAAAAGGTATTTGTATAAGCTAAAATTGGCTACATCATGTTGCACTTTACGCGCAAACCTTTGTTTTCACCGACGTCACGATTTGATACGCAAATACACAGTACAAGCGCGCACAGCTTGTGCCGCCATTTTGCTCTCTATCAAACCTTAATCATCGTCAGCATCACGTATGTTGAAGATAAAAGTCTGATTTAATTGTCGATAAGGACATTTACTTAATCGAAGTGATACATAGGTTATGTTTGAAATTAAGTGCCCCAATAACACGAACGACAAAATAAAGCTGGAAATTCCCTGGTTTATATCAAAAGACGGAACAATGAAATTGAACTGCAATCATGCATATTTCTTTCAAATAGAAATACAGTTATGTCTGAAAATCTTGTGATATTTTTAAAACATATTATTGTGCATGGTGTCCCCAATATTGCCAACTTGAAAGAGATTTCAGGACAATGAGCTTCGGGATACAATATCAGTCATGGAATTAAAATTTCTTTGCATGTGTATTATGCCAGAACTTTTATGTACAAATGCTGTTCGAGAAAGCATGTGCTTATGACAAAGGGAGTTGAGAAACCAATTTAGTTAGTAGAGTCAAATATTGTATATGTTGTAGAAATGGTGTTGTTTCATCTTAAGTGTATTAATATGAAATGGTGTGCCCAACGGAACATGACTTTGTGTCGAATATAAAAAATCGAGTATTCTTTAAATGCTTTACGAAATATGAAATTATATATCAACGATTGGCTTTTTAACTTCAAAGATAACCAACGACTGATTCAGCCCATGAAAAATTAAAATCATTTAATGTTTCTACTGGTTTTTGTATCCAGTGTTAATGCATTTCTTTATTTGGAGAAAGGGGAAAAGTCACGAATTCGGTCTTGTGCGGTTGACATGTCTAATATAATGTGATGTATCAGGATATCCCTACACACAAAATGAGACGTGCCTTCCTATTTTTTCTGGGGAGAACACTATTGTTAGGAGCCGGTTTGCATGGATAGATAATTAAAATGGTAAAGGAGGTACGCACCTTTGATGACGTCACGTGAAAAAGGATACATCACAACACTGAGATAGTACTGCGTTATTGCATTGTAATTAACTTCCTGCATGAAGATTATGCAAGACACGTTTTTTGTATACATTAGGGTCTGCGTACATTTCATGTGGAAAACATCACGATACCATGTGAAGGGGATGCCATGTTTGTCTTCATCCAGTCAACACGTTCCCTTGACTGACAGTCATATTACACGCGTACCTGTAACCCGATATATATCAAGCTTTGTAGGTACAGTCGTGGTAAATACTTGTTGTAGGGTTTAACGCCAATTTTCAGCACACGATACATAGCGGCCAGTATTAATGGTGGAGGAAGAACCCGGGAAGAACCACCGACCCACGAGAAGCTACTGGCAAGCTTTCTCACATACCCACATTGACCGAATCCGAGACAGAGGTGAGATGGCAATGATCCGTAACGGAGAGCGCTTTAGACCACTCGGCCACGCAGGGCCCTCCTCATAGAGACGGAAAAACTATTACTGATAATAGCAAAGAAAATCGCTTAACATTCCTGAAATACATATTATGAAATGACTTATTTGATTGTTTACATTTTGCATCTTTTCCTCTCTTCTTTGACTGCGCGTGGTTCTGTGAATATTGATCCACCGCAGTTCATATCTTCGGGTATCGTCAGTCCTGTTAATACAGTTCTAAAGATAATATAAAGTACTTGACCCTAGCTAATTACTTTAAACAAAGCAAATATGTATGCAAATTATATATATATATATATATATATATATATATATATATATATATATATATATATATATATATATATATATATATATATATATATTCAAGGCGTGAGATCCATTGTAGATGTGGTATGTCTTTCTCCTATGGTGTGAGAAGGCACATCCTGCAAAAGAAAGCGTATGTTTCAAATTAAGAAATACAGACAATATTATATTACATCTGATCATGTAAGATATATGAACAGTTGCATATTTTAGACGGTACATGGTTCAGTTCTTTCGGATCTTACGACTGTCACTAATCGTCAATGTTAAACCGCTCTGGTGGCCTAGCGGTTAGAGCGTCCGCCTCGGATGCTAAAGGTCGTGGGTTCGAGCCCCGGCCGAGTCATACCGAAGACTTACAAAAATGGTACTAGCAGCTGCCTCGCTTGGTGCTCAGCATTAAGAGCTTAGTGTTAGGACTGATCGGCCTGGTATCAGGATAATGTGACTGGGTGGGACATCATGCTACATGTCTGCGGCATGATGTCCCAGTGCTAGACATCACTATAAACTGCCACACTGCAGACATCGTAGCGATATGACTGAAAAATTGTTAAAGCTACGTTACAAATCCAAGTCACACACACACACACACACACACGTGAATGTTTAAGTATTGAGCAACATGCTTAGTGGCGGTGAATATGATATGTATTAATGTATCCATGAGCATTTCTACAGTAGATTTTACGATTTTTCGAATAGACCACGTGGTGGGACAGAGTTGAAACTTGATTATTTATATGAATATTCGTGATGATTTTGTGCCATTTGTCAGTATTTGTGATAAATAGTTATTGATACTGGTTTGTGTGTGATGATTGAACACTGGGTAAATAATGACTAAACTACACGTAGGCTATAGCTCGATCACTCTTCGTCATCACATACTGCGTATGGCCAGAACAGACCAAACTACCTTATTTTGGAACTGTTGCTCAGGACCGACAAAAATCCATTTTATTTGAAAACAGTATGTGCAGAAAAACAGCTCGTGTTCAATTTCTCCAAGTTTTATGCAAATTCCACCTCTTGCAACTAAATAGATTATTCATTAGTGTCAGTGGCATTTCTTTTCACTACAAACAGATTACGCATTGCCGTACGCTGCATTAAAGTATGTGAACAAAAAGGCATGGATTTAAAAAAAAATCATCAAGTTATTCTTTCGCTCACTCACTGCTAAATATTGCAGGATAATTGATTAAAAGAAATGACACATCACTATTACCATAAATGTTATCCCTTACTTCACAATCAGAGCACCATCCTCAACCCACCTGTAGTGAATTGTTCATTACCAAGAGTCCTCAACGACCCACCCATGAAACACAGTGCCACCACTAATATCACAAGCACGAGTTTGTTCCCATTATGCACACTTTATTATTGTGTAGTTATGACTGGCGTCATGAGGAAAATATACGCAACTTCTGCTGGCAGGTGATATATCTACCGTGCTGGTATAGGTGAATTATAATGAGAGACTAACAAAACACGAAAGTGAAATGCAACCATTTCACCAGGGACGTATATAAAACGTGTCACGTCATATGGTTTATATCATACAACTTGTACAATGGCGGGCGTACAATGCTTACAGTGTTACACGTCTTGACCTTGCTCTTCATATGGTTCACATCATTCGAATGATGATTACAGGTAGTCAAGGTAATATATCGATGTAATGGATAATATCTAAGTATCTGTTAGTCTATTTCTGTTTCTCTATTCCTGTCACTATATCTTCCTATGATATAGCGGTAACAGCGTAACTAGAGGGCACTTCAGTCGGGACGAGTGCCACCATCTTACTATTTTTGTACCTCTCTTTACGGGGCTCCCATTCTTTTAATTTTGATCGGATAATTTCATAAATAGCGAGAAAATTTTACGTGATAACCTGCGCAAAGGAAACATGTGTTACCAATTTGCTCATTCTGAAGAAATTAAAGGATTTCATTCTGAAGGGCAAATAAATACAGAGTTCCTAGCACTCAACCACCTGATATTTGAGTGCAGTGGCACGTCACTATATTCTGCATTCATTTCTTCAAGGAAATATATGAATTTCCTACGTCACTGATATTTTTTGCCTACTCTAATTAAGTTCACTGAGCTGACAACACTGTACATTATAATTACATTAGTCATCTCCAATAGTTTTGCCACAAAATGCTGGGGGTGGGGGGGGTGGGGCAGGGGACAATTTTTATGTACAAATTTATTGCCGCAATCAGCGACCAAGTATAAAAAAAAAATCATAAAAAATCAAATACACAAGTGAGGTCAAAAAGGTCCATATTTTTAGATGCCTATATTAAGTAAAGCATAATAATATTATCCACTTGACCAAAGAAGTCAATGGCACTTCATAGAAGAAGAAGTTTATGCACCCCAAACCCAAATTTATATCTCCAATTTGCATGTCCGAAGGTCATTTTTGACACCATGTGATGCTCACAGTGCAAACTCAAGCCCTTTTCCTAGATGACAAGTATGCAAAACGGTATGTACTAAACAGGCGGATGCAATTGAAAATGTTGTCATTTAAACATTTTTTGAGATATTCTACTTGCCACGAACCTATGTGTTTACTGCTATGGGAGGCTAGCTCTTCTTCCTAGCCGACTATTGGTATTTCACTATCAACATACTGCAGAGTAGCTATGGAAGGTATACATGCCTGACATCAGTTTCAAGAACAACACAAGCCCGAAACACCTAGTTCACAAATATATCCCTATCTTTAAATAGTAAACAATAATAGCTGAAAAAGTCACACCATAGCCTTAAGTTAAGAAATTTGCCATGGGGCCAATTTACGAAACTGTACCCTGCCACCTTAAGAATTTGGCTCAAAATGGTTTATGTCAAAAGTTGTGTACGTATCACATATTTATACATTATCTAGTCCAATGGTATAAAGGAAAAAGTTTTGTGCGCAAAACTAAAATTGGTATTACGCTTTTAGAAAAGTGACTACCTTGCGGCAAAAAGCACTGCATTATTTACATTGTGCCTCGAGTTATGACTGACTGCATTTCTTGAAATAGTTTAAATTGTTTGCTGCCTACAATGTTCGTATTACGCTTTTAGAAAAGTGACTACCTTGCGGCAAAAAGCACTGCATTATTTACATTGTGCCTCGAGTTATGACTGACTGCATTTCTTGAAATATTTTAAATTGTTTGCTGCCTACAATGTTTTTAGTCTTTGTTTACCACCATAGCATCAGGATAGAATCAAAATTCTTTACAATGTTTCATGATTGTGAAGAAGAGATTTGCAAGTTATAAATTTTAGGAATGAATGACGGAAATGCTATGTTAGTTGTCAGTGACAGAAGTGAAAAGTTTATATAAACTCTTATAGCAAACTTAAAGAAATCATACATTTAAGTAAATAATGTGCTTTAGAACTACTTTTAGACTGATATAAAACAAGCAGTTTCTAACCTTTCATGATCATTCTGGATATGCTAATATCAGCATCAGTATTGTGTGTGCGTGTGTATGTGGGATGGGGTGGGGTGGGTGGGGTAGTCAGAACACAACAGTCTAGCTAATCTGGAGAGATCAAAGTTTAATCAATTAACATTAGACCATGATGGAATATTGATATACTGATGTGTGGGACCCTGTTAAACTTACAAAGTGACATATCAAATAAATTCATTGATACATAGCCATTGAAATCGACCATATATATACAATTACTCAATACAGCTTAACTCAGAAATTTCTTCACATACAGCTGACTTGAATGATTTCTGGAGTTTACAAAGTCATAGTAAATAATAAGATAAGGTATAGAAGAAATATTTACAGCGGACAATTCAGTTCAAGATAAAAAGCACTTCACCTGCTTGGCTTTAATAAGCACGTACCACAAAACAACTCCTGCGGAAGCTAAGTCTGTCTGTCAATTCACTCTCTTGCGCATTTAGATCAAAATGAGTATCTGGATGAGATTGAAGTTATTGTTTCGTTAAGCATGATTAACCGATTAATCCTAATCTTTACTATGCAAACGGAGACCTGCAAAAAGAAAACAACAAGTGATATTAATGTACTTCTAACATTCATTGAAAACATAAGAATTTCAGAGGAGAAACTGTATGTGTATTGTCAAATGCATGAAACTGCCGCTTAATTTTAAGCTTTCCCCCTTAGTAGTAAATGGGGATAGATTAGCGTCAATGGGAATTAGCATTACAGAGACCCCTGGGACAGATTAGCGTCAAGGGAAATTTAACATGGAGAAAAATCGTGGGTCAGATTAGCGTCAAGGGAAATTAACATGGAGAAAAATCGTGGGACGGTTTAGCGTCAAAGGAATTTAAACAGGGTGGGACTTTATAGCGTCAAGGGAAATTGAACATGGGATTTTTTTTTTTTAAATTTTTTTAAAAAAGGGGTAGGCAATGGAAAGGCTATCTCTTTTCGAGAAATATGGCTGGCCCTGAAAAGGGCCTTTGGGTTTATGTTAATATTAATATTAACATAGATGGCATCTGTCACATCTTCTTCTTCTACTTCTTAAACTCCTTCTAACTGCCGGTCCATACACAAGTACCCTCTTGAGACATCCTTGTCTTTCTATGTAAACTCTCCTCATCCATTGACTAGTATCTGTCCTATCAACAACAGTCCACTTGGACCTGACATACATGAGCATGTCCGTCCTAAACATCATGGAAGACACAAGGGTGGATGACTCAACTGTGGTCCACATCTTGAAGCGACGAGAATAGGTGAATCAGTGCAGTGAACTGCGCTTATTTATAGGTACAGGAAGGATTGAAACGGATTGAATTCATTCACCAATCCGAACACGCGTTACAAAATTCAGTCAGCTCGCATCCAATCCGAAGAGAGCAGTCTGTGACGTCACGTGGTCTATATAGATTCGTTAGCGTTTGTGTGCAGTCAATCTATGCGACAGTGATTCAACATGACGGAAACTCAGAAAACGATCCATTGGGGTGCACCAGCAGGGGAGACTGCCCAAGGGAACCCGGACTTACTTTCAGAAGAGGTACATTGGGATTTTGTGGATTTTCTTACCTCGCAAGAATTTGTTCCGGAACCTTCGTTACCTTCTTCATTACCGCAAGTGGAGAATTTTAGACAGAGACAGAAAGAAGAATTGGAGAAATTTATGCAACGACAAAAGGAAGCGGAACAAGCTTTTCTCCTACAGCAACAGCAACAGCAACAAGAAGAGGTAAGAAAAAAACAACAGCAACAACAGCAAGAAGAAGTAGCAGCAAAGAAATAAGAGGGTGAAAATCAAACGGCTACGGTACTGTTGGACATTTTAGCGGAGTTAAGAAGTCTGAAACAAATGTATCAGACTTCTTTATCACGACCGAAGAGAATACGACCTTCCCGAGCTAAACACGCCAACCCTGTGACTAAGCCTGTCGTACCACCCTTAGTGATTTCAACCCAATCATCAGAAGTAGGCCTCGGCCGTGGCAAAGGCTTAAGGCAGTTAAAGTTGATTGGTTAAACTCACTCCTACACCATAAAGAAAAAAGGCCCTTTTCAGGGCCACCCACATTTCTCGAAAAGAAATACAATTTCAATTTGCCAATAACTCAAAAATAAACCCCACCCATTTTACCCTTATAGTACGTGTCTGTGTATGAGTGCGTGAGTGTAGCTTCTTATTTTAAAATCAAAACTCAAAGACACTTACCTTATATCATTCATGTATTCTTTTATCCATTTTTTACAATCCAATTCACAATTCACCACAGAACACTTTAAAAAGTTCGTACACTTCTTCTTTCTCATTATTTAGTCTCTCTGTTTTTTGAATTTCTTCACCGTTTTTTCCTCATTTTCTTCCCTTCTTCTTTTCTTCTCCTGTTTCTTTGCCTCTTTTAAATAGAATTGTCTTCTTTCTTCCTCTTCTTCCTCTGAAGAATCCCTCTCTTCTTTCGAAGAATCCCTCTCTTCTTCCGAAGAATCCCTCTCTTCTTCTGAAGAATCCTTCTTTTCTTCTGACTCCTCTTGTT
The DNA here is from genome assembly GCA_028554795.2 of Sinohyriopsis cumingii. Classification (NCBI taxonomy): domain Eukaryota; kingdom Metazoa; phylum Mollusca; class Bivalvia; order Unionida; family Unionidae; genus Sinohyriopsis; species Sinohyriopsis cumingii. The sequence continues at coordinate 18,697,105 of CM068830.1, forward strand.
TCTTTTTTGGGCAATCTGGAGACCAATGTCCTTTTTCTTTACAATAATAACAGGTATCTTGACTTTTGTCTTTTTAGCCCCTGTTTTTTTTTCTTTTTTGACGGTCTGGACACTCTGAAGACCAATGCCCTTTCTTCTGACAGATATAGCAAGTATCTTGACTTTTATCTCGAAAGGAAGGAGAGTAGTCCGTCGGCTGGTCTGAAGAGAATTTTCTAATGACCCCTCGCAAAGCTCTGACGAAACGTTCCATCTGGGTGGTCTCTTCCATCGTTGTGCTCGGCTTGAGAGTGAAATGAATAGTGAAAGGACAAGACACACACCCTTTTTATATACGCTGGTTTGCCATGACTATAAATTAGTCTATGGTGTTTAAACTTGAGTCATTTGACGTTTTGCACTCAAGATGAAACGATCCCATTCATTCGAGAAGAAAGAAGAAGAAGAAGAAAGTAAGAGGCAGAAACGTGATCTATCGCCTCGTACCAGGGATGAAATCTTGGCACAAATTCATGCCAGTGATTTTGAAGAGGACATGAGTGAACCAGAATCCGAACCCTCTAAACCAAGTTCACCACCCTTAGTCAACCCTGAAAAGTACTATTCCATTCGAGAGACGGAAAAGCGCTCCTGTAGAAAATTTAGAACCACGGCTTACACCTACACGGTGAAGTTTAAAGATTTCAAGGCCGACGTACCCTTGGAGAAAGCAGAAGGGTTTATCACCGAGATGTGGGATTCTTTGCTCATCGCACTCAAGCGACAATGTCAAGCCAAAGAAGACGATCGCTTGACACTATCCATAGATCACGACGGTTTGAAATCCCCTGTTTGGATCGAGTTTAGCAGACCCGCAGAACTGACCCCTTCCAAAGTCATGGACAAGATACAACAGGTGCAACAATCTAATGACCAGTTTGACATCACCGATGGTAAAGCCACACTGAAAATGGCCCACGTCTCTCCTCCTCAAGGAACTGGATGCAAAAAGATGTTATTGGTGGACGACCTTCGCAACACCAAAAAGAGTCTCGTCCGAATTAACAACCCTCAAGACCAGATGTGTTTAGCCCGTGCCATTGTGGTGGGACGAACCTATGCCAACAAGAACGACACGGTAGAATGGAAAAGAACCTGGAAAACTATTCAACAATCCGACCGAGCCAAACAACGAAATGAAGCAGAACTCCTGTTACAACAAGCCGGACTGTCCAAAGACACACCCTTTGGCATTCCTGAGATGCAAAAATTGCAAGATGCCCTTGTTCCACGCTACACCTTGAAAGTGCACCCTCAAGAAATGCGTGGAACTCTGTTGTTTCGAGGCCAAGATTTTAAGGACGGAAAATACATTCATGTCTATCATCACGATGACCATTTCGATACCATTACCAGTATCACTGGATTCCTGGGATACGGTTATTATTGTGAGAAATGTGACTATGGTTATAACAATCGAGAGCAACACAAGCATTGTGGAATGAAATGCCCAGGATGTTTGGCCTCTCCACCCTGTCTGAGCGAAGGACCAGTGCCTTGTTCGACTTGTTTGCGCACGTTTGTCAGTCCTACCTGTTACCAACAACATCTGAAGACGCAAGGTTCACAGCAGAAATGTGCTTGTCAACTCTTGAGATTGTGCCCTACGTGTAGACAAGGCATACGTACCAATAGTACCAAGGCACACGTATCTTCAGGAAAAAAAAAAGTCACATTTGTCACCGCATCGTGGACTTGGAACACCAATGCTACGTGCAAAAATACCAACCCCCACCAGAGAAAGAGGACGGTCACAAGAAGAAAGGCAATTTCATCTTTTTCGATTTCGAATGCATGCAAGAGACCGGCATTCACATTCCTAATTTCTGCGTGGCTCATCGAGCGTGCGAGAAGTGCATTCAAGAACCTATCTTCAGTCATTGCCCTCACTGCAGCAAGATTCCCGGAGGGCGTGAAAAAATCTTTCGGGGACCAAACACGTTAGCCGATTTTGCCCAATGGGTCTTAGACCCCATCGACAAGACGTGGAGCCAAGAGGACATCGAACGTTACGGAGATTGTCATCGTCATGCCACAGTGATGGCTCACAATTTCTCCGGATACGATGGACAGTTTCTTCTCAGATACTATACGGAACAAGGCACCGAACGTCCTAAAGTCACTTTGAACGGAGCCAAAATCATTTTCATGCAAGTGGGACAAGTGCAGTTTAAAGATTCGATGAATTACTTGGCCATGCCTTTGAGTCGAATGCCTAAAACGTTTGGAATGACAGAAATGGCTAAAGGGTACTTTCCACACTTTTTCAATACGGAAGCCAATCAACACGCCGTTCTACCCCATTTACTTGAGGCTCACTATTACGACCCCGACAACATGCGTACCGAACAACGAGAAGCTTTCTACGCTTGGTACCAGGCTCATGCCTCTGACCCCTTAGACTTTCAGGAAGAAATGTTAAAGTATTGTCGTTCCGACGTGGACATTTTACGACGTTGCTGTGGAAAATTTCGAGAACTGTTCATGGAACACGGAGGGGTCGATCCTTTGAAAGAAGCTTGCACCATTGCCAAAGCGTGTTCCTTAGTGTACCGCCAACGATTCATGCCTGAAAACACCGTGGCTGTCATCAGTCCTCAAACGACCCACTATGTCAAGCGTCAATACTCGGTCAAAGCCCTACGTTGGTTACATTACTTGTGCGACAAGGAAGACAAATGGATTCAGCATGCCCGCAACGGAGGAGGCGAAAAGACCATCGGAACGTATTCGGTAGATGGCTGGGACTTAGAAAACCCCAAGATCGTGTACGAGTTTAACGGTTGCTTATTTCACGGATGTCCCGTCTGTTACCCTGACCGTGACACTAAAAATCAGTTTTTGCAACGAACCATGGAAGACTTGTACCAGGACACTTGTCAGCGACGCCTAAAGTTAGAACAGGAAGGATACCAAGTGGTGGAAATGTGGGAACACGGGTACGATCACCGTTTGAAAACCGATCCCGAGTTTAAACGCCTCGTGGAAAGTTACCAGTTCATGGACCCGCTGAACCCGAGGGATAGTTTGTACGGAGGAAGGACCAATGCCACCTGTTTGCTGTACCAAGCCGACGAAGAGAAAGGAGAAGAAATCAAATACTTGGACGTGTGTTCGCTGTATCCCTACGTGTGCAAATATTGTCGCTTTCCTGTAGGGCACCCGCAATTGTTGACGGAACACATCGACCTGAAAAACATTCGACAATACGAAGGCTTGATCAAGTGTAAAGTTTTGCCTCCCACGAACCTATACCATCCCGTCTTACCTCACCATTGTCAAGGCAAACTGATGTTTCCATTGTGCCGTACTTGTGCCGAAACGTGGAACCAGGACCAACCTTGCCATCACAGCCAGGAAGAACGTGCCTTGACGGGAACCTGGGTCAGCGTGGAATTGTTCAAAGCTCTGGACATGGGATACCAACTGTTAGAAGTGTACGAAATTTGCCACTTTCCCAAGACACAACAGTACCACAAGGGTGACCCTACTCAGAAAGGCATTTTCGCCGACTACGTGGATGCCTTTTTGAAACTGAAACAAGAAGCCAGCGGCTATCCTTCCTGGTGTCACACTCCCGAAGACCAAATACAATTCAAAGAGAAATACTACGAACAAGAAGGCATCTCTTTAGACCACATCGAAAAAAACGAAGGCAGGCGATCGTTTGCCAAAGTGATGTTAAATTGCTTGTGGGGTAAAATGGCACAACGACCGTGTTTACCCAAGACGGAATATTTGACAGAACCTTCCCGCTACTTCCAGATGATTCACGACAAAACCAAATACATGAAACACGTGGACGTCGTTCGAGAGGATTTGATCTTGGTCAATTACGAAGAAGATCTGGACTTTGTACAAGACGACCCTTTTGGAAATGTCATCATTGCGGCTTACGTGACAGCTCATGCTCGCTTAAAATTGTACGAAGCTTTAGAACTGTTAGAAGAACGCGTCCTGTACTTTGACACGGACAGTTGCATTTACATCCATCACCCGATTCAACAGCACCCTGACATCGAAGGAGACCGTTTAGGAGCCTGGACAGACGAGCATCCCGACGACAAGATTCTAAGCTTCGTCAGTGGTGGTCCCAAAAATTACGGCTACGAATACCGGGACAAACAAGGAGAAGTGCACACGACGTGCAAAGTGAAAGGACTGACTCTGAATCATCGTACCAGTCGAGTGGTCAACTTTGGGGTATTGAAAGAAGCCTTGCAATCGGGAGAGGATGGAAACTTTAAAGTGACCACTTATCAACCGAACAAGATTGTACGTTTACCCACTCACCACATCGTCAGTCGGCCCCTAGAAAAAGTCTATCAAGTCGTGTACCAGAAGCGAGTGAGACTTCCCAATCACTTTACGTTGCCGTACGGTCACGTCGGTAATGGTCTGTATATAAAAAGGAACCCTAGGCAAGATCGATAGTTCATTGTTCATTGAAGTAACTTACCATGTCGTTGACGAAGAAGAAACCAGATTGGTTAGGAGTCAAATGTTGGACATCACCGAGACCAGGGTTTTGAGGCTTGGACACAAGAGGTGACCCAGTATGCACGAGAGTTATTCAAGGAAAAAAGTTACTTTTCAACCCGTGTTAGTGACGGTACCAGAAGAACCCGTCACCAGGACAGGACTGTCGTGGACAGGCCTGAAAGACCCTTTCGGGAGGACACTTGTGTGACCTTACCCCCTACTATAGAACTGGTTAGAACTTTACCCAAAACATGTGGTTGTTGTACAGACACTTGTTTTTTATTCCACGTTCATGGTTATCATGTGCCTTTTATTCTTGTACTTAAGCCTTTGGCTTTTATGTATTTTTGTCTTTCGTATTCATGTTTGAAAAAAACATTCAATAAACGTGTTCTGAAAAAAAAGTATATAAACTCTTGTCTTGTTTGTTTTTCGTGTCACAAGTGACATTCCTCACACCATGGCTACCTCTACTGTCTCTGCTCCCTCTTCCTCTACTGTCAAAGTCATCGACGAACACTTAGATCGTGCCAGTTGGGAGGCTTTGTATCTTCGCCATCCCTTTAACATGCTCATTGCTGGACCTAGCGGTTCTGGCAAAACCGAATTCGTCAAACGTTTGATCGAACATAAACATCATTTGATCGATCGACCCCCTCAACGGATCGTGTGGTGTTACAAAGTGTGGCAATCGGCGTACAGCCTCTTGCGAGAAAGTCAAGGCGATTCCATCGTGTTTGTGGAAGGCATTCCTAAAGAAGACGACGGCATCGTCTCTGACTCCCGTCAAACCCATTTGGTCATTTTCGACGACATGTTAGGAGAAGACGAAGAAGAAATTAAACTGTGGTTCACGCGCAAAGGGCATCACCGTAATGCCAGTGTCGTTTACATCACCCAAAATTTGTTTCAACAAAGTAAAGCCCATCGCACCATCAGTCTCAATGCGCATTACGTGGTCTTGTTTAAAAGCCCTCGAGATAAATCGCAAGTGCAAGTCTTAGCCAAACAGTTAGGAACGCCTTGGCTGACTCAGGCGTACGACGATGCCACTCAAACGCCACACGCCTATTTACTCGTCGATTTGAAACCTACGACTCCCGAGGATTTGCGATTTCGTACCCACTTGTTTCACCACTGGTGCCAAGACGGAGGGCCTGTCCTGTACACGTCTCCGTCCTCGACTTCATTTCACTCCCCATAAAAAAATCTATAAAAACCTCAGACCCTTTTTCGTCTGTCTCACTCTCAGTGCGAACATGACGTCCCTTCAGTCGCATCTTCCCGTCAAATTGATTCGTGCCTTGTATGGCATCAGTCGAGAAAAAGATCCACAAACACGAGCTCGTGTCTTAGAAGCTAGTCTCAAAGAAGTCTTACGATGGTTCACGGTGACGGCACGTCAATTACTCCAAGGAATCATTCAGATTCCTCATCAAACCAAACGCTTTTTCGATCGAAACAAAGTCGCTTTGGTCCAACTGGCCGATCCCCGCATCGACACTCAAACCAAAAAACAAATCATTTTGAAACCTGGAGGGAGCGGTACTCTAGGAGGGGTCATCATTCGCTCACTCTTAAGATGGGATCCTAATGCCCCCAAAGTTATCCCCAAGACAAAAGTCCAACGAAGCGCCAAGAAGAAAAAGACCAGGTCCCCAAGGAGAACTTCTCCAGTGGCAGGACCCTCCTCTGACCAGACACCACCACCACCCCGGAAAAAGAAAAGAAGCCCCCAGAAAAAGAAACAGAGAAAAAGTCCCCAGAAAAAGAAAAGTCCACAGAAGAAAACTAGTCGCAAGAGAGGCACTTCGGCCAGGACGCAACCTTACACTCGCAAACCACGATCTGCCACGGCAGTGACTGCGTCTCCTGCATCCTCACGTTTGTCCACTTCTCCGTTGATGACACCAGGAACTGAAGAGTACTTGGAGACGTTGATCACACCAAGAACTTCTCCGTTGATGACCCCCAAAAGGACTTCCCCAGTGGCAGGACCCTCCAATTTAGTGGCAGTGGCTGCTGCTCACAAAGTACCTTCTCCCAAAATCAAAGTTCAAGAAAGATCGGGCATGTTACAAGGTTTACTGGATTTGTCCAAGCAAGAACTGGCTCGATTTAGTCCGTTACGTACCCCTGCACGACGTGTCATGCCTGTCCTCAAACTGATACGACGTCAAGACAATCAGTGGCGACGCGTTCCAGTATAAAAAAGGCCTGTGACCAAGTCGGGTATCAGTGTTTTTTTTGGTGTTCCTGAAGACTCAAAGATGTCACCCTCCAGAAAACCCCAAGGAAAGAAAAGGAAAGGACTGCCACCACGTTTAGCCAAACATGGGGACATGTTATCTGTCCTGTCCAAAGCTTCTCCACCCCTACGAGAAAAACTCATTCAAACAGCCTCCAAAGAGGTCATCGATACCGTGTGCGAATGTTGTTTGAACGTTTTGAAAGGCACGATCCCTTTGTCCAAACACCAGAAACAATGCTTAGGCAAACATCGTCACGTTCTTCGCCAAATGGTTCAAAAGAAAATTCCCATTCGTCAAAAAAAGAAGATGTTAGTGCAACGTGGAGGTATTTTACCTCTCTTGTTAGGCCCCATACTGAAAGGAGTCTTGGGAACCATGTTGGGAGGACTGGTGGGAGCAAGATAAAAAGGCCTCGGAAGTTCCAAGATCTCAGAATCGACCCCTGACAACCCCATGGAAGGACGAAAACTAGCTTTAGTGCCTTACAAACGATGGATGGAATACCATCGGTGGCAAGAACAACACACCCCGCATTTACCTCCCAATCCCAATTTGAGCGAGATGTCCCAGTTACAACACGAATTGCAGTCCTTGATGGATCGCCAAGATTTGTCCGAAACAGAAAAATCGCAAAAGTACGATCAACTCTTGCAACGACTGCAACTCTTTCATCAGAAAGCTTTAGACGAAACAGCTCTACCCACTCTGAAAGATTTTAAGACCTTGATGAAAAGTCCAGCACCATCACCAGTACCATCACCAGTACCAGTACCAGTACCAGTACCACCAGTACCCGTGACCAAGACAGAAAAAGGAGAAGAAGAGGAAGGGTTTCAAACTCCACCAGAAAAAGTACGCAAGTTAACAACACCACCTACCTCCAGAATTGGATGGATTAAAAAGATGATGGCCACCCCTTCTTCCTCACAAGAGAAAAAGAAAGTGAAGACAGAAGTGAAGATAGAAGTGAAACAAGAACCGATATCCCCCGCTCAGACATCCTTCTCCTCTTCGACACCTATTGCTGGCCGCACACGCAAAGCATTGCAATCCAAGAAAATACCCCAAGAGAAAAAGAGTAGCATCCTCCAAGAGTGGGTGTCTTATTAACACACCAACCAACACAACAAAATGGAAAAAGCCTTAGCCAGCATTTACTACGATCCCTCCCATCCTGCAGGTTACGCAGGAGTTCAAAAATTGTATCGTGCTGCCAAAACGCGACTGAAAAGTCTCCGTTTACCTCAAGTGCAACGATGGTTACAAGAACAAGCTACCTACACTTTACACAAACCCATTCGACACAAGTTTGCCAGAAGTCGCACCCGAGTGGAAGGCATCGATCATCAATGGCAAGCCGATTTAGCCGATGTCTCTCATTTGGTCAGCTACAATCGTGGCTACAAATATTTGTTTTGTGTCATCGACGTCTTTTCCAAATTTGCCTGGGTCGTGCCCTTGACTTCCAAATCGAGCAGCGAGTTAGTGCGAGCCCTGCAACGGGTGTTGAAACAAAGCGGTCGTCACCCTCTTCGATGGCAAACGGACAAAGGCACCGAATTTCTGAACCAAGCTTTCCAAAAAGAATTGAAGAAACGTGACATTCATTTTTTTACCACCGAGAATCCCGAAACCAAAGCCAGCATCGTGGAACGTTTTCAACGCACTTTGAAAGAACGCATGTGGAAATATTTTACGCATCACCACACTCTGAAGTACATCGACATCTTACCGCACCTGGTGCAAGCGTACAACCAATCTTACCATCGAAGCATCGGACGTGCCCCGCAAGACGTGACTCCCGACAACGAAGTGTTGGTGTTTGAGCGTCTGTTTGGTACGTCCCCGACGAGGGCTGTCCCCGAGAAAAGTGGAATGTTGGCCGTAGGAGATTGGGTGCGCATTGGCAAAACCAAACGCACTTTCGACAAAGGTTACTTACCTAACTGGACGACCGAATTGTTTCGCGTCACTGGACGAGTGCATGGCCGTCATCCTGCCGTCTATAAATTGGAAGACATGAACGGAGAAGTGCTCAAAGGAACGTTTTATTTGCCCGAGTTACAACGTGTCACCAAAAAAGAAGACGACGTGTACGACATCGAAAGCATTCTCGAACGCAGAACCCGTAAAGTGGGCAAACGACGTGTCAAAGAAGTCAAAGTACGTTGGAAAGGATATCCACCCAGTTTTGATTCTTGGATCGACGCTTCGCAAGTCATCGACTGTAAAAAGAAGTGACCATCATGCCCTTTCACACAGCAGACGCAGCTACGTCGACCACTCCTTCTTCACCTAGTTCTTCTGTGCAAGATTTACAAAAACAACCCTTGTGGGTGTGGTGTGGAGAACGTGTGCCTAAAACGCAAATCGTCTTTTTCTGCCAAATCTTCGTGGTGTATTGTGTCATCGGGGCAGCCATTGCCAATTTGAGTTTGCAACAAGGAGACAAACAATTGTGGACCATTTTATTGAGCAGTTGCATCGGTTACCTGCTTCCTAATCCCTCCCTGAAATTCTCCTCGAACGGGAACCCCGGGAACCTTGTGTCCAGTGCCAGTGCCAGTCACCACTTCAACCACAATCAGAACCCCATTTTAGACGGAGACACGCCTCTGACGTCCAGTAATATCCCCTCGGACAGCCACAGAACTCTGGAATTATGAGTCACCAAAACCAATTTTACTTAACTTTACCCAGTGACAGTTCCATGGAGGTGTTTCCCAAGAACACGTTGTGCTGTTACACGGCCAAATTACCTCAAGCCATCCAGTTAGATCACGAAGCCCATTGGGAAGTGGCTTTAGTAGAAATGATTCACCCGATCCAAGTCCTCAATGTCCTTCCCAATCAAAATTTTTTTGATGTGGAAGTTCATGACGAGCAAATGCAACAGTGGATGGATAGCAATGTCAAATATGACAAGAAAACCCGTACACAAAAGTACACCACCTATCACTTGTTCATTCCCCCAGGCTATTATTTTAGTGGTCAACATTTGGTCAGCACCATAGCCTCCAGGTTTAATGTCGTGTTTCTGAAAGCTTTGGAGCATGTTAACAAAAGTGTCACCATGGAGTACCACAAAGCAGCTCGTCGCTTCTTGATGAAATTTGAACGGAGTAAAATCATGTCATTTTATTTTGTCCTGAATTGTTTGACATGTTGGGCGGAGACATGGACATGAGAAAGGCCATGCTCAAGAAAAACGAATTACCCATCGTTTACGACAACGAGTCTTTTAGCAAGTTATTTCGTGCCCCGGTAGAACTGAACCAAGGACTGAATTTGATGTTCGTGTATTCCGATATGGTGGAGTACAACGTGGTGGGACACACCTCCGTACCGTTACTGCGTGTCATTCCTTTCAAAGTAGATTCTGTCACGAACGCTGACGAGGAAGGTGGAAACACTTACCACGTCCACCGCGAATTTGTCCATCCTCACTATTTGCCTGTCAGCAAGTCGTATTTGGACACGGTCAACATTGCTATAAAAGGAGATCTGGGACAAAATATTCCATTCACCAAAGGAAAAGTCACTGTGAAACTCCATTTTCGAAAACGGTTCTCTCACGACTCGTAAGTAAGTCATGTATCCAGTGTACCGAGGGGTTGCTCGACAGCGAGGACACGGCTTAGGAGACATGTTAAAATCGGCCTTTCGTTCGGTGGCCCCGGTGTTGAAACCGATGGTGACACGCGGATTGCACGCCTTGAAAGATGCGGCACTGACGCAAGGCAAAGAATTTCTCCAAAATGTCATCATCGACAAACAAAACCCTAAAGAAGCCTTCATGAGGGCAGGCAAAAATGTCTTGCTGCAAACGGGCAAAGACATTTTGGGTCACCGAGAGACACCTATAAATGCCCTGCACGCTACCGAGTCAGGCATTCAGCAAGGACAAGGCAGAAAGAGACGACGAAGAAAACACCCTTTCACCAGACTTCAAGCGAGAAAGGCAAAGAAAAGAAGAACCGTTCGAGACTTAGACGTTTTCGATTACTGAGAAAAGAGACAAAAAAAATGATGCACCGAGAATCTTGCGCTTGTTCCAAGACGGAACTGGATCTGTTTGCCATGCCCCCCACGATGATGACGATGCAAGAATCCCAATGGGTGGAATTTCACCCCGTCTCCTCACTGACCGATTCCGCTCCCATCGAGTTTGAAATCAAAGGACAGCCCGAAGATTACATCGATCTGAATAGCAGTTACTTGTACCTGAAAGTCAGAATTCTAGATAAGACTGGAGGTCCTATAGACGATGAAGCAGTAGCTCCCGTCAACAATTTCATGCATTCCTTGTTCAGTGGAGTGGACATGTACTTGAATAACAAACTGGTCAGTAGCAGCATGGATACTTACCCTTATCGTGCCTACCTGGAAAATCTCTTGACGTACGGAATAGATGTTAAGAAGACTCATCTCAATGCCTGTGTGGTATGGGAAGCTGACGAACCTACCAAGTTTGAAATATTGGAAACTGATGAAAAGAAAGACAACAATGATGGATTTGTAGAACGAAGAAAGAGAATCACGGGAGCCGACACAAGTTTAGAACTGATGGATCGTTTGCATTTGGACATGTGGTTGCAAGAAAAGTATTTGCTGAACGGGGTTGATGTCCGCCTGAGACTGAATCGTAGCAGTGCCGCTTTCCATTTGATGGCTGATAGTGACGGTTACAAAACCAAAATCCTAGAAGCCAGACTCTACGTACGCCGTGTGGAAGTGTTACCTAAAGTGGGAAACGACATCAGTCAGACGTTGAGCAGAACGACCGCCAAGTATCCCATACGACGCGTGGAAGTGAAAACCTTCACCATTCCCAAGGGACAGCGATCCATGATCGAAGATCATCTGTTCCAAGGACAGTTACTCAAACGTTTGATCGTTGGTATCGTCGAGAATACAGCCTTCAACGGAGCTGCCGAAAAAAATCCTTTCTACTTTCAACACTTTGGCGTGTCCAAAATCGAAGTCAGTCGCGATGGCAAGACCTTGTGTACCCGACCTTTCGAACCTGACTTTACCAAGAAGAATTACTTGAGATCGTACTTGTCCCTGTACGAAGCCACCGGACAGTTAGGAACCAATACCAGTCACGGTATTACGTACGAGGATTATGCAGGAGGCTACGCTTTGTGGGCTTTCGATTTCACTCCAGACCAAGGCAGCGACGAGGGACATTTCCACCCTATAAAATCCGGCCAGATTCGTGCGGAAATTCAGTTTAAAGACCGAGACCCTGATGAAACGGTGAACGTCATCCTGTATGCAGAATTCGATAATACCATAGAAATCAACAGTTTGAGAGAAGTCATCCTAGATTACTAGAAACCATGGAAGACTGTTATCCCTCTTTACCTAGTGGAGAAACTTTTAGTGTTGGATTATTGTTAAAAAATGTTAGAGTTGTTGTTGTTTAGTGTTAAGTGATTTTTGAACAAAAAATGTTGTGTTTTGAAAAAATTGTTTGATGTTATATTGTTGGATTATTGTTAAAAATGTTAGAGTTGTTGTTTAGTGTTAAGTGATTTTTGAATAAAAAATGTTGTGTTTTGAAAAAAATGCCTTTGTCTTTTGTTTAGCTATAAGAATGTTGGATTGATGCTCTTTCATTTCTTACTATCCCTCTCATGGCACTCATTGAACGTTGCGACTCGAAAACCGTGGGGATGTTTTCCTTCACGTCCGCGCTTTGACTTTAAGAACCGGGTTGTTTCCAGTCTAACCATCCATTGTCGACTCATCGTCCTACGAAGATGTGCTCCAAACTAGCTAAACTCAACGAAGCCTACGTGAATTTGCATAGGGTCAGACACAGTCTGATACCGAAGCCAGAAGAAATAGAGAATGTAAGAATGTTAAAAATCACCGAAGACCTGATAGAAGAGCTCTTCAGAGAAGAAATGAACAGGGAGAAAGAAGAATGGATGGAGAAGTACAGACTTCAGAGACAGAAGCAACAGCAGCAACAACAACAACAGCAGCAGCAACCTGAAGCTGACAGAGGCTTTGTGGATTGTCGTATCGACACCAAAGAGTTCTTCTTCTCTTTTCGAAGAAGCAGACCTATCGCCAGAAAGTCTATCCTCAGAGGACATCGCATTCTTAGAAACTAAAAAAGAATGCCATAGCAAACAAAAAAAACCCAGCCATTTTCAGGGCTACCCAATACTCTAGAAAAGAAATAACAATCCATTTGCCAATGTGTATAGGTAGAGTAGTGTGAAAATAAACACTAACTCTTTTTTAAAAAAATGTGATGGTATGTGTTTGTGTTTGTAAGTGGTTAAGTAAGTTGGTATGGATAGTAGATTAAAATGATGTCTTTTTTTTTGGTGTTTGAGGTGTAAATTTGGGGTTAGATTGGATTGCTTTGCGTATGTGGATAGTCTATTGAAGTGATTTATAAAAAATTTTTAAAATAGTGATGGGTAGCATACAAATGTGAGTGAGTGTTTCTTTTATGTCCGCGCGTTGTTGTTTTTTGGTTATGATGTAGGTAAGATCAATTTTATGTTTTAGGGGGATGTTTTCCATCACGTCCGCGCTTTCACTATAAATTGAAACTCGCTGGGCAGTCTAGCTACCCTTGTTGATTGATCAACACAAGAATGAATAGCAGAATAAGCAAACTTCTTGAACTCCAGATACATCTGGAATATGTCAGGCGCCTGTTAAATGAACTGGCCGCGGAGGCTATAGTAGAAGAGGAAAGAATGAAGAACGAAGAGGAGGAGAGAAGACAGAGGGAAGAGGAGGAAAAGAAACTAGAAGAGAGGATGTCGTACAATATTCCCGAGACAGAGGATTGGGGTGTTGAAGCGAATCATCCTCCCTCTGCGCTCCCCAGAAGAAAGGTGAAAGGAGACTGGGGAAGAAGATGCGTGTGTGGCGCCAGGCCAGGAAGGTGCAACCATTAGATAGGTGCATCTGGAGTTCAAAAAAAAAACAGCCCTTTTAAGGGCTACCCAATACTCTAGAAAAGAAATAACTATCGATTTGCCAATGTGTGTGTGTGTGTGTGTGTGTGTGTGTGTGTGTGTGTGTGTGTGTAGGTAGAGTAGTGTGATTATAAACACTAACTCTTTTTTCATAGTGCGAGGGTATGTGTTTGTGTGTTTGTGTTTGTAACTGCTCACGTACGATTGTGTGGATAGTAGATTATGGATTTTGTTTATTGTTTCTTAGCGTATGTGGAGAGTATAGTTTGGGTTTTGTAACCGCTCACGTACGATTGTGTGGATAGTAGATTATGGATTTTGTTTATTGTTTCTTAGCGTATGTGGAGAGTATAGTTTGGGTTTTGTAACCGCTCACGTACGATTGTGTGGATAGTAGATTATGGATTTTGTTTATTGTTTCTTAGCGTATGTGGAGAGTATAGTTTGGGTTTTATTATATGAAATGAGAAAAGTAGGGGGATGTTTTCCTTCACGTCCGCGCTTTCACTATAAGAACCCACAGTATTCGTCGTTCAAGCCATTCTACAAAGAAGATGGCTTCTAACCAAATGGACAAAATACAAACATTGCAAGACGTTTTAGACAACTTAGGAATGATGGAACAGATGTTAATAAGACTCGTTGAAGACCATTATTCCTATAGTCCCCATCGTGTAAAGATGGAAATTAATAACTTGAGAAAGGTAAAGGACAAGATAAGTGGTGTAATGAAAGAGATAAAGGAGGAGAAGGAGGATGAAGAGGAAAGGATAAGGATGAGAGCATGGAATGAAAAAATTGAAATGAAGAAGAAAATGAAAAGAGGAAGAAAGAAGAGGAGGAGGAGAAGAAGAAAGAAGAGGAGGAGAAAAAAAGAAAGAAAAGAAGAGAAAGAGTGTTGGAGATAAAATGAGAAGTTGGTGGAGAAAAAGAAGAAATTAGAAGCAGAAGAAGAAGAAAACCCAAAGGCCCTTTTCAGGGCCAGCCATATTTCTCGAAAAGAGATAGCCTTTCCATTGCCTACCCTTTTATTAAAAAATTTAAAAAAAAAAAATCCCATGTTCAATTTCCCTTGACGCTATAAAGTCCCACCCTGTTTAAATTCCTTTGACGCTAAACCGTCCCACGATTTTTCTCCATGTTAATTTCCCTTGACGCTAATCTGACCCACGATTTTTCTCCATGTTAAATTTCCCTTGACGCTAATCTGTCCCAGGGGTCTCTGTAATGCTAATTCCCATTGACGCTAATCTATCCCCATTTACTACTCCCCTTTGTTAACTGAACCTAGAAATTTCAAGATATATACATAACAGTGAAACATTTCCTATTATCACCCAAGTGTGAGATATGAATCTCTTATGTCAACTTCACAGTGGGGTCATGAAGATAGAAACTATGTCGGTGTTCTAAAACTTTCATTTTTCTCACCAAAATATAGCAAGCAATATGCCATATGCAGCATTATTTCTAAGACAGTTTCACTGGTGACATTCAACATTCACAACGGTATGTTTATGTATGATTCATCTGAAGTCTATCTGCTCCTGTGGAGTTAAATTACTTTTTTTAAGACTGCATGTTGACATGCTATGCAATTGTTTCTGTGTGTCTATATTGAAATGTGAATAATATTCATAAAATAGAGGTTCAAACCTTGACAGCTACAGAAAGAGCAAGACAATACATTACGGTTACCATTTTGTCCCCATATTTAGTAAGTTATGTCCAAAATATGCTACTTTGGCATGATGTAATCAGGTACAAAACGCAGTTACCTCCCTCTTCAAAGAGCATTACATATAACACTTAGTGATGTATGGAAAAATGAAGGAAATATAATGAAGCTAATGCATAAAATTATTTAAATATACACAAAATACAGAAAAGTATAATAGTTGTGGCTGACTGCACCATAAAAAAGTTATCAATTTTCCTTAAGTGGGCAGGGGCCAGTTTTTATGTACAAATCTAATGCCGCAATCAGCGACCATGTATAAAAAATCATAGAAAAATCTAATACACAAGTGAGGTCAAAAAGGTCCATATTTTTAGATACCCATATTACAACAGTCATAAGAATATTGTCCACTTGACCAGAGAAGTCAATGGCAGTTCATAGCAGAAGACGTTTATGAAGCCCAAACCCAAATTTATACCTCCAATTTTCATGTCCGAAGGTCATCTTGGACACCATATAATGCTCACAGTGCAAACACAAGCCCTTTTCCTAGATGACAGTTCTGCAAAACAGTGTGTGCTAAACAGGCTGATGCAATTGAAAATAGTTGTCATCCAAGCCGTTTTTTAGATATTCTACTTGTCCCAAACCCATGTGTTTACTGCTATGTGAGGCTAGCTCTTCTTCCTAACCGACTGTTGTAATTTCACTATCAACATGCTGCAGAGTAGTTATGGAAGGTGTACATGTCTGACATCAGTTTCAAGAACAACACAAGCCCGAAACACCTAGTTCACAAATATATCCCTATCTTTAAATAGTAAACAATAATAGCTGAAAAAGTCACACCATAGCCTTAAGTTAAGAAATTTGCCATGGGGCCAATTTACGAAACTGTACCCTGCCACCCTGGTGAATAACGAAGTGTACTGTGTGATGCACTCGACTCCATTAGCCTTCAACAAACTAACTAACCTCAATTTTCTGACAGCGATATCCCTTGCACCATCAGTTACAATACATAACTACTTAGGAAACCTTCCCTTATCACTGACGGCAGAATCAAGGGCTGCATAAATTTTTGAACCCTTTGTATTCCCATATGAAGGGTTGCATCTTGATTAGTTCTTCATGTACCATGAAATCCTCACCTACAGTTCAAATGAGTAGGAGCATCCGGCTCATGTCCCTGATGTCTGTAATTTCATCCAAAGCCCGTGAAAAGAATTTATAATGGATCATATCGTTCAGTTTGAAAGAAACATGTTCGTTAAGTTTACTTACTCTTCTTGCAACCGTTGAACGAGACAATGGCACTAAGTCAAATATTCTGGCCGCTTTGTCTTCCCCCAACTACTTGTGACATCTTCAGAGCACATTTAATTATCAACTCTCCATCTCTAAATGCCTTTTTCTTTCTCACAACGTGACATGCATTGGGACAACTGTATACGATGAAGTAAGTTTTGTAGTTTGTAGCTTCATAAACTTAAATAGGGCATCCTTTTGTTTCTGATGTTGTCCTTTCAGGTTCGTCAAAATATACGTTTGTGATTTCCGTACATACTGGGCATACGGTGTTATGCGCATTATCTCAAAATTCCTTTAATATTATATTCTTTTGCCACGGCAGCGGTTTGTAAGCAAACAAGGCATAGCGGCTTTCCATTATTTTTAAGGAATGAAAATTCGTCCTACCATTTCATGTTAAACACTCTGTTCATCTCAAGAGTCTGTCTTTGTTCATATTCATTTGACCGCTAGAAATATTTTTAAAAAATCACTGAGTCCGCCATTATTCATCTACCAGTAAATGAAAACGCTATACCCGTGCACTTATTAAGTTCAACCGCTCTGCCATTCCTGCCATCAGAATCAATATGTATCGCAGAAGTACACGGTTACTAAGATTTGAATAATCACTGTAAACACCACTGAATGCAAACAAACGAACTTGCATAAAACGGAAGGCGCCAACGAGCTCTTGAACGTGGACGTAAAGTAAAAGCCGATATCTCGCGAGATTCTGTTGTTGTATTGAAACTAAGGACACGAATACAGACAAAACGGTTTCGGACGCTGATTGCAGGCAGTAAAACGAATGTTTTTCGTTAGGCGTTTTCGGACAGAAAAGAAATAACATAATACGTAAACCTGTCATATTTAGCCCATTTCTTTCATATTAGTTTTTGTTACTACTTCTACCGGTACTAATTCGAAGAAAGTAATTAACTGAGTTATCATTGTTTTAACTTACTTGCCGAAACCATTACTAACATGTGACACATTTTAAAATATGTACCGAATTTACGATGGGATTAGTTGCAATATTTCTTTTTTACTATAAAAAAAAGAAGTTTGGACATTACAGCAGATAACTTTGAACCTGTTTCTTATATACGCAGATTCATATGTAAGTAGCAATTGCGTTCGACCTGTTTTCTCCCCAGCTAAGGAAACAACATCTAGGTCCAAGTCACTGGATAAATCAGCGCCATATTAAAATGCAATACAAATTCACGGATTTTTACACTTGTAGCCGCCTTTAGGATGAATAGATTTAACGAGAATGCAGCTGACTATAATCTAATTGCTTTAAATCAAACATTCTTTGATTTTTGTTTTAAACTTTCATTTTCATATTTTTTTTTCTCTCAGGATTTTAAAGTCATTGATTATCTTCGTTGATCTATACTGATGTACAAATGGGAGGAAAAGAGTCCAAACATCGATCAAAGAGTATACAGAACAATTCATCGAATAAGGCACAAAGTAAGTTGTAGTCTCGTAATGTATGATTGTATTACAACATAGTAAGTTAGCAATATTATAACGTATCACGGCATGAAAACAATGTAAGTTAGCAAAATCTTAATGTATTATGGCATTACACCAAGGTAAGGCAACAGTCTCGCAATGTATAATAATATTACGACAAAGTAAACTAGCAGTTTCCTAATGCACCAAGGCATTACAAAAAAGTAAACTAGTAGTTTCCTAATGCACCATGGCATTACAAAACAACAAAAAATAACGGTCTCCTAATGCACCATTGCATTACAACAAAGTAAACTAACGGTATCCTAATGCGCCAAGGCATTACAACAAAGTAAACTAACGGTCCCCAAATGCACCATGGCATTACAACAAAATAAACTAACGGTCCCCAAATGCGCCAAGGCATTACAACAAAGTTATCTAACGGTCTCCTAATGCACCATGGCGTTACAACAAAGAAAACTAACGGTCCCCAAATGCACCATGGCATTACAACAAAATAAACTAACGGTCCCCAAATGCACCATGGCATTACAACAAAGTAAACTAACGGTCTCATAATGCACTATATCATTACAACAAAGTAAGCTAACGGTCTCCTAATGCACCATGGCATTACAACAAAGTAAACTAACGGTCCCCAAATGCACCATGGCGTTACAACAAAGAAAACTAACGGTCTCTTAATGCACCATGGCATTACAACAAAGTAAACTAACGGTCCCCAAATGCACCATGGCATTACAACAAAGTAAACTAACGGTCTCCTAATGCACCATGGCGTTACAACAAAGTAAACTAACGGTCTCCTAATGCACCATGGCGTTACAACAAAATAAACTAACTGTCTCGTAATGCACCATGGCATTGCAACATAATAAACTAACGGTCTCCTAATGCACCATGGCATTACAACAAAGTAAACTAACGGTCTCCTAATGCACCATGGCATTACAACAAAGTAAACTAACGGTCTCCTAATGCACCATGGCGTTACAACAAAATAAACTAACGGTCCCCAAATGCACCATGGCATAACAGCAAAGTAAACTAACGGTCTCCTAATGCACCATGGCATTACAACAAAGTAAACTAACGGTCTCCTAATGCACCATGGCATTACAACAAAATAAACTAACGGTCGCCAAATGCACTATGGCATAACAACAAAGTAAACTAACGGCCTCCTAATGCACCATGGCATTACACCAAAGTAAACTAACGGTCTCCTAATGCACCATGGCATTGCAACAAAATAAACTGTCTACTAATGCACCATGGCATTGCAACAAAGTAAACTAACGGTCTCTTAATGCACCATGGCATTACACCAAAATAAACTAACGGTCTCCTAATGCAAAATGGCATTGCAACAAAATAAACTGTCTACTAATGCACCATGGCATTGCAACAAAATAAACTGTCTCATAATCCACCATGGCATTACAATAATGAACATATGAGAAATATTAGCTTGTTGAACTGATTATAAAATAAACGGTTTTATGTTACTAGTGAAACGGACCCGAACATACATGTATTAATTTTAGATTCACAAGAAAGTCCATCATGTCCATGCACGATTTTCAGTTTAAAATTTAAAAGAATAACGCCAAGAGTTTGTACATTAAAACTCAATACGAGAGCTTATTGAAGTGTTTACATTAGAAGATGAAACCTATTTGAAGTGTCTACAGCAGAAGATGAAACCTATTTGAAGTGTCTACAGCAGAAGACGAATCCTATTCGAAGTGTCTACAGTAGAAGACGAAACCTATTCGAAGTGTCTACAGTAGAAGACGAAACCTATTTGAAGTGTCTACTGTAGGAAACGAAGCCTATTCGAAGTGTCTACTGTAGAAAACGAAGCCTATTTGAAGTGTTTACTGTAGGAAACGAAACCTATTTGAAGTGTCTACTGTAGGAAACGAATCCTATTCGAAGTGCCTACAGTAGAAGACGAAACCTATTTGAAGTGTCTACAGTAGAAGACGAAACCTATTTGAAGTGTCTACAGCAGAAGACGAAACCTATTTGAAGTGTCTACAGTAGAAGACGAAACCTATTTGAAGTGTCTACTGTAGGAAACGAATCAAATTCGAAGTGCCTACTGTAGAAAACGAAGCCTATTTGAAGTGTTTACTGTAGGAAACGAAACCTATTTGAAGTGTCTACTGTAGGAAACGAAGCCTATTCGAAGTGCCTATTGTAGAAAACGAAGCCTATTTGAAGTGTTTACTGTAGGAAACGAAATCTATTTGAAGTGTCTACAGTAGAAAACGAAGCCTATTTGAAGTGTTTACTGTAGGAAACGAAACCTATTTGAAGTGTCTACAGTAGAAGACGAAACCTATTTGAAGTGTCTACTGCAGAAGACGAAACCTATTTGAAGTGTCTACTGCAGAAGACGAAACCTATTTGAAGTGTCTACTGTAGGAAACGAAGCCTATTCGAAGTGCCTATTGTAGAAAACGAAGCCTATTTGAAGTGTTTACTGTAGGAAACGAAATCTATTTGAAGTGTCTACAGTACAAAACGAAGCCTATTTGAAGTGTTTACTGTAGGAAACGAAACCTATTTGAAGTGTCTACAGTAGAAGACGAAACCTATTTGAAGTGTCTACTGCAGAAGACGAAACCTATTTGAAGTGTCTAAAGTAGAAGACGAAACCTATTTGAAGTGTCTACTGTAGGAAACGAAGCCTATTCGAAGTGCCTACTGTAGAAAACGAAGCCTATTTGAATTATTTACTGTAGGAAACGAAACCTATTTGAAGTGTCTACAGTAGAAGACGAAACCTATTTGAAATGTCTAAAGTAGAAAACGAAACCTATTTGAAGTGTCTGCTGTAGGAAACGAATCCTATTCGAAGTGCCTAATGTAGAAAACGAAGCCTATTTGAATTATTTACTGTAGGAAACGAAACCTATTTGAAGTGTCTACTGTAGGAAACGAAGCCTATTCGAAGTGTCTATTGTAGAAAACGAAGCCTATTTGCAGTGTCTAAAGTAGAAGACGAAACCTATTTGAAGTGTCTAAAGTAGAAGACGAAACCTATTTGAAGTGTCTAAAGTAGAAGACGAAACCTATTTGAAGTGTCTGCTGTAGGAAACGAATCCTATTCGAAGTGCCTACTGTAGAAAACGAAGCCTATTTGAATTATTTACTGTAGGAAACGAAACCTATTTGAAGTGTCTACTATAGGAAACGAAGCCTATTCGAAGTGTCTATTGTAGAAAACGAAGCCTATTTGCAGTGTCTACCGCAGAAAACGAAGCATATACACCCGTATTTATATGTATGTATGTATGTATGTATGTATGTATGTATGTATGTATTAAACGCACAGCAACACACATCAAACTTTATAAAATATGTGAGTACGGAATTATCCAATCACAAATTGGATTCTAATCCGGATAATTGCTCCTAAATATTACATTTGTTTCCATTATTTTTAAGCCAAATTCAAAGTATTTTTGTTTAAACATCGTGTCACTTATTCCCTTCATTAATTATGTTTTTAGTAAGTTTGTTTGGAGGGTACACTTTCAAAGATATTATCGAATGGATAACAGAAATCCCTAGCATACAGTAAAACTCTGATTAGAAACAAACATTTATTTAGTCCCGACTTTCACATGCGACCACTCATATTTTCATCTGGTAGTACATCTATTGAAGCAAAAATACTTCGGAAAGAAGACCAAATTTTACCTTCTCTACATATTTTATTTTGATTATGAACTAGTTTGATCACTTTTTCCAAATTAATGTGCCACGGGTCTACAGAGATTGGATGCCCCACTAACTGAAACAAAGGGCGAGTAAATATTTTAGTCCAATCGGAACACCTCTTTGAAAAATACTCTCTAGGTAATGAAGAAGACTTGAAACGTGTCATCAGATCTGTGTAAACCCATAACTTTTATATTGTTTTATCCAGATTATGAGAGACTTTCATCTGCAATGCAAAATAGGCGAGAGTATGAAGAGATTGGCCCACGTACACGACAAAAGTTCCGTAAGGAAGCGGAAGTGAGTGCTGCCAGAACGGTGAGTACATATTTTTAACCAGGGTGTGCTCGTTGCATGCATTAAATTGTCTTCCATTGATCACAGTTATCCAGGGTGTGTTTGTTGCATACATGAAGTCGCCTTCCATTGATCACACACCCTTGATAACCAAGGTTCCGATATGTTAATCCTATCTACACATTGACCGATCAATCAGAAATTTCAGTGCTTTGTCTTAGCGACATCTATTGGATTTCATATTTGCTTCCCTAAGTATATAATGCCAACTAACCAATAGCGCGTAACAGCAGTGCATTGCATATCGGCCGAAAATGGTGGACGCAATTTACTTCAAAAGGATCCTCTGTAAGATTAACATCGAAAATATGACTATGATCGTGAGAGAAGCCATTACAGGTGTATTTGAGGAAAAAAATATATAGTTGTAAAAACAGGGACAGGCAGTGGAAAATTGCTTATTTATGAGTCCATTCCAGTTGTGTGCTCCCCTTCTGTCAAACAAGTGGGAACAAGTTGATTTTGATTGGATGCGGTGCCTTGCCGCCGAATCCAATGAAATTCACGGACCAGAAGCAATGACATTTCTAATCAATCCGCGAAGGTGTAGACAGAGAAACATATATGAACCTTGGCTACCGAAGATGTGGATCAAATTGTTTGACAGGGTTCGCTTGTTGTATGCATGAAGTTGTCTTCCCATTGATCACGTTGTTTGACAGGGTTTGCTCGTTTTATGCATGAAATTGTCTTCCACTGATCACACTGTTTGACGGAGTGTGATCGTTGTATGCATGAACTTGTTTTCTATTGATCACACTGTATTTTAAGTAGGTGGTAGTTTAGCGATTAATTCAAGACACAATAACACAACAAACATAAAAAAACGTTCTTCGGGTTCCACAACAAATGTTTCCTCTCGTTTCGCTCCAACATCACTAACATAGATTCAGAAGATCCAGTTAACACGATGAAATTGTGGTAGATATAGTAAATGTCGTAGTACCGAGTACTGGGAACCTGTATAAACCGGTAACCTCAGCGCGATGTTTGATGGATTTATTAAGTGAAGTCCATAATG
This sequence comes from Sinohyriopsis cumingii, assembly GCA_028554795.2. Taxonomy (NCBI): domain Eukaryota; kingdom Metazoa; phylum Mollusca; class Bivalvia; order Unionida; family Unionidae; genus Sinohyriopsis; species Sinohyriopsis cumingii. Next base: position 18,720,406 of record CM068830.1, read on the forward strand.
CTGATCCAGACGCAACTTTATATACTACACTGTCGGTAATCTTTTTGATGTCAAATAGTTTAACACCAATAAATGTTGTCTTAACAAAGAAATCATCAGTACATGATTAGATTATTCAGATCTAAATGTGGTCATTCAAGCATTGATTGTCATTAATGAGTTCATCATCGGAATGTTGCTATCATCAACGTATGTCATCGTTGTAGCGTCATCGCCTCATTCTGTTTCTAAAAGACCAGTTATTTTATGATAAGCCATATTGGCAGAACCAGTCACTGAATCACATGTGTTAGTAAACGATCATTGATCTCAGTTCTGATCGTGTTATTATTGCTGCTTACGTATCCTTATCCTGAAAAAAAACGACTTCAATTTTCTCCACGTTTGGGAGACTCAAAAGATTAGCGCGTTTATCCTTAACCTCGTAAAGGATTGCATATTTAGATAAGTCGCTTTGCTGAGTTTTACTCAGTTGAGAAGATCGTAAGTAAATATCTACCATTATACTTTAAGATCTGTTTAAAACGAGAGTGGACGTTTATACCGTATACTTGTATACTCGTGCACGACTTTATAAGGTGGTATTGTTGATGATGACACAGCGTCGAGTACAGCAATTACTTCACGGCCTAATATTGCTGGATCGGTTATTGTCTGTGTTGGTAATGTTGAATACAGGACGGGAGTGTTTTGAAGATAAATGCTTTGCAGGCTGCCGACATATTTCAAACATTTGTTTGGTGGCTCCAGTCCATAGGAATCGAAATAAACAATCCCACGTGGATCAATCGCGTATGCAACCCACTGAGTACCTTTCCCAGAACGTCCACCGAGATTAATGATACCAATTTCCTGGATATTTGGTTGTTTTAGTAATTGATCACGCATAAAAACACCTCTGAAGTTTGTGATGTTTAAACTTTTAGAAGCATCATGTAAATCAAAATTGGACATAGGAAGGAGGCGCTTTGTATCTAACGAAGTGTCACGGGAAGTCTCAGACCTTTTCCGTACCACGAGTGGGTAGTTGCTGATAGTCTTATACCCTTTCCCTTTTTTGTAAGTTTTTATTCAGTGACCTGTTGCTTTCTTTAATGCCATCCCAGCAGCAGTTCCAACAGCACCAAGTGCAGCCATTTTGCAACAGCTAGGGCTGCAGCTACTAGTAAAGTTGGTATAGCTGCAACAAGTGGAAATATACCACCCGTTTTGACTGCGTCTATAATGGCACCCGCAGAAATATTAGAGCGTACGCCGGTCTTTGATTGTTTGGCTTCATTGAATTGCTCGAGTTGACGTTATGTCAGTGATAGTTTATTCGGACCACCTGTGATCTGTTCTTTTTTTAGTCCTATTTTAGTTCACATTTATTTGCTGATTTCGATTGAAGCTTTTTAATCTGACCAGGAGTCAGACTGACACTAATATGATGGTATCATATTATAATATCACGAGCGATATAATGTTTTCCACTGGAGTATCAATAACTCTCATTCGTCCACCAACACATTCAAGTAACTTTGTTTTGTCTGAGAGTATAACAGTGATTGCTCCTTTGTTCACACCAGCTCAAAAATGTATATCGACTGTCTAAATATATCAAAATGTTCCAGCGAAAAGTAATAAATGTGATACAGCGTTATAAAATCAAGTTGAAATATTTGCAGACCAGAAGCAATATTTTGATCACGTCCCACACAAGTCGACAAACGACGTGCTACATGATGTTGATCAAAATTCAGCGAAATTTCGTCAGATGGTTCTTGATGTCAGTTTATTCTCAGTGAAACCTCAGTAATACTAAGTTTATCAAATATCATTATGCTTTGCATTTGTGAGTTTACTCGTTCAGTATTTTGGAAAGAAACAAATATATGTCGTGGTGCAGGAACACCTTTGCTGTGATGCTATCAGCCATGTGAATAAACTATTTTGCTGACCTAGTTCCTGGCCTTGATTGAGAAGCAAGTAAACAAATTCTTTTTTATTTATTTTTTTTGTGGGCTACAAGATTGAGATCCAAGCAGTACTGGAATACATGACCTTAGACATGCAAATCCTTCTAAACTATTCTGGTAGGTGATCACGTTACTCTCATACGGTTATCTATTTGGCGTCTTTTTTGACTGTATAAACTTTGTCTCTAGAGAAATTAGTAAGTTGGCCTTTTACACTGAAAATTATTTGTTTGTGACGAGTTTTGAATCGAAATTTTATTTTATGGAATTATTCATTCTTTTTCCTGGAAATATGTGAGTGCTCGTCGAAATTCTTGGGCAAAGACATTTCTTGAAATTTTATTCGGAAATTCAAACACTGGAATAATGTTTGTGAAACAACAAAGAACTGTAGACACAATAGCACAATACTAGCTATAGCATACGCTACCGCCTTCCATTTTGGGTTTTCTTCGGGACTCGAACTCAAATTTCATTAGAACATGTCATGAGTAGGACTTCTAAAATTGTATTCGTGTATTATTCTTGTATTATTTTTGAATTTGATTCTTACAAGCTAAGTTCTTTTTTTTTGACACTGTTTCCAAGCGAAATAAATTACTTGTTAAATTTTACAAAGCATGTTGTCTTCGCTTTTTTTTTGTTACTGTTTATTAGAGCCTAAACACGTGACATAAGAATTGGGCACTCGTCCTTGGCTAAATTAATTTTGGCTAAAATATTTCAGAACTTTATTTTTCGAAATTTGAATTCCCCTAGTTTTTTAAAGTCTTTTATAAGTCCCAAGTATTTTTTTTTACAATTGTGAAATATTTAGTGAAATCGACAAGCTTTTTCTAAAATGTCGTAAGAAGTGGAAATCTTTGTTTCAATTCCTACACAGGAATAGCTAGACCTTTTCGAAACAGATGAATTAATTCAACTTGCCAGAAAATATGATCTTTCTGAGGCAAATACTTCCTTAACGAAGCAAGAAATAAAAAAATATTGTGGTTCAGTACTTGGTAGAAAAGAATGGTTTGGATAAACGTGCTTTGGTTTTGTTCAGTAGGTCTGTATCAGACTCTGGCATAAAAGTAAAGGAATTAAAATTAAAATACAAGATGGGATTCGAGTTGAAGAAGCTGGAACTTCAAAAAGATAAAGAAAAACAAATGTACTTGCAGTTGCAATTGAAGAAAGAGAAAAAACAAATGAAATTGGAGAAAGAAAAAGAACAAATAATATTACAGAAACAAGAAAAACAAATGCAGTTGCTATTTGAGAAAGAGGATAGAAAGAGACAGGAAAGAAAGAAGAACAGATGCAAATGCAATTAGATACTGAAGAAAAAGAGAGAAAGACAAATGCAGTTACAAGAAAAACAAATGTAGTTAGATAAAGAAGAAAAAGAGGATGAAATACAAATGCAGTTACAAGAAAAACAAATGCAGTTACAGGGAAAACAAATGCTATTAGATAAGGAAGAAAGAGAAAAAGAGAGGGAATTTCAGTTTACAATACATAAATAGAGCTGGCAAGTGAATGTCACATTGCCACTTAAAATACAAATTTAAGTTTTGCCGTTGCAAAGAATAGAAGGTTAGTTCCCCGTTTAGAGAAAAAGATTGGACTAAATTATTACAATGTGTAATTATTGGTAAAGCTAGTGATATTTACCAATCACTGTCAGTTCAACAAAATGATGACTATGATGTGGTTAAGGAATGCATCTTAACTGATTATGAATTAGTCCCTGAAACGTATCGGCAAACATTCAGAAGCTATAGCAAAAATATGCTGGACAAATTCATGTCGAGTTAAGACTTATCTTGACGAGCATCAGGTCGAAACATTGGAAAATACTGCTTGTTCTGCTGATGAGTATTTCTTTAACTCATAAAGTTCATTTTATAAATAAAACTTCCACTCAACAGTCTTCTGGAAGAAAAGTATTTCAGCCTAATAAAATCCCTTCTAAATCTCAGACTGGCACAAATTTTACAAATCAAGTTTTAGATGACCTTGACCAAAACTCGTTGTCTCTTCCTACGTGTATTTATTGCAAGAAGAAATGACACGTTATTTCTGATTGCTACAAATTGAAAAATATTCATCAGAATCAAGACTTACCTATTCCAAATGCTCTTATTTCTATGAAGCCAAGGTCACAGTCAGGTATTGAAAGCGATACATTTTTTCCCTCTAATGAACCCCAGTCTACTGTATTATGGAGAATTATGAACCACTCATATCGAAGGGTTCTATATCACTCTTGGGTGATTCGGCTAATCATATCCCTAGTAAAATGTTAAGGGACACGGGAGCTTCTAATAGTCTTTTATTGTCAGGTACTTTACCTTTTACTGAGAAGTCGTCTTATAGTGAAAGTGTTTGTATTTAGGGAGTAGCATGTGGCTTTGTTAATGTTCCTCTCCACTGTGTAAATTTGTAATCAGACTTAGTCTAAGGACCAGTGACAGTCGGAACAGTGTATGATTTAACCGTTGAGGGCATTCATTTATTACTAGGCAACGACCTAACTGGAGACAACGTTGTGGTTAATCCACATGCAACTGATAAGCATTGTTTGGATCAGAAAGTTGATCCAATTGAAAAAGAATTCCCTGATTTATTCCCAGCTTGTGCAGTTGCCAGAACTATAGCAAAGAGAGCTCTTGAGAATGATGTTGATAAGGAAAGTATTCCTTTAGCTGCTACGTGTATTTATCAGGCTTTTGATAAGGTCACTTTCATTTTTGTTTGTATCAGTCAAAGAGTATTCATCACAGTGCTCCTCTTTTTACGGCTCATTCTCTTTATTCTAATCAGGGTGACAAACGACAATCGCTTTGTGTTGTTTTTGTCGTTATTGACCTTGTATTTTTCATGTTTGTAGGAAACTTTATTTTAGTGAATGGACCCTTCTAGAAAATGGTCTGTTCAACTTCCCTGCTGCTATTGTTTCAATCAGTCCGGAGTGTGTTTGGAAGAGATAATTTGACTCAAGTTCAGACAAATAATTTAAATTGCTAGTGCCATGAATTTTAATATGCTTTACTGTTTCTTTAAATAAATTGTTCTTAGTTGAAGTCAGTAATAAATATTGCTGGTGGTTCGCGGAATATTCTGGTGTGTGTTTGAATAAAAGGAAATCGCTGTCTAACGTTTCTGATGGAAAAAGGGTCGAGTATCCACTCTATCTTTAAAAACAACAACTTTACTTTTTGTAAGTGTATCACCTATTTACCTGTGTTTCAACTGACATATATCGTTAAATGGGACATACATTTTCCGACCTGAAATGATGATCAATAATATCGATACAAAAGACACCCATATATAGGGGAGGTAATCTTATCGAAACTGAAGATTCTCATTGTAATGAGTAGTTTTCGTGATTTTCAAAGTCTGCTTAAGGTATTAATGTATCTGTGGTTTCGCGGATTGCATTGCTCTGAATTACAAAGTAAGTAGTTGCACTGGATCACAGATTTTCACAACGTATCGAGCGTTATATCCCGTACATTTTTCATGCAAATCTAAGCACGAGACGCGGTACTGGAAAAAATTAGAAACCCTTATCACACTGTAAGGTAAAATGATAAAACAAAAACAAAACTACTTAGGGATAAGTTTAAAGGCAGCAACTGAAGACCATGATGATGAGGAATATGAAGGAAACAAATAAATATACAAAATGAATATGAGTACGCAGTAAACGAAATGGTGATCGATCAGATCTACGAGTTTTCATAATACAGGTGTGGGTTAGTTTGGGGGTGAATTCATTATCAGAAGGAGAGTAATAACTTTAATTTCAAAGTTTGAGGGAAGTGACGGGATGCAATACTCTGACAGATCTAAAGATTTTTAATTTTATGTTGTCGGTAGCTAGGACACTAAGTTTATCTTTTATACTTTAGTCGGACCATGTGACATAATAATACAGCTGGTACAAAACTGAAATGCATTTCTTTTGATGGCAAGCGCATTAAGGATAGCGGCGCTGAATGCTTCACTTGCGTGACATCTGCAGATTGGTTCAGTTGAAAATGTGTTGTTTCCATTTTTATCTGATTTCCTGGTGATTTATTCCGTTTGAAATTTTTAGTAGAGAATGCAGAATTTAGAACAAGAAAAGCAAAGAAGACAGAGAAAGCATACACCACCTAAATTTCAATGACACTAACATGATAACAGTTGCAATGAACATGAAATTTTCATATGCCTGGCAACTGCATGCGTCAAAAAGCCAGTTTGTGAACAACATTCACGTGTTAAAATTTCTAAATTAATTTTTCGAAAAATACCGTAATAAATCTAGTGCACGTGCTATTTGTATTTACGTCTCAGGTGATAGCTTTGCTAGGTTTTAGCAATTATTTGTTGATTTTGGGGAGTTGTTGTTGGGAAAATATTTCTCAAACCGAGTTATGAGCCGATGTCTAGTACCGGACGTTTTAGTGAACAATATTCTCGACACTAAATTAGTTTCGTAAAATGGACCCTCGATAATTTCCTAATTTAAGGAATTCTGAATATTCTAATCTATACGTGTTTTGTAATTTGAGGTAGCAATAATTCCTTGTATTATGTGTTTTCATCGTGTTTTATTGCGCATGGCATGAAGTACATGTCTTCGTCTTGGAAAAATTTACTGTTGAGTCATACAAATATGAATTTTAAAAAAAAACACGCACATGTGAAGTTAGAGCTTCCTGATTGTGGTCATTAGATAATTATCGGCACATTATTTGTGGTATTTGCGAATTTAAGAACCCTTCAGTTGACAACGACTGTTGTCTTCAGGTCATTGTAAAAAGAGGGAAACAATGGATGTCCAGCAAGGCTCGTGCAGGTGTTGGCTAATTTGGACGATTGTGAAACTCCATTGTAAACTAAAGCCAGGCTATTAGATATAGCAACAGGAAGAAAAACGCGTACTGTAGGAGGGCCAAATCTTCCTTAGAAGTTTGATTCCCACCTGTAAACAATTTTTGTTTGAAAGAAGATAGATTTCTTTATTTTAATTTCAGTTTAAATATGAGCAGATATATTCCTTTAATTAGAAAATGTTGTTACCGGTAGGATGTATTTTGACGGTGGAATAGAGTATGATATACTAGAGCAAGATTCTGGTTCATATAATTGGGTCAGTGAGAAACTTTTGTATTTATGGTTTTGCTTTTTTCTTGACAAGCTATTAGGCCAGTTGAATAGTAATTGATTGAAATCCCATAATCTCTCTGGGCGAATTAAAATGACCAAAGTGATCGTGTAATGTATTCATTCCGTGAATATATAGCTTGGTGTGTTTGATTCACAAAAGAAGGACCCTGAAAAGACTTTGTAACTTACCTCCAGCCCAGGTTCGGTTTTCATTAAGAGGAAAATTGATATAGTTTCTATTAACTTTGCAGACTGTGAAGTTTTGACAAAAGCTTTTTATTTGTTGACATGATCGCGCAAGACAGTATATACATGACGGCCAGTATAACTGATGGAAGGAAAACCCCGGTAACAACCACAGCCCAACGGAAAGCTACTGACATCTTTCTTATATACCCATATTGGCCAAGCCCGAGACTCAAACCCATGCAGACAGGTAAGATGGCAGTGATCAGTAATAGTGGGGGAAGAACCCTGGAAAGAACCACCGACCCACGAGACGCTACTGGCAAGCTTTCTCACATACCCACATTGGCTGAATCCGAGACTCAAACCCATGCAGACAGGTAAGATGGCAGTGATCAGTAAAGGCGAGCGCGTTAGACTACTCGGCCATCCGGGATCCCCAAAATTGATTGGACAAAAAGGACCATATTATGTCGCTGCAGAAATAAAAGAGAATTGAAATGTGATTCATTGTAAAGTCTTGGTATTATAATAGCCACATGAGGAAACATACACAAAACACCCCAAACAACGCTCTTATCGATACGCAGATACCGCTGGCTGCCGCGAAGCATAAGAAGAATATTGACATACATTGACTTATATCCAGTTTGCTAATTTCTACTCGGTTTGAGAGCAAATATTTTGATGAAAATGTACATGCTTTCGTCAGGTGTGAAGATCCGGGTTTCATGACTATTAAGGAGAAGGCATCTGACAGAGAGAATTCTGATAGATATGATCGAAAAACCTCCTAAATTCCTGGGAGGACGATTAGCGATAGAAACATCGCTAGGCAATTTCCGTCAGGTCATGAAAAAATATCGAAAGTAGTTGTAGGAACAAGGCCGTAGAAAGCGATCACGGGCCCTGGGGTAAAAAACACCCTGGCTTCTGCTAATTCTTATTCAAATAAAATTTTCTTTTATAAAATCAGAAAGTGTTGTTCGGCCCAGGCTCCGGGGATATAACCCCCGTTGTCCCCTCTCCACTTGTCGGTTCTGTGTAGGAATATGCATCATTTTTTATGTGTTTGCTGATTCACCTCTTTTGAAGTGCACCGCATATGTTACAACAGCAAAGGCCGAAATTGTCCCGATTGTAACTTGTCTCCTTCCGCTTCCATATTGTTCCATATGAATAAAAGTATTTCAGAATATAGTTCTCAATGGGGCTAATTACTCCGAAGTTTCTGTCTCGACTTGACGGTAAAGGCTGAGAATGTTCCGATTGGGTGATTAGTTCACAGGCCGATTGTTCTGTCGAAATCATAGGCACCCTCATTACAGAGAAACATAAATAATTAAGCAAAACATGTATCATTTTGTAAGAGCAAGTACAGCTGGGAGCTCCAACAAAGCCAAAGATAAGAGAGTCTGCATTGACCAAGGATGTTGGCTTTACTGCTCGATGTAAGGAGATTATTAAGGCAGATACTTATGATGGTTCACGACTATATGACCCATTTAGAGCCCCATGCCTAAGGAAAGATTCCCTCCATATCTTGACAGATCTTTAAGTCCAGCCCGATCAGGTCGGGTTTGAGAAGGTTAAAGCTTTTTGGAAGCTCACTTTTTGACTTGCAACCACGACGAATACTACAAGACGCAGCTTAAAAGCCGTTGCAGAAGAAGGGACGAAACGCTTCCCGAGTTAGGGCAAACCACACAAAGACTTTTTTGCTGGCATATCCAGGTTGCCCACAAAATCTTCGCGATCGATTCCGAAAAGAGCTGTTCAGGTTGATGAGCTGAGACATAAGATCTGGCGCCATCGCCCTAGTAGCTTGCAGGAAGCAGTCAGAATGGCGGTGGAATTAGAGACTTTCTTCCGTGAGGTATAAGGCACAAATGCTTAGCTTTGCTTTTAAGTCACAACTAATCTAGGACCATGTGTGAAGAAATGAAAATAGAGCTATTAATGGAGCAAAACAAAAAAAATTGATGGAAGAACATAAATACTGAGAAGATCAACGGCACCAAAAGCAATTCAAACAGCATGATGCAAGACGATCAAAAGTCTGGTGCTGGAATTGTACTAGTTGGGTCATTACCAACATGAATTTACCAAACCTTTAAACAACGATAATGGTCAGTGGAGGAAGAGTGACTAGTGTAAAAGAAGCTCTAGGAAAACAGAAAGTTTGGGTTATAGACGACCCAATACTATGAAATTGGTTGAAACGACAAAGTCGCACGGATAACTGAGATAGCGATGTGTGTTTCGGTTTATCTACGATTTATTTTTATTTAACATGATTTGTATATTTGTGCGTCAATGCCTCTTGTTTGTGTGCGATTATTCACGTGGAGTATTAATTTTCAAAGGCATTGGTTGGAAGTCGTTTGTTTGCTGCTTTGATCAAGATTTATGTAAATTAGAATTGGATTTGGAAGTATTAAATAGCCGGCTTTAAGTTGTGATTGTACAGATGCCAGTGAACAGCTTTCCTTCACAGTTACACCTGTGTCTTAGTCGCGACGTACATGTGAGGATGCTGTTTCCGTTAGCATGATCTGACGGCAAAGAAAAATTTGGTAAGATTTAGTGTTGGGCGCTTAGGGTCCTGAACTATCTTTCGGTTTTGGTAGATATAGGCTGTCCTTTAGGAATCCCAGTCTCTTTGCCCGACTTATCGTCCTATCAAGCAGGGTAAGCATAGATTTTTTAACCAGTCAGAACATGCTTTTTTAAGAAGCTTTTTCTGCGTTATATTTGGAAAACGGCTGGGTACCAGCAGAGCGTCTGTAGTTGTCAACTAGGATTTTCACCATACTTGGATTGAAGAATCAGCTTATAAAGATCGATGTTTATCTCCGAAAGACTACTCATATTACAAGAAAAGCATCTAGAATCACTGATAAATGGACCATCGTAATGTCATGCTAGTTTGTAATTTGTCACGGGAGAGGTGATACTGCATGTCCCTGATTATTTGTAATCATAGTTTTATATTGTTTTTAAGTTTAAACTGTGCTGTCAGGTGTAAGGCTCTTTGGTCGCATGGTTTTGCTTGGATGGCCGCATGCGTGCGAGCTCTCCTGCAGAACTACCTCCAGGAGTGGTATCATGACTGTTGATCGTCTGGAAACTGGTGGAAGAGTTAAACTTTCGGAGGAAGCTTCTTATATGTCATAGTAGCGTGAGTTTATATATTTGTGTAGCAATGCAACGTGTCATGGTCTGGAGCTGACAAAATATTTCCGGCGCTGATTGGATGCTCCAGGATTCTTTGATATTATTTTTGGGTCGACTTGTGCCTGGTAGACTGGTAGAGATGGTATGATAAGGAAGGCATGTCAATAGTAGGAAGTTGGCATTGTAACCAGTAAGAATCGATATCTCTCTACCTCCCGTGCCGTTGTTATCGCAACAAGAGATGCCTACGTCTTTAACCAGTTGTTGATGGCTACTGTTTGTACGGGAGTTTTTCGATGTACAGACGTTGTAGGAGCCGGGAGAAAAAGAACAAAAACAAAACCCAACGAAAAACAAGCAAACAAAAAAAAACAAAACAAAAAAAAAACACTCCCAACGAACACTCCAACAAAACAAACAAAAAAGCTAAACTCCAACTGAAACATATTGCCAATATTCTCGGCAGGCTAATGGTAAATTATGATTTTTGTGTGATTTTGCAGTATCAGTTTGAGATTACATTGTTTTATATAAAACGTACAAACATGGTTGAAACTTTTCATTTATTTATTGAGTGATTTTGACTTCATTGTGTTAGCAATGGAAAAGTTGCTATATGCGGCTGATTTTTTTTTCAATTTCAAATACAAATATCGAGACGGGACACAGAGAAAAAAACCTCAAAAGTGTTCAAATTGCAAAAGTTTACAAAAATATTTCTACTTGAATCAAAGCTTGAAAATGTTTTTTGTTTCTACTAGTTGGCTTCTGGTTGATTGATGATGCTGTGTATCTATTTATATCGACCTACAAATGAATGAGCCATATCAACAGCCGTTATTTTACGTACATTGGTAGATTATATCCCGGATATTTCATTGTTTTAATAATAATTGTGGGCGTGAGTGACTAATGAGCTGAATGGAAAACATTATTTAAATGTAAATGTGCTGGATGTAAAAAGATGATGGTTTTATTTGCGAGTGGTTGTCTTTTGTCTTTTTCTAATCTGTTTTGATTACGACCGCTTGGTTTGTAAGGCGGCGTATCGATCGATCTATCGAGAGAGAGGGAGACACACAAACACAGATAGATAGGAAGCAAGACAGACAGGCACAGACAGACGTGTCGCTGATGCTTTGTGTGAAGTGGAAAGTGCGGAGAATGGTGTTGTGAAACGAAGCTACTTTTGGGAGCAGCTTAGTTTTAATCGTGGAAAATGTATGTATGTATGTATGTATGTATGTATGTATGTATGTATGTATGTATGTATGTATCTGTGTCCAATGCCAACATTGGGCCGATGGCACAATCTTCGCTAACCAAGGTTCTGATATGTTAACCCTATCTACGCCTTGGCGGATCGAGCAGATATTTTTGTGCTTCGGGCCTGTGAATTTCATTGGATGAGGCGACAAGCCACCGTATCCAATCAAAATTATTGTTCAAATTTGAACACTGTTCCTACATGATCGCGACAAAGAAGCACAAAACTTGAATGGGTTGATAAATAAGATAGTGTCCACTGCCTGTCCGTGTTTTTTCAAATACCTTTCACTCAAATACACCTGTAAAGGCTTTTCTCTGGTACGTAATCATACTTTCGATGTTAAGTTTACAAAATATCCTTTTGAAGTAAATTGCCTCCAACTTTTTCAGCCGGTATACAATGTACCGCTATTACACGCTATCGGTTAGTTGCCAATGCATACTAAAGGAGACAACTAATGAAATCCAATAGACATTGTTGGTACAAAGCACTAAAATATCTGCTCGATCCGCAAAGGTGTAGATAGGGTAGACATATTGGAACCTTGACTAGCGAAGATGCGATGGTACCGGCAACGGTAATTATTTCATTGTTGTGTCACATAACTCAAAATAAGGTTTTAATGCTAAGTGTAATGTACGTATTTTAAATTTGTCACTGCAAGAAATAAGACCGCAAAGGAAACAATTCTTTCAGATGTATTAGAAAATTTAACTGATCTAGAACGTTAAAGAATACAACAGACAAATGAATGATATCATGATTTCATGAGAGAGAGAGAGAGAGAGAGAGAGAGAGAGAGAGAGAGATCCCGTGGGTGAAGTGGCAAGTGCAGAGAATGGAGAATTTTAGTTTAAATCGTGCTTTATGTATGTATGTTTATAGGTACGTAGGCATGTATCTTTACAAATATTATTTTTTTGTTTGATCTGTCTCAGCTTAGGAAGCACGTGTGGCTCTTAACAGCTGCAATCGACTTTGGAACAACGTACAGTGGGTATGCCTATAGTTTCGCATGCGATCCTGGTAAATTGTTTGCTCATTACTGGGAAGGAAACCATATCAAGACGCCTACAGCTATTCTCCTGAATCCAGACAAAACATTTGCTGCCTTTGGTACGGAGGCGGAAGCAAAATATCGGGCATTGGTCACAGCAAAAGAAGCAGAAGCCTGGTACTACTTTGAGAGGTTCAAAATGGAGCTTTATCACCAAAATCCGGTAATACTGCTAATTCATTTACATGATTTATACGACGAGTATTTTAAGATGTAAGCAGGACCAAAAGACAGCAGAGCATTTCAATACATAAAGACAGACAAAATAGCTCATGGTATTTATACATTGCATGTAAAACTTGAGGCATCATGGTTTAAGATACAACTTTTTTCTCGAAAAATTATAGGCTTTGTGTAATATAAAATAAAGTATTTTTATTTTAATAATATTGTTATTATTGCTGCATGTCTTATTTGCATGTTTTTGGTTTATATAACTAATCTGAATAAGTATAGGTTTAGACTCGGACATTGTATTATGTGACGAAGATTTGACACATGCTCTGTATTCTGTAATGAGGTTTTGACACAGGACGAGATTTGGCACAGATATTTTGTTCTTTGACGAGATTTTGACAAGGGCATTGTCTTATGTGACCAAGATTTGACAGGGACATCGTATTGTATGGCAAGTTTGATCATATATAGGTGAACCATGAATTTTTACTTTAGTTGTTTAAATTTGTTTACTTTTTAATCGATGATTAAACAGCAGTAGTGAATAGGGATACCCTACGGACAATGGGAATTAGCATTACAGAACCCCTTGGAACAATCTACGGACAATGGAAATTTAACATGGCGAAAAATCGTGGGACAATCTACGGACAAGGGGAATTTAACATGGGAATAAATCGTGGGACAATCTACGGACAAGGGGAATTTAACATGGGATTTTTTTTTTTTTAAATTTTTAAAAAAAGGGGTAGGCAATTCAAAGACTATCTCTTTTCGAGAAATATGGCTGGCCCTGAAAAGGGCCTTTGGTTTATGTTAATATGCCCTTAACATAAAGGGCATTTGCGACATCTTCTTGTCCTCAAACTTCGTCTTACAGCAGGGCCATACATCAGAGTCCTCTTGAGGCAACCTTGTCTCTCTATATAGACTCTTCTTATCCACAGGCTGCTGTTGGTCCTGTGGACAACGGTCCACTTGGATCGGACATACATGAGCATGTCCGTCCTGAACATCATTGTTGACACAAGGGTTGAAGATTCAACGTCGGTCCACATGTTGAGGCTCCGAGAATAGGTGAATCAATGCAGTGAACGGCGCTTATTTATAGGGACAGAAAGGATTGAAACGGATTGAGTTCATTCACCAATCCGAACACGCGTTACAGAATTCAGTCAGCCCGCATCCAATCCGAAGAGAGCAGTCTGTGACGTCACGTAGTCAATATAGATTCGCTAGCGCTTGTGTGCAGTCAATCTATGCGACAGTGATTCAACATGACGGAAACTCAGAAAACGATCCATTGGGGTGCACCAGCAGGGGAGACCGCCCAAGGGAACTCGGACTTACTTTCAGAAGAGGTGAATTGGGATTTTGTGGATTTTCTCTCCTCGCAAGAATTTGTTCCGGAACCTTCGTTACCTTCTTCATTACCGCAAGTGGAGAATTTTAGACAGAGACAGAAAGAAGAATTGGAGAAATTTATACAACGACAAAAGGAAGCCGAACAAGTTTTTCTCCTACAGCAACAGCAGCAAGAAGAAGAGGTAAGAAAAAAACAACAGCAGCAACAGCAAGAAGAAGTAGTAGCAGCAAAGAAACAAGAGGGTGAAAATCAAACGGTCACGGTACTGTTGGACATTTTAGCGGAGTTAAGAAGTCTGAAACAAATGTATCAGACTTCATTATCACGACCGAAGAGAATACGACCTTCCCGAGCTAAACACGTCAACCCTGTGACTAAGCCTACCGTACCACCCTTAGTGATTTCAACCCAATCATCATCAGCATTACGCAGTTCAGAAGTAGGCCTTGGCCGTGGCAAAGGCATAAGGCAGTTAAAATTGATTGGTTAAACTCACCCCTGCACCATAAAGAAAAAAGGCCCTTTTCAGGGCCACCCACATTTCTCGAAAAGAAATACAATTTCAATTTGCCAATAACTCAAAAAACCCCACCCATTTTACCCTTATAGTACGTGTCTGTGTATGAGTGCGTGAGTGTAGCTTCTTATTTTAAAATCAGAACTCAAAGACTCTTACCTTATATCATTCATTTATTCTTTTCTCCATTTTTTACAATCCAATTCACAACACAACACTTTAATAAAAAGTTCATTGATTTCTTCTGTCTCCTTGTTTAGTCTCTCTGTTTTTTGAATTTCTTCACCGTCACACTCTTTTCCTCTTCTTCTTCCTCCTCGCTTTCTTCCCTTCTTCTTTTTTTCTCTTGTTTCTTTTTCTTCACCTGTCTTCTTTCTTCCTCAGAAGAATCCCTCTCTTCCTCTGAAGAATCCCTCTCTTCTTCTGAAGAATTCCTCTTTTCTTCTGACTCCTCTTGTTTCTTTTTTGGGCAATCTGGAGACCAATGTCCTTTTTCTTTACAATAATAACAGGTATCTTGACTTTTGTCTTTTTTATCCCCTGTTTTTTTTCTTTTTTGACGGTCTGGACACTCTGAAGACCAATGCCCTTTCTTCTGACAGATATAGCAAGTATCTTGACTTTTATCTCTAAAGGAAGGAGAGTAGTCCGTAGGCTGGTCTGAAGAGAATTTTCTAATGACCCCTCGCAAAGCTCTGACGAAACGTTCCATCTGGTCAGTCTCTTCCATCGTTGTGTTCGGCTTGAGAGTGAAATGAATAGTGAAAGGACAAGACACACACCCTTTTATATACGCTGGTCTGCTATGACTATAAAGTAGTTTATGGTGTTTGAACTTGAGTCATTTGACTTTTTGCTTTCAAGATGAAACGATCCCATTCATTCGAGAAGAAAGAAGAAGAAAGTAAGAGGCAGAAACGTGATCTATCGCCTCGTACCAGGGCTGAAATCTTGGCACAAATTCATGCCAGTGATTTTGAAGAGGACATGAGTGAACCAGAATCCGAACCCTCTAAACCAAGTTCACCACCCTTTGTCAACCCTGAAAAGTACTATTCCATTCGAGAGACGGAAAAGCGCTCCTCTAGAAAATTTAGAACCACGGCTTACAAATACACGGTGAAGTTTAAAGATTTCAAGGCTGAAGTGCCGTTAGAGAAAGCAGAAGTGTTCATCACCGAGGTGTGGGATTCTTTGCTCACTGCACTCAAGCAGCAATGTCAACCCAAAGAAGACGATCGCTTGAGACTTTCCATACAACACGACGGTTTGAAATCCCCTGTTTGGATCGAGTTTAGCACCCCTGCAGAATTGACTGCTTCCAAAGTCATGGACAAGATTCAACACGTGCAACAATCTAATGACCAGTTTGACATCACCGATGGAAAAGCCACACTGGACATGACCCACGTCTCTCCTCCTCAAGGGACTGGACGCAAAAAGATGTTATTGGTAGACGACCTTCGCAACACCAAAACAAGTCTCGTCCGAATTAACAACCCTCAAGACCAGATGTGTTTAGCCCGTGCCATCGTGGTGGGACGAACCTATGCCAACAAGAACGACACGGTAGAATGGAAAAGAACCTGGGACACTATTCAACGTTCCGACCGAGCCAAACAACGAAACGAAGCAGAACTCTTGTTACAACAAGCCGGATTGCCCAAAGACACACCCTGCGGCATTCCTGAGATGCAAAAATTGCAAGATGTCCTAGCTCCACGATACACCTTGAAAGTGCACCCTCAAGAAATGCGCGGACCTCTATTGTTTCGAGGCCAAGATTTTAAGGACGGAAAATACATTCATGTTTATCATCACGATGACCATTTCGATACGATTACCAGTATCACCGGATTTCTGGGATACGGTTATTACTGTGAGAAATGTGACCATGGTTATAATAATCGAGAGCAACACAAGCATTGTGGATTGAAATGCTCAGGATGTTTGCCCTCTTCACCCTGTCTGAGCGAAGAACCAGTGCCTTGTTCCACTTGTCTGCGCACGTTTGTCAGCCCTACCTGTTACCAACAACATCTGAAAACGCAAGGTTCACAGAAGAAATGTGCTTGTCAACTCCTGAGATTGTGCCCTACGTGTGAACAAGTCATATGTACCAATGCTGCCAAGGCACACGTATGTCGAGGAAAGAAAAAATGTCACATTTGTCACCACATCGTGGACTTGGAACACCAATGCTACGTGCAAAAATACCAACCCCCACCAGAGAAAGAGGACGGTCACAAGAAGAAAGGCAATTTCATCTTTTTCGATTTCGAATGCATGCAAGAGACCGGCATTCACATTCCTAATTTCTGCGTGGCTCATCGAGCGTGCGAGAAGTGCATTCAAGAACCTATCTTCAGTCATTGCCCTCACTGCAGCAAGATTCCCGGAGGGCGTGAAAAAATCTTTCGGGGACCAAACACGTTAGCCGATTTTGCCCAATGGGTCTTAGACCCCGTCGACAAGACGTGGAGCCAAGAGGACATCGAACGTTACGGAGATTGTCATCGTCATGCCACGGTGATGGCTCACAATTTCTCCGGATACGATGGACAGTTTCTTTTGAGGTACTATACGGAACAAGGCACCGAGCGTCCTAAAGTGACTTTGAACGGAGCCAAAATCATTTTCATGCAAGTGGGACAAGTACAGTTTAAAGATTCGATGAGCTATTTGGCCATGCCTTTGAGTCGAATGCCTAAAACGTTTGGAATGACAGAAATGGCTAAAGGGTACTTTCCACACTTTTTCAATACGGAAGCCAATCAACATGCTGTTCTACCCCATTTGCCTGAGGTTCACTATTACGACCCCGACAACATGCGTACCGAACAACGAGAAGCTTTCTACGCTTGGTACCAGATTCACGCCTCGGACCCTTTCGACTTTCAGGAAGAAATGCTAAAGTATTGTCGTTCCGACGTGGACATTTTACGGCGTTGCTGTGGAAAATTTCGAGAACTGTTCATGGAACACGGAGGGGTCGATCCTTTGAAAGAAGCTTGCACCATTGCCAAAGCGTGTTCCTTAGTGTACCGCCAACGATTCATGCCTGAAAACACCGTGGCTGTCATCAGTCCTCAAACGACCCACTATGTCAAGCGTCAATACTCGGTCAAAGCCCTACGTTGGTTACATTACTTGTGCGACAAGGAAGACAAATGGATTCAGCATGCCCGCAACGGAGGAGGCGAAAAGACCATTGGAACGTATTCGGTTGATGGCTGGGACTTAGAAAACCCCAAGATCGTGTACGAGTTTAACGGTTGCTTATTTCACGGATGTCCCGTCTGTTACCCTGACCGTGGCACTAAAAATCAGTTTTTGCAACGAACCATGGAAGACTTGTACCAGGACACTTGTCAGCGACGCCTAAAGTTAGAACAGCAAGGATACCAAGTGGTGGAAATGTGGGAACACGAGTACGATCACCGTATGAAAACCGATCCCGAGTTTAAACACCTCGTGGAAAGTTACCAGTTCATGGACCCGCTGAACCCGAGGGATAGTTTGTACGGAGGAAGGACCAATGCCACCTGTTTGCTGTACCAAGCCGACGAAAAGAAAGGAGAAGAAATCAAATACTTGGATGTGTGTTCGCTGTATCCCTACGTGTGTAAATATTGTCGCTTTCCTGTAGAGCACCCGCAATTGCTGACGGAACACATCGACCTGAAAAACATTCGACAATACGAAGGCTTGATCAAGTGCAAAGTTTTGCCTCCCACGAACCTCTACCATCCCGTCTTACCTCACCATTGTCAAGGCAAACTGATGTTTCCCTTGTGCCGTACTTGTGCCGAAACGTGCAACCAAGACCAGCCTTGTCATCACAGCCAGGAAGAACGGGCCTTGACGGGAACCTGGGTCAGCGTAGAATTGTTCAAAGCTCTGGACATGGGATACGAACTGTTTGAAGTATACGAGATTTGCTACTTTCCCAAGACACAACAGTACCGCAAGGGTGATCCCAGTCAGAAAGGCATTTTCGCCGACTACGTGGATGCCTTTTTGAAACTGAAGCAAGAAGCCAGCGGCTATCCTTCCTGGTGTCACACTCCCGAAGACCAAATACAATTCAAAGAGAAATATTACGAACAAGAAGGCATCACTTTAGACCACATCGAGAAAAACGAAGGCAGGCGATCGTTTGCCAAAGTGATGTTAAATTGCTTGTGGGGTAAAATGGCACAACGACCGTGTTTACCCAAGACGGAATATTTGACAGAACCTTCCCGCTACTTCCAGATGATTCACGACAAAACCAAATACATGAAACACGTGGACGTCGTTCGAGAGAATTTGATCTTGGTCAATTACGAAGAAGATCTGGACTTTGTACAAGACGATCCTTTTGGAAATGTCATCATTGCGGCTTACGTGACAGCCCATGCTCGCTTAAAATTGTACGAAGCTTTAGAACTGTTAGAAGAACGCGTTCTGTACTTTGACACGGACAGTTGCATTTACATCCATCACCCGATTCAACATCACCCTAACATCGAAGGAGACCGTTTAGGAGCCTGGACAGACGAGCATCCCGACGACAAGATTCTAAGTTTCGTCAGTGGCGGTCCCAAAAATTACCGCTACGAATACCGGGACAAACAAGGAGAAGTGCACACGAAGTGTAAAGTGAAAGGACTGACTCTGAATTATCGTACCAGTCGTGTGGTCAACTTTGGGGTATTGAAAGAAGCCTTGCAATCGGGAGAGGATGGAAACTTTAAAGTGACCACTCACCAACCGAACAAGATTGTACGTTTACCCACTCACCACATCGTCAGTCGACCTTTGGAAAAAGTTTATCAAATCGTGTACCAGAAGCGAGTTCGACTTCCCAATCATTTCACCTTACCGTATGGACACGTTGGTATAAAACATTGGTTGTAAGAGGATAGCCACCCACCAGAAAGATGACTTCGCCACAGCAAGAATCGAGTGAGAAAACCGATGAGAACTCCAAGTTCAAACCCTACCATTTTCAAGTCTTCTTACCTGACTATTGTGATTGTGCCCGTCGATTGGACACGTTTCAGAAATGGCCTACGGATAGGGAAGGATTACCTTCTTCGCATGTTTTAGCTAGAACAGGATTTGTCTACTTGGGACCTGAGTCAGGATTGGGATACGAGGTACAGTGTTTCGCTTGCGGACTGAAGTTACGAATGGATCTATGTATCTATAAAGATTCAGCTATTCTGGAACATACTCGATGGTCTCCGCACTGCCCTTACCTTTCTATGGCCTTTCCACCCATTACACTACGGTACAATGTTGACGGTACCTTAGAGACGGTACCTTCCGAAACAAGACATAAAAAACGTAAAAAAGGAAAGATGTACAAACTGGAGACTGCATTGCGACTAGTATAAAAAGGGGGCTATGGTCAAGATCGATAGTTCATTGTGACTACCAAGACCGAGCTAACAAGATGAATACTTTGAAAGAGACATCGTTCCAGTTTGGGGATTGTAAAAAAGCTGTATCTTTCTCTACTGGATGGATAAGACCCAGACATTGCGACGGAAAATGTCCGGAAGGAAACTGCGATTGTCCATGTGGTTACCATTGTAATTGCGTAACGGAGTTTGCAGACGAGTGCGATTGTGAGCCTTGCGATGGGACCGATGCTGTACCTTGTGACCTGAGCGATGCCGTAAAGCATCATGGGAACTTTAGTGCCCCTACCCCTGTCATGGAAAGTGATGCTGTGCGTGTCAAACCTGTGGGATGCGAAAGCGATGCTGCTCGTCCTCTTGGACATTTTACTGGGTTTCGTTTTAAAGGGGAATGTCGACCTTCACGTTTACCTCCCTACGGATGTCATCCAGCCCTGAGCAAACTCCTGCCCATTTCACTCAACCCTCATCGAAACGAACCTGTGAAAAACGAATATTCGTTTCCTGTGCGTTTGTCGGAATACTGCGACTTTGAAAATCGTCTTCAATCGTTCAAAGGAAAATGGCCAAAGTATCTGGGAGGACCGACCCCCGAAGAATTAGCCAGAGCCGGATTTTTCTACTTGGGCGAAGGAGATAAAGTCAAGTGCTTCAGTTGCGGTGTGTCACTTCACCACTGGGAACCACAAGATTCGGCCTACGTAGAACATGCTCGATGGTCACCGAATTGTCATTACTTACCCTTAGTGGGACCGAGACATTGAAGTAACTTCTTACCATAATAATCTGTTCATGGATACTTTACAAGAGAACATTCGTGCTTTGCCTGTGGAGTTGAGAGAACGCATTTATCGAGAACTCGTCAAAATACAAGTGAAACGTAAAGAACAATTGCATCCGTTACGTCACCGGTGTTTGAACCACTGGTACCTTCAGGCTATACAAGGACTGATTGAGTTGAAAGTGTTCCATTGGACAGACATTGATCAACGACCTCCTGGCTATAAAAAGGATTGGTTTGGTATTGACGATTCTATCTACTACATTGTAAACGTACTGCATCGAATTCCAGAGGAAGAGTTAACGAATTACCAACATCTTGAACACAATGTCAACTTGGTGAAAGAGGAAACTTCTGAACGAATTGTAATGTGTAGATTAGTGACTCAACGATTTAAATTCGACACTGAAGTGAAACCATGTTTGTGCAAAGAGTACATTTCTTGTGTCAGACCAAAGAGGATTTAGTATGACCTATTCATGGATACTTTACAAGAGAACATTCGTGCTTTGCCTGTGGAGTTGAGAGAACGCATTTACCGAGAGCTGGTCAAAATACAAGTGAAACGTAAAGAACAACTGCATCCGATACGTCACCAGATCTTTAACCACTGGTACCTGAAGGGTATAAGAGAACTGATTCGTCAGAAATTCTTTCAATGGTCAGACATTGTTCAAAACTTTGAGGTCGCTAATGATCGACATGTTCATGATTATGGTTACTTCGAGATTCACCTAGTGCAATGCATTGAGGAAGACAAGTTAAAGGATTACCAACATATTTTACGTGGAATCTACTTAGAGGAAGAGGAAACACCTAAACGAACTCTAACGTTTCGGTTACAGTATGCAAGATTTAGATTCCCTACTGGAGAACGAAGATCTCTGGCTAGAAAGTACGTCTATTGCATCCGAAAAAAAGAGAATATAAAAACAGGCTGCCATGCCACGGTTTATGTCACATGTCATCCAACAGATTCCGTGGAAGGAACTCAATGACCATATTCAAACCGTGGATCATTACCATCAATTATTACAAGAACTGTATCCATTCAATTTTGGACGACAAGTGGTGTGTGTCTTAGTGACTTGTTTTCTGGGATTTCGTTTACCAGCCGATTCCTTGTGGACTCTTTACGATCAGTACTTACCACCTCCATGGCCTTAAATGGTCACGAAAAACTCCTTTTGTTCAAAGCCTTGCGTTTTCATCTGGATACTTCTCGACCTCAACAGGAAAAAAAGATTCGTCAACTTTTAGCGACCCAAGACGTGTATGACGATGTGTGTGTAGCTTGTGACTTACACCCTCATTGGACAGATGTTCGTGATTGGAAAAAGGGGGGTTTTGAGGTTTGGACCCAAGAAGTGGCCCAGTATGCACAAGAGTTGTTCAAGGAAAAAAGTTACTTTTCAACCTGTGTTAGTGACGGTGCCAGAAGAACCCGTCACCGAGAACAACCACTCGCTTCAGGACAGGACTGTCATGGACATACCTGAAAGGTCATTCCGGGAGGACACTTGTGTGACAATACCTCAAGTAGAGACTGTAAGAACATTACACACTGTCCCTAGGACATCTTCGTTACCCAAAACATGTTGTACAGACACTTGTTTATATTTCACTTTGATTGTTTTGCTGTGTTTTATATTCCTGTACATCACTATTTGGGTTGTATGTATTTTTGTCTTTCGTGTTCATATTTGAAACATTCAATAAACGTGTTCTGAAAAAGTATATAAACTCTTGTCTTGTTTGTTTTTAGTGTCACAAGTGACATTTCTCACACCATGGCTACCTCTGCTGTCTCTGCTCCCTCTTCCTCTACTGTCAAAGTCATTGACGAACACTTAGATCGTGCCAGTTGGGAGGCTTTGTATCTTCGCCATCCCTTTAACATGCTCATTGCTGGACCTAGCGGTTCAGGCAAAACCGAATTCGTCAAACGTTTGATCGAACATAAACATCATTTGATCGATCGACCCCCTCAACGGATCGTGTGGTGTTACAAAGAGTGGCAATCGGCGTACAGCCTCTTGCGAGAAAGTCAAGGCGATTCCATCGTGTTTGTGGAAGGCATTCCTAAAGAAGACGATGGCATCGTCTCTGACTCCCGTCTAACCCATTTGGTCATTTTCGACGACATGTTAGGAGAAGACGAAGAAGAAATTAAATTGTGGTTTACGCGCAAAGGGCATCACCGTAATGCCAGTGTCGTTTACATCACCCAAAATTTGTTTCAACAAAGTAAAGCCCATCGCACCATCAGTCTCAATGCGCATTACGTGGTCTTGTTTAAAAGTCCTCGAGATAAATCGCAAGTGCAAGTCTTAGCCAAACAGTTAGGAACGCCTTGGCTGACTCAGGCGTAAAACGATGCCACTCAAACGCCACACGCCTATTTACTCGTCGATTTGAAACCTACGACCCCCGATGATTTGCGATTTCGTACCCACTTGTTTCACCACTGGTGCCAAGACGGAGGGCCTGTCCTGTACACGTCTCCGTCCTCGACTTCATTTCACTCCCCATGAAAAAAATCTATAAAAACCTCAGACCCTTTTTCGTCTGTCTCACACAGTGTGAACATGACGTCCCTTCAGTCGCATCTTCCCGTCAAATTGATTCGTGCCTTGTATGGCATCAGTCGAGAAAAAGATCCACAAACACGAGCCCGTGTCTTAGAAGCTAGTCTCAAAGAAGTCTTACGATGGTTCACGGTGACGGCACGTCAATTACTCCAAGGAATCATTCAGATTCCTCATCAAACCAAACGCTTTTTCGATCGAAACAAAGTCGCTTTGGTCCAACTGGCCGATCCCCGCATCGACACTCAAACCAAAAAACAAATCATTTTGAAACCTGGAGGGAGCGGTACTCTAGGAGGGGTCATCATTCGCTCACTCTTAAGATGGGATCCTAATGCCCCCAAAGTTATCCCCAAGACAAAAGTCCAACGAATCCCCAAGAAGAAAAAGAAAAAGACCAGGTCCCCAAGAAGAATAACTTCTCCAGTGGCAGGACCCTCCTCTTACCAGACACCACCACCATCACCCCGGAAAAAGAAAAGAAGCCCCCAGAAAAAGAAACAGAGAAAAAGTCCCCAGAAAAAGAAAAGTCCACAGAAGAAGAAAACTAGTCGCAAGAGAGGCACTTCGGCCAGGACGCAACCTTACACTCGCAAGCCACGACCTGCCACAGCGTCTCCGGCAGCCTCACGTTTGTCCACTTCTCCGTTGATGTCACCAGGAACTGAAGAGTACTTGGAGACGTTGATTACACCAAGAACTTCTCCGTTGATGACCCCCAAAAGAACTTCCCCAGTGGCATTACCCTCCAATTTAGCGGCAGTGGCTGCTGCTCACAAAGTACCTTCTCCCAAAATCAAAGTCCATGAAAGATCGGGCATGTTACAAAGTTTACTGGATTTGTCCAAGCAAGAACTGGCTCGATTTAGTCCGTTACGTACCCCTGCACGACGTGTCATGCCTGTCCTCAAACTAATACGCCGTAAAGACAATCAGTGGCGACGCGTTCCAGTATAAAAAAGGCCTGTGACCGAGTAGGGTATCAGTGTTTTTTGGTGCTCCTAAAGACTCAAAGATGTCACCCTCCAGAAAACCCCAAGGAAAGAAAAGGAAAGGACTGCCACCACGTTTAGTCAAACATGGGGACCTGTTATCTGTCCTGTCCAAAGCTTCTCCACCCTTACGAAAAAAACTCATTCAAACGGCTTCCAGAGAGGTCATCGATACCGTGTGCGAATGTTGTTTGAACGTCTTGAAAGGCACGATCCCTTTGTCCAAACACCAGAAACAATGCTTAAGCAAGCATCGTCACGTTCTTCGCCAAATGGTTCGAAAAAAAATTCCCATTCGTCAAAAAAAGAAGATGTTGGTCCAACGTGGAGGCATTTTGCCTCTCTTGTTAGGCCCCATACTGAAAGGAGTCTTGGGAACCATG
The DNA here is from genome assembly GCA_028554795.2 of Sinohyriopsis cumingii. NCBI lineage: Eukaryota > Metazoa > Mollusca > Bivalvia > Unionida > Unionidae > Sinohyriopsis > Sinohyriopsis cumingii. Next base: position 18,745,420 of record CM068830.1, read on the forward strand.
TTGGGAGGACTGGTGGGAGCAAGATAAAAAGGCCCTCGGAAGTCCCAAGATCTCAGAATCGACCCCTGACAACCCCATGGAAGGACGAAAACTAGCTTTAGTGCCTTACAAACGATGGATGGAATACCATCGGTGGCAAGAACAACGCACCCCGCATTTACCTCCCAATCCCAATTTGAGCGAAATGTCCCAGTTACAACACGAATTGCAGTCCTTGATGGATCGCCAAGATTTGTCCGAAACAGAAAAATCGCAAAAGTACGGTCAACTCTTGCAACGATTGCAACTCTTTCACCAGAAAGCTTTAGACGAAACAGCTCTACCCACTCTGAAAGATTTTAAGACCTTGATGAAAAGTCCAGCACCATCACCAGTACCAGTACCAGTACCAGTACCAGTGGTCAAGACAGAAAAAGGAGAAGAAGAAGAGGAAGGGTTTCTAACTCCACCAGAAAAAGTACGCAAGTTAACAACACCACCTACCTCCAGAATTGGATGGATTAAAAAGATGATGGCCACCCCTTCTTCATCACAAGAGAAAAAGAAAGTGAAGACAGAAGTGAAACAAGAACCGATATCCCCTGCACAGACATCCTCCTCCTCTTCGACACCTATTGCTGGTCGCACACGCAAAGCCTTGCAATCCAAGAAAATACCCCAAGAGAAAAAGAGTAGCCTCTTCCAAGAGTGGGTGCCTTATTAACACATCAACCAACACAAAAAATGGAAAAAGTCTTAGCCAGCATTTACTACGATCCCTCGCATCCTGCAGGTTACGCAGGAGTTCAAAAATTGTATCGTGCTGCCAAAACGCAACTGAAAAGTCTCCGTTTACCTCAAGTGCAACGATGGTTACAAGAACAAGCTACCTACACTTTACACAAACCCATTCGACGCAAGTTTGCCAGAAGTCGCACCCGAGTGGAAGGCATCGATCATCAATGGCAAGCCGATTTAGCCGATGTCTCTCATTTGGCCAGCTACAATCGCGGCTACAAATATTTGTTTTGTGTCATCGACGTCTTTTCCAAATTTGCCTGGGTCGTGCCCTTGACTTCCAAATCGAGCAGCGAGTTAGTGCGAGCCCTGCAACGGGTGTTGAAACAAAGCGGTCGTCGCCCTCTTCGATGGCAAACGGAGAAAGGCACCGAATTTCTGAACCAAGCTTTCCAAAAAGAATTAAAGAAACGTGACATTCATTTTTTTACCACCGAGAATCCCGAAACCAAAGCCAGCATCGTGGAACGTTTTCAACGTACTTTGAAAGAACGCATGTGGAAATATTTTACGCATCACCACACTCTGAAGTACATCGACATCTTACCGCAGCTGGTGCAAGCGTACAACCAATCTTACCATCGAAGCATCGGACGTGCCCCGCAAGAAGTGACTCCCGACAACGAAGTGCTGGTGTTTGAGCGTCTGTTTGGTACGTCCCCGACGAGGGCTGTCCCCAAGAAAAGTGGAGAGTTGACCGTAGGAGATTGGGTGCGCATTGGCAAAACCAAACGCACTTTCGACAAAGGTTACTTACCTAACTGGACGACCGAATTGTTTCGCGTCACTGGACGAGTGCATGGCCGTCATCCTGCCGTCTATAAATTGGAAGACATGAACGGAGAAGTACTCAAAGGAACGTTTTATTTGCCCGAGTTACAACGTGTCACCAAAAAAGAAGACGACGTGTACGACATCGAAAGCATTCTCGAACGCAGAACCCGTAAAGTGGGCAAACGACGTGTCAAAGAAGTCAAAGTACGTTGGAAAGGATATCCACCCAGTTTCGATTCTTGGATCGACGCTTCGCAAGTCATCGACTATAAAAAGAAGAAGTGACCATCATGCCCTTTCACACAGCAGACGCAGCTACGTCGACCAGTCCTTCTTCCCCTAGTTCTTCTGTGCAAGATTTACAAAAACAACCCTTGTGGGTGTGGTGTGGAGAACGTGTGCCTAAAACGCAAATCGTCTTTTTCTGCCAAATCTTCGTGGTGTATTGTGTCATCGGGGCAGCCATCGCCAATTTGAGTTTGCAACAAGGAGACAAACAATTGTGGACCATTTTATTGAGCAGTTGCATCGGTTACCTGCTTCCCAATCCCTCCCTGAAATTCTCCTCGAACGGGAACGTTGTGTCCAGTGCCAGTGCCAGTCACCACTCCAACCACAACCACAACCAGAACCCCATTTTGGACGGAGACACGCCTCTGACATCCACTAACCCCTCGGACAGCCACAGAACTCTGGAATTATGAGTCACCAAAACCAATTTTACTTAACCTTACCCAGTGACAGTTCCATGGAGGTGTTTCCCCACAACACGTTGTGCTGTTACACGGCCAAATTACCTCAGGCCATCCCCTTAGATCACGAAGCCCATTGGGAAGTGGCTTTAGTGGAAATCATTCACCCGACCCTAGTCCTCAATGTCCTTCCCAATCAAAATTTTTTTCATGTGGAAGTTCATGACGAGTCATTGCAACAGGAGTTGAATAAGAACGTCATATATGACAATAAAACCTATAATGAGAAAACTCAAAAGTGGACCTACCACTTTTTCATTTCCCCAGGCTATTATTTTAGTGGTCAACATTTGGTCAGCACCATAGCCTCCAGGTTTAATGCCGTGTTTCTGAAAGCTTTGGAGCATGTTAACAAAAGTGTCACCATGGAGTACCACAAAACAGCTCGTCGCTTCTCGATGAAATTTGAGCGGAGTAAAATCATGTCCATTTTATTTTGTCCTGAATTGTTTGACATGTTGGGCGGAGACATGAACCTGAGAATGAGCATACTCAAGAACAACGAATTACCCATCGTTTACGACAACGAGTCTTTTAGCAAGTTATTTCGTACCCCAGTAGAACTGAACCAAGGACTGAATTTGATGTTCGTGTACTCCGATGTGGTGGAGTATAACGTGGTGGGACACACCTCCGTACCGTTACTGCGTGTCATTCCTTTCAAAGTGGATTCTGCCGCGAACGCTGACGAGGAAGGTGGAAACACTTACCACGTCCACCGCGAATTTGTCCATCCTCACTATTTGCCCGTCAGCAAGTCGTATTTGGACACGGTCAACATTACTATAAAAGGAGATCTGGGACAAAATATTCCATTTACCAAAGGAAAAGTCACGGTGAAACTCCATTTTCGAAAACGGTTCTCTCACGATTCGTAAGTAAGTCATGTATCCAGTGTACCAAGGGGTTGCACGACAGCGAGGACACGGTTTAGGAGACATGTTAAAATCGGCCTTTCGTTCGGTGGCCCCAGTGTTGAAACCGATGGTGACACGCGGATTGCACGCCTTGAAAGATGCGGCACTGACGCAAGGCAAAGAATTTCTCCAAAATGTCATCATCGACAAACAAAACCCTAAAGAAGCCTTCATGAGGGCAGGCAAAAATGTCCTGCTGCAAACGGGTAAAGACATTTTAGGCCGACGAGACACACCTATAAATGCCCTGCACGCTACCGAGTCAGGCATTCAGCAAGGACAAGGCAGAAAGAGACGACGAAGAAAACACCCTTTCACCAGACTTCAAGCTAGAAAAGCCAAGAAAAGAAGAACCGTTCGAGACTTAGACGTTTTCGATTATTGAGACACAGAAAAAATGATGCACCGAGAGTCATGTGCTTGTTCCAAGACGGAACTGGATATGTTTGCCATGCCCCCCACCATGATGACGATGCAAGAATCCCAGTGGGTGGAATTTCATCCCGTCTCCTCTTTGACGGATTCCGCTCCCATCGAGTTCGAAATCAAAGGACAACCCGAAGATTACATCGATCTGAATAGCAGTTACCTGTATTTGAAAGTCAAAGTGATCAAAACTGACAACACCAATCCTGGAGCCAATGATAGGGTAGCGCCCGTCAACAATTTCATGCATTCCTTGTTCAGCGAAGTGGACTTGTACTTGAATAACAAACTGGTCAGCAGCAGCATGGATACTTACCCATATCGTGCCTACTTGGAAAATCTCTTGACGTACGGAAAAGAAGCCAAGAATACTCATCTGGATGCTTGCGTGGTATGGAAACCTGACACGGCAGGTGCAGGCACGTTTAGCGACACAGCCCTGACAGAAGATGACAATCCTCACAATGTGGGGTTTAACACACGTAGAACTAAAATTTTGCAAGGACGTAGTTTAGAACTGATGGATCGTTTGCATTTGGACATGTGGTTACAAGAAAAGTATTTACTGAACGGAGTTGATATTCGCCTGAGACTGAATCGTAGCACTGCCGCTTTCCATTTGATGGCCCATGCCAACGAATACAAAACTGTTATCCAAGAAGCCAGACTTTACGTACGCCGTGTGGAAGTGTTACCTAAAGTGGGAAACGACATCAGTCAGACGTTGAGCAGAACGACCGCCAAGTATCCCATACGACGTGTGGAAGTGAAAACGTTCACCATTCCTGTTGGACAGCGATCCATGATCGAAGATCATCTGTTCCAAGGACAGTTACCCAAGCGTTTGATCGTTGGTATCGTCAGGAATTCAGCTTTCAATGGACTTCACAACGAAAATCCTTTTGAGTTTCGACACTCTAGCGTGTCCAAAATCGAAGTCAGTCGTGACGGCAAGACCTTGTGTACACGACCCTTTGAGCCTAACTTTGCCCAGAACAATTACTTGAGATCGTACTTGTCCCTGTACGAAGCCACCGGACAGTTAGGAACCAATACCAGTCACGGTATTACGTACGAAGATTATGCAGGAGGCTACGCTTTGTGGGCTTTCGATTTCACTCCAGACCAAGGCAGCGACGAGGGACATTTCCACCCTATAAAATCTGGCCAGATTCGTGTGGAAATTCAGTTTGCAAATCGAGACCCTGCTGATCCAACGTTGAACGTGATCCTGTATGCAGAATTTGACAATACGATAGAAATCAACAGTTTGAGAGAAGTCATTCTAGATTACTAGAAGCCATGGAAGACTGTTATCCCTCTTTACCTAGTGAAGAAACTTTGGACATGAAATGTGAGGAGACCGTGGAAGGAGAATCCCAAGACAAAGACGAAGAAATTGTCATGATGAAGTCGAGATGGCCAGAACAAGAAGCCCATTTAGTCTCCTGTTTTGCCAAACACTTGGTCGACAAAATGACGGAATTGATCAAGAAAAATTGTTATGGATGTCAAAACGATCATCCCAGTCAAATTCAACACGATAAATGCCTGATGTTGAGTCAAGAAGAAAAATTGGACGAATATCTGGACGAAGCTTGGAGTCTCATCTCAAACAAAGACGTGTTGCACCAGTGGTATAAAGACTTGCGTGAACATTCTTGTCCACCATTAACCACTCAAGAGATCCATCGTATCGAAGCTCTCCTGAATCAGAGTGAGGAAACAGAACGAATAACCGTTTATTCGTCAGACATTTTCAAGCAAAAAGTCAGGATCGAATTGACGACTTATTATTACCTGTGAAGAAGAAAAAAAACACAAATCAATGGATACCTGGGAACTTTATTACCTTTTGAACCATAGTTCGTATACGGCTTCTTGGAATCCTGTCGTCTGTGCTAAAGATGAACTCCCTCATCGCAAACCTAAAGACCATCAAGCTTACGTGATCAACACGGACGAAAGTCATCTCCCAGGAACCCACTGGGTAGCCGTCTACTTTCCTCAAGAAGGATGTGTGGAATATTTCGATTCGTACGGATTGCCCCCTTTGGAAGACGATATCATCGACTTTATGAGAAGAAATGCTCAAACCACCCGATTCAATAACGTGAAATTACAAGGCACAGATTCCTTGGTGTGTGGACAGTACTGTGTGTATTTTCTGCATCATCGCAGCCTGGGCTATTCCTTAGAACATTTAGTGACTCATTTTGATCCTCGTTCTTCTGCTAGAAACGATGTGAAAGTAGATCGATGGTTTTGTGACCATTATGCTTATCTTTTGTCTCAAGCTAGGAAACGTAGTGTCCATCAATGGCCTAATGATTTCCAACAGTGGAAATCACAATTTCATTCACAACGTTGTCAGCCTTGTTTAAAGTAGATGGTATTTGAAGAAAAAAATGTTTGTGATTTGAAAAAAATTGTTAGATGTTATAGTGTTGGATTAATGTTAAAAAATGTTAGAGTTGTTGTTGTTTAGTGTTAAGTGATTTTTGAATAAAAATGTTGTGTTTTGAAAAAAATGCCTTTGTGGTTTGTTTAGCTATAAGAATATTGGATTGATGCTCTTTCATTTCTTACTATCCCTCTCATGAACGTTGCGGCTCGAAAACCGTGTGGGGGATGTTTTCCTTCACGTCCGCGCTTTAACTTTAAGAACCGGGTTGTTCCCAGTCTAGCCATCCATTGTCGACTCATCCTCCTAAGAAGATGTGCTCCAAACTAGCTAAGCTCAACGAAGCCTACGTGAATTTGCATAGGGTCAGACACAGTCTGATACCGAAGCCAGAAGAAATAGAGAATGTGAGAATGTTAAAAATCACTGAAGACCTGATAGAAGAGCTCTTCAGAGAAGAAATGAACAAGGAGAAAGAAGAATGGACAGAGAAGTACAGACTTCAGAGACAGCAGCAACAGCAGCAACAACAACAGCAGCAGCAACAACCTGAAGCTGACAGAGGCTTTGTCGATTGTCGTATCGACACCAAAGAATTCTTCTTCTCTTTCCGAAGAAGCAGACCTATTGCCAGAAAGTCTATCCTCAGAGGACATCGCATTCTTAGAAACTAAAAAAGAATGCCATAGCAAAACAAAAAACAGCCCTTTTCAGGGCTACCCAATACTCTAGAAAAGAAATAACTATTAATTTGCCAATGTGTGTAGGTAGAGTAGTGTGAAAATAAACACTAACTCTTTCTTAAAGAATGTGAGGGTATGAGTTTGTGTGTTTGTGTAATTGTGTTTGTAAGTGAAAAAATAGATTGATGTGTATAGTAGATTAAAATGATGTTAGTTTTTTGGCTGTTTGAGGTGTATATTTGGGGTTAGATTGGATTGCCTTGCGTATGTGGATAGTCTATTGAAGTGATGGGTAGCATAAAAACGTGAGTGAGTGTTTCTTTTAGGTCCGCGCGTTGTTGTTGTTTCTTGGTCATGATCTAGGTAAGATGAATTTTATGTTTTTAGGGGATGTTTTCCTTCACGTCCGCGCTTTCAGTATAAAATGAAACTCGTTCGGCAGTCCAGCTACCCTTGTTGATTGATCAACACCAAAAATGAACACGAGACTGGAGAAACTGTTGGAACTTCATGTGCATCTGGAATATGCCAGGCGCATATTAAATGAACTGGCCGCTGAAGCCATTGTCGAGGAGGGAAGGATAAGAGAGGAGGAAAGAAGAAAAAAAGAAGAGGAGGAAAGAAGATATAAAGAAGAGGAGGAGGAAAAGGAGAGAAGAAAAAATTTCAGAATCCCAGAGAGTGAAAATTGGGATTCTGAAGCGACATATCCTGCCTCTGCTCTCTCCCCCCAAAAGGTAAAAAGTAACTGGGGGATAAGATGTGTATGTGGCGCCAGGCCTGGAAGGTGCCACCATTAACCAGGTGTCCATGAAGTTCCAAACAAAAACAGCCCTTTTCAGGGCTACCCAATACTCTAGAAAAGAAATAACTATTAATTTGCCAATGTGTGTAGGTAGAGTAGTGTGAAAATAAACACTAACTCTTTATTAATAGTGGAAGTGTATGTGTTTGTGTGTTTGTAAGAGCTCAGGTATGTTTGTGTGAATAGTAGATTATGGGTTTCTTAGCAAATGTGGAGAGTATAGTTAGGGTTATATTATATAAAATGAGAAAGTAGGGGGATGTTTTCCTTCACGTCCGCGCGATGTTGGTCATCATCTAGGTAAGATCCATTTTATGTTTTAGGGGGATGTTTTCCTTCACGTTCGCGCTTTTCGTATAAGAACCCACAGTATTAGTTGTTCAAACCATTCTGCAAAGAATACAAAGAAGAAGATGGCGTCAAACCAAATGGACAAATTACAAACCTTGCAAGACGTTTTAGACAACTTAGGAATAATGGAACAGATGCTAATAAGACTGGTTGAAGACCATTATTCCTATAGTCCCCATCGTGTGAAGATGGAAATTAACAATTTAAGGAAAGCAAAGGACAAGATTAGTGGTGTCATGAAAGAGATCAAGGAGGAGAAGGAGGATGAAGAGGAAAAGATAAGAATAAGAACATGGAACGAAAAAATTGAAAAAGAAGAGGAAAATGAGAAGAGGAAGAAAGAAGAAGAGGAGGAAGAGAAGAAAGAAGAGAAGGAGAAAAAAAAGAAGAGAAAGAGTGTTGGAGCTAAAATAAGAAGTTGGTGGAGGAAAAGAAGAAATTAGAAGAAGAAAACCCAAAGGCCCTTTTCAGGGCCAGCCATATTTCTCGAAAAGAGATAGTCTTTGAATTGCCTACCCCTTTTTTTAAAAATTTAAAAAAAAAAAAATCCCATGTTAAATTCCCCTTGTCCGTAGATTGTCCCACGATTTATTCCCATGTTAAATTCCCCTTGTCCGTAGATTGTCCCACGATTTTTCGCCATGTTAAATTTCCATTGTCCGTAGATTGTCCCAAGGGGTTCTGTAATGCTAATTCCCATTGTCCGTAGGGTATCCCTATTCACTACTAACAGCCTATTGTCAATAAAGCTTTCAAAAGTAGTATTATTAATTCTCTGAATAAAATTCAAGATTTTCCTCGGCTATTTTTATTATAAAAATCAATTCCGATACGTTCATGTATAAATGCATTTTTTAAAATATTTCTTTTCTACTATGTGTGCCTTACATGAAAATCCCAGTATTATCGGAAATATTAGCAAGAAGATGATGAAAGATATCACTTTAGGGGGAACGACAGGTAACTTTTTGCGAAAACTGGGCACTGAATAACAGAAATGCTCTGTTCGGTAACCTGAAATAGGATAATATGATTGAAACGTTATACAAATCCATTTAATCTATATCGGTATGTACGTTATGCTTCAGGTAAGAAGAAGGCTAACATAATCTGCGAGTACAGAATAAATGGGAGCAGTTTTCACTCACAATCATATCCAATTAACCGTAGTCTTCATTTCTACCGTGCCATGCTCTCACACTACCTTCATACAGCAGCGACATAGTGTTTGAAGACTGTTTCCTAAAGTGGCTAAAATAATAAACTGCATTTAGGTCACCTCCCATTGCAAGGGCAACCTTTGTAGGCACTTTTTTGGACAATGAATCAGGCAGCAGGACATACGAAATATATATTTAGCAGCAACACTTAGACTCCGTTACTTTAAAGTAGTTACCTGTCACTTATAATTAAATCCTGCGATTTGAGAATACTGATCCACCACACGGAGACGATGGCCGCCATCAGCTATAACTATCGCGTTTGACTATTGCAGCAGTATTTGAAAACGATAGTAGCTGCCATCAAGAACGGCTATAGACCGAAGCTACTTAATTTTTTAAACCTTGGCGCCAGGATTCAAACCCGAGGTGTGTGTTGGAGTTTATAAAAAAAAATATTTGTTACCGCTAGACAACGATGCCCTACGTACTTGACTTGTCACAGTTCGTGTGTTACATATGAAAACATATTGTTTATAGCCAAACCGTTAGGTTTACAGGCACTGCCTTGCCAAATATCCAGGCAGACATGTGACTTCTGCACTATTACAGAGGCTGTCCTTCGTGCCTCAGACAAAATGCATCCTCCAAGAATGTTACGAGTTCTATTTAGTTTCATTGAGGTTAAGCTTATTATAAAAACTTTCTCCATAATTTGAACACTCCATTGTGGATTATCTTGTGCACGAACATGATTATACTAATCGTAAAGGCAAGAATCAGGGTGCACGCAGGCACAATTTAAAAAAAAAAAATCTAGTTCCCCCATACATAGCAAACGTTTTCAAGGTTTGGAGGCCCTGCAATCATTGCTTGACAAAATATAAAAAAACATGGTAACGGAATATAAAAATAAAATAATACCAATCATGTATTACTGCTTTACGAATTTTCTTTCATTATGTATATCATGAGATCTTAAGAAATCATAAGAGAGAGAGAGAGAGAGAGAACTTTAACATGAAAAATGTAATGAGTATGAATATATCGTGTTTGTTTATAGCATTGTCTACTTTTTTAACTCTGTTAAATATACTTAGATCTCTTTTTCTCAGCCACCATCCTTTCTCAAAATTATCATAGATGTTTATCATTTCACTTTTGATATTTTTAAAAAATCTTTATATTTATAGCCCTTGAACAGAGATATGACCTTGAAAGACATGACGGGGAAAAGCATGCGCGCTGTTGATATTTTTGCAGCCGGCATTAAGTACCTTAAGGACCATCTGCTAGATAATATTAACGGAGATGGTGAATACGTCACAGTGATAGCTCCCGATATTCACTGGGTTCTCACAGTTCCTGCAATATGGAATGACAGCGCCAAACAGTTCATGCGGGAGGCAGCACGGCAGGTATTCCGAATATATATCTAGACGCCTTCTATATGACCAATAAAACAGTTTTCCACACGTATACCAAGAAGAATTGTAAGAAATAATTTTACTTGTATACATACACCCCTGGCGAGGTTTTACAGTAATCCTCTCGTTCGTTGGACCGTCCTTCTCGTTAGCGCAATTAGTCCCACGATGTTTTATTGATTGCCAAGAAACTTGACAGATAGTATGGTCATCAACTGAATCACTTGAAGATCCACATTTCCACCAGTCAGTTTGTTCCTACAAGTATCGTTATGTTTTTGCCCCATTTTGTCTTGCAGCAGTGTGTGATAAAATCTTTCTAGCCCAACTTGCCCCGCAGTTTGTGAGGTTCCGCTCTACAATTATTGAGTTCTTCTGAAAGAGAGATGTGAAGGGTGAATCTGTTTGCATTTGAAACGAGCACAATGAAGAAAGAAATGTTGATATACCCCTGTGCACTTCACGTGTACTTTGTCTGAAGTTTCATCATTTGTGGTATTAGTTAAACCACGCGCTGTCTAAAGCAGACAAATGATTGAATGACTCTTGATATTTGCCCAAAAAGTGAACTTCTAGAGTGCACAACATTTGCAGCTGTTCAGTTATCAACATTAAGAAAATGAAAATTGTCATATGCCACTGGCTTCAGAAAGTGCACTATGTATATATATATATATATATATATATATATATATATATATATATATATATATATATATATATATATATATATATATATATATATATATATATATATATATATGGGTGGGTGGGTGTCTTTTTTCTTTAATTTACCGCTAAATCCGTATAATTTTAACGCAAATTACGCCATTAATCATGCAGCTAAACATAGAGAATTAAACGTTCCTTAAACAATACATATGGAGTATATAAAAACTCGTTAGCACATATGTAGTAACAGTGTTTGTTGGATTACCATTGAACTTGGCAATATTATGACCATGACTTGAGGTTGCGCATATCGACAACTCATTCTGTTCCCACAATTTTTGTTAGAGTTGTTTCTCATCTTTGCTTTGTAGCTTAATGGAGTATATAACACAATCTCAGTTGCATAACTAATTCCCCCGGTTTACTTGCATTTTATTTTATTTATTGAAATTGAAAGTGGGTACGTATCATGGTCATCATCAAATAACATATTTATTTGCACAATTCTTTTTATTAGCAGTTATTATATCTTAGGTGGGGAAAAAACTCCCAAAAAAGCACAGCAAAGCAAACCAACAACAACAAGAAAAAACAAAGCCTCATTTTCACAAGAGAATCAGACAATTAATGTGTGTGTGTATATATATATATATATATATATATATATATATATATATATATATATATATATATATATATATATATATATAAAATTGGCTCCATATCAGTAATAAATGTGAAAGAATAACTTTAATTTTGAAGCGGCTCTTTTAATTACATGGATAATATTGAACATATTAGTAAATCCAAAAGGTAAGTTTTTTTGTGCCATTGTTCTAACATCAACAGGCCAATGAATGACTTCGCGGCTACATGTTTGTCGACGTTATTAAGTTGAACATATATAATTATTGACTTGACTTTCAGGTATCCCTTTTTGAATCGGGGTACACCTTTTACTTTAACATTATGTGAGATTACAAGTATTTGTTGATGCTAGAGTGTCCTGAGATTAATTGGTGCACCATCTTCCTTGCATCTGCGAGAATCTTGATTTCCTGCCTAGTAAACAACAAAGGTCCGAGGTCCAATTGTTTCTTTATAATATTTACTTAATAACTGCAGTTGTGTAATGCACGCTCACAACATACTGTACAGTATCAAGATTCTCTTTCTGTAAACTTGTCTCCGATTTACTTGGTTGCTGGTGTGAGACCCTACATGCCCCATAGTGGTGCAATCGCCTTAACAGCAATTACAGGAGAAACCAAAAGGTTCGTTGACATAAAAACGAGGCAGAATTTGATGTATTCTCGAAATAAATACACTTTATAGGATAATATGGGATTTGCGTGGGAAATATAGTTTAACAGTTCCCATTTTAAGAACTTAGCCATCCCCACAGCTTAATAAAACACAGTGGACTTACACGGCCTCTAGTTTAGAAAATCGATTAGATCACCGGTAAGGTGGAAATCAGTCATATTTTAAGCCCAAACCAGAGGGAATAGGCGTACTTCAACTTAGAGCAAGCATAACTCAGATGAATGTAGTTTAGTCATGGTTTCACCCAAAAAAATATAAAGTATATTATATAAGGAACGGATTGTATTTTAATCTGGTGAATTAATTTTTCTGTCAGGCCGGTATTGATGATGACAGTCTCACCATTGCTTTAGAGCCGGAAGTTGCGTCGATGTACTGTAAGGCTAAGGCTCGAGAACAAGTGAATTCTGCCGCTGAGCAGGACTCAGAAATAACAAAACCATTCCAACCTGGAACTAAATATCTTGTCCTAGACCTTGGAGGTAGGTATGAGTCTTTTGGAATTCTGCCAGATCATGTGAAGATGAAAGATTCATTTTGTAATAGTTTCGGTAGCTTAATTTTAGATTTACGATTTTATTCCATAAATGATGGCCATAAGGCTCAGTATCTCTCAGTTTAAATCACATCACGAGGTACATCGTTTTACAAACGTCACTGGTTTTTCTTTGTTGTATTATGGCAATAAATGCACAAAATCACTTATATAATTGTTTTGAAATATAATCGGATTTTGACTGGAAACTGACTTGTCCAATACCACAGGTGTGTGCTCCTTCTTTTCGAGTAACGGCGATATTTAAAAACTCTGTTGATGATCATAATAAAAAAACAACCTAAGTATTTTGTTTATTTTTTGTTTTGTAGGTGGCACAGCTGATATTACATGTCACGAGGTACAAGAGGACGGGAACCTCGCGGAACTGCATCAAGCCACCGGAGGTGACTATGGCGGAAGAAATGTTGACGAAGAATTCAGACAGTTCCTCACAAAAACATTTGGAACGAATGTTATGAGCAAATTTAAAAATCAATATTTAGAAGAATATTTAGAATTGTTCAACATTTTTGACAGAAAGAAGAGACTTTTCAATTGCAGCACAGAGAGAGTGACATTTTCATGTCCTGTTCTTCTCGAGATGTATAAGCGCACGTCGGCGGACGACATGAAAGTTGACAATACAAACTGCGAATTGTTAAGTAACGTTGACTTTGAGCATGGAAAGATTCGAATCGGAAATAGACTTTTCAAAAGTTTTTTCGACCAAACTTTGTCCAACATCATCCATCATGTCTCAGATTTGCTTCAGAATATACCAGATCTTTCCTACATTGTAATGGTGGGGGGATTTTCTGAGTCGGAGTATGTATACAACCGTATGCAGGAGATGTTTGGAACAAAGGTACTGAGACCAGACGAGCCATCAGGCGCTGTATTGAAAGGAGCCGTGTTATTTGGAGATTGTCATACCATTATAACAAGACGGATCAGCAAGTACTCTTATGGCATTGCAAGAATATTAAAGTTTAAACCAGGCTTTCATCCTCCTGAAAAGAAGATAATTATTGACGGCTTTGCTTATGTTGACGACATATTCAATAAGCACATTGAGGTTGGCCAATCTATTGCAATAGGTCAAGACGTAGAGGGACAAGAATACTTTCCTGTAAAAGATGGATTAACGCAAGCTGTTTTAGAGGTGTATGCATCCAAAGACAAAAGTACATGGTTCGTAACAGATGAAGGATGCTTTTTCGTTGGCTTGCTCAGCATAAATCTGTCAAAATATAGTGACCACAAGAAATGGCCATTGCTTGTTAAAATACTCTTTGGAGGCACAGAACTGGTTGTTCAGGTGTTGGAAGTAAAGACAAACAAAGTCCTTACGGCAGCAGTTGATTTCTTGGGCTGATTTGTATACAACAGTTTGTTTGTGGAATTTGTTCTATCTATTCTGCGCGGGACAAAAATAACAAATGGTCAACTACAGAACATATATTGCATCCCTTCATAGTCACAAACAAGGTGGCGGTAAAATTGTAATTTTAGTTCTGAGGCTTGAACGTAATAAACAAAAGCCTTGATGCGGACACACCATGTATCTTTTGTGAATAAACACAAGATGCACGTTACATAGTGTGATCATTCGTTTGTCTGCATTACTAAGCAGGTTACATTAGGTATAGACAAAAAAATTTGAAATGTGACTTTATTTACCTCGTACTTTCACGGCAAATCCATGTTACTATAAATATAACTACACTTTAACGCTGCTTAAACACACTCAACATTAAAAGATTTTCACTGATGTTGGAAAGCAAGACATGATGGAGCAGGTATGGTGTCATTATTTTCTGTTTTAGTCAATATTTAGTCCATTGAGAGTGAATACTGTAAAACATTTCCATATTCCTCAGTCAGGGTTCAGTAAAGAACAATTAATGAAATATCTGATGCAAATCATGGGTAAACTCAACAGTTCGATCAAACCATACATGAGAGTATTTTATCGCCAGAAAGCTTTATCCATTTATGATACATATTCCTTGGCTTAATTCAGGAAAGCAAAACTTTACACATTGATGATAGTATCGATGAAGACGACAAAAGTATTTTTCTCAAACTGTGCAAAGTTTTCCATTCTACCATAAATCGGTAATGTAAAATTTTAAAATACAGATTAAAACATCGCCGTCAGCAAGGGATATGAAGTTTTGTTATTAACAACAGCTAGTTCTATATTTGTCTTCTTTTCGTATCGCCCTCTGAAAATAGTTTTGCCGGCAATTGGAACGGCGAGATTAAATTAATAACTTTGAAACCTAATACCCATATAGGTTCACATATGTCCAAGTTTTTGAAGTATATATTAATGGTAAATGGGTCATATCCTTATACTTTCCCTCTCTTTAAGTCACTAGAGATGAAATATAAGATACGCTAGCTTTTACCAGTTACAAGATTATCTTTAACATATAGTCCATTGAATCTGTGGAATAAGTATAAAAAAGGTAATTCCAGATATTAATTTGACATTTTATAAATCCCCAAATATTTTGACTTTTTGCAACACAAATAGTAGCGACACACACACACACACACACTAAATCAGTGAAAGGAATTGAACAATAAATAGTTTCACGGGTAAATATCAAGTTTTCGCAGGATAAACATTCGAGAAAATACCTGTAATTTTTAACCATACAAAAAATAATTAGTATGGGATAGTATCAATGCTGGATAGAAGAAACATTAATTATAGTAAATCTGCGTTACTGTCACACACACACACACACACACACACACACACATATATATGGATTGGTTGATTGATTTACTAGTAATAAACTATTCCTCATTTTGTTAATTCAGTCGAATTTAATCATTTTAATATTAAACATAAAGCAATACTACTGCATCACCTACTACTACTCCTGCTGCTAATACTACTACTCTTGCTGCTAATACTACTACTACTCCTGCTGCTAATACTACTACTACTACTACTACTAACAATAATAAGTAATCAAAATTACCCTTCACTGCTTCTTCGATAGTTATCTAATGCATACTTTGAGGTCCTTTCATAAAAAATACGAACTTCCCATGAACAATTTAAAGCATTTCCCCCCCCCCCCAATATCAAGTTTTGTGTATAGCTACACTGTACACTGTTATGATTTTCACACTGAAGAAGCGACAGGTCTCTCGTGAGAGACGCAAGGAAATTTTATCCTGGGGAAAATATACCCTATCTCTCAGCCCACTACTAAGGGAAAGTATGACATACGAGTGAAATCCTTACATACTTAGGCACATTGTGCCGTAATTCTAAAAATCACAACGTACTTGTGAAAAGTAATTGATTCTTTGCATACTATAGTATTCAGCTAGCTACACTTTTGCAAAATATAAAAGGTTCGGGAGAAATAACACAAAACTTATTTCTGACAATCATTTAGCTAAACGTTCCAACTAGTCCTTGTTTCACAGTGGAAGATCCAGTTGAAACTTGGGTGAACCGGAAAGATGTATGACGTTGACATATTTGGAGAAAGGTAAGAGCAAATACTGGTATGGTTGTACACTTGTTTCACGACTGCTCCGGTAGCATAGTGGTTAGAGCATCCGCCTCGGATGCGGGAGGTCGTGGGTTCCAGCCCCGGCCGAGTCATAACAAAGACTTATAAAAATGATACTAACATCTGTCTCTCTTGGCGCTCAGCGTTAAGAGGTTAGTGTTAGGACTGGTCGATGTCAGGATAATGTGACTGGTGAGACATCATGCTACATGTCTGCGGCATGATGCCCATGTGTTAGACATCACTATACTATAAACTGCCACACTGCAGACATCGTAGCGATATGACTGAAAAATTGTTAAAGCTACTTTAAAAATCCAAATCAAACCCCCCACACACACACACACATACACACACACACAATTGTTTCACCTTATAACTAAGGCAGCGGCCTTTCCAGATCACTCACGTCTTAAATTTGTCCGCTTAGCCTCGAGTCTCGGTTTCACAAGCGTGCGTAAGTGACAGTTTGCCAGTAGCTTTTCGTGGGTCGTGGGTTCTAGAAGGGTCTTTCTTGCTACCGACCGGCATGTGTAACATACAGTATCATGTACTGAAAAATTGCATTAAACCCAACCCTCACCACGACACAGAAACAAGAAAAATACATTTTAAAAGAGATAAAATATTAAAGCATATAGAAAGATGATTGACACCAATGTATTATGTTAAGGTCAATGGGACGCATTGTTTAAAATTTAGACAACACTTGTTTTTTTTAAAAATTGAAATAAGCTATATCATTCCGAGATTACGCCGATGTACTGTACACTTTATTACAGAGTTTTACAATAAATGCGATCCATTTTGCTTGTTGATCTTTATTTTATTAGGATTAAATGCGTGGCCATAACCTAAAACGTATTAATGCACACGGATCACAGGCTATTACGACCACATGTGTGCGCATCATCTGGCTTCACTCGACAATGACAGACTTTCAAATCGACTATTACATATCCGACTGCTACTATAATTGGGAAGTTACAACGTAAAATATATTAATTTTGTGTTATTATATTCTATGATAATGAGTATGGCGATATTATGTATGCTTTGACGAAAGATCAATTTAAGTGCTTCTAGTGTTGATGACATTTTAAAGAGGGTCTCTCCTTTACACGATATATAAAAAGTATAGTTTTACTTGTTCGTGATTTCTTAAAACATTTTTCACATCATGCGCTGCCAGACATACATGTATACTTCATTGATCCTTTGCCTTGGGAGTGTATGCTAGCTACCACTAACCACTAGTGACGTGGTTAATGTTGTCCTTGCAGGTGATGGTAGCAGTACATAAAGAATTATGTTGCCTTTGCGTGCCAGATAGAGCGTGATCATTATAAATACTTCTTTGAACGTTTATTTGATTTTTGCTCACTTAACTACTCTTATAAAATTAGGTATAAGATGTTCAATTAAGAAATTGTCGGATCAGTCCTAATCCCGTTACTCAGCCACGCATCAATGAGCCGCTTGCAACCACTGTTGCAACAGTTCCGGCACCCATTATAGACGTTCGACATGGCTTGCGCAATGCGTGGAAAAAAGTGAGTGAATATACCGTATTCGAACATCTCTGTATATTTCTGTTCACTTGAAGGTAGGAATATATACCAGGAAATTTCGTTACTGTAAAGACATTTGATTAAAATATAGAGATAGGGATGAATTATGGTACTTAGAAGCACACACACACACACACACACACACACAACTTTTGAATGTGTAAGGGATGAAATAACAAAGAGATTAAAATGTAGGGTAAAACAGGACAACTGTGGGGGTGGGGTGCTGGAAGAGAACTTGGCTAAAATGGGATAAAATAAAATCACTTGCATATCTTATCTCCGTAAGCGTAGGTTTGAGTCTCCGATCGACAAGAGAGGTTATGTGAGAAAGTTTTCCAGCAGCTTTCCACTTAAACCTTATTTTCTACCAGTGTCTTTCTATGTAATTTATCCACAAAATATACTAATAGACATCTATAACATACCATATTAAAAAAATGGCACAAACTCATCCCACCGCATACACAGACACAAACCAAATATGTTTTGAAAGAAAAATAATAACTAGGGAGGGAAAACAAGTTTAACATATTACTTACAGCATGGTGATAGATGATTGGCACAAATGTATTATGTTAGAGTCATACTGAAAAATGTTTATTCCTACTCATCTACACTCCGCCCAATTTACCGTCTTCGTTAACGAGAATAATATATAGGACGTATTGTTTAAAATTTAGACATCACTTGCTTTTAAAATGAAGTAATTTTTGTCTTTGTGACAAATTATTAACTATTAGAAAATAAACTATGTCAATCCCGAGATTACTTTGACGCAATGCATACTTTAGTTTTTAGTTCTCCAATAAATGCAATCCATTTAGCTTAATAATGTGTGTTTTATTAGCATTAAATGCGTGGCCATAACCTAAAACGTATTCATGCAAATAGGTAACCAACTATTACGACCGATGGTAGGTACATCATCAGATGTCCCGCCACACTGACAGACTTTCAAATCTAATCTCAGTTACGTATCAGACTGCCACTATATATATCACATGCAAATTCCAATCGTTATCACTGAAATATTTTCCAACCAATTGTATGAACGTTTCAGTCTCGACATTAAATTAATACTAATTTACACTGGGAATCGTGAATGTAAAATACGTTAATTTTGTCTTATGTTCTATGCTTATGAGTAAGGCGATATTATGTCTGCTATGGCGAAAGATCAATTCAAGTACTGCCTATAATTAGAGATTCTTAAGTTTATTACGATTTATAAAGGGTCTCTCCTATACAAGATATATCAAGAGTATAATTTTACTTGCTCGTTAATTTTTTTTAATTTTTTTTTGTTGTACATCATCCGGTGCCAAACATTCGTGTATGGAATGGCTAGTGGTAGCATACACTCCCAAAGCAAAGGATGAAGGGAATCTTCATCCTTTGCTTTATTGGTATGGTCCCTCTCACACTCCATCATAAAGAGGACCCCCTATTGCCGAAAGCTGTAATGGTTTTTATGTGTACCTGTTTCCCCCATAGTGTGCATCGTGTTTGTGAGGTTTGAAGCGGAATTTTGTAAAAGGTTTATGAATTTTGATTAGGGTTTTGTACACCTTCGTACTCGATTATTATAATTGCTCTCTAACCCTGGCTGGTTTCGGAGCTTACTTAAATAGTGTGATCCTTGCCGTGGATCTATGGTGTCCAATGTATGATCTGTATTTTTGCTATAGTGTACTGTTTGTTATACTTGTGTTTTTGTATGGACTGACTAATAGTCAAATTCAGTAAGTTGTCTTAATTTATAAGATCTATCTATAAAAAAACATATTGCGGCTAAGGATGTCTGGGTTGGCATGTGATGGTGGCAGGAGGTTGTTGACCCACCCCCCACTTCCATCATAGCGGCCAGTTCCTTCGTTCCTATGCCTATCGATTTGGAGAAGGGAAAACGAGAGAAGAGAGAGAAGAAAAGAAAGAAAAAGAAAAATAATATTGTTTTTGTTAATTGTATGCGTGACGTGTTTATTATACCTCATAGTATTAGTAAAGTGTAGTTGTGATCCCATATTTGTGTTTTCGTAATGTTCTTATTATTCGTCATACCCTTTGGGGAGCTCCTTTGCTTTGGGAGTGTATGCTGCTACTAGCCACCTGTGATGTCCGTGCGGGCGACGGTGGTAGGTCATACATAATGATGTCACCCTAACGTGCCAGATAGAGCGTGATCATTGTAAATTCTTCTTTGATTTCTGCTCACTTAACTCCTCTTATCAAATCAGGTATAAAATGATAATTTAAGAAATTGCTGTGTACACTTGTCAGTCTTAATCCTATTACTCAGCCACGCATCATTGCGCCGCTTGCAACCACTGCTGCAAGAGTTCCGGCACCCAGTATGGCTGACTTGCGTAATACGTGGATAAAAGGGCGTGCATATACCGTATTCGAACATATATATATACTTCTGTCCGCTTGAAGGTAGGAACATATACTCCAACATGGCAATGTATGCTGGCGTTCAAGAGGAGCTTAGAATTGCTGATAACTTTTTCCATAAAGCACGTTTGCAGGTGTTCCTCCTGAATAGAAAATTGCAAGAACTCACTAGAAGACTGGAAAAGGCTGAGGAAGCGCGATTTTACCCATTGCGGAACCTGCTTTCACTCCGATTGTCCGTTCTTGAAGGTGTACGGAACATGTTTGATGAGTACGCCGCAAAAAAAGCAGAGCAGATAGCAGAGCTTCACAGGCAAATTATGGATATGGATCTTGTGATGCACAATATGGAAATGGATTTGCCTCTCGACGTAGACAATAGCGACGATGTCATCAATGGCGTATACAGAGGAGGAGACTGACGAGATGTCCGGTGACAATTTCGGCAGTTGATGAGCTGATCAGTTTGGTGTAGTTACATAAACGGCCCTTTTCAGGGCCATACAAATACCTTGAAAAGATAACAAAACCTTGCCATTTATTCACAGGTTCAATATTTTATTGTCCCATATGTCTAAGCATATGGAGATCACGGTATTATTTGTCCTGTTTAGTAACGGTATTTAAAAAGTGAGGAAAATATCCTTTTGCCATTTCTGTCATTCCAAACGTTAGAGGTATTCTACTAAAATGCATGGTCAACTAACTCATGTAATATTTAAATTTGATTATATGCTCATCTGTGTTCTCCGTTAACTTTACATTGTCAGAATCGGACAGTATTTACGATACTAAACACCTTTATAGTGTATGAGACGTGCGTCTAAAAATAGTATCGTGTATTAGAAACTACTTTGTAAACAAACCATGTACACCCATGTGGTAGACGCTTTGGGTTTTAGTTTATTAAATTGTTTATGGATGGACAAAAGAAGCTGTTTCGTCAATTTGAAAATAGAGATGATAAAGTTAACAACGTGGACGTACCATTTTACTAGTCAGTCAAAACAGTAAATTCGAGGGGAATAACTGCAACTGAAGGTTTTGGTTGGAAACTAAGAGCCTCTGAGCCAATAAGCCAAGACGATCAAAAAGTATTATTTCCGCTGGCTAATGGACTGTCACATAATAGCTGCTTTCCACGTTTAACTATTTTGATAATATGTTAGGCTAGCGATAGAAGACGTATGATACAAGTCATAGTTGGGGTACCTCCAACAGCGAACATGCAATTGACAGGGCATAAACAAATGTCTTCTTTAGCTGGTAATAAGAATAGTAATAAATATATTTACACTTATGCATCTTGAATTTCCTCAAAATTTAAATATAAATTTCAACGCGTACGTGTAAGAAGTGGTTCTAAAGTTTCTGGAAGTCATTTTGGAGGTCTCTAGAATATGAAAACAATCTTTAGAACCTACTGAACGACTTTCTCTTTTAGTGGACACAGGTTCTCTCGATCTTGGGGCTGAGTTAGCTTGATGGTTGATTCAAGTTCACTCGTGTCATCTTCGAAATCACTGGCTTATACTTGTACTAACCCTTCACTTAGTGTCTCTCGTAAATTGATACTACTACTACTACTACTACTAATAATAATAATAATAATAATAATAATAATAATCACTCTCATACGCATAATAAAATAATAATAAAAGTTGATAACGTGAAATAGAAGGTTATGTTACTTTAGCTTTGGCAGTAGTCACAATGATTACTTTAGTTTTGTAACTTTCAAAAACTTGCATCCGTAAAAATTATAGATCCCTTTTTCTTCAGTGGGCAAAAGTTCATTGATTATATAAAATCTTGAGTTAAGTTGAACTTGTGCGTGTCAGATATCTTAGTTTTGTGTATAGTGTAGTCCTACTGCAATGTTTTACAAAAAGAAATTCTTACATTAGATCTACCGTTCTCGACGAAAAAAAACCCAACAACAAATAACATGGCTTTACAGTATGATATTAACTTGAAAATGACCGGTCCTATTCTGCACTCTCATTCTAGAGCCAAAACATGCTATTCTGCACTCTTATTCTAGAGCCAAAACATGCTATTCTGCACTCTCATTCTAGAGCCAAAACATGCATAGTCATCTTTTCTTAAGAAAGACATAAAAAGTGTAACATTTGAACTTAGCATAAAATGGTTTATATTTAAATCAAAATTATTTAAATCATAACAATATCCGCTTCCACTAAATATACATACAATACTCTAAATTTTGTCCAAGTCCAAATATGTTTTTAAAATAGGAGATTTGGCAACACAAAGGATTTTTTTTAACTGCATGGCTTGAACAAAACGATATGTTGGGTACAATATTTACTGAGTTGTGAATCTAGGTGAATCAATCTGAAACGGAATGCTTTGAGGAAAACTTAATTTCATCCACTGCTCGCATTAGTGCGTAAATTTATTGAAATTAATAATTATTTTTATTATTGCGAAGGAATGACAAGTGATGATTTTTTCTGTACATTATGCTCGCAGCCGGATAAGGCCAAAATAGTGCACAAATCAGGATAAAAGTCAATAGCAAAATTATTTTGTGAACATTATCATCCATGCTTCTTTGTTCAGAAACGTAGTGTGCATCGATGGCAAAGTGGCGCTGTACTAAATAATTTGCGATCGAGTCTTACGTTACAGCGTTAACTTTTAATCATTGCCAATTTGGTAGGTTTGTTGGTGGATGTCTGTCTGTGTTTGCAAGTAAAGCGTAAGCTTCCTTATCCCTGTCCGATGTGTGATTGCGTAGTATGACGGTATGAGGATATAGTCGCGTGTCTATAAACACTCATTCCTTGTGTCATAGTGTATTATGTTTACGTGAAAGTGTGTCTATTTCATCCTCCCTCTCTTACATCATGACCCCTTCATGGATGAAAGTATATTTGTGTGTTTTGTAAATGCTATGTGTGTATAAACACTCCTATCATTTTCATCGGATTGTGCTCTTCATAATCGCCGCTCAGTATGGCTATTAAACATCCAATATTGGATATTAACCCTACCCCGATCATCTCGGAGTTCAGGTTTACATGATACGGGCAAACAAATTAGTTCCAAATACGTAGACCCATTACTTTATTTATTGTCATGACTTACTAAGGTCAGTCTAATATATTTTTTTATTGAAATTAAATTAAGCACAATTCTTTGTTAAAAAAGGCATGCAAAAATTGTGTTTCTGAAGCGCAAAATTGCCCACGCTTATTTGGAGCACTTCCCTTGTCGAATATTTAGTATTAGAGATGTATAGTTTTACACGTTGTTAACCTCTTTAATTTCGGAGGTAAGTAAAGCAAGTGGCGCATATTGAGGTCAGCTCTGATAATGTTCCCATACAACCCCGTTCGAGGTTAACCACTTCTAATAATGTTACCATCTACCCCCAATTTTAAACCTATGAACAATTTCAACATATGATTTCACATTGACCCCCAAGAGCAATTTCTATGCAAACCTATGTTCCCAATGTTTGTCTCGAATGAACCGCACTTTGTAGATATAAGTGCTATTGCACCTGTGGAATCATAAGTTCTTTTAAACTGTCTTGCATCTGCAGAGGAAAATGCGAAAGATAGAATAACTTTCGCGCGAAATCAGAAAATAAAAGCTTTAGGCCTTTTAATGGTCTTCCTGTTAGTATGCATAGTAGGGGTGAAACGATTCATCGATATATCGTTGCATCGATACTTTTGCTGAACGATACACATATCGATACATGAGAAGGAGAACCGATACAAAACGATACTTACCGCATGCATGTTATTTTAGTCTTCATCAGTCATGAATAATAATTATTAGTTGCCTTGTTATTCTGTAAAATTAAATTCCATCTGAAACAGCATTTGCAGTCACAGGTATTCATGTTTATTAGTAAAAACGAAAAAGATTATTTGAGAATACCCACTCAAAGTGACATGGTTCGTAATCTGCCCCACCCCCACCCGTTCCATGCTAATTATCTTAACCCAGAAGCATGCTGAAGCATATACTATTTATTCCAAACGTGTTCCACGTGTTTAATGAAGTACGTTACTAATCATTTAATAACCACTTTCACGCGAAGTTTCTACTTTCAATTGTATCTGGACTCCTTTGGTCGATTTCAAACATACGATACCGGTGTGTTGTACGTTGAAATATGTTTCGTTTAATTCTCATTTGTGGTTACTGCTTGTTCCGTTCCAGGCTAAAAAAAATAACCAACAATCACAAATCAGTATAGCTTATTCTCTGCGTGACAAACAGGAAGTATTTCCAGAGGAACAGAGACTTCGCGGGAAAGTCATTAAATATGTCAAGTACTTAAGCGGAGATGCTGTCAGGGTGTGCCATTGTGCGAATCGTGCAAACTTTGTACGAATTCGCGAGTTTGCGGAACAATGAGGCACGAGAACTTCCGCAAATTCTTTGGAAGTCCTACATATGAAAATGTGCTCGGTGAAGAATACAATTTTTATTTAACTATTCCTGTCGTGTTTTTCTGGTAGTAACTGTTTCACATCTGTGTCCTTCAAGCGTGACATGAATGGTTGTAAAACTAAATTTGATTAGAACTACGTGCCCAGGAATACAAATTATGGTTAGTTTGAACCATTCATGAAGAATGTTTTACAAATGCGTGTTTAAAATACGGGCTACCGAGAAAACCTCAGATGTCTGATTCCCGGCGTGGCAAATACTTGCTGATGATAGTGATGATGAAAATAATTTTTAAAGTTATGAAGTATATCAGATTATTGGAGCTGGGAAAGTGTTAATGGAGATACCAGTGAGTGATTTTGAGCCCGAAGCAGTGTTAAATGCGAGTCAGATTTACATGCTGTATGGACAAATAATACATGGCATGACCCTTTCAGGGGTATTTCGTAATTAAATGTACAAAGAGCATAATACTGAGCTAAATAATATACAGACAATTTAAAAGTATAATACAATTTTCATTTTTTAATTAATCAAATTCGCCCTGCGGATCATATGCTGCAAAATTATATACACGTATCCATATCTGGGTTCAGATAAATTGAATAAAGTAAGGGTGAAGAAAATGCAATTAAGATGTAAAGATATTTATTTTAACACCTCTGTCTGCACAGCCATTGATGGACTCAATACCTTTATACAGCATTATGGATTGTGTAAATCCCTTCATATTATTTTCTTTTAATCCTAAATCAACACAATATATTTTTATAACTTAATTGTCATATACGTTTCTAAACTGATGTTAATAAGATTGAAGATTCTGTATTGATGTCAAGAAAACTTGATCATTGCTTTTGAACAAGAAAAAATATTCATCCAGCAGATGAAAGACTCTGTCTTATTAGTATTGCATAACAGTACTTTGAGATTCCTCTGACACAAACAGAATGGAAAACTATCTAACATGGTGTGGGAAGGGTCATAGAAAACTGGATTAATTTAACAGCAAAGCACTGTATGTTGGTTTACTAAATGTTAACAATTATACCAACATTTAAATTAATCTCAAAAGGATATTGGCTAGTTCTTTTGAAGTCTTTTAGTATTAAATGCTTTTTTATTATGCTCAGATGTGGTGATTGAGAACAGATACCATTAAACTTGAAGAGCAAACAAATGCTATATTGTATATAATTATACTGAAATACAAAGTAACAGGATTCTTCGGATTAAATCTGAGCAATGTCTGTTTCAACTACCGTCAGACTTTCATTTAATTAAAGCCGAACTAAATATAATACCTTGGCCGGTACTTTCCTCATGCAGGGCCGGCGCTACCATATAGGCAAACTAGGCAGCCGCCTAGGGCGCTGATTTCAGGGGGGCGCATTTTGAATTTATTTTAATTGTTTATAAATTTGGAAATTGATATTTTCCGGGGGGTGGGGGGGGACGCCAGAAACTAACCTTGCCTAGGGCGCCAGATAGTCTGGCCGGGTCTGGCGCCGGCCCTGTCTTCATGCACATATTTAGATTGTCTACCTCTTTTTCAATAATGATTCGCGATTTCTGCAAAGGGCTTTGTAATTATTGGCAGGACTGAATATACTTTAGAATTGCTCTGTATTACTTTCGATTTTGTTCTGAACTTGGAATTTTCAGCATACGTTTCTCGATTTTCTGGCGACGAGGTGACGGTAAACTTACTCATAATGTCTCCCTCGTTCGTTTTAGAGAAAGTGTCAGTTGTTTCTTTAATTGCATGACTTTTTGCTCCATTTTCGACACCTTCTCTGTTGTTCTGAAGCATGGAATACAAACTCCATTCAGACCTACTTCACTCAACTGTAATTCGCCCATTACATCCTCTAATGAGTTTTGTATGTCAAGTGTACTTTTAATTTTTGACTGGAAAATGTCTTTATAACCTCATATAATCTGCATATAATGCAAATATTGTCCAGAAAATACACTCGCTTTTGTGTTTTGTGTTAGTTCTGTGGGCGCATCTATATTTGTTATGTTATATGCTATCTACTCAGATGTTTTCTATTAGCGTAAATGTGTCTCGAACGATTTAATTCACTGTCAGATTTCTGAAAGCTGCATTTCCATTGGCTAATTCAAAGGTCACCAGAACATGACCCATAAGCGGTGGTCGTCACATCTTCATGTAGTGCAGTGAAGATCTGATTTTAATCAGATTGATTATTACTTTTGAAAAGTTTTAAGCTCTGGCTTTCTGTCAGTTGAGGTTTCCCTTTTGTTTTCTTTTTATATCTTTGCAGACAAAACGTATTTGAGAAGTTTCAGTGTGCGAAAGATGCAATGGAATACTTCGATCATGCGAGTTTCATGATTGTTATGTGATGACACTTTAATGGTGTGGGACGTATATGAAGAATCTAGTTCAAACCAGATCCATTTTATTACAGACTGCTTACAATGATTGTACCGATATGTAATCAGAGACGATACCAGATGGAGATACGTACCTGAAGACAGAGTTTGTCACAGGTCTGTGATAATGAAACAAGAGGAGGTATTGATACGGCCTGTTTACGATACTTAAAGACCAATACCTTGTGTTTGAAGAATGTATGATCCGCGTTAGGACGATCACAGTCAACCAATCTGTTAAAATGGGACATGTTGAAGTACTTGTCGCAAGGGTGAGTCAGATGGACAATACATTCAATCATGTCTGCGAAAGATATTGCCTGAAATGTTGATTTTGAGACAGATAGATTTATACGAATATTTCAACAACTACGTTGGTTCCTGACGATTCTAATATCTACACAAACAACTGATTGAAGAAGGGGAGTACAAGCTTTCAAAAGTAAAATGTTAATGCATGCCTTGTGTAATGAGACAAATTATATTCTTCTCTGCACGAATCTCAAACATTACAAGAGATTAGGTAAACAGCCTAATGCAGTTCACAGAGGAATCGTTTTCTTTCAAAAGCCTTGATGAAATAATACATTGCTTTGAACATATTGTAATAAAATTTGGTTAAAGCGCCCCGTTTTAAGGAATTCTTAGATTTTTGTGATTTACTTGTTTGATTATGGGAACTCGGTCCTGTGGAAATATTCCTTAGCCCGAAATAATTAGGCAATTACGAGAAGCAGACATCACGGAGTGAAGTGTTAGTGAGTTTCCATGATGCCATGGTTTACGTTTGGTGAGTTCCGGTCAGAGCCGCGTGAGTGTCCCTGTCGTTCCATAGTCCTTAATAAAATCTAATAGTTTACATTGGTTGTGTGACACCAGGTGTATTATTTATGATTGGAGACTGGTAAAGTATGCCATGGAATAAACAAGAAAGGATTGTTCCGTCGTCGGAAGGTACAGTTTATGTCGCCATAATGGAAAATGTGATACAATTTTACAGGCGAAATGTGGCCCAAAAACATGATTTGACTGGCCTAAGGTTGCTTAGTAAAAATAGTTCCCTGTATTAGGGGAAGCTGTATAGTGAAAAGATTACGGTAGGGAAAGTTGATGAAGAGAAACCATGCAGATGTGTGGTTGATAGACAATTGGAAAGTTGTGAGATCTGTGGTCTTGTATTGATTAGAGTAACATTATTTATGGAATGGACACGCTGTACTTTTTAATTTACAACAGAAGTTACATGGAAATCTTTGTAAATAGGCGAAACTTATAACTTCTAGAGGGATCGCGCCAGGGTTTGACACCGCTCGGTCGAGCAAAACCCCTGGGTTGTAACAATACGTCTGAGACAAAAAGCGACGTTGGAAACCGACAATATAGTATTCAGTAAAACAAAGGAAAATGTCACCAACAACCCCCACCCACCCTAAAATCCCCAAAAGAAAAACAAATGTTCGAGTTATCAAGAATTCTAAATAATTCAAGAGATGTTAAAGAAACTGGTGCACCTCACTGTGTGAATTGCGCTAGCTGTTGACATCTATAATTGTTCCAAATTACAGGCGTCTGCGCGAACGGAGCAAGGTATGCTTTCAAAATTGTAAGGAGAGAAGAAATTAAATCATTTTCAGCTAGACTGCCATTTTGACTTATATACTTTTGGAGATTGAAGGCGTGATACGAGTCATAAGAGATCGGAGCTGACTATAGTTGGTAGAATCCTTAAATACGAAATCAAGCTAAGTCCATAATAGCAGAGAAACTTATTAAATTACATATATAGTATATTTAAGTAGTCATTAGATTGCCGATTTTTGTGTTTACTTTTGTTTGCCTTCTATTCCTAAGCAATTGACTCTAACTTGGTTTCTGACAGTCTAACAGGCTTTAACTAAGAAAATGACCGTTACGATGAAATGTTAAATGTTTAAGCAATTTAGGGCCAAAATCTAGCTTAGTTTGTACAAAATTCTTAACTCAGCTTCAAACAAATGGGTAGTGAATTCTGGCCTTTCAACAGAGTTCATTGGTGAATATTTGATGGCTGGAGGTCAAGTGTTTAAATCTGAAAATAGCTGCTTACTAACATTTTCATTGCGAGTGATATTATTCATTTTCATCTTCATGAAAGTAATATCTTTGACGCAATTATCATTGCCTTCGATGTCGTTAACGGATCAGCTTGTAAATGTTACCAGCATGTGCTTAATCTCACACACAGTAATGGACTTAGACACTCAGACGGTCTCTTTGTTGAGGTAAATGAATCATCACTTGATCTTCTATATTTGCCGAAGAAAATAGGATCTTTCGTAAAATATCTTCTAATGCATCTTACACATATGATATAGGCTTTAGGATAAAATATCAAAACGTATTCGTTCAGAGACCAAATATAATTCCACCTTTATGCATACAAAATTTGCCCTCACCTAAAACAACAGCAAAATCAGTGCTGGAAATACTGCAATAGTCTATGTTCCAAAATCACCTCCTGTGGACCACACTGAACCGCTTTCGGGCAGGACAGGGTCATTGTGCAGTCAGCCTTGTCCGATGGGGCCAGGTCACTAACTTTTCCTGTTGCTGTGGAGCTCTTCAGACCATGTTATACGTTGTGAACAACTGTCCACTGACAAAGTTCTCATGTGGACTGCAGGCTCTGCACCTTGCTGATGATGACGTTGTTAAATGGCTGAGCACGCACTGCACACGATAATAATAATAATATAATAACCTCCTGTTTCTTAATAATTTGTGCCAAATTAATTGATTCGGACGAAACATCAGGCTGAATCGGAGCATGTTAAACATTATATTATTTAGAAAAACAGTAGTATATTGTTTTGTAAACATCGTAAAAGAATGTTCAAGGTTGATTTTCAGCTCATAAATATGCATCTCATAGTTGCTATATGAAGATCTCCTGGTCTTTTCTTCATGTCATTTCAAACTATTTTTCGTAAATTTGTAGCGGAAATCAGGACAAAATATATATGAGCTATTATTTTTATTTTTAAAAACTTAAATAGCTTTTGCAAAATGCGCAGTAAATAAAGCATAAAGTTTATGTGATGCATATGATATTGTATTGAATTTAATTAAAAAAAATTGATTGGCCCAAGTTTAATTTTTTTAGTATGTAACTTTCATTTAGTACAATTAATGGTGCACTATACCGTATAAGATGAATTATACGTATATCTTATAAACAATATATTTAAACCAAAACAATTAATGCTGTTGTTTACGACTTCTTTTAGTGTATTTTTATTGTATTATTTATGAATAAAATAAAAGTCAAATTTGCATAATTGCGAATGAGCTGCTTTTAAATATTCACTATTAAATTGGCGCACCGGTGACCTAGTGGTTAGAGCGTCAGCCTCAGATGCGAGAATCATACCACAGACTTATAAAAATGGTATTAGCAGCTGCCTCACTTGGCACTCAGCGGTTAGTGTTAGGACTGTTCGGCCTGTTGTCAGGATAATGTGACTGGGTGTGACATCATGCTACACGTCTGAGGCATCATGCCCCAGTGCTGGACATCACTATAAACAGACACACTGCAGACATCGTAGTGATATGACTGCAAAATTGTTAAAGCTACTTTAAAAATCCAAATCATACACACATGAAATTGGCAATTCAAGATAAACAATCGTATGTTATTTCATTTGATTTGTGTACACAATGGCCTTATATCTCAAAATAATTTGCTAAAATTATTTTTGTATGTTTGTTTCCTTAAATGAAACTTTTCATTGCTCAGTGGGAAATAATGCCAAATATAATGTTTTAGATAAATTTAAATACCTCATTTGCATCAAAGACAAAACTTAATATTTCGCTTGGCCTAATCATCCTTAATAAGCCAAGTCAG
Organism: Sinohyriopsis cumingii; assembly: GCA_028554795.2. Lineage (NCBI taxonomy): Eukaryota > Metazoa > Mollusca > Bivalvia > Unionida > Unionidae > Sinohyriopsis > Sinohyriopsis cumingii. Next base: position 18,776,674 of record CM068830.1, read on the forward strand.
TAACAGCCAGTGCCCGGATTAGTATTCATCCTCCCCACCTTGGTTACCACCTCCCCCAAAATTTGATATTTTCCGATTCAGAAAGTCTTACATTTATGTGTGTTGAGTAAATAAATTCAATGAAATCAAAACCTCCTGGAGTGGACATATGTTACGCTGTATGCAAACGGTTTGAAAGAGGGAAATAAGGTCGGAGCTGCCGTTGCGTCACATTGTAACTCCTACTCGAGCCGGTCACAAGATAAAGGCTCCATTTCGTAATACAGAAGCTGCCGCCATTTTCAGATCTCTGTACTGTTGAATAAAATTAATGTAGCATAATTTGAAACAGAGCATAGTAGATTCATTCAGTTTCTCAGTGTACTCACATGACTGATGTCAGTTACTAGCCTATGATGGAATGTGTAGTATGTATATGATGACCTAATAAAAGTTGTATTGCTCTGAGAACAACGTCTAGTTTTATCTGCCTGTTAAGCAGCTGACTGGTATGTCCCCTTGTAGTGGACAATATATCAACATGCACTACATGGAAACTTCTTCCAAAAAAAAGTTCAGTCATCTTTTCGGATTCCCTTTTACACCATAAGCCTTGCAAAATCTAAAAACTGACAACCCGTTAGTATCCTTGATCTTGCAAAAACATGATATCCTCATGCAATCTGGAACAAGAATTCGGTTCTGTTGGATGATAAGTCATCTTGGTAATAAGAGTAACTGAAAGGGCGGATAAAGCAACCAAAGCTGCTCCAGTCACCCTTTTCAGAAAGGAATATACCATATAGAATACACTGACTTCAAATAATACAGAAATCGGCATATAAGTTGAATTAAAACTCTGCTAAAAAAAATAATACAATTTAAAAAAAAAAAAGGCTTTCGTACAGTCGAACCCAACAGTGCACAGTGGCATCCCTCATATACATACAATAACAGCTATATGACATTATTGGTCGATACACACGTTTCTGTTGTGCTGTTGTTTCAGTGTTTCTTTTGCCATACAGTAACTAATTTCCGTTTCCGTTCTCGACGTGTTTCAATATGGCAGACAAGGGGAAGAAAGACCCTACCCCTCCCCCGTTGCTTTTTAAGCCAGCAGGAGGAGGACTTACGCTTGATCCCCCAGAACAAAGAGATATTCTTATGCCAGTTATTCAGTCAGAACCATCATTGTTTGGACCAGGTATAGTATTTGATCAAATTATGCTTCTTAGTATGAAGTGACAGGCAGTCATTGATGGATGTCTGCTAAATTTTTGTGGTTTTTCGTACAGTAACAGGTTTTGTCTGACTTGATTTTTATTATAAGGACTCACGATGCTTACCGATTTAGTCATGCAGTGTAAGACGTCTACCCTAGTATTTTGAACGCTACATTACAGGGATTGTATCCACGTTTATACACTTTTACACTTTATATCATTGTAGAGGTAAATATAATCATATAATGTAAAACGTGTCCCTTGATATTTATGTTTAGGTTGAAGCACCGGAGTCTGACGTTTTGTCAATAAAGCACGGCGAAATCTCTGACAACATGAAACCACCTTGTCAGTAATATAAATGAACACAATGAGTGCAAGCGTGACCACAACCCTACACTCGATTAGACTTTTCTCACACGTCTCTTATCACTTCAGAATCGCAAGGAGATTGAATAACTATACATATACATTTACAAGACAGTGATGTACCAACGCATAACTCTTCAACAATCATTGCTTGAAGCCACTCAGGCAAATTGATCTTTATTTTCACCATTATAGTCACAAACCCTTGCTAGTAGACTCCATCAGATGGAAGTAGCCCATTCTACCAGTTTCTACCCTGCACTAAATATGTGTTAGGATCTAATAATCATACCAAACATGGCACAGAATCTGTGGGTTTTTTTAATACTAGGGAAATTTAATAATGCGGAATCAATAGATTAGTTGAATTTGCTCAGAATAATGAGGGGCCCTGAGTGGCCAAGTGGTCTAAAGCACCCTTCGTTACAGATCACTGCCATCTCACCTCTGTCTGCGGTGGTTCGAGTCTAAGATTCAGCCAATGTGGGTATGTGAGAAAGCTTGCCAGTAGCTTCTCGAGGGTCGGTGGTTCTTTCCGGGGTTTTCCCGGGTTCTTCCTCCACCATTAATACTGGCCGCCATGTATAGCCTATCATGTGCTGAAAAATGGCGTTAAACCCCACAACAACAACAACAACAACATCAGAATAATGAATGCATCATGAAAATTTTATTTACAGTATTACATTACTACTATTTTCAAAAGTTGTAAATAAAATGCTCTCACTCTGCACATACATACATACACACACACACACACACACACATACATACATAGTGCAGGGCTTGAATTTAACACAAATTTTTTTTGTAGCTTGAAGGACTAATATACTGAGAAATTTACTAGTCCAGCCAAATATTTACTAGTCCTGTCCACAAAACAATGTCACACACTTGTGTACACCTTCTATAAAATGCCACATTTTGCCTGTCTTATAAGGCGGGAATTGTGCCTCGTTTTGGAATACGAGATGTTACAGTATAGCTGATGCAAATTATTAAAGTAAGAAAAGGAATGGCACAGAGTCCTTTATATAAGATAGTTCGAGCAAGAAACACGTTCCAAAACATGTGCCTTTGCTACCCCCACCCCTAAATTAAATGGCCTCTCCCTAATAAAGATTTGACTTAAGCGGATGTTCTGCAGGATCAAAGCAGTGGCTATTGTAAACACTGTTATAAAATATTAACATCAAAAGATAATGTTAGTTTCAGCTTGGAAAATGTGGTCCCATCAAACGAAGCCATCTGACTCGGCGTGTTGTATTTAACAGCTCCAATTACAGTCTCATCATTAATAGCGTAAGTTTGGTAATTGTTCCTAATTAATCAGACCTCAATGTATTGTTGAAATTAATAATAAGCTGGAAAATTTTCAAATTTTAGATGCCCATGCTGAGAGATTTTAATTCCCAACAAATGTATGGCATTCTGCTTGGATATCTCCACGTGTGTTCAATTATTTGTTCATTCTTGTATGGGGAAAAATTTATCATAGAAAAAGTAGTTGTATGGAAAGGATGTGTCAGTAATGTAATCATAATAAATTGATCTAATTCTTATAATTATTTCGATGCAAACGTAAAATATGCAGTTTCCCGTTTGTAACTGTTAGAGCATTTGGCTAGCAAGCAAAAAAAAATTTTTTAAAAATTAAACAAACAAACATGCAAACTAATTTCTTTGAATAGTTGATGCCATGTTCTTTGGTATGGTGTAACGCTTTGTAGTTTGTTACTGTAGTCACGTGAATAAAGTGTGATACCAGGTTAATTTTCATTTAATTCGCTATCAGATTAATTACCAAACTTCCGTTGTTGATGATGGGACCATAATTGGCGCTGTTAAGCGAAATGAACAAAATCAGATGGCTTCTTGTTATAGAAACACACAATTCTGAGGCAGAAATTGACTTCATCTTCTCATGGTAATATTTTATGACTGTGTTTACATCGGTCACTACATTGATTCTACAGAACATCTGCTAAGTCAAATCTTTATTAGGGAATGGCATAAACAAATGCTGACTGTTGATAAACAAAATTTACTAGCCCATCGGACTAATAACATTTTGAAAGTTACTAGTCCGATAGGAAATCTACTAGCCTCGGGCTAGCAGACTACCGCTAATTTTGAGCCCTGTAGTGTTCAGACTGTCCTCGCATTGTATACACATTAATCCTGATAATTTTAGTATTCATCAATGGTTAATCAGTGGTATAAAGTATCAGCTTTTCTCCTTTCCTACAGTTTTTGTACTCTCTATCATTATCATCATCATCATAATAAATAATTCATCTCTCATACAAGTATCATATTTTCTTCATTATTATTTTCTGTTATGAAAAACATTAGTACATATGATCTTACCAGGTAGCAACCTCTAGAAATTCAATCAAACACGTTTTTTAATCTACTGGGTCCAGCATCCATCTTTAATACTTAAAGTGTGATGATGTCATCAACCATGAACTGTTCTTTATACTATCTGAACTTTAACTACATATTTCTGTTCTGGAAATTTATATAAAATTATAAAACGATACAATCTGAATTAGAAAGAAAACTAAATGTTTTACCTTGTGAAGTTACTTTCATCATGTTATTCAGCCCATGGTAGAATGGGCTACTTCTGTCTGGTGGATTCTAATAGAAAGGGTTTGTGACCGTAATGGTAAGAATAAAGGTTAATTCACCAGATTGGATTAATGCAATGGTCATTCATGAGTTATGTGTTGATACATCACTGTCTTTTAATGTATATGTGTAGTTTTTAGTCTTCTTGTGATTCTGAAGCTATTAAAGACGCATGAGAAAAGACTAATCGAGCGGAGGGTTGTGGTCACGCTTGCACTTCTTGTTTTCATTTATATTACCAATAAGGTGACTTCAAGTTGTCAGAGATTTCGCTGTACTTTGTTGATAAAACATCAGACTCCTTTGGTTGAAGCCTTATTGCCTACATAATGGTGCTATGTAGTATGTTCCCTGGTCGATTGACAGGGAAAAAGAGGTAAAATTTTCAGGAATAGCTCACAAACTTGCCAGCCCATATCCACAAATTAAAGTCATATTGCTTTAGTTGGTTTGACTTCTCTGATATCTTTTTCAAAATGGTGTCAAATTCTGGCACAAGTAATGGACATGTTTTCAGGTCCCATTGACCAACATTTCTTTGACTGCAGTGTGATGGAAGCAGGAATGCTGAAAGTGGAAGTATGTTTCTTTCATGAAATGAATAAAAAATATGCTAATATTGAATATTGCCCCCCCCCCCCCAAAAAAAATGGTCTCTCAAGACAGGTGGTCTCTCATAACAGGTTTGTACAGAATGACTAGTTTCTAAGGTCCAGCTTCAGCAAAAAAATTTACGGTGAAATAACCACAATCACTGTACATATATTTTATTCTTTATTAATAGTTCTTGCTAAGCTATGGTAAGCATTCATCTGAAGAATTCTTTTATATAGTAATAAAGACAAACCTCTAACATTAAATATGAAATCACATTTACATGTGAAGATCACATGTATTAGCATATTAAATCATTTCTGATTTACTCCTTTTTGTTTATAACAACCTAAATTTGTTTCACTGACATTGAAACAGGCATTTTGTGAGTGGTCAGCTCTTTTACCTTCTTTCAATCACAATATTTTTTTTTCTCCAACATTAAAATTTGTCTTATTGTAGTTGGAGGTTCTTCCATTGTTATATTCTTCCAGTGTTATAAGGCACTGTGTGTTAACATTATTAGTGCTCAGTTTTAGTATTGATTGTAGAAACGGTTTTGACTAGGCTTTGGGAAAATATGAGAAAAATCTTTACATTGCAATGCATATCTGAAATTAAAAAAACAGTTATCTCATCCAGAAACAGAATCATTTACTCAAAGCCAGAAGTCAGTGGCTTAATTCAGAGAAGATGCCCAGGGTTAATTCAATAAACAAAGTGTATAGCCCAGTCACACCAACTTGAATAAACGACAGCTTGGTGGCTGGGATGAAACCATGCTAACATTGGGATAAAAAACAAAACAACAAACATCACAAGCCTTTAACACTATCAGTCAAATCCCAAAAACGATACTCACTTGCTGGTTTAATAGACAAAGACCTTATTCAACCCCAGGCAGTACAGGTTAACTGTAAAGACAAACAATATACGTGACCACTACCTTAATTTTGGCACCACATTGGGAACTTGTGACATGTACATAGCTTGGCTTATGGACTATACCATCTGTAACTATATACAAACTGTTAGCCAGAATGATTAGATAAAGATCAGTGGTGTCTGTCTCTGTTCTTGTGACATGGTCATTCATAGAGCTGGACGTTGGGTCCTACTCATACAATAAGGCAGGGAATCAGGCTAAATGCTGGGATACTCGACAGGTACTTTAGTCTGGTTTACAATAGAAAATAAAAAAACTACATAAGCAAAATTTCAGTTACCAGTATCCAGCCTCTTCTATTTAAAATAGCATATAAAGCAGTCATTGGATGAAATAAAGGTCAGTCAAGTTTATTCCTGTCCTTGCAATGTGGTCGTTCATAGCGGTGGCAAACTGCATATTTTGCAAGACATAGTGGTCGCTGGTCACTTTCATCAGGTGGTCGTTCTCGACAGAGCGTTTATATAATAAAATCAATCTGTGCATTACGATTGTGGTCGGAAATTACAGGTGGCTGCTCATAGCAGAGGTCGCTCATAACAATTTTTACTGTATATGCCAAAAACGTATTTTGATTTGATTGTTTAGATATTTAAGTCAGATATAGTAAACAGCCAACTAAACTATACTTCCACATTAAATTTCAAAGACTTAGTTACTTTTAATATGAAAGCTTCTCTTCAACTGGCATTCATGATTGGCCAAGATAATGTCACAGCATGGCAGTAGTAGATGTGGGAACTAGGATAAATAGTTCACATATGGAGCAAAATCACGTAAAAATTGTATCATGTCTTTTGTTCAGAATTTTCTGGCCTATTTTTAATCCATTTGAGAATTTGTAAAATTCATTGGTTTTAAGAAATTAAAGTAATAATCTCTTTTGTCCACATTGAATCTATGCAATACTGACACCCAGGGTGAGATATGAAAGGAGTTAATTGATGAAGTTGTAAAGTGCATGTAAGGGCTCACAGCATGCACATTCTGCATGAAAATGGCTTTCATCATCAACCCTCAATAAGGTACAAAAAAATGCATTTTGTAACTGCTCTGTGAACTAATGTTGTTTGCATATATCTTCATGTAACTTAAATTTTGTATGGACCATTCCATTGGCCAAAGTGGTTAGAGTGTCTGCCTTGGATGCAGAAGGTTGCAGGTTTGAATTCTGGCCATGTCATACCAAACACTTATTAAAAAAATGTTGCTAGCAGCTGCCTTGCTTGGCACTCGGCACTAAGAGGTTAATGTTAGAACTGGTTGACCTGGTGTCAGGATGATGTGACAGGGTGGGACATGATGCTACATATCTGCGTCATGAAGCTCCAGTGCTAGACATCACTATTAACTGCCACATTGCAGACATCGTAGTGATATGACTGAAAAATGGTCAAACCTACATTAAAAATCCAAATCACACACACACATTTTGTATGTCACAATAGGCCTTTTTTTAATGTTACAAATATTATTAGAAAAAGTTTCAAGCTTCCATCATGCTTCCCACAACTGTTCTCTGGCTGTCAAGAAGACCAATGTTGTAGACTTGTATTTGAAAAAATGTCTTTGTCACAGGACCAAGATATCCTGCTAGTGAGATGTTTTACATATAGTACTTAATCTGTCCAGTCATTCAATAATAGGATGCGGAAGATCGTGGGTTCGATCCCTTGCCAAGTCATACCAAAGACTTACAAAAATGGTACTAACAGCTGCCTCGCTTGGCGCTCAGCATTGAGAGGTTAGTGTTAGGACTGGTCGGTCTGGTGTCAGGATAATGCGACTGGTTGGGACATCAATGCTACATGTCTGCGGCATGATGCCCCAGTGCTAGACATCACTATAAACTGCCACATTGCAGACATTGTAGTGATATGACTGAAAAAGTGTTAAAAGCTGATTGTTATCTTGACGATGAAGAATTCTGATTTTGAAATGGTATAATAGTCATGATGATAAGAAAAATAATTTTGAGACAGAATAAGAACAATTCCTTTGGATGGAATGGCTAAACAATCATCTGTCAATCAAGAACATTTTTATGTATAATAATAAACCAAAATAATGTAAATACCCCAAAGCATGGAAACAATATATTAAACAATTTCCTTCCTGAAAACTTGCAACATACATCAAATGGTATGTATGAATTGATATATGTAATTTAGTCTTATTGACATAAATGGAAACAAATAACCATTGTAAATCAACCAAAAATAATCACAATTGAACATTTTGCAGAAAATTTTAGATTTTTATGTTTCTGTGATCTATTATTATTGAAGTCGGCCATATTCTCTTTGAGAACTGATACTGAAAGTAGCATGAAGTATGAAAGAAATGTTTAATAAATTAATAATTAATTAATTAATTCAAATGAATGATCACCAACTAACAGTCAGATAGGAATAAAAATAATCACCTTTCATCACAGAGGCATAATTGTGTTTCTCAGTGATATCTCTGGTTGTAATGATCTTGAAAACTGACTTTCATCACAGAGGCATAGTTGTGTTTGTCAGTGATATCTCTAGCTGTAATGATCTTGAAAACTGACTGTAGATTATTACTTTTAATTCTTTAATACATAATAGAGTAAATATTGATGCAGATAGATATTGTTAAAAAATTTCAACTCAAATAAATGTTTGAGTGAAATATTTATAAATTCAGACATAAAATATAGAGTAAATGAGCATGTACTATATCATGTAGATATCATTGAAAATAACATTTTTAACTCGACATTTGTTACCCAGATTTTTCATGCAGATTGTTAGGAATTCCAACCTAAGTTACTACTCTTCCCACGGCTTTAAAAACTGGTTCTTAATTTTTCAAGCTAATGGGCCAGGCAGCCCAAGGGCACAAAAAAACAAAACAACAAACACAAGATTGTTCCATTATATGATGGAAATTAATGTTCATTATCTGTGTTCCCCAGCTGTGAATTTAGGGGATACATTTGCTGAGGCATTAATATGGTAGAATCTAGGGGATATATTTACTGAGGCATTAATACAATAGAATCTAGGGGATATATTTGCTGAGGCATTAATATAATAGAATCTAGGGGATGCATTTGCTGAGGCATTAATATGATAGAATCTAGGGAATATATTTGCTAAGGCATTAATATGATATAATCTAGGGGATATATTTGCTGAGGCATTAATATAATAGAATCTAGGGGATACATTTGCTGAGGCATTACTATGATAGAATCTAGGGGATATATTTGCTGAGGCATTAATATGATAGAATCTAGGGGATATATTTGCTGAGGCATTAATATAACAGAATCTAGGGGATATATTTGCTGAGGCATTAATATAATATAATCTAGGGGATATATTTGCTGAGGCATTAATATAATAGAATCTAGGGGATATATTTGCTGAGGCATTAATATAATAGAACCTGGGGGGATATTTACTGAGGCATTAAACCCAAAATAAGATGCTTCTGGAATCAAGGTGCTTGGGTTATTATAATGTGAAACTGCTAATGGGTGAGATGGTATGAATCAAAACATTTTTCAATGTGGGTCATCTTTAAATTGGTGGGCAAAGAGGAAATTACTCCTATGTATTTAACTGGGAATTTCTTAGCCAAAAAAAGGTATTCCAGTCAAGTGAGAAATACAATGTATGCCATAAAATAAACTTAAATCCTTACACAAGAGAACACCATATCTGTGAGGAATCTTTAATGTTACATCAAGCTTTGCTTTTAATTATACTTTAATGTTTGCATGTTTTGTCATTAATTTTACATTAAAGATGATGGCTTAGGTGAGGTAGACAGCTTTGTTGGACAGTCTCCACCATCATCATCCTCAGCAATTCTACAGAAACCACCAGCAATTTCAAACCTGTTCCAGGGAACAGCTGGCTCCAGTTCTAGCTTTCAAATTGGTCATGGACCACCTCCACCAGGATTGCAAGGTATACCACAGGGATCACCAAGACAAACCCCAACACCCCCAAGCAGTCATTTTGGAGCGAGTGGGGTACAGCCACCTGTGCAACCTCCGATGAGCAATCCAAGCCCCTTGGGATTCACCCCACCTTCAGTCTCCAATACAGGTATGAACATATATGTATTTCTGTTGAGTCCACATTTTACAGCTCAATGGTCTAAAATGAAGTAACAAAAAAGTGGAAACCAACATGTAAAATTCAACAACTAAATCTATTTCCCTGCGATACAAAGTGAACTACCTGGAATGTACTGATGTACCAAAAGCCTCTATACCCCCCCCCCCAACCCAAACAAACTAGACCTTGAACTTGACATCTGTAAACAGTCTGTTTATAACTTACAATAAGACAAATAGATATGAGTAATCAGGTAGGCCTGCCTCTGCCCTCAATTACTGACCAAGGTAATCCACACAATGTAGCTATACAAAACAACATTAGTGGAAAAGCCAGACACAGTAGCCACATTTCCAACAGCAGCAGTTTCAACAGTTTGCAAAGATTTGGTGGTAGTTTTCATTTGAATTTTCCAAACCATTTCATGGATTCTCTTCAGGCTTAGAATGAATCAGTAAAATGTAACAATAGTTGTTACGCAACACGCTTGGGCTTGTGGCATGGCTGTACAAATATGATAGCCCGATGCCTGCAAATTATGTCAAAAAAAAGTGCTTGTTGGCAAGACTTTGGTTCTAGACACGTGCAATTAAAAAACATGAAAAGTTCCAATTTCATTCACAAGATTTATGTGCTGCTTTTTGTGTGCTGGGGATAATCATCAAAGACTTTAAGGTCCAGTTAACATTTTATTTGGCAGCTACTGAAGGAAGAAGAAATGGTATGAAGTGTCTTTAATTAAGTCTTAAGGGCTTGATATTTTATTTCAGATTCCACTATTTCGGTGTGGGTTACAGTAACTATAAGGAGAGTTTATAAATCCCTTTCTAGAGGAATATTCATTCTGGATATTAAAACCACCATGGTTGTCTTATTGGTTGAATATAAGAATTAGAATATCTAATAATTCGGTAATGTTACTTTGTTTAGAAATTAAAACAAGTATTTAACACGCATATTAAGAAAGCAAGGAAGTACAAATGTTTTGTATTTCTTTTTAATTGAAGTCTTGGTTGTTTTGTCATTGATGGAAAACTCACTTGTAGCACAGAATAAGTTGGGAATTTTCATTTACATGTCATTTCCATAACTGTCACTAAAAGGTCATATTGTTATTTTATCAAAATCTTGATTCTAGAGCCTGAATGCAGTATTCAGGAATATTTCCAGCCCAGTTTTGCAGAACAGTACTTGATAGACATTTCGTTTTACAAAAGTCCGTTTGATCATCAAACTTTTTATTTTAATTATGCAGAAATATTTTGGGTTTTTTGTGTATATAATGGAATTTAAAGTTATTGTAGCTAAGAGAAGTATATTTAGAAAGTCCAAAATCAGTTAAATATAAAACATGAAATATTGATAGAAGTATGGGTTATTATAGATCATATTTACAAGCCTTCACTGTAATTTATGTTTAGAGATTTTACTTCATTGGATTATTTTGATAACTGTCAGTTCCATGAGTTATCTATATTGTTGGTAATCATACAGTCTGTCCACCAGAAAGGTACACATATGTATTTAATTATACGTAGATAAAAACTCGGTACAGACACGGGGAAATATGTTTGAAAAGATGAAATCGTATGTCATGCCTAGTGTCTATTTTGTTTTCACTGTTCTTAAAATTATCTCATTTCTTTCATTAGGTTCTGGTAATGCCTTTAGAGTACAGGGACCCTTACGGCGAGCACAATTCCCTCAAGAGTCCTATGCAAACGCTGCCTCTTTGATGACTGGACCTCCAGCCCCCATCCCATTTTCTCAGGGATTTCCAACTGCAGCAATGTTGGAGCCAACATCTGCCACACCACAGATGTATACTGCTCCTAAACAACAAGGCCCTCCTCCACCTGTGCAGTTTGTAGGACCTCCTCAAGCACAAGCAGTTCCTCAGCTTAAGGGAATGGGGGTCCAAAGGGGTACTCCAGAATCTGGAGGTTATGTTCCTCTTGAACACCATTGGTGCTACTGTAAGACTGTAGAGGGAAGGCAGATTTGGTATCCTTTCTCTATTGTGGATTCTTTGAAACTGGAGGAAGCCTTCAAAATTGGTAAGAAGATGTACTGAATGCATATTCACCACTTTCTCGTTATAGTGTTGTGTTATAATGAAGGGCCTTATGATAAGGGAGTATCGTACATGTTTAATCAAACTAACCTTGCCAAGTTGAACATGATATCACTATGTATCAGGCACAGATAAATGTTATATTTTAAAATCTGGAAAACGTTTAAGCAGTTAGAACTTGGTCTTAATGTGTGAATGGGGATGAAAATTATATTGTTATAGATTTCATAACTCTTGTTTTGTGTTCTGTTATTTTCATTGTCAGCATCTGCATCAATTTCCACACTTGTTTCTGTGTAATATATATATTTCAAATTACCTTGAGTACATCTTATTCATAAAAAATCTGTTGTTGTTGTGGCGTTTAACGCCATATTTTAGCACACGATAGGCTATTCATGGCGGCCAGTATTAATGGTGGAGGAAGAACCCGGGAAGAGCCACCGACCCACGAGATGCTGCTGGCAAGCTTTCTCACATACCCACGTTAGCTGAATCCTAGACTCGAACCCACACAGACAGAGGTGAGATGGCAGTGATCCGTAACCTCGAGTACATCTTATTCATAAAAAATCTGAAAACTAGTAACAAGTTGCCATCTTTACTTGCTTACAAAGTGGGTCCAACTTTAAACAACATAGATCCTAATCTGCCATTATTTAATGCACTGGAAGATCAAGGTCATTGTTTTTTATTCTACTAATTAATCCTAGCAGTCTGAATAGGCCCAGGTCTGTCAGCACTATATGCAGTGGTGAATCAAGGGATTTGCAGTTTGCAGTTGGATATGACTTGTTTTAGGATACCGATTTTCTTAATATCAGATTTTATTTTGTATATTCAGGTGCCTCTCAAGATTCACGTGAAGCTGTAGTTGCAACAGATGGTGGTCGTTATGATGTAAATCTTGTGGACCGACTTCGACGTGCAGTCTACTGGGAAGAAGAGCCGACACAGGTGAAACGCTGCAGTTGGTTCTACAAAAGGGAATTGGACAATCGATATGTACCATATGATGAAAATATTGCAGACAGATTGGAGGTAAGATTTAAGTAATGTTTACTAAGAAAGAATGCTCAGAAATCTTGGAATAGAAAGTTGTTACGTATATGAAGACTTTCTGTACTAAAGAATTTGCGGCTTGGCGGAAAGTACACTGATTATAACTTGAATATGTAGAATCGTTCAGATTTTGGTGGAAGCTGGACATGGCAATCACTTTGGCATCTGTGCACATGTATGTCCATCTTTCCACACCTTTCATAAAGATCAGTTATAAAGTTTCTTTGATTAAGATCATTGATAAAGTGAATTCCATCCACTTTATCATAAAACAGTTGATTCTTAAAGTAGATACAACATAAAATGCTGCGAAGAATGATGAATTATCAAATAAACTTATTGACACAGGCACACTGGTTGATTTTGTGTTCAAGGCTTACTGGTTGATATTGTGTTCATTTCTCTCTGGTTGATACTGGGTTCATAGTAACATGGTACAGCTTCAGAACATTGGTGCTACTAATGTCTGACTCAGAGTAATTGCTGGCATTTATGTATCATCTATCCATCACAAAATTTAATTGGCATTTCATTTTCATACATGCCAACCATTATGCTTTTGGCATAATCATTATGCTTTTTTTCACTAAGTTATGCCTTAGGCATAAATGTATTCTGATTACGTGTTTTCGATATAACCCCTTCCCAAAAAATATTAATAATTTGTTTTCTCATTTTTATTAACATCCCATTAATCCCACAGACTGTATTCTAGAAAAAAAAACGGCTTCTATGTAGCTACAACATAAGAGTACGCTTGTCCATAGACATGCATGCACTTTCCTAACAGTATTATGTTCTATTTATTTCTGTTGCCCTATTTCCAAGAAACATTCTGGTTTCTACTTTCAACTTTTGACCTCGGTTTCTATTTATAGCAGCTGTATGTCTTAGTTAGGAGAGAGCAGACTGGTTTTCTAACTGTTGATGTTTGCTCGCAGATTCTTTGTTCTAATTCATAAATAGTACAGAACCAGTCTGTAGGCATTTGGTTCTAAAAGTCAAGTCAGATTTATTCAAGTTGATGTGTGCAAATAATTTCACAAATGGATTAGGAAAAGATGAAAAACCGATTCAGAGATGAATACATGGATTACACAATACAGCGTTCCATTTTCGGGCAGCTTCATGCCCTTGCAGGCTGTGTGGAAAGGATTTTAATATTGGTCATGGTGGTAAAACAAAGAAACCTTGAATTAGCTCGTTTTACTAACTCCAATACTAGGTATTATTTTTTTTTACAGCAGAACTAAATTGTGGACATGAAATTTATAAATGCAGAGGCGTTATGTACTGAGTTCTTAATAGAACACAGTCTGTCCCTAGCAGTAGAAAAATGCATTGGTCCTTTGTTCAAATGGATGTTTCCCGATTCCAAAATTGCAGAAAATATGCATGTGCAAGAACAAAATCATCTCATATTGTTAGGTGTTTAGCAGAAGATACTTCACTTAAAATTACAGAAGCCATGAAAATTGGGCCGTTTAGTATTGCAACAGACAGGAGTAGTGCTGATGACAAAAAGTTGTACCCAGTGAAAAGGGCAAAGTCAGAGTGCTCTTCTTTCATTACCAGAATTAACAATAGAATTCACTGGAGAAAACATTTTTTTTATTTGCTTGATAATGCTTTGAATAAACAAAAGTTGGTAGAACTGTATGGAGTTTTCAGCTGATACTGCATCAGTGATGACTGGAATTCATAAAGGAGTTGCATTCTATATTTTGAAAAATGTCTCCATCATTGTACATATCAAGTTGTCTCTGTCATATGATACACCATGCTGCAGGAAATGAAAGTTAACAGTGAATGGGAAAAGTATGCAATAATAATTTTAAAATTATTATTGCATACTTTTCCCATTCACTGTTAACTTTCATTTCTTTTCACCTTTAATTATTAGTCTGTCAGCATGCCATTGTCAGCAACCAAATGTTTTGAAATTAAAAGACAAAGTTTTCCTCATTAAGTGCAGTTTTTTATACTCTCTGTATGTCCATATCAATGTTCAGTGTCAACATTGCAACAACAGTAAAACTTCTAAAAACCAAAACCTTTGTATACCAGAACCCTCTCAAGACTGATTTATTTTTGTCCCAAATATTTTCTTCCTTAATATCTTTATTTTGTTCCTACCCAGTAAACCAAAACCCCTCAACTCAGAATACCAAGTTCTGAACCAACCAACCCCAAACCGAAACTCAATTCAGACTTGGAAATATATTTTAGCTGCTAAGTTCATGACATACGCTGAACAGATTAATTATAGTTAGCAAGTACTTTCATGATGTGATCTGTGAAACAAGACCCAAGTACATGTAAAAAAAACCAAAACAACAGCTTTCTTAATTTTATTTCACTCTTACGCACAGACAGTGATGCTCTCATAATTAAATTCTGTCTGTCTGTCTTTCTGCACATAAGCAGTTAGATATCTGCGAAAACCTCATTAAACCAAAAACTTGTCAAAATCAAACATTTATTGCGGTCCGAAGAGTTTTCGGCTTTTGGGGTTCTCACTGTACTGTTAGTTTTTTTTATATGTTTTGACCCAACATAATAAATGCAATTGTAACTGGAAGAAATGCAGATGATGGGTTTTTGCAATATGTCTACTGGTACTGGATCACCATTTCGGGTTGGCATAAGTACTGTAATGGAGGGAAAGGAGACTGAAATATGCAATAAAAGGAATGGGGATTTATTGCTCTAGTTTTATTTGTCTTGGCTGGAATGATAGGCATTCAGTGTAGGGTATATAGTGATCTTACAGTCATTGATCACAGTGTTTGAAGTCATCTTAAAACAGGTATTTAGATGGATCTAACTCCCAATTATGATCAGATTAAGCCAGTTGGTTGACCCGGTTTTCTTTTTTTAAATTCCTAAAAGAGTTGGTGTTACGAGGGTAAATGAAGATCAGGAAGGATACTTCTGTAGATCATTGCTCTGTTGGTTTTGAATTATATTCAGTAAAGAAGATTTGCAGATAAATATTTAATAATATTGATTGTTCAACGGCTTGCATTGCAATTATTTGTTCTCAGAGATGAGGTGGTATTTTGCATATTGGTCATAAATACTTACATTTGATTGATTTATTGGGGTATATTTTTTCATGCTTTATTTTACATACCTTGCAAAGAATGTTTACTGATTCACTTTTTTCTTGTTGGACCACATGTTTATGTTTTTCAAAAGACTAATCTTCCAAAAATGTATGTGCACTTTTTACCTTTAAATTTTTGACTAACTTTTAATCTGCAATGTATAGCCAGGATTGTGCAGAATTGCCATTACATCCAATGCACATCTTTTATCATGGCCAACAGCAAATGTAGCCAGACTCCAATACTGGCCTCTCTTTCTACTCTTTTGTCAGGCGGTATATTGGAATACATTAATAAAGGCCTGTCTATATTCTGCAGTAAATATAAGTAAAGTATTGTGATTTCATCGCAGGAGGAGTATCGTCAGGCAGTGATATCTGGAGTGTGGCACAAGCGTTTAGAGTTCCCAGGAGGGGAGACAGTCATTATGCACAACCCCAATGTAATGGCCCATTACAAGCCCTCACAAATAGATGAGTGGGGATCTCAGCTGCAGGTGGGTTTGTAATGCAGAAAAAATGATATTATTGTTATTTTTATCTGATTAATGATAAATATAGGATATCTATGTTTTTTATTTAATATAAGAAAATATTTCACTTGGGAAGTGTCAACATTTTATTGCCCCAAGTCACAAGTAACAGTACAAAATGTTTCCACTTCATATGTGAAACATTTCTTTATATCTCCTTAAAAAATGTAGATTTTCTTTTCATCATATATTTTTAAGGCAAAAACTGTCCATTTGCATGCGTTGTCTTTCACATTCTGTGCCAGTGTTATCAATAGCTGCATTACTGCATTTTTAAAAAAGTTTTGAAATTTTGGAATAATTTTAGGACAGTTACTTTTTACAAATTTAGTTTGTGTATATCATATTTTCTATTGTGTATTTTGTCATAGTAATGACTGTTTATATTTAATTTATATTGTATACTTGGTCTTTGTCCATGATTGAGGGTTGTTCCTACCAGATTGTCATGATTAGTAGTAGTAAATAAGATATTTATTAAACTCGAGTTCACTGTCTCACCTTGTTTATGAGTTAGAATGTTCCCGATACAAAATTGATGACTATTTAGTGGAATTTTCCATTGGAAGTTTTGGAATACAATCTCTTGTTCTGGAAGTAGGGTTTGTATGTAAAGAGGTTTGATAAACAATTATTCATTCCTGTTTCATATCAGTCTTTGGGAACCTATGATCAGAATTTTGATTTTAATAAAATTGGTTTCACTTATTTTGGTTTTACATATTTAAGACCTAGAGTTGTAACAATATTAATTTCCTTAACATTTCTTGTATGGATTGATACAGTCAACAGTATTGAGGTGTGGGTGCTATGGAAAAAACACAGAGCAGTTGTATTCAACAGACTTTAGAGTGTAGAAGCTATAAACAAAAGATTTGAATGATTCTGAGTTGTAAGGATTTCTGTTTTTTTGTTCTCTTTTTATGCATTCAAACTTAAATGTTTGTGTTGCATTGGCATGCATTCTTGTTTATTAATAGACACTGCACCCAATTTTCGATTGCCACTTAATTCCAATTGGCAATCAACACTCATCAATGCCTGATATATCCGTCAATTTCAAACATGATTATAAATGTGATGAGAGTTAAAATCTCTCCTTAATTAATCTGATTTTAACAGGTATATGATACACCATGGCTGACTCTGTATATTGAGTAGCAACAGGTCAAGTAAGTCCAGTAACTCACAATGTACATGATTCACATGGAAAACGTATTATACAAAAACATGAATACTTAAGCCTGCTTTGTATTATATTGTTTAGAGTTCATTTATGGGAATTTATTGATGGCATCCCCTCTATGTGACTGGACAGTTCCATCACTGGTTCCAGCTCTATCATGACCCAATACTAGCTATAGTGACACCATAGTCCTAGATTCGAGTATGAATTCCAGATCTTGGGTGATGCAAAAAGTGAATGCCTGGAGATAACCATGTTTCAACATGGACAGACCTCACATTTATAAAGGACTCCCTTTGATACATGTGTCCCAAAGACCCATTCAAAAGGATGTTCAGCAACAAGAATCAAAACTTTTCTATGAAAAAGGGTAGTTTGGATTATTCACATTGTAAACTCATGTGGATTTTAATCCTGGATCCCAAAGCTAATGGCAAGTTGATGAATCTAACTCTGCCATCTGCTGCAGTTGGACACCATGTAAAGACTAAAGATACCTTTGTTGGTTCTGATTGCAGTTCAGGAGGATGTTGCTGCAGTCCACTTGGACTGCTGCAATGCATACCTTCACATTCCAATTCACAAATCTTCCACCAGATGATTTTCTTATCCCATTTGTATTTGAACTTTGCCTTTTGCTCCCTAGACCAAATATCTAAAGTTGTGGAGTTTTGAGAAGAATGGAGTAGCCAACTTGGTTCGTGGCTGCAGGAGCAACAGCTGGAACAATGAGCTGCACAAACACCAGAACAGCAAGCTGATGCACCTTCTGCACATCTTCCTTGAAGTAACTGGGACAAGGCTCCCTCAGTTGATTCTGTATCATGGTCCTAGAGAAGAAGGTCATCTTGAATATCTTTAACTCATCATCAGGAAAAAGCATCTGCATTCTGTCCAACATCTTGTCTGACATCATGCTAGTTAGAACAAAGACTCCAGATCTCTGCCTTTTTGGCATGGCATTTTCTCACATGGTGTCATCTCAACAAATCCACCTTAAGGTATGCCACATTTGAGGCATTTTAAGTGTCCCACCAGAATCTGACGATTCTTACTGAATGGTCCATATACCCTAGCAGAATCTGTGCCTGCTAGGGTCCATCGTTGGTTGAGCTTTTTGCAAGGAGGTGGATATGCCAAGCTTCCAGCCTTCCTTTGTTCTGTATCAGAACCCAAGAACCAACCTGTTCTGATTGCTCTCCAGAGGCAAAAATCATTGATCTACCTTCGAAATTGAGAAGCAGGGATTCCCAGGAAGATCTTACCTTCTCTTCACCTATTCAGACAAATCCAAGCATTTGTATCTGTACCCAAAGAGACTGAACCTGCGTGCATGACTTAACAGACAAGTCCTTGGAAGCTCTTTGCAGAACAATGGATGAACATGATCTCTTAGTCAAGGAAGCCCACAACTCTGAAGGTATACAAAAAACAAGTATAGAGTTTCTTCTACTGGTATGAGCAAAACCACATCACTCCTTAAAAAAGTATCAGTACTACAAATAGCAAACTTCCTCCTCTAGCTATTCTTACAGAGAAAGCAAGCCCCCATCATCAACTATGGTTACCATTCAGCAATCTCAGATATGCTGTAATATCATGTACCAAAATGAGTATCTCTCAGACCTTCCCTCTTTTGTTTCTTCCCAACTGAAAGTATTGGCCCTCTGTCTAAATGGAAGTGACTGTAGGTTCTGACATGGCTGTACAAAGCACCATTTGATCCCCTGTCCAGAACATCAGAGACTCACATCTTCTTTCTAGTTATCCTGGCTACAACAGCTGGACCCTCTGAGGACTCTAGGGTGTAGGAAAGGCTTACTGTGACCTCCTGATTGTCAGAAGAGGCAACTAATGGGGGCATCCTTTTCACCACAGAATGTTTCCTATGATGATGTTTCAACTGAGAAGTTCTTGGTCCTTTTAAGAGAGTGTGTGATATATTACAATTTGGATTTAATATTTTAAGGATTTTTCCTCATTTATTTGCTTTATATCTGTTTTATATGTCTTGTTGGGATGACTGTACTTACTGAAAACTATATAGCCAGGATTGTGTTAATTTGCCATTAAACCTATACATACATACATCAGGGTTGATACAGTCTTTGACAGTAGGCTGAGATGACATTTCCACTTAGGCACTGTCATCCTATATTTGCTGGGATAGCACCTCAACATATAGGAACTAACCCAAGATCAGCTGAGTTTCTTGCATATTTTGGCTCATAATCTAACTGATACAATTTTGCTAATCTAACTTCTTTTATTTATATATATATATATATATATATATATATATATATATATATATATATATATATATATATATATAATGCTATCGTACAGGTTATGATATGATAGTATTATTTGTATTAAAATATTAATTCTTCCAACTGTTATCAAGCATTTTTCTATAGGAATCCAGGGATAGCACTTTCCATTTTGTTTGGTGTATATTTATAATTCTCTCTCTCTCTCTCTCTATATATATATATGTGTGTGTGTGTGTGTGTGTGTGTGTGTGTGTGTGTATTATTTTGTATATGACTTATTTTTTATGCATCAGTTAGGCTAGACTTTATCAGTATATAAATAGAATGATACTATGTACTTTGTATATAAAGAATAATCGCAAGCTATAATTCAAGATACATGTAGATTTCACAGCCCTCAGGTGTCCAGTATATAAATAGAATGATACTATGTACTTTGTATATAAAGAATAATTGCAAGCTATAATTCAAGATACATGTAGATTTCACAGACCTCAGGTGTCCAGTATATAAATAGAATGATACTATGTACTTTGTATATAAAGAATAATCGCAAGCTATAATTCAAGATACATGTAGATTTCACAGACCTCAGGTGTCCAGTATATAAATAGAATGATACTATGTACTTTGTATGTAAAGAATAATCGCAAGCTATAATTCAAAATACATGTAGATTTCACAGCCCTCAGGTGTCCAGTATATAAATAGAATGATACTATGTACTTTGTAATAAAGAATAATCGCAAGCTATAATTCAAGATACATGTAGATTTCACAGCCCTCAGGTGTCCAGTATATAAATAGAATGATACTATGTACTTTGTATATAAAGAATAATCGCAAGCTATAATTCAAGATACATGTAGATTTCACAGCCCTCAGGTGTCCAGAGGCCATATGCATATTGGCCATTTTGTAAAGAAATTTTAATAATTACTTAATATAGTTGAGATGATCATGCTATTATCTTGAGTTTATCTGTAACTGTAATTGTTAAAACATGGATTGTAATTCGATGTTCTACATACAAGTCCATGAAATTACGATTTGTCTGTATGGTTTTAAGAAAACAAAATTTCTGAACTTTTGCAAAGTAAATAAAAAGGAAAAGCTCTGATGTGGTATATTCCTATACAATATCCTCCCCATCTTTCACATCCTGAAATTTGGATTGCTGTTTTGTGCATTTTCCAACAAAGGAACATTTTTGACCATCCCTCCAATGTTACCATGTCATTACTGACAATTCTAGGCAAACTTGACTCAGCCAGATTTGATTGGCATTGTGTTTATATGTTTACTAACAGGGGCTCATTTGTATTTTAGGGTGAGCAAATGCGACCAAGAGTTGTAAAAAGAGGGGCACAAGACTTTGATACAGTGGAGGAAGGTAAATGCTATTTTTTTGCTCATAGTAAGCAATTGATGGGCACTATGAATGTTTGGATGTGCCTATATGCTTTGTTGTATTAATGAAAATCAATTTGTGTTATAAACAACTTCATGTGGGGACTTATCTCTTGTCTTTTAGGAAAGTAATAAAATCAGCTCAAATTGGACACTTTGAAGACTGTCATTAGTACTCCATGATTTATTTGATTATGGCCATCTTTAATTTAAGTTTTAGGTTAATCTCATTATTTACTTGATATAGAAACATAAACATTACTATAAATGTACCATTAAACATGGACTTGCTTGAAATATCACTACTGTAATTAAGAAGTTATTGATTTTTTTAAAGGAAATATCTCATCTAAATTTACCAGGTGATTATCACTGCAAGTTAATTTTCCAAATATGCAGCTGCATATAGGATACACATACCCAACTCCTTCATACCTCCTTGACCAGATAGTATCCCTTGCCAGAGTCCGCTGACAGTGGAACACGTTCTTGATAAATGTATTGAATTCCTGCTAGTGGGAAAAAATTTTTATGTGTACTCAAATAAGGAACTTTATGAAGATGTGCCACTGGAGAAAATGTAAAACTGTCTGAGGGAATGTGACTTTAAACTTTGAAGTTTTTATATTTCTTTCAGGGTTTTTTTCTCTTCTTTTATGTACATTTTACATCCTTACCATTTATGTACATTTTACAGAAATTTTACATCCTTACCTTTCATGTACATTTTACAGAAATTTTACATCCTTACCTTTCATGTACATTTTACAGAAATTTTACATCCTTACCTTTCATGTACATTTTACAGAAATTTTACATCAATACCTTTCATGTACATTTTACAGAAATTTTACCTCCTTACCTTTTCATGTACATTTTACAGAAATTTTACATCCTTACCTTTCATGTACATTTTACAGAAATTTTACAGCTTTGCCTTTTTAATTTTATCTTGTAGCAATTATGTTTATGTTCATTTAGAATGGTTTTTCTTTTTGAAGTATTTTGTGCATTTCTCTTTTAAAGGTAATGTTCATTGTATATAAAGCCTGTATTGTATGAGTTCTTTGGACTGTAAATATTTTATTCTTTCATGATATGGTATAATTCATTGAATGAAGTTGACCCATGAGATTTTGTTTAAATCTGGCATGCCAAAGTTGTGTGATGTCATTAGTGCCAAAAGGCAGTCTTTTACTGTTATCTGTTATTGTTGTGGTAATGATGGTCAGCATGGTCCAATGTCCAGCACTGCATTGTTCCTGTCAACAAGTAATATTGTCAGCCTGCAACTTTGTTATCAAAATGATTCTTGATCACTTGTATACAAAAATGATCTTTCATTTTATTTTTCTGATTGTATGAAATGGGATAAGTGACAGTTTACTTTATACCAATGTTAAAAAAGAACATTAGAAAAAACTTTCAAATTTTATCTGATGACCAATATAATACGTCATTAAGGAAAATTTAAAGACTGCCATTGTCATTATGTCACTAACATTTTATGTGGAACATGCTTACCTAGAAACATTTGTGGAGACACTTCATACGTTAAATGACCATAAATTGCATCATAATAATAATCGTCAAGAGAATAATGAATGTTATTATATTTTAACCCTTTAAAAAACATGAATGAATTTGTCAAGCTCTTGTGTGGCCTTCTAAATGTTCTTGATTACGTCCTCAGAAATGTATTTGCAAAAAGATCATTAGTTTAGAAAAGTGATTCTAATTTAGAGAAAGAGATACATTTGAGACAAACTTCTGTCATTTTCTCAATGTCAAAAGATATGGTAGATCAGAATAAACATTGTTTGTTGTAGGGAGACAGAGGGGGAATGCATTTATGAAAAATTCTAGAGCAATTTTTTTGTCCTTGTAGGAGGTATAGATTCAATTATCACTGAGTACATTACAATTTTAAAGACAATTTTTTTCTAAATTAGTTTAGGTTAAAGATCATATTAATTCAGTTTGCAATTTCACCAGTCATCCTTCAAATTGAAAAAAAAATGCACAACTATATGAACAAATAAATGGATATATAAGCAGTGATAGATAAAATATATGAAGAAATGAACAAATTAATGAATCAATGTCCAAAAAAAGAGACAAATAGAATTATAAAATATATAAATGCATGAACAAATGAGAGTAAGAAGAGAATAAAATATATTAAAAAAACGTTGCAAGAGTGTAAAAGAGTGCAAGATCAGAAATAGAAAACCTTTTTTTATTCACAACTTTGCATTTTATTTTCCATGTACACTTTGTAACTAGTGAAATTAGACAATGTACTGCAGTTGTTAGGTGTAAATTACAAGAATGATGGCTGTTGCTTGTAAATAAGGGTTTAATTTTTTAATTAAACAGAGCAAAGTAATTATCATCTTAGTATATCACCACTGGGTGCACCCAGTACACTTTCAGTGTAGGTGACAAGACACTAATCTTTCCTGATTAGAGGACATGAGATATTAAAGTTTCTATTATAATATAGTATATTATGCATGTGGGAGTATATAGTAATCCTCATGGGCATCCATTCTTTTGTCTTGCTAAATATTGTTAGCATGATGAGGCCTACAGTTTTAAGTGGATCACCAAGAAGCTTGATAAATATTATGACCATTCTCTGAAAATGTGCAAATTGAAAAATCATTTTGCTTCCACAATTTTAGTTAGAAATATTGTCCATTTTGTGTTGTGGCATGATACAATCTTGTTAACACAACTAGACCTGCAGTTATTTTTATAGGTCGCCATGAAAAGTTGGTTAATATTATAGTCAGTACCTGAAGGTCTGAATGTTGATAAATCACTTTGCCCTATTTGTATTGTTGTTTAATGCGGTGTATTATACAATCTTAGTGATGCAGCTAGTCCAGATTGACATTAAAGTTTGTAAATTGTCCTCACCTGAAGGCACACATGTCAGCAAATAACTTTTTTCCAGCAATGTTTGTTAGAGTTATTGCCCATTTTTTTCCTGGAGTTGTATGCAGTGTAGGAAAGAATTTGTTGAAATCAATTTGTTTTTTTTTTCTTTTTTTATTTCAGTGAAACATTGTATATAATATAGTCTTCATGTACATTTGTTTACTTAACAGCTGGACGTCAATTTACATGTATTACCAAATTTTGTGAATGCATCTACTCTTTGTGCCTTTGTAAAGTCCATAGTGGTCTGTAATTTTTACCTGGAAGTCTTTTGATGACATTTAAGTTGCAAAGCATTCAACTGTCATGATTAAATAGACTTTGGTTAAACTATTTTTATATTATATTATAGAGCAACAATTAATACTTAGTTTAATTCAAATAAATGTGCCTACATTACCACTTTAACCTTCTCATTTAGATAGAACTAGTTTATTGATTGTAAACTGACAAGAATTTTTAGATGATTCAGAAAAGCTGTCATTTATTAATCAGTGTCTGTGTATCTGTGTGTGTTTAAAAAATAAAAATAAAACAAAAAACCAGAGTAAAACGTAAGAACAAACGAGTGCCCATATTTGGAGGTATGTACAAGTGTAGTCTTCTATATGCATCTGACATCTTGAAATGAAAGTAGGTTGACAATAATAGGCACTTTTACTGTTTGTAGTGACAGGTGCTGAATGAAGAATGCTACTAATGATATCATGCTAAGAACAGTACCTCTGCTTGTATTCACTGAAACTGGGTAGCATTTTCCTTGCAGGTTAGGTGGTATTTATCACAAACTTGACATTAAACAATTGGACAAATCTTTGGTTTTAGTCAGCACCATGTAGCCATTATTGTGCTTATGTGCTTTGTAATCTAATAAGCACCCAAATGCACTTTCTAAATGCATCCATGGATTTTCTTGTTGTATTTGTATCCTGAATCATTCATTATTCTTATGATTGAATCACTTTCTGTGTGTCAGTATGTCTTTATATGTTGCAAAATGTTTGTGATATTTGATTTTCCTTCAAGTTACAGGCAATGCATAATAGAGAGACCTATCCTAAATAATCTTTGTAAAGATTAGACAAATGTTGACACTAACTCAGGTGTTTTTTTTGCTGTTGTCCTTTTCAGGAGAATGTAGTGAAGTGGATCACCTGGTGTTTGTAATACATGGTATTGGTTCAGTATGTGATGTCAGATTCAGAGACTTGGTAGAGTGTGGTAAGCAAAAATCTCTCTCTCTCTCTCTCTCTCTCTCTCTCTCTCTCTCTCTCTCTCTCTCTCTATATATATATATATATATATATATATATATATATATATACCAACCAATGAGAAACTTAGAGAATGCAGCTACTTTCCTTCTATAAAGAAATTGTAAGATTGATATAAACTTGTATATTGAACACAGTTGCCATGGAATTTTGATTGGACATGGTACTCCATGTAATGAGAATCTTAAAGTGAAAGACTGAACTCATAATAACTGAGTCCAACAAAGGAGGGATTAAGTTTAAACATAATTTCCATGTTTCATATACCACCATGTCATTTTATCATATATAGAGAAAATCTTTTAGAGAATTGAGCACATATTTTGAGACATGTACCTTTACTTTTTGTGTTTATATTGAATAGGTTTGAATAGTGTATTGAGTAGGTTTTAATTGTATATTGAGTAGGTGTGAATAGTATATTGAATAGGTTTGAATAGTATATTGAATAGGTTTGAATTGTATATTGAGTAGGTTTGAATAGTATATTGAGTAGGTTTGAATAGTATGTTGAGTAGATTTGAATAGTATATTGAGTAGGTTTGAATAGTATATTGAATAGGTTTGAATAGTATATTGAATAGGTTTGAATTGTATATTGAGTAGGTTTGAATAGTATATTGAGTAGGTTTGAATAGTATATTGAGTAGGTTTGAATAGTATATTGAATAGGTTTGAATAGTATATTGAATAGGTTTGAATTGTATATTGAGTAGGTTTGAATAGTATATTGAGTAGGTTTGAATTGTATATTGTGTAGGTTTGAATAGTATGTTGAGTAGATTTGAATAGTATATTGAATAGGTTTGAATTGTATATTGAGTAGGTTTGAATAGTATATTGAGTAGGTTTGAATAGTATGTTGAGTAGGTTTGAATTGTATATTGAGTAGGTTTGAATAGTATATTGAATAGGTTTGAATTGTATATTGAGTAGGTTTGAATAGTATATTGAGTAGGTTTGAATAGTATATTGAGTAGGTTTGAATTGTATATTGAGTAGATTTGAATAGTATATTGAGTAGGTTTGAATAGTATATTGAGTAGGTTTGAATAGTATATTGAATAGGTTTGAATAGTATATTGAATAGGTTTGAATTGTATATTGAGTAGGTTTGAATAGTATATTGAGTAGGTTTGAATAGTATATTGAGTAGGTTTGAATAGTATATTGAGTAGGTTTGAATAGTATATTGAATAGGTTTGAATTGTATATTGAGTAGATTTGAATAGTATATTGAGTAGGTTTGAATAGTATATTGAATAGGTTTGAATAGTATATTGAATAGGTTTGAATTGTATATTGAGTAGGTTTGAATAGTATATTGAGTAGGTTTGAATAGTATATTGAGTAGGTTTGAATTGTATATTGTGTAGGTTTGAATAGTATGTTGAGTAGATTTGAATAGTATATTGAATAGGTTTGAATTGTATATTGAGTAGGTTTGAATAGTATATTGAGTAGGTTTGAATAGTATGTTGAGTAGATTTGAATTGTATATTGTGTAGGTTTGCATGGTATATTGAGTAGGTTTGAATAGTATATTGAGTAGGTTTCAATATATATTGAATTGGTTTGCATGGTATATTGAGTAGGTTTGAATTATATATTGAGTTGGTTTAAATTGTGTATTGAGTAGGTTTGAATTGTATATTGAGTTGGTTTAAATTGTGCATTGAGTAGGTTTGAATTGTATATTGAGTAGGTTTTAATTGTATATTGAGTAGGTTTGAATAGTATATTGAGTAGGTTTGAATAGTATATTGAATAGGTTTGAATTGTATATTGAGTAGGTTTGAATAGTATATTGAGTAGGTTTGAATAGTATATTGAGTAGGTTTGAATTGTATATTGAGTAGATTTGAATTGTATATTGAGTAGGTTTGAATTGTATATTGAGTAGGTTTGAATTGTATATTGAGTAGGTTTGAATTATATATTGAGTAGGTTTGAATTGTATATTGATCAGATTTGAATTGTATATTGAGTAGGTTTGAATAGTATATTGAGTTTGAATTGCACTCTCGTTCTGATATTCGTAGAATCAGCTTTTATCGCATTGTCTTTAAATGAACAGTAATTGAACAAATTAAATAAACTACCCTTTTGTAGCAGCCTTTTGAAGTAACTATGTCCTTAAATGAACATTAGATAGGGGAGAGAGATTAATGTATGCTGGGTGAAATCATTAAAAATCCACACATGCACACAAATGATGTGGATACATGTTGGAAGAGTCTATTTTGATACAAGTGTATTCATAAAAATTGCAAAATTAATGAACTAAGTGCTTTTAGAAACCTGTAACAAATTGAGGCTTCGGCATCTGTTCAGCTAATACAAAACATTTTATTTCTTTCTAATACACAAAGTAAAATCATAAAGAAAAATAACCTTAATTTTAAGACTTTTTCTGGACACATTGGTATAAATTGGATAAATAAGCTCATGGTCATAAAATCAAAGTCAATTTGTGTTTAAATGTATAAGGAAGTATTGTTTAGGATGCATCTGCATTTTTAGATTTTGTTTTATTTTAATTTTTTATTCATGAAAATGAAAATTTAATAATGTGTGAGAAAGGCATTAACTTTCACCAGGTAAAAGCATCACATCCTGTAATATTTAGGTGTCATGATAAAGAAATGCTGTAGAAATGAAATACAGATGATGTAGAAATGCTGTAGAAATGAAATACAGATGATGTAGGAATTATTAGATCATCCAACAGTCAGTGAAGATTTCTGTTACACTTGAGACAAGATGCTGAGGAAAACAGTGAAAGTTGATTCTTTACACAAAAGTCCTTGAAACATGACATAACTCTTGTTAATCATTGTTTTTGAATTTTATCATTAGATTTTCATGTTTTAAAGGAAAGTTTCTCATTGGAATATATTGCATCAAAGTACAGTGGTGAAACAGTCCTAAGATACAAGATACTAAATATGTCCCATATATATTCTTGCATCTGTGTCCCATCCAAAATGCACAGACCCAGATTTGTCATCACATAAAGTGCCAGCAAATCGAGGTCTGTGCAGTTTGTTTGGAGTAATCAGTAGAACAGACAATATTGATCCTGACCTGCCAGCATATTATATGACAGCAGATCATTGTCCTGTTTACAGTTGGACGTGACTTATAAGTAAATATATATGGTATATTACCTTGAGATAATACGTATAGAAGAATATTCATATATCAGTGCTTGTTATAAAGTGCAACCAGTTTATCTATTTTTCGTATATATGTTGTTTTATTCAAAGTATGATAATACACAAAACTGCATATGTGTTTGGTTCTGAGAAATAAGAAGGAGTAAGTGATATGGTGTAGGAATAAATTGAGGTTGTCAGACCAATCAAAAGAGTTCTTTCCCATGTGGTTTTGTAAGTATTACATACTCCCATTTTGATGCTAAATATTGGTGGCTTTACTGTATGAATGAAATTCAAAATGAATTGCGATTTATTAAAGTTTGATTCACTGTATTCAAAGATGTGTATATCAAGAAGACATTATGTAGCTCCGATATGGGTATGTGATATGGAAATAAGATTGAACAACTTTATCAAACAGCTAATTAAGCATGTAAGATTAAATGGATATGTAATTAAACAACTACTGCTACTGGTTTTCAAATTCAGACTCTTATGCATTTGTTAATGTTGCATATGTCTAAGAATACTCAGACCTTTCATTGTACATCAAAGACTGCAGAATTTTGTGGGAAATGATGTGTGTCTTCAATTAGCTGTGGTGTTTGTAAGAGTGTGCCCTTGAGGTAAGTGGCCTTTAAACCTAACCTTTATATTTGAGTTTCTCTTTTTCTTCAGTTGTATACTTAGTAATGTTGTAATAAATATCTTTTTCTTTTTAAGTTGATGATTTTCGATCAATATCCATGAACCTTCTCAGATCCCACTTTGGTCGTTACAAGGATGAGAGACGGATTGGTCGTGTAGAGTTCTTACCAGTTCACTGGCACAAAGCTTTACATGGGGATGCCACAGGCATTGATATGTAAGATATTTTCATGACTGTTTGATCTAAGTGGTTATCTTATTCCTTCCTTTGTTACTTATCTTTATTTAATTGAATGAAGGCTTTAAATTGCCCATAAGTGAATAGTCTTACTTTAATGTACATTGTGATTATATAAGTCTGTTACCTCCTAAATCCAGCCATACTAAAAACAAAAATTTCCCCATTGCCATATGTAACATATAGACAAAGGGAAGTAAGTCTTGCTCATTACACCCCCTTGCTGCTGCTAGGTTTTGTTAGTTTCTAAGCTTCACCGTCTTACATCATATAAAAAAATTCCCATCAGTCCGTGCCAATAGTGATGTGAATTTTAACCGTCCATCCAGGAGTTTGAATTATATTGTATATTAATCATTTCTGAACAGGTTGAATATTTTTTAAATTTTTAAAATATTTTTGTGACTTTTTCATTTTGTTGGACTATTCAGGCTGCATGGTACAACACACAATTGTTGAGGCATGTTGTGATTCACTTATTTGTGCACATTGCCCATTGCTCGCTCACCCATTTAGTAATGAGTAATGTTTAGCACCTTATTAAAACACTGCATTGTTAATTTATACATTTTTTTGTTGTGTTTTATTTTATTTTGTTGTTTGAGTGAAACTGTCGATGAAGTGTGATAATTGCAACAAGTTCAGTACCAAGGAAGACATGCTCAAGTCCTGCATTGTGGGTACAAATTTTAATTTGTCTCTACCATGCAATGTATACATCATTTGATCCAAGAGTGTATGGAGTATGGTTTTGCACAAGTCAGCCAAGGCAAAGAAAGAGGGTGACAATGATGTCAATTTTTAAAAAATTCCTACAATTAATTATGACACAGTGGGGAATTATACTCCCATTCTTGGTCAATCCAGTGGCTTAAGTCCCACTTCCTGCATGTACAAGCTTGGCCTGTCTGTAAATCAGGGTGCATGGGGTTTGTAACTGATCCATCCTATACTATCCTGTCAGTGTCCAGATCTGTCCATGATCATCCAACCTGCCAAGCCAATGAACCAGCCAGTCCAGTCATCTCAATCCATGGATCTTACCAAAAGATTTTTCTGTTTTGCAAGGCCGGCGGCTTCATATTTAAAAAATTCAATATTTCTATGATATTAAGCATAGATCTGTCCATCCTACAATTGCATATACAGTATTCCATGTTATTTTTCATACCAATTAATTTTTCATACTCCATCAAGCCATAAAAATAATAATTCTATCATTTTCTCGTTCACAACAATTAATATTTTTTCGGTCTTCCTATTATTTTTTTGTACATAAAATGATCTACTTTGAAGATTTACTTTTGCCAATGTGATTAAAAAAACTACGGCCCTATAAATTTTACACCTAAGAATAAGAGATAAAATCATTGTTTTAGTTTTGTTAAAATTGAAGACAGGTTCTCATTTCAGACGGATTCAAAAATATACCAAAGTTCAATTTAGGTACATCAAATGACCAGGGTATTGTTTTGCTAAGCAAATTATGAGTAGCGACTAACTTTGGGCATGTTCTTAACTGAGGCATCGAATAGTGAAATGGGATATTCACGTAAAATAACAATATCATTTATAATCATGCATGTAGGTCATTGATAATTTCTTTCTTTTATTATTGTATTTCACTACATATTTTTATGTTTTTATTTGCATCACATTTCAAACAGCGTCAGAAAAAAAATGGTGATTATCACTTAGATATGCAAAACAACTAATTTATTCTTTGCTGAGTATATTTGGTATAATCCCATATGAGAAATATAAATATTTGTTTCCTCAATGAAACACAAACCCAAATTATCTGTTATCTTCGCGTAAATATGTATCTGAGGCATCTAATAATGAAAAAGAGAAGAAAAAACTAAAGAAATTTTCACCAATTATAAGTGTTTAGAAAGCCTTTTGCTCAGCTTACTTGGAAAGGCAACTGTTTTGTTAACTGAGAATCTATTCACATTCATTTTATTGCCCTTCTTTGTCTTTTGTATCGGCAAGAAAATATAATGATTGATGTTTTTGTTCTGTTGTTGTCATTACAATATATACCGCTATTCATTAACAGCTGGACACTGTTGTTGATGAGCACTCTTGATTACGTGAGTCGGTGTAACAAATAAACACATGCATTTGAAAATTAGTTCAGAAGCCATTTGAGTTTATTTATCCAGTAAAATAATATCTCAGTACATATAGACGCGAAGACCACAGACCATTGGGCAATTAATCTTATTGTCTCAATATAGTAATGCAGTAAAAACTATAAAAACCCAGTTAGTTTTAATCATAAATGCAAAGGTCATTGACTCCATGAGTTTGATTTATATATAGTTAATATCTTGTGCTTGGGCATGTCTTCATTATTAAGTTTCTTCAAACCCCTGCCAAAGGGAGAGATTTTTATCCCACAACAACCTAAATGCACTGAACCACTAAACAGAAGGCAGACAATTGGATCTGGACAGCACAGAAAAGACAAAGGTGAAGCCCATCACCTGTCTGTTACTTCAGTTACCGAGATCACCAATGTAAAAGATGATGCTGAACTGCACAAACCAAATATTGATGCAGCAGATAATGCCATCATACCAAAAGACACTATTGAAAAGGTGCCCATTGTTGCGGAAAAAATTTCTGAGCCGACAGTAGACAGCTGGACTACAGCAAAGATATGAGGGATATAAGTCAGTTTCCTGGTACTGCAAAGTCACCAGTAAGAGGAAAGTATAAGAAAAGAAACATCAATGATAAAATAAGAATTGTTGAGGAGGCAGAACTATGTGGAATTAGGTCCATAGCTGCAAAGTACCACCTTACACCAAGTACTTTATCAAGCTGGATGAAAATGGATTTTTTGAAAAATATTCAAAGGACAAAGAAAGGATCTATCCCAGGTACCTGCCAACCCTTGACGTATTCGCATGAGAAGGAGCAGGAAATTTTATCCTGGTTACTCTGTATGTGGGACCATTACATGCCTGTAACAACTGATATGTTGCAAGATTATGCTTCTGCAGTTATTCAGGAGGAAAATCTAAAGTTTCAGGGTGCAAGAGGATGGGTTGATGGATTTTTCAAGCGAAATGGATTTGCACTGAGATGTAGAACTTCAATATCTCAAAAACTTCCTCTAGACCTAGAGGAAAAAATAGACTGCTTTACAAGATATATAAGAAGGCTGCAGGAGGATGAGGAATTTGATGAACATTTAATTGGAAATATAGACGAAATGCCAGTGTATTTCGACTAGTTTCCAGGGAAGATAAATGATAAAGTCAGAATGAGAGAGGTGCGTATTAGAGGTACCAGCAGTGACAAATGCCATTTAACTTGTATATTGACATGCCTGGCATCTGGTGACTTGTTGCCACCCATGATAATCTTTCAGGGGAAAAGGAAACTTAAAAAATATAAAAATCTCAAAGGGAGATATAGTGAAAGTTCAACAAAAACATGGATTGATGAACACCTAATGTTGGATTATATTGATGAAGTTTGGGAAGTACACACAAAGCACGCACCTTCTCTCCTAGTGTTGGATTCATTCCGTGGCCATTTGACTGATGGAGTAAAAAAATCCATGAAAAAGTCCAGAACAGCAATGGCAGTAATCCCTGGTGGATGTACAAGTAAACTACAGACACTGGATGTATATCTAAATAAGCCCTTCAAGGGACTGCTGAGGGAAAAAAAAGATCAACGTACATGAAGGACCAGGCTTCCAAAAATATTGCAACCAGGGAAGCTGGTGAGGAAGCAACTGAAAAAAGCAGCAGATGATTGACTAGATTTTTTAAGCCAGTGAAGAATTATTAAGAAGAAAAGGACATGATAATCAGTAGCTTCAAAGTTACTGACCTTTCAAATGTAATAAATGGTAGAGAGGACCACTACATAAGGAGTGACAATGCAGCTCCATTGGAAAGTCTTTCTAGTGATGAAGAATGTGAATTGTTTGAGGGTTTTGAGCTGGAAGACTTGTAAAAACTCTTGAAAATTATGTTTCATTGCATCATGTTTTTGCATTTGTTTTATGCATTTGTCCACTGTTGGATCACAAATTATATCCTTGAAAATAACATGCAGTGTTTATAATACAAAATATTTTTTTATGCACGTTGCATTATATCTCTCTCTCTCTCTCTTAAATTCATTTCAGCCTTGAAAATTACATGGCCTGTACTAGCACCAACCAGACCACCTTCCACACAGCTGGTAACTGCACTGACCATAATCCCTGTGAACCAGCCATCCATACTGGTAGAACATATGGATCCAGTGGAGCCAGTTTACCATATCCTCACAGCTTAATGACAGAGAAGTTACTGTGGCTTGTATAGATATGATGACATTAAATCATCTGTGCAATATGGGATAGTTTATTCAGATATGGAAGTAGAACCAGAACAGGGCACAACACACAGTGAGTGTGAAGATACTCCTGAACAACAGCTGTATTCAGATCCAACCATGCTGTGGAAGAGTTAAGCTTTAAGGCTGCTGTCAAAGAGAGTTGTTATTTGTTTCAGAATGCCCTCTAATGGCATGCCTGGCTATAGGTTCATGGCTTGAGTAGATATCAACAGTGAGGTAGAGATTTCATACTTCCAACTTCAAACTGCTTCCCTGGTCAGCGAAGATCAGGGAGATTAATGACTGTCTTTTGGAAGAGTTAGTGATCTGGGGAAGGCTAAAATTTTCTTTTCTGAAAGCCATGTACCAGTGACATTCTCATCATGGTACCAAACACACACTGACTCCTTCAATACTGACGACCCGACTCAAGATAATAATTTAGCAGCTGTTCACATGTCTGTTCCAGTTTTTATAAAAGTGGACAAGAATGTGTTTTACACCACATCAGAGCTAGTTCATAACATTGTCTCCACATCTTCAGTGAAGGGTTTGGCCTCGTAGGCATTTCCCAACAAGTGGAAAAATTGGTCAACCTACTAATCGAAGGCCAGAATTGCTTGTGTTATTAACAGAGCAGCAACTTTTGTTCTAAATAAAGTGGGCCTTTCCATTTTGCATATCACTAACCCCAGACCAAATGAATTTGCTTTGCATGTCAACTTTTGAAGTTTAGGCAGTCTCCACAAACATTGCATTAGAGCAAAAATGTACTCTGCCATTATTGATGCTGTGGGACTCAGAGTACAGTTCTCCAGGTTTTTTCTTTCTTCATATCAAAAGGCTCACCTCGATCTGGTGAGACCTATAGCAGTGTTGCAACATGTTACCTTTCCAGGTTGTTTGACAGCTTCATAAAGACACAGTTTCACAACTTTGTGCTGGATTTGCAGGAGGGAAAATTTAACCTTTCGAAGTTGCTCCCTAATGTGGAGTCTATACTCTAGTTGGGTTGTCTAGAAACTGTCTCATTCCTTAGGGGACAGGAGATAGTCTCTGCAGGGTAAAGGGATGTATTTCCACTTGCTTCTTACCTGTTCTTCTAAGGTATTATGATCAAGTAACATATTTGAAGTAACCAATTTTTTTCTAGTGATATGATATTTCATCAAAAATTCTTACCCAAGGTTCATATGGTCTTTGAAGGTCTTTGACAGTTTGGGGAAAATGAGGTAGCATTTTCAAGGCCTTGAAAGTTTGGGAAAATCGAGCAAAGTACCCTGAGGTCTTTAAAAGTCTTTGAAAATTGAAATAAACCCAAACATTTTAATTTCTTTCCATAATCACAAATAAAATTGTCCAAGGTTGTTAGATTCAGATGCAGTTGAGTTTTCCTCTTTTCTTTCTTTTGATGACCCTTTCAGTTTCATTTCATCATTAAACAACATTGTAGTATTTTGCTTTCATTGTTTCCTCATATAACATAAATTTTATACAAAATGTTAGTGAAAATAGGTCTTGGAAATCTGTTTGTGATCTTTGAAAGTTTGGGAAAAGTCTTTGAATTTATCATTCAGAATTCTTTATCAACCCTGTTACCCGACCATAATACACATACACCATCTCAGCTTCCTCCCAGTTACACCCATAGAGAGAGTAATTCTTTTGACTCCAGTAGGAACTGAAGTATTCATGGGATTTGGTGTCATTTCATTTATCAAGGGGAGATCACTCTGTCACCTAGGTAGGCAGATAACTTTTAGCGAAACATTTTAGCCAAGGCGGGCTGGATTTGTGAGGTACTAGTTCTGCTAAGATATGATCAGGTAAGTATTTTTGAAGAAACATAAATTTTTTTTCTAATATGGTTTCATTAGCTCCTAAAATAACAAGTTGGCTGTGACTACCTTTTCATTTGTTTGTGCAACAGGTAGAAGCTGACTCTGAGTGTTTTGAAACTGGCATAAAAACATCCATAAATATTGGAGAATTGATAATTGGTTGTAATTGCTTACTTTTAAAAGAAAAAGCAGATAAAAAAGGCAGAAAAGACATTTTGGGCAGAGGGGAGGTCGGTGGAGAGGATCTGATGATGACTTTGTAGCAGGTTATAGCACTTTATGAAGCAAATTATTCATTGTTGGCCATGTACAGACAACATTTCATTGGTCTCAGTTAAGTTGGAATGGGATGGTCTAGATCAGAGGTGGGCAGAATACAGCAAACAAGCTGGAGCCAGCCTGTGACCTGGTTTAATCTGTTTATTTATGCCATAGAGTGTTGCTTTAAAAATCACTTATCTGACAAACCCTGTAGGAGTTTCCAATGCCTGATCTAGATATTGCTGTTTTTACAGGCACTTTGGTTGGTGGGTGTGGTGGCATTAACACAACAGTGGTAAGATTTAGTTATTAAGTTTCATGTTAAAATATTGTAAATCACCTAAGCAAGGTATGTTGTGTGGTATAGGTCAAAACTACTGGTATCTTTGCAATGGTATCCAGATATCATTGCAGTTCTATCCATTTATTGTTGCAGAGCTAAAATTTGTTGATGCAATGGTAAATTTTGTTATTGCAATGGTATTTTTAATGCTGCTGTTATTACAGTTGTAGTTTTATTTTATTGCAACAGTATATTGTTACAGTTGCAACACTATTCACCTACCCTTGCAGTGATATTTAGATTCTGGTGTGATGGTATATTTTGTTGTTGCAACAATTTATTTTACATTTGAAATTTTTTCCATTATGGGTGGTTCCAGGAGACAAAGTCCCATGATGGAGGTTGGGGTTGGCTTGACAGGCAAAGACTTCTTCAGGACCAGCAATGTAGCACTTTTATTTGCTTGTGATAAATTTTCCCTGGCACGCTGGCAGCTGCTTTTCTATTGATAGTACACTATACATTCGCGCACTGACGGTAATTACAGCAACACAAGTAAAAAGCTGAAGATTCCTAAGATTTGTCTTTGCAAAGAAATACAAGCACTTTTTTCAGTGGATTTATTGTAAGCAGAAACAATAACAACAATAAAATATACTATTGCAGTAATAAAATATACCACTGCAACAAAATTTACTGTCACAATAGTATTTGGATATTATTTCAACAATAGGTGGATATTTATTGCCAATGTATATGAAAACCTCTGCAAATGGATATCAATACCATTGTAACAAATCCAGTGTTAAAAGTACTGTTGCAGTGGTAAAGTTTACTATTCTATTAACATGATATAGTGTTGCAATGATAAATGGATACCTTTGCAATGACATTTCAGTACAGTTATGATGGACATGGTCATTTTGACCTTTTAAGTACACTAAAGCAAGGTGCTTTGGCATGGCAAGACGTCCTGCAAAGTGCTTGTGAAAGGTAATTTTTCATCTGTAAAAAGCTATCTCACAGATTTAGGTATAATCAAAAAATCTTAAAGAGTCTTTCATTTTTGTAGATTTTATAAAAAGTAGAATGGTAAATAGTTACTTGCATATTTGTATAAATAGATGTCATTTGCATTTTCAGGCGACTTAAAGCCATTACCCTTAAAAGCACACCAAAGCTGCGCCACTTCATAAACGATACACTGGTTGACATTTTATTCTTTACAAGTCCCACATACTGCCAGGTAATATTTGTCTTACTGTACCTCATATTTGTAACATTTGTTTGTAATTTGTAACATTTACTTGTAATTTGTAACATTTGTTTGTAATTTGTAACATTTGGTTGTAATTTGTAACATCTGGTTTTAATTTGTAACATTTGTTTGTAAACTGTTAATAGAGGGATGGTGGTAGAAACATTTATTTCATTAATGCAGAGAGTTGGCCAAGGTTAAAAAAAGTTCATGATAGTGTAAAGTCATTCATAGTGCAAACATATTGATTTTAAAATTTCAATAAGTAAACCCAACAAATCAGATTCTCATTTAAATCATATTTTGTCAGAAACCTAATTATCCACATGCATTTTCAAAAGCATCTGGATATTGTAATTGTCTCTGTCCATCCATCTGTCCATTCATCATGCTATTTTAACAAACATTTACAAAACCTCGTCAGTGATGGAAAATGTGTTTCAACACAAAATTTGTTTCCAACTCCAGCCCCTTGAGATCCATGTGATGGGGTCAAAAGGTTATTACTTCAAAAAGTGGAATTACTGCTGATGTATAATTTGACTGAAATATTGTGTGGTGAATTGATTTTTATGGATGCAATATTTTAGATATGAAAGGTAAATTTAAATAAGCATCCAACGTTGGCTTTTGTATCAATCCTTATCCCAGGAACTTGGCCCCAGTTGGAAACTATTGAGATCACAAGCCTATAACCATATATACAAAAATATAAAAATATGAATTGTATATGCAACCAGTATTAGTTCCTTGGTTTAGTTTTACATACCTAAAGACAGAGCCCATAGGCTGTTACATGGGAACTATGAAGATCTCCAGTTTTATAACTATTTACTGGATGTGAAGAAAAAAAATACATGAATGCAGCTAACTTTAGTCTCTGGCTCAAGCCTAACACTTACCGATGTAACCAAGATGGTTAATTGGGGTGGGGTGGGGCAAAACAGGTAATACTAGTTATATTTTTATTGTAACAATAACGATAAGGAAAATGGTGGCATTATTGATAATGTATTAGTAGATTTTCAGATAAAGTGTTCGAAGTAAATTATAGTTAAAGGTGTTATTTTTTATGTATCAGCTAATCACTTTAACGGAACAGCATTTTATATAAGAATATATCTGTTGGCAGTTGATATTCTCCCTTATTTTCAGTGTATTGCTGACACTGTGGGCAATGAAATAAACAGAATATACAAGCTGTTTCTAGAGAGAAACCCTAATTTTCTGGGTGGAGTGTCAGTCGCAGGGCATAGCCTAGGTAGGTGCTTATTTTTCTTTTACTTTGAATTTGTTATTAGAAATGCCAACATCTCCAATTTCACCAGAGTTCTCTTTTTTTTAAAAATGAAAATAATACACTTAATTATATTCCTTTTCTAGCATCTTTGCTTTGTAAAAATAGTGATTTAAGCAGTAAATATTTTTTCAGGTAAGAAAACATACCATCACAAGTACTATTTCTGGTAACTAGTAGTCCTCCTTTACTGTTTTTTCGTTACTTTTAGACTAAAAATGCTGTGTACCAGTCTGCCTGAGAAAATGGCAGCTGTAAGACCATTTAAATAGGCATCTCTCACTTCTAGTTAATGATATCTTGTAGAATACACCATAACTTACCCTTAATTTTCCAAGCCACAATTAGGAGAAAACAAGCTTTTAGCAGTATCTCTGCTAGTGATATTAATGTTGTACATGGAGGAAAGATTGATCTGTCCAGAAATCTCAAGCCAATGATGCATGCAGATCTGGTGAAAGTGTAAACGAATGACGTGTAATTTCCTCATTGAAATAGTTATTTCTATGAATTTCAGCATCCCAAATTTAATGATTTGTTTCCTCTGCATCCATTTTGAGAATTGATTGCCTGATAAATCT
The DNA here is from genome assembly GCA_028554795.2 of Sinohyriopsis cumingii. Classification (NCBI taxonomy): domain Eukaryota; kingdom Metazoa; phylum Mollusca; class Bivalvia; order Unionida; family Unionidae; genus Sinohyriopsis; species Sinohyriopsis cumingii. The sequence continues at coordinate 18,816,316 of CM068830.1, forward strand.
GCAAAACTTTATATGATTACTCATGGGTGGTCAGAGTACAAAACCTTGTCGACAAAGCTGGAAAAGAGGGTGATATTTTCAAAGTAACTCTTCGACTGCTTCAACTCTTCATAGCATTTGCTATCAACTAAATAACATTCTTGTGATTTTAGAAGCAAGTTGGCCCATTTCCTTTCTGTTTACAATAATTCCATTGACAAAAGGTATATTATATCTATGCCAAGCACAAACAAGGTTCAGGAATTTTCAGCTTTTACTTCAACGTGTCTGTTTTTGTATTCACTCTCAGTGCATGAATGTACAGTTTTTCCCAAATACTAGTAATTGTCTAAATTGTATGCAGGTCTGTTCTGGAAATATTGGCATGGAGCAAAATTGCTTATTTTAATGAACAGGTGACATGATACCCACAAATCATCTGCCAGTATCAACACAGATTTGGGGTTCTGATTTATCAGACGAGTCTTGAGGAGGAATTTGCCTGTCAGGCTTCCCTTCCCCTCCATCAAGGACATTGCCTGCTGGATTTTTTTCTGGTGGCCACAGTTCCCGTCAAATGTGATTTTTGTTTTATTCACATGTTAGCACTTTTATTCAGTATCATGTTATAGATATAAATACAGTTAACTTGCCTTGATCCAACATCCATTTAACAGATGATTTACGCTACAAAAAGTTCATGAAAAGTAAAAATCATTCTGTTGAATTGAAGTAAAGTTATCAGAAATGTAATTTCATAGTTCACACTAGACCACATGACTCTAAGCTGACTTTGGCAGAAGAATCTCAGACCTTGTGTTCATTGTAAGTAATTCAAAGAAGAAAACTTGTTTATTATATGCTCATTTTTTTCCCCGTTAACTTTACATTGTCAGAATCGTTCGATATTACCCGATACTGAACTCGCGCGACAATACACATATAGCATTCACGTGCATAAAGGAACTACTTTCTATTGTAAACAAACAATGGACGCAGATGCCAGCACTTTTGATTTGTACACAAATCATGTACACTCGCATAAGAGTGTTTCTGAATGAACTAAAACATGTTTCATGGACTGCAAAAACACCTAGCTGTTTTGGCACATTCCACGTTGATACAATGTTACAGATTTAGGCTAGCTACATTATGATACAGACGGAAGATAAGGTCCTTACAAATAACATACAAGTGACAAGTCATATACTCTCTTCTTTAGCTGGTGATAAGAATGGCAAAATAAAATATACTTACAGTTGTACATCCTGAATTTCCTCAAAATGTATTTTCTTAATTCTGCAAATCCGAATTACATGAGCCATGTCATAGGTTTTCAGTCTGGAATACACATTTCGAAATTGTGCTGTAATTTCGATGATAAGTGCAATTGCATCCTCCTTACTGCACTCAAAATGAAATAAGCATTAAATTCCATAGTGTCTTTTTGATAATTGCAATTGAAAGACTTCATATTTTTCCCACATTATGATTTCAAACATTCAATGACAGAAACACTTTTGCAGATGTAAACACTCTTCTCCAGCGCCACTTAAATCCGATGTATTTCATGTATAATTTGCACAGATGAATCTAGTCAAAAACACAAACTTACGTCGAATCGAAACAAAATACCAAAATATATTCATTCCAGATCAAATGGAAAAGTTGTTGCAATGCGCATTCATTCACAATATCACTGCAAATTTCAATTTTAACTAGACACGCCATTTTCTTTCGAAAGTTATGTCGAGCGCGCGACTAAGTTCAAATTTATCTGGGTGGAGTTATATGCGCATTAATAATGATGTCATTGTGTAATGACAAATCTGCACTTGTGTATTTAGTTTGGAATACAGCATTCATTCATTTATGTTGTTTCTTGTAGTCTAAAAGTGTATTTTGTTTATATAATTAAACTTTAGGTAGAATAAAAAAAATGAGCATATAATAAAAAGGTTACTGCCTTTGTATGGGAAAATATGAACTCGTTTTGTCGGAAGGATATACTGTACTCCCAAGGTCTTGCAGTATTCCATTCCAAAACTCGTTCATATTTTCCCATACAAATGCAGTAACCTATAATTATTGGTCATTACCAGTATTTATCGAGGGGCCTCAAGTGGCCGAGTGGTCTAAAGTGCTCACTGTTACAGATCATTGCCATTTCACCTCTGTCTGCGTGGGTTTGAGTCTCAGGTTCAGCCAGTTTGAGAAAGCTTGCTAGTAGCTTCTCGTGGGTCGGTGGTTCTTTCTGGAGTCTTCCTGGGTTCTTCCTCCACCATTTATACTGGCCACCATGTATAGCCTATCTTGTGCTGAAAAATGATGTTAAACCCAACAACAATACCAGTATTTATTGTCCATTGTATAAACAGCTATTGCAAAACATTGTTCAGAATTAAGAAAGGAGTTTATAGCTGTCATAAAAGAACTGAAGGAACATTAGTATTTGCTTGCCAGCTCTTTGACAGTGCATATACGTTAGAGCAGGGGGCTCAAACACATTTCTTGCAGGCTGCATGCAGCTCACCAAGCTGTATCCTGTGGCCCACAAAATGACTAGCGTCACAAGGTGTCATGAGACATAACATAGGTAGTGAGGCCCTTGTGCCATCAAAAATGCCCTCATGCAGCCCTCAGGGTGATTTGAGTTTGAGACCCCTGTTTTAGAAATTTAGAAAATTGAAATACTTATTATGTTTCAATGCACTTTAAACCAATGCAAAACTTTTGTATGATCAAGATGACTTCCATTTAGGAAAAGGATAAAAATGAAACTCAAATCCGATAGCATATGTTACAGGTATGACTAGAATGAGGGGAAAGATTTAGCAAGCAAGATTTATTAAATTCAGTTGGATATTTCAGAAGAAGAATTACAATGCTTGCCAGTGGAAATTAAGACAGGTCACTGGTCCCAATTAATGTAGCAGAGTCATCCCTGGTTACAGTTACTTTGTATTAATTAAGCCTGATGTATCAGAGTCATCCCTGGTTACAGTTACTTTGTATTAATTAAGCCTGATGTATCAGAGTCATCCCTGGTTACAGTTACTTTGTATTAATTAAGCCTGATGTATCAGAGTCATCCCTGGTTACAGTTACTTTGTATTAATTAAGCCTGATTAGAACATGGTAAATAAAGTAAAAGTGTCAAACATTGAACTCTGTCATTGGTAAAAATTTGTAGTTCTGATAGTCATATTTATGAGATGATTTTTGTGTAATAGACTCCTCTGGATAAATGGGATATATTGACATATATGTGACAGAACCAGGACATCAGACCAGTAGATTTACAAATTTTGCTAACTAAGTTGGCTTCAAAACCAGTAGATTTGTTAATCGACATAAATGGTATGTGTTGTAAGTTGACTGCAAAGAAAACAAGTGTAGTTTTTTACATGATATATATCTTATAAAACACAATTTTTGAAGATGAATCAGTATCTCATGGATAATATTACAGTAATAATTAATTAATGTGAGTATTTGTCAATTAAATGAAAAAGGAAGAGTTGAGTATCTCATAGTTAACTGCAAAGATTTTTTGGGGGAAAATCAAAAAGTATTTTAAGTTTCTTTCACAAGATGACTGACTGATGACCACTGGTGACATTTACTGTGATTATTAAGTTTCACACCTAACAGTCTCTCAGTGGTTTTCTGAACCAGATTTCCCCTTGAATTTAGTTGCAAAGTATGGAGAATGTCCTCTCTTTATTAGTATTAGAATAGGGCAATGACAAACAACCATGCCCAGGCTGCCAAGAACGTTAAACTTCAGTTTTCCTATGGCTGTTTTTTTTTAAAGCCTGCTGAATGCTCTGCAGTACTCCTCCAAACAAAGTCTGCCATGAGGAGGAAGTTCCTGAATCGGAATTAGGTGTATTCCTGAGTCGTATATTTTTTAGTAGGTGGGTTTTATTTATCAAACAGCATGAACAAGGCAATCACAATTAATACAAAATAAATTAAAAAATACTTGATTGTATTTGCCAAAATAATTTATGGGTCAGTCTATCCTTTTTTATCTCACATCCATCAAAGTAGGCTGGTTTTTATTCAGAGATTTTAAAGTCATCATGTACCACCTTACATCCCTTTATTACTTATAGCACATCATAAAACATCTCACATCTGACATGAAACTCCCCAGATTACAACAATCAATTAGCTTGTTGTGTACATGTGTTAATTTGATTTCTCAGCCATGCATCATTGCTCTGTCATTGTGCTATAGCATTTCAGGTCCTCAATACACAGGTTCCCACTAGTTTTCTATACAGTGAGAATAGAATAGGTATAAATACTTGGGTAGATGGTGTGGTGTCTTTCCAAAAGTGTTAATATTTTATTTTTCAAAATGCAGTAGATTTCAGCAATAAAAAGGCATATGCAGTATTGTAGTGATGTATATATTCATAGTATTAGGCCTTGCCTGATATGAATTACACTGACCCTGTAAATTCACATATCAGGTCAGTAACAAACTTGAAATGTTCATTTCAGGTTCCTGTATACTGTTTGATTTACTACAACATCAAAAGGAAGACACTGAGTCAGTCACTGCAATAGACTCATCAGAGTTTGTAAGCAATGGTCAGCCAGGATCCAGAGAACCAACACCTGAAATCACAGAGGTAAGCATTTGGAACGCACTAGGTTTATATTACACAAGCAAAATGACATTGAGGTCTTTCCAATCTTAGCTGAGATCCATATATCAAAGACTTTTAAAACCGAACCATTGATCCTCTTAGTGCCTCAATGGAAAATTCACTTCTCACTCCAAGCAAAATAGGGAGAAGTGAGAGACTCAATGGGAGTGAGAGTAAAGGAAATAACTTTGCCTGTTTATGAAGAATGTATAATAGCAATGTATATATTTTAATCTTGCACTTGTTAGATATTCAGACATAATTTATTACTGCTCCTGTGCCCTTGTGGTTAGAGCGTCGGTCTCAGATGCGATAAGTCGTGGGTTTTATCCCCAGCCAACTCATACCACAGACTTATAAAAATGGTACTAACAGCTGCCTCTCTTTGCGCTCAGCATTAAGAGGTTAGTGTTAGGACTGGTCGGCCTGGTGTCAGGATAATATGACTGGGTGGGACATCATGCTACATGTCTGTGGCATGATGCCCCAGTGCTTGACATCACTGTAAACTGCCACACTGCAGACATTGTAGCGATATGACTGAAATATTGTTAAAGCTATGTTAAAAATCCGAATCACACACATACACACACAGACATAATTTATTTTATCATTCCTTTTTTAGTGAATCATTTATTTTGAAAATATTGTTTAAAAGTAAATATAACTAGCATGGAGGGAATGCAATACATTAGATTAATGAGACTGAATTAGTGGTTGTGTCATGTGTGTTGTGTGTTTGCAAGTGTGTGAGATAGAGACAGAAATTTTGTTGTGCCTGTGTGAAAGAGACTATTTGGAATATGTTTGGTGCTAGTATAAAATGACAGATAGTCTAAGAACATGTTTTAGAAAGATTAGATTGTGATTAGTTGATTAAAATCAATAAGATTGTTTATAAGCATTTGTTTCTTTTTTGTCTGTTAGTCTACAATTTATTAAATTATTATCAAGTACAGGACAAAGCAAGAAATAAACTCAACATGAACCAGTTAGAGTTATGTTAATCTTCAAAGTAATTGTGTTTCTTTCATTGCTGTTTCCAACAAACTTTTATTTGATAAGGATAATATCAGTGGCTGGAGTCTTATCAGGGGGTTTGTCGCAGAATATTTCACTATGCAAGTATTTAGTTGACTTAAGTTTTTGTTGTTATGGTGCAAAGTTTAATAGTGCAAATTGGCTCATGCTCTGGCTCAAAAAAAGAGGTGTTACTCAGAGTATTTGAACACATTGGTATTTATCATCTTTATTGAGAGTTAAGAAGATCTATAAAGGTCAGTAACTCTGACTTTACTGTAATTTAAAATTTGTACAGTTGGTGCTGGCCCAGCTTAAATATGGCCACCACTGTTAAAAACAGAATGTCTTGAAACATCTTTTTCCCCAAAAAACATTTAAACTGAATTTATCCATATTTGATAAAAATCATTATAGCATAAAGTTTTGACAAATAAAGTTTATCCATCTTCACATATGGCCCACATTAATAAGGTGTTTGTATAGTTTTAGTGGTGTGGATCCTGCCAGTGCATGTGATATGGAACATTGTGAACAATTTTTTGTGATATTTCAATAAATTGTATACAAATAACATTCTCTATTGAAGGTTTTATTGTTTTGTTAGAGGGAAGTAGGACATAGCAGTCACTTTTCTACTCCCCCCCCCAGCATATGCATTATCAAATTGGGCTTGATTCATTAGGAAGCTAAAATAATTAATTCTACATCATGCATGCTAGCCATTTACCCGTAGAGTCCAAGTCATAGTCACAGAAACATTTGGATTGTTTTGGTTGTAGTGTTTTATTTGCTTATATTTCCTAAACCCCTTGATAGAGTCTCATCATATTTGGCATCAGTCAGTACAAAACTAGAGCAATTTATGCAGCAACATGCACACTTGCCCCTTAAATCACAGTCATAGAATTTCGGGTTTGGTTCATTTTCTAAATTCCATTATGGATTTTCATAAGACTTGGGATGAGTCATACAAAGCTAAGACTGTACATTCGCCCACATGCTCACTTGCCCCTTTAACCTTAGAGTCATGTTCACAGTCATGCAAAGTTTGTGCTAAGGTTTTGGTTGAAGTTAATTCACTTAAATTTCCTAAACCCTTGATGGCTCTTTTTCATACATGAATGAATCATTATGATACTAAGTTAATGCAATCTGTTATGTGTTTACTAAGTTAATGCAATCTGTGATGTGCTTACAAAGTTAATGCAATATGAGATACGCTCGTTCATCCCTTTCATGTTGGGATCATGGTCAAACTCTTAGAAAATTTGCATTATGGTTTATCTAATGTGGAGAGTGTTATGTTATGACTGTGTCCATCTCTCTGTTACCAGTTTGGTTTCTGAACAATAAATTTAGTTGTCCACCATCTACAGTTACTACACTATTGATTTTGGGCTAAAAAGCTCAGTGATCAAGGTCACTGACAGAAAGAAGGAAAACAGTTTTCGCACAGTATCTTAAAATGTTCATCATTTACAGTTACTTAACTATGTGGATGGCATGCACTTGATGTAAGGGAGAACACTATTGATTTTTTAGTTTAAAGGTCAAAAATATAGGTTACAGAATAAAAAAACAATTTCCACACAATAACAGTTTTACATGTCATTCTTCAGCCATACTTTTTGGATGACTAAAGTTTAGCCCAAGGAAGAAGGTTATTGATTTTAGGGTCAAAAGGTCAAATGTTAAGGTTACTGACAAGAAAAAAAAAGAAAAATGTGGTTTCCACATAATAATCTTAGTTCTACATACGTGGGTGAAACTTTTTTGGTCTTGCTTGTTAACCTTTTGACTCCGTAATCAATAGGCGTCTTCGTTACTACCAGTTCAAGTAATCCAAAAAGTTAATTCTAGGTGTATCCTCGGAAGTGGGAGGTTATGGGTTCGAATCCCGTCCAAGTCATGCCAAAGACTTATAAAAATGGTACTTGCAGCTGCCTTGCTTGGTGCTCAGCATTAAGAGGTTAGTGCTCATGGCTTCTGAGTTATTTTTGGTTGAAAGAACCTTTTGGCAATTTGTACAGCAGAAAATGCATATTCATTTTGGAGTCAAAAGGATAACAGTCAAGATTACTGGCGCTGAAAAATTACAGGTTTTTGACACACACACTTCAGTGGATGGTCTACACTTTTCATAAGAAGCATTTTGATTTGTTGGTCAAAAGGTCTGAGGTCAAGGTAACTCTGGAAGAAGAAAAGTCGTTTTTGCATGATACTTTAGTTCTATACTTTGTCACTTCGTGGGCTTGTATATAAGATATGTAAGAGAACTATTGAAGATATGGTCAGAAGGTTAAAGGTCATGGTAATTTTGTCACCAAGAAATATGTGTTGGTAGCTTTTGTTATAGAGTATGTTCTATGACAATATGTCCAACATTTAGGTTGGCAACTTGTGATAGTAGAGATGAATTAGAGTAATATACAATTGTTGATTACACTGGTTGTTCTTGCAGTTCACGATGTTGAATGTAAATATTTAAACGTGAAAAGTTATTCCTTTATTTTAGTCAGATCTTTTTATGATAGTATCTGCAGTCTTCCCATATTTAGCACAAGGAGCTATCCATCATTTACTACTAAGTCAGAGCAAATATGTCTAATGTACAGAAGTCAGAAAGTTTCTCCAATTTGTATATTGAATCAAACTTTTGTCAAGTTTTTACTCTTGTGTATGCTATTATGCTATGGTCATTACTGACTCCTAATGTGTTAAGGGTTTCAGTAGCAACCTGATTCTCTTTTATAAGGCAAACATCAAATGATATGTAAATGAGAATCACTGTACGTGTTTGATGTGTGTTTAAATTATCACTGTTTCATTGTGCTGTCTCCATTTTGAGAGAATCAGATATACAAATTTTGTCTTTGACTGTTCTTCCTTTGATCATTGTAAGCCATAATGTGTGTACTGCTGGTATTAGTACCAGTCAAATATTTTTTCAAAAATTTGTTTCATTCAGTTCTCATGGCAAACATGGTGAAAAGAGGGATGAATTTTGAAACAGTTTCATCTGGAATGTTTCAAATTTATCCACTATTTTGTGTGATTTTTAATGAAAAAGTAAATATGTTTTCGAATCACCTATGGTGAAGCTGTCTGTTTGCATGTGGAGTGAATGGTTATCTTATGTTAAATTCATCATTCACTGACGTAAGGCAAAGTAACCAGTCTCGCTGAACCATTAATCTTTGTGGGTCAGGTGCTCATCTACATAATGCACATCACAAGTAAAGAGATGAACTTATAACAGGGATCAAGTTGGGCACAGAGAAGTGCAAAATTTGATTATTTTGGCATTGCTGTGTGGCTGAATCTTTCATATTAGAGCGGACAATTGATCATCTTTTGTGTGTCGCAGATTCAGAAGTGAAAGTTAAAATGAACCCTGCCTTAACAGTACCATTAACAGTACTCTTTCATTATTAGACTGTAGAGCTTTTAGCTTCTGATATGATTTTCTTTGAAAATAGTCCAAATGTGCAAGTAATCTATGTGTAATACTTGATTATCGACCATTTTACAGATTAATCCCTCAGAGGATATTGCAGAAGATGAGGAACCAGAGATGTCACTAAAAGATCTTCTGACCAAAGTGGGGCTTCAAGACAAGGCTAAACTTTTTGAAGCTGAACAAATTGACAAAGAGGCTTTGGTGAGTAGAGGAACTACTTTTAAATAATTTCATGTATGTTGGAAAGCCAGTGGACATCAGTTAACAGGGCCCAGGGTGGCCAATTGGTCTGAGGTACTCACTTTTACAGACCACTCATACATCTCACCTCTGTCCATGCTAGTGTTAAAATCTTGGCTCATCTAATGTGAATAAGTGAGAAAGCTTGCTAGTAGCATCTGTTGGGTTGGCAGTTTTTCATGGGGTCTTTTCCAGGTTTTTCTTCCACCCAATATACTGGGTGCCATGTATAACTTATCATGTGCTTAAAAATTGTATTAAATCCCACACAACCAAACAACATCGGTTAACATGGACTGGTGTGTGTGTGTGTGTGGGGGATGTATGTCAACACAAGGTGCATTCAAATCATTTATATCATTTTTACCCCTTATTTGCATTTCACTTGATTCATGCTTACATGCCATTCCAATGGGTTTTTTATTTGGAGGGGAAAATGCAAAATTAGCAGATATCCTTTTTCCTTCAGTGATCCTATTGTGTTGTTTTGCTTATTGTTCCTTTTCTTTAGCTTCTCTCTTCCCTTCCTTATTTGTACATTTATCTATCTGCTCCCATAGTGATATTTTCTTTATGTTAGCAAGTCCATTACTGTATATGTATCTGTTTTATATTGTAATGGATGTTCTTTCTATTGGAAATATTGGGCTTTGCTGCAGTGTTCTGGAAGTCAGTCGTTGGGAATAGCTTAGAAATGACTTTATTAATTATTTACAGTAGAGCAGTAAAACTCAGTCAGATTATCTGTTTTGAATAATTATATTATTGTAGATATCATATTGTATGGTTTCATAAAAACACATTTTCATGTCTTTCAATTACTGGATTGGAGAAGGAGTCCTTTCGTTTGCTCAGATGGATCATTGTTCCTTGTGTATTTAGTTTCAATGTAGGTACCTCAGAATCCACAAAATAGATCCCTAAGAAACAAAAAACTGAATTTATTTTATATTAAACCAGTTTAGGCTCACATACTGCTTGAAATGAATGATGTTGTAAACTTTAAAAAGTCATTTTAGCATAAATTATTACCAGTCCATTTGCTGTGATCAGTGTACATGGTCTGGTGACTTCTTTCAGGGCATACAGTTAAAATTACCTCTTGATAAACCACTGGTGCCTCTCTTAACCCACCCAACCCACCCCCCAGTTAAGAAAATTGTGCTGGTAATTCATTTACAGGTATACCCCACTTGATGTTGGGGAGGTATACATCAGAAGCTGGTAATTCATTTACAGGTATACCCCACTTGATGTTGGGGGGGTATACATCAGAAGCTGGTAATTTATTTATAGGTATACCCCACTTGATGTTGGGGAGGTATACATCAGAAGCTGGTAATTTATTTACAGTATACCCCACTTGATGTTGGGGAGGTATACATCAGAAGCTGGTAATTTATTTACAGGTATAGACCATTCTTAATGAGATCCTCATGAATATTAATGTATCGCGAAAACGAGGCTACGGTAGGCAGACTGAGAAAAAAATATGGCGTCTTACTGTACATCGAGTAACGATCTGAGCTGTTTGCCAGATATTTCTTTTGCATTCGTTGAGAATTTCATCACGGGTGTCTCCAGCAGTTCAGGGAATGAACAGATGACAAAAGGATTCAAGTATTACAGTGAGGGATATGTCCATTCTCTTAAAGGTAAGTTGATTTACGTCCTATCTTGAGTGTACTTTTTCTCTACTGCACACAAAACACAAGTTAACGATATAGAAATGAAACTATTTAAAGCATAATTTTTTTTTCTGAGTAGGTCTGATTTAAATGTACAGCTGTCAGTCAGTACTGTGGTCAAAACACGCGGTCAAAATAATACATTTACAAAATGTGCATAGTGACACAAACTGCCCTTTTAACCAACCACGCCCCCTTCCTCACCAGTAGAGACTTTGTGGTGTGCTTTAAATAGTTTTGGGTACATACCTTGCATTTTAACATGTATCAAAAGTACACAACCTGACATTTTTATATTTACCCACAAAACAGCAGGATTATTTGTTCAAAGCTGTTTTATATCCATTCATATATATATATATATATATATATATATATATATATATATATATATATATATATATATATATTTTATCAAAGAGCACCCTGCCCCCAAACACACAAATTGGTCCCTTATTTATGTGAACTTCTTCATTGTTCATTGATTATAATTATTATTAGTTTTGTGGTGTTGGTAGATGGATGAATTTTAACACCCAGTATGTAACTGCACACATTAGATCAAGTAAACATAATAGGGAATAATCGTGTCTAAACAATATAACATTTTGTCATTTTATGTATGGGATATTATGTTAATCTGTTTATTAAACTGAGTTTCTCTTTTATTTTCAGTTTATAGAGATGGAAATGAATTCCTTGTCAAGGGACGGTGTTTTAGATCACAAAAGAAGAACGAGTCACCACATGTTGTTGAGGTAAACCTGTCATTTTCATTCATATTTATATTATAAATTATTAAAATTATATTCAACATGCACAGATATTTTTAATATTTCAACACTTAAAATATTATTGAAATTCAGATCTTGCATAAATGCTGTCTATGATACAGTTTGGCCATATCATATTTCTTCAAATAAACTTTCCAGGGCTGTCTATTTTCCTAAATTAGGATTGCTTTTGGAATACAAAATGAGTATGCTGTAAAGAAAAGAAGAAAAGAAAATTATCTGATTTGTATCCTTTTTAAAAGAAATTTCAACAACAAAAATTTGTAAAACCTGCTTAAGAAATCAAGGAAAATAATTTGCATTGCATAAATGACACCCCAGTGTGTAGGAACATTTTATTTGAATAAGAAACAAAACCACCTTTTAAATTATTGCGATTTATGATTTTGGTTTGTTTTTATATAAAAAAAATAACTTTTTTCTTCTAGAGAATGAATGACAATGTCAATCTGTACCCAAGTGGCATAATTGTGAGCCCATTTTGTCATTGGCTTGCTGCAACTCCTGATCGTAAAGTCTACAACCCCAACAGGACCCCCCCCCATGGTTTGTTGGAGATTAAATGTCCAGTTGCAGACACTTTACTATCTCTGAAGTACCTTGCGGTCTCTAATGATGCCTTGAAATTGAAGACAAACCACAACTACTACTACCAAGTTCAAATGCAGTTGGCAGTTACAGGACTGGAATGGTGTGATTTTTGTGTGTGGTTGGAAAATGACTTTCATGTTGAGACTATTCTGTTTGACAGGGAATTTTGGCAAGCTGTCAAGGACAAGCTTGATCTCTTCTGTTAGATTCTACCTCAATTAGTATGTTCTCCTGTTTGTATATATGCATGTGAATGTTTTGTAAGATATATTAAAATGAATTTTCTATGCCTTTACATTATTAAATCATTCTGACAACTCCAAGCAAAATGGCTGCAAGTCAGTTGCCAATGTGGACTTTGTTGCACTGCTTTTAAAATCTACTTACATAAATTGTCAATTTTAAATTCAGCGTAGCTGGTTTTGCTTACTATATATGTATATAGGCTGGAACAGTCACCCATAGATGCATTATAGAATTGTGTATCATTTTCACATGAACCCTTTGAGTAATTGCATGTGTGTATATATATAGATATATATATACATATATATATATATATATATATATATATATATTGACATACACACATCTTACCAAAGGTATTTGCATGAAATTCAAGATGTCATTGAAATATTACACGATGTTACTAAAGGTGTTTTAAAAAAACTTGTATATTACTGAAATGTTAATAAAATGAACAAGATTCACACATCTAAAAGGTATTTGCATGACAAGATGCCAATGAAATGTGGCATGATTTTAAGGTCTAAAAATAAACTACTGAAATGTCAATAAAATGAACCTTATATGGTACTTTCATAATGTCTCAGTATCTTTGTTTTCATTCACAAGTTCTACATGATACTTCCATGTCACAAAATGCTATTTCTTTTGTTTAATTAGTGGTCATTTGAACAAAGTCAGTACATTTGCTACTGTCCACAACTGATTTATTGACCCAGAAATTGTCAAAGGCACCACAGACTGTAATAACTTTGTATTCTTTCACCCTCTTAATGTATCTTTACACATGTATCCTCAGGCTTGCAATTTTTTGATTGGTTTCCACCTGGGAAGCTGTGAACTGCCCATCACTACACCGAAAGTGTGGTGTTGCAATGGAAACACCAGTACCTTCTAAAACTTAATGTAAAACAAAACCTTTATCTGCCATGATTTGGTCCCCTGGTTCTAACAAATCTATAAGCCCTGACAGCTTTGTGATCTCCACATCACTCATGCATCCCGAGTACAAGGAAGACACACGTGATTGCACCGTGTGGGGCTATCCCTACCAAACCTTTTCAGGTGTTGTGAGTTTTGTAGTTTGAATAAGTCTTTGATGCAAGCACTAGAGATGAGGGTCTTTCTGTAAATATTTCTGTGCAGTCAATAATAATTCTAGTTCCTGGGTAGGACAGTTGAAAATCGAGAGGCATATTTGCTTGAACCTGCTCACGACTTGGTAAAAAATACAAATAATTTGTCCACATGATTATTATCCGACTTACAGAATACCTGTGAATATTAAATCGAACAGACATATCTTCAATCGGAAATCCACATCTCAATCTACACAAAAACATGAAAAGTTCATCCACTGGGTCCATTGCCTTTTGCCGTCCCCTGATGTTGATGTCATTCCCTGTGCTGTAATATAAGCTCTTCATTCTAATTGCAGTCGGTTTGATGCTATTGAAGAAGGTTATAAAAACCTCATATGTGGGAAAACCAGTGTAAAATTCTATCATTTCATCATCATCTGTAAATCTGTTCAATCCAAGCTTCTCCATGTTTATTTTTTTATTCAAATCTTGCAGTTGCCTTTCCTTCTCTTCCAATTCTGTTACTGCTTTCCTCAGTCTCTTCTCCAGCTCTGTAATTTTACTTTTGCATGCTATATGCAACTCACAGGATCTGAAGAAGATAAAATAATAATGTAGCTTTTCATCAACATTTGTTAACTATAATGGAGACAAAAAAATATAACTAGCAAAGTTACCAGCTTCACTATAATTTAAAATTATACAAGAGTTTTAACAGAGGCTGCTTTCCACTGATTGTCTGCTCTCTCTCTCTCTCTCTCTCTCTCTCTCTCTCTCTCTCTCTCTCATACACATAAACACACTGTGTCATGCACACACACACCATGCACACACTATGAAATAAATGTGTAAAACAAAAGTTACAAAGCTATGGTTTGATTAAATGTCAGTGCCATCTGGAGGAGAACAGCAAGCAAAATAAGCCCCACATAAATCAGGTCTTTTCAGAGTAAATAAGAGAAATTATGCAGTGATGTTTTATCAACAGCTTCATTAATTCTTATCCTCTCTCTCTCTCTCTCTCTCTCTCTCGCAATTTCATTCAACTTGTACTCTCATCATTTTCATTGTACTGGTGCTATCTCTCTTCTCTATCGTGGTCATTTACATTCTACTTGTTTTTTTTAACTAGGTAACAACTTTACCTTTTCTGTACTTAGTACTCCTACGCAAAATTCATAATTTCTTATAAAAATGCGCTGCTTGGAGGTACGCCCAGTTTTCGATGACCCCGTTATGTGGAATGGGACTAGGGGTAACATTTTTAGAAACCTGTCATTATGAAACACACATAAATACAATCATTTACTTCATCGACAGAATCTATTTTGCGTTTGGAATTCTTATTCTTACATCATTCAGCTGCAAGAAAATATAAACACACCAACAATCATCCAGTTTCTTACCTTAAAATTCAGCCCCTCATCACGACGTATTGCAACAATCCATTTTCTACGAAGCTCCATCTTCTTCACTGATGGGATATGGTGGAAGCTTAAATCTATGTGAATTCTAGCATTCCCATTGCACAGCGGAACACAACAATAATTGTCACGATTTTTTCTGTTGCCGGTATCAACTGTAGCAACCATGGTTGCGAGGTAAAATGAAACTGGTGCCTATATTAGCCTCGTTTTGGATTCGCTGACCCAGGGTCACATGAATATATGAATACATTCTAAGAATGGTCTATACCCCACTTGATGTTGGGGAGGTATACATCAGATGCTCCACATGTAGTGAAAATGCATATTTTGAAGCAATTGTTTCCATAGTAATTAATGTTTTAGTTGGGAGGAACCTACACATATGCAGAATAAAACCAGCAAGGTTTAAAACATGGCTAAGTTTTAAATATTTAATTGCAATTGAAAACATACTGTACCTAAACAAAAAAACGCAGTTTATAACATTTTTAAAGCACATGAATGGTATGAATATAGTAAATATTTTGAAGACATTTTATAGACATAGCATATACAGTATTTTAAATGATAATCAGGGAGATGAGATCTGAATGATATGATCGGAGAAAAAGACATGATGCTTTCCTGTAGCAGTATTGGAGATGCTCAATAGATCCATGTACATCTCTTGTGGCTGGCAGGGCTGCACAAACAGTGATGTAAAAACGAATAAAAAAGGAGATGCAGCAACTAGCAGTATTGGAGATGCTCAATAGAGCCATGCACATCTCTAGTGGCTGGCAAGGCAGCACAAGCAGTGATGTAAAAATGAATCACAGATGACTTGTAGTGAAAAAGGGTATAATTATTTGATGATGTTACACTTAAACAGCATAGAGTGAATCAGCTTATAGTGGGGTGTACCTATATATGGTACTTATTCAATACAGGCAGATAATGAGATTATATATATATATATATATATATATATATATATATATATATATATATATATATATATATATATATATATATATATATATAATCTTGAAATTCAGACAGGTATATTACAATAAATTAATTTAATGTTCATGAATGCCAGCTTTTTCAATTTTGCAAAAAAATCAAAAACATCTTAGTGAATTGATGGGTGTAGAAAGGGGTCCTATTGTTCCTACAGAAAGAACATTGTTCTCATGCCATTTTATGTGCAACCATAAAACCCACAGACATACTTACCTAATGAAAAATAGTGAAATCATTGTAGTGGTGTGTTTCATTATAGCATTGTAACATTCCTTATAACTGCAGATTATGTGCAGTGAGTCAGACCTGAAAGATCTTGGTTTGCCCATGGGACCAAGGAAAAAGCTCCAGGGTCTACTCAAAGAAGAAATTGACAGAAAGGTAAGTTTTTCTGTTTCATTTTTTTGTAGGCAGGAAAGGCAGTTTTAAAAAGAGATCTTGCAGACCAGACTACCTTTGTATCTAAAGAACTTCCCACTGTAGTTTAAATTGCATCTGTAAGAGAGTTCTTGGATTTTAAAGTGTCTTCTATTTATCCATTTTATGTTTTACTTTATGAGGTCTTGGTAATTATATTTTTGGGATGCTTCAGTTGTAACTGCATAAAGTCTGTAAAACCATTCCAGAGCTCCCACTTGAAAGGCATGCCATAGACCAATGTTATAATTCTCTGTCAGCTTTCAAATGCCATATCCTGAAATATTTCATGATCACTTCATCACCAATGTAGCCATTTTAGTATGTTGTATTTTAAAATAGCTTGGTATGAACAGATATTTACTTCATCAAAATGTGTTCTTATTTCATAATTTCTCTAGGATAAAAGGAAGAAGGAGTCTGAACTGAGAGAAAAACGTGAGACAGAGAGGTTGTTAAAGAATAAACTTAAAGCAGAACAAGCAGCTATGAGAACACAACAACTTCAACAAGAAACGATGGGAGAGGCGTACGTAAAGAAAAACTTATTCTCTGATAAATTTGCATGTATCTAGAAACTGTGTACACTTGTTGGTGTAATATTTCAATAGAAGTAACTACAGTCAGTGTACTGCATTAAGAGCAGTTAGGGGAGTTTTTTATTCCGGTATCTAAGAAACAAATTCACTGTTTTATTACTTTGGTCTTCTAGATCGTAACTATCACATACCATATAGCAGTGAAAATTGCCACATCAGTGATCAGTTAACTCTTTAAGAATTACAATGCTGTAATTTGAATAGTCATTTGTATGGAGAGTTATAATGCTATAATTTGGATAGTCATTTGTATGGAGAGTTACAATGCTATAATTTGGATAGTCATTTGTATGGAGAGTTATAATGCTATAATTTGGATAGTCATTTGTATGGAGAGTTACAATGCTATAATTTGGATAGTCATTTGTATGGAGAGTTATAATGCTATAATTTAGTCATTTGTATGGAGAGTTTATGGAGAGTTGATGTGACAAAAAGGAATAATCAAAAATTGAAACTTGTGCATAAATATCCTTTGTATTAGGGAGTGTCGTGGCAGCTGGGATGCAAAACAATTAATTTGTAGCTTATTATTTTTCAGTCCTGTTAAGAAAAGTTCAAGTATTACTGTGGATTATGTCCAGGGGCTTGCTGGCACAGGACAGCCATATGTGAAATATCCTCAGTTGCTGTTCAAGCCAATGTGCTTCTTTGCTTTGGGCTCCCCAGTTGGAGTATTCTTGGCAGCCAGAGGGGTTGAGCAACTTGGAGAAGACTTCAGACTGCCTACCTGTCACAAAGTCTTCAACATCTTCCACCCGGTGAGGAGACTTCACTATGACTTTTGTATTACTTGTGACTAATGTGCAATAAGCAACACCTGGCAGTTACTCTCTCTTTATTCCATTTCCTCACCTATAACAGCATTTGGTTTGTTATTTCCCCATTTCCTTTTCTTCAGCATCAGTTTTTTTTTCTTCTTCTTTATGAAATGCTGAATTGCCAGTTTGCACCAGTTGCTTATACCAACCTTAGCACGTAAGGTCACCAGGGCGATCCATAGTTTCAGATTAAGTTAACAGACAGGTAAACATGTGTTCAAATTACATGTAGGAGGCACAAGAATCCTTTTCATTTCATATGCAAATTTTACAACTTTCAAAAATGGCTTTTTCAGCAGAATAATTAGCTAAGAATATGGTATGAAAGCAGTCTTACTGTTGAACTCATGACATAGAGTGGTACCTGTTGCAGTCAGGTTAGCCAGGAAAAAAATAGTAACAGACACCGACTGAAAAAATACTAATAGGTATTTTTCAGATTTTGACCACATAGACACACATTCATGGGTAATATATTGCATTCTCTGTCATTGCTGTATTGGCTGTGTCTTCCAGTACAGCTGTCAATACATTAGAATGTTTTCCAAGTACTGACATTTTTTAAAATAGCAAAATAGAATTCATTGTCACACAAAATATTAGCAAAGATATATGCACTTCTAGTAGCATACCTTTGGTAACACTCATTGTAATGACAACAAAATGTTCACAGTTCAAGTGAATTTTTTTCTTCTTTTTATGCTTTAGTTATCCTGCTTTTTTATATAACAAACTTGAGGAATTCTTGATCAGTTTGGATGAAACATACAAATCTGCAGAAAACTGGATATTCTGTTTGTATAGATTCTTAAACATAAGTAAATATGTTTTCAGCAAGACAAGTAGCCATTTCGAAAGTTTTGAACCCAGGATTGTTTTCAAGATAGTATTAGAGCCATGACTAGCTTTCCTGTGTGCTGTGTAGGCATTGTGTGCTGTGTAGGCATTGCCCATAAGTGTGATCTGTATAGACATAACCCATAAGTGTGATATATGTAGACATAATCCATAAGCGTGATCTATATAGACATAACCCATAAGTGTGATCTATATAGACATAACCCATAAAGTGATCTATATAGACATAACCCATAAGTGTGATCTATATCTATTAGACATAACCCATAAGTGTAACCTGTACAGACATAACCTATAAGTGTGATCTATATAGACATAACTCATAGATGTAATCTGTATAGACATAACCCATAAGTGATCTATGTAGACATAACCCATAAGTGATCTATGTAGACATAACCCATAAGTGATCTATATAGACATAACCCATGTGTAATCTGTATAGACATAACCCATAAGTGTGATCTATATAGACACAACCCATCATTGTAATCTGTATAGACATAACCCATTAATGATCTATGTAGACATAACCCATAAGTGTGATCTGTATAGACATAACCCATAAGTGTGATATATATATATATATATATATATATATATATAGAGAGAGAGACATAATTCATAAGTGTATTCTGTATAGACATAACCCATAAGTGTATTCTGTATAGACATAACCCATAAGTGTGATCTATATAGACATAACCCATACATGTTATCTTTCTAGACATAACCCGTAGGTGATCTGTGTAAACATAACCAATAAGTGTGATCTATATAGACATAACCAGTAGGTGATCTATGTAGACATAACCCATAAGTGTGATCTATATAGACATAAACCATAAGTGAGATGTATGTAGACGTAACTCACACATTGCATCTGTGTAGACATAACCCATAAGTGAGATCTGTGTAGACATAACCTGTTAGAGGGATCTATGTTCATAGAACATACAAGTGTGATCAGTGTAAACATAACCTGTAAGTGGGATCTGTGTTGACATAACCCATTAACTTGATCAGTGTAGAAATAACCCGTAAGTGTGAGCTTTGTAGATGTAACCCATAAGTTTGATCAGTTTAGACATAATCGAGATCAGTGTAGATGTAATCCATTCATGGTCTGTCTTTAGGCAACCATAAGTGAGACAAAGACATAACAAAAATGTGTGATCTATGGAGACATAACCCATAAGAGTGGTGCATGTATAGCCCATAAGTGTAGTCTGTGTAGAAATAGCCCATATGTGTGAGCTATGTTGACTAATCCATAAGTGATATCTTTGTAGAAATAACTTATAAGTGGGATCGGTGTAAACATTACCCATAAATGTAATCTCTGTAGACATAACCCATAAGTGGGATCTGTGTAGACATTACCCATAAGTGGGATTTGTGATTTGTGTAGACATTACCCATATGTGGTATCTGTGTAGACATTACCCATAAGTGTCATTAGTGTAAACATAACCCATAAATGTAATCTCTGTAGACATAACCCATAAGTGGGATCTGTGTAGACATTACCCATAAGTGTCATCAGTGTAAACATAACCCATAAGTGTAATCTCTGTAGACATAACCCATAAGTATAATCTCTGTAGACATAACCCATAAGTGGAATCTTTGTAGACATAATCCATACTATGGATCTGTGTAGACATAACCCATAAATGGGATCTGTGTAGACATAACCCTTAAGTGTCATATTAAGATTAGGCATACATGTATTTCTCGTTCAGGTACATTATCCAGTGAGATTAACATGAGGGAATTAACCTATGCTGCCTCTGAATCCAGCCATCCCTGAAAGATGAAAAAATGTCTTCCCATTATCTCAAATATCAAGAGAAATAACTCTTCCAAGTTATCTCCCTTTGCCCTGTTATGTTCATACCCATATCTCGGATGTCTGCCACTTTTAACTTTTATTGAATCAGTTATCACTGCCTCCAAGAATCCATTGTAATTCATCATAACTTTCAGCCATCCACCATTTCTTTCAGTGGTGTTGTAAGTCAAAAGGTTGATATACCTGGTATATACAAATTTTGTGGTGGGGGCTTTGGTGAATTTTTTCATATTTATTCATTGTTTTTGTCCATATACTTTCAGTTAGTATCACTCACCTGTAGTTTTCACTGGTGTTTTTGTATTACACTATTTCACTTCAGTTTATTATGCATTTTTGTAAGTCATCTTGGTTTTGTAAGTTCACCTAATTGAATTATTTATTTGTTGTTTCAACCTGTTTTTTTATATCTCAGTCATTTCAGAAATGTCAAACAAGTGCAGGAAAAGCAAATGCTATAAACTTGTTGAGGATAATCATCAAATGTGTTCAAAGCTTGTTTTCTCATAGCACTTGTAACAGCTTGCAGGGTGAAGGAGGAGCATGCAGTGTCTGTGGATTGGAACTAAATGCAGTTCTTTTCCAAAAGCTGAATAATACAAATGAGGCAAGCTGGTGTTGTATCTAAAAACAGGTTGCTGTCTGTAGGCCAACAAAAAATAACTCTTCGTCCTCTCTCCTCAATCCTGTTGCAAGAATTGAAACTGCAGTAAACAGTATGCACACTCAGATGCTATCTGGGGCACATGGAGATGATCTGCAGTACCCAGTATGCACACTCAGATGTTATCGGGGGCATATGGAGATGATCTGCTGTACCCAGTCTGCACACTCAGATGCTATCTGGGGCACATGGAGAACATCTGTAGTACCCAGTATGCACAATCAGATGCTATCTGGGGCACATGGAACATCTGCAGTACCCAGTATGCACACTCAGATGCTATCTGGGGCACATGGAGAACATCTGCAGCAGCCATCAGAGGCTTTTCCTACCAGTTATGGTGGGAAAGCAAGACATAACCACACAAGCACTGGCTGTCTGGCTAAAGTGGGTTATTAGATCTGCATACTCTGAACTCTCACAGGATCAGGTACAGCTCATAAAAATTTCAGGTACAGCTCATAAAGATTTCAGGTACATCTCATTAAGATTTCAGCTCATGGAATATGAGTAATTTCCAATGGCCTGGCATTCAAATGTGATGAGTCCATTCAAGTCATAGTGGATTCAGTTTACTGGTATGCTCAAATTTCTCCCAGCTTGTATTTATGTGACATGGTCATTTAAATGAAAGAGCTTGCCTTGACATTTTTCACTCCCCATTCATGACAGCTCAGCCTCAATCCCATTCATGACCTTAAAACGTTCACTGGATTTGTCTGGATTATTTACATGCAAGGCAGGAGCCAGTTGCAGGATAACACAAGGATCTAAATCACATGAGTATGAATGAACAGTCTTTGATTGTGCTGCCTTCCTGTAAATCAATCAAAAGAGGTTGATTGCTCAAGAACATATCTTCCACCACTTACCTATTCTTCCAATGTTAATGTGATAGGGGAATGTATTTGATGGAGAAAGTAAATTTAGCAGTAAATCAGTTTTTTTCCGAAACACTTGCCAGATCACATTACTGTAAAACCCTCCCATCCTTCTGTGTGACAGGTTACAGGTTTCACTCAAGTTTAAACTGGTAAACATCCACAAAACAGATGGATGCCCAGTGGGAAAAAGAGGAGTTAATCTATAAGAATTACTTCCAACATCTATATGATACATAGATGGAAAAGTATTCTTTGGTCTTTCAGAAAGGCTGGATGCAGGTGTAACAGAGGTTATTTCCCTAATGTTAGTGTGAGCTGTTAAGTACTATCAGACAAACATAATTTACCAAAATATTTAGTGTCTTCTTAATTTAATTTTTCCATTTCTTTTACAGTTTGACCCAATTGTAAGTATATACTTTGTTTCTAACTGATTATTTCTGATTAAAAGCTCTGTTTGCAGTTAGAGCAAGGAATGTTCTTATCTCTGAAATACCTTTTCTTTAATGTTAACTGTTTTACAAGGAAGAGGTTACAAAATATGAATATCCTTAAAACAAAGCTCTGATCATCCAGATATTAAAAATGATTTCATTTCTGTGGCTGCATAGGATATCACAGGGTCATTTCAAAGCTGTACACACACACACACACACACACACACACACACACACACAGCAAAAGAGAGAAAATAGTTTCACTAATCCAATCCAGACTTGTTTCTTTATAAATTGTCTGTGAGATTAACAGATTTGATCTTGAAAGACCTTTCCTGGATCTTAAAACCTATTACGCTTAAAAAAATTCTTTTCTAACTTTGATGCATGCACCAGATTTTAAACAGTTGAAATGACTCATTCTTAGACCCAAATTTTCATATATGTATAAGTCTAAAATTGATTAAATGACAGCTACATGTGAAGTATATATTTTTGTACAGCAGTCAGACTATATTCCCATTAGTTTTACTTATAAGTGAGTCCTTGACTATTTAATTGTCAACCACTCTTTACAGTACTGACCTTTATAATTCAGTTAAAAGAATTTTGAGTATTCTCATGTATAGTAAATTAGATAAAGAATTCCATCCAGTGTATCGCCTAGCTGATAGACTTTGCAGCTTTTGAATGGTTATTTGTTTGCCACCTCATTGAGAGACAATGGAATGTTTACTAACTAATATAATGAGGTGTATTATATAGAGTGAGAGGTATATTTTGTAATCTGTATATGAAGGGCATTATAATAAGAGTTATATTTTCTACACTGTAGTGAAGGGCATTATAGTATGTGTCTTGTAAGCCATGTATGATGGGTATTATAATTAGTTAGAGTTGTATTTTCAGCACTATATTAAAGAGCATTATAATGTGTTTTTTGTAAGTCATATATGATAGGCATTATAATGAGTGAGAGTTGTATTTTGTAAGTGATACATGATGGGCATTTTAATAAGTGAGAGTTGTGTTTTGTGTGCTGTGTATGAAGGGCATTATAATGAGTGAAAGTTGTATTTGTATGATGTGTAAGAAGGGCATTATAATGAGTGAGAGTTGTACTTTGTATACTAAGTATGTAGGACATTTTAATGAGAAAGTTGTATTTTATTAGCTGTGTCCTTCAGATTTACATTTCAAGTTGCACTGCGCTGAAAGGTTGTTGTAATTTCTGCCATGTCCAAAGCTGTTGTATTGATTTCACTCCACAGGCCTACAGGATTGAACCACTCATCCACCCATCTGCCCATGAAGTTAAAGCAGTCCTAATGCCTCACCATAAGGGCAGGAAGAGGTTACATCTAGGTATGTAACTTGTAAGATATATATAATATAGTGGTCCCCCTCAGATACGGCCCCCCTCACAGCAGCCACCTCCTTAACATGGCCAGTTTTCTCTGTACCGATGAGTTTGTGTAGCAAAATACCCCTGTGGGTGGCCACCCTCCAGTGTGGCACGCAGCCAGCATTTAAGGCCGAAAATTTAACATTTACCACTCACAAGTGGCCACATTTTAATTTAATATGTATCCAGAACCAATATTTAATTCATACATTAAGGTAAGTTAATCTGATTATCTCTACCAATGTCTGTTTCCTGATGTCAGATTTTCTTTACTGAAAGAAGATTTGGCTAAAGTACATTATAACATGTA
The DNA here is from genome assembly GCA_028554795.2 of Sinohyriopsis cumingii. NCBI lineage: Eukaryota > Metazoa > Mollusca > Bivalvia > Unionida > Unionidae > Sinohyriopsis > Sinohyriopsis cumingii. Next base: position 18,840,765 of record CM068830.1, read on the forward strand.
CCACTACAGTTAATATTATATCATTATATATAAACACCAATGTCTACAAAAAACTAGCTAAACAGTTTTGTGATGAGAGTTTTGGGCTTCACACAGCTGTAGAGTTCATCTATTTGATGATTACACAGGATGTCATTGTCAGGATCATAACATGGTCAACATAGGCTAAATATAGATTTTATGGATTCGCACAAGGGGAAATAACCCTTGTACAAAGCCGGATATCAGAGGAGAACCAAAAAATCATGTGACAGTACATTTAACATTTCCTTTATAAACAAGGCATTTCGTCTTCTGTACAAACATTTTGTCTCCAATATTTAATTAATTGCTGTATTATACAATTCACAATGAAGGAATAAATTGTCAGAAACATTTAAAGATTATCATGTAAACAAAAAATTACTTCTTTAGAGAAAAAGTGAAAGTTATTCAGCTCCATGGAGAGAGTTCCAGAGTACTTGCCAAAACATTTTGATGTTGGAAAGACTCAAATAAGCAACATCATATGGAGAATATTCTGCAGGAGTGAGAAAATGGAGTAAGTGAAAGACAATGATGCCAAGTCATGTTTTACCAAGATTTAAATTTAAATTTGATTTAAATGACATTTTGTAATGGTTTTGCAGTATGAGTGACAACATACCCCACTTGCATGTCATGCTTAAGAATCAAGAACTGTGAATGTATGTTTAATTTAAATAAGTCTGTTCTTAAGAAGAACCTATTAATAACACTGGACAACAAATTTTTACAAAAGTCATGTTACTGAAATAAAATTAGTCAATTCTTATCATTTTTTATGTGCTGAACACGAATATGACAGTCAAATTGCAAAATTGGCTCTAGTTTTTTTGTAATCTGCAAGAAATTAATGTTTACATAACGAAATGCATTCCAATAGTAAAAGGTCAACTGTAATAGCCTACCTATAAAAAATCAAGTCATTGACTACATCTTAGATTTCTTCGCCTGTCTCTTGTACAGCTGTTCGGGAGCATCTCTGAGGAGTGTCCAGCAGTAGTCAGCCAGCATTGTAGTGGACCATTTTCCCTGGTATCTTTGTTCCATTGTTGCGATATCTTGATGAAAACGTTTGCCGTGTTCATCACTAACAATACCACAGTTGCTAGGAAAGAAATCCAAATGGGAATGAAGGAAGTGAATCTTTAGAGACATATTGCAGCCAAGTTTCTTATACTTCATCAACATGTCTTCTACTAGTTCCTTATAGTTTTCTGCCCTAACATTTCCGAGGAAGTTTGTAGAAACTAGGCGAAAAGCATTCCATGCTTGTTTCGCGTCACCTTCCAGCAAGTTGTTGAACCGGTCATCTTTGAAAAGCTCTCGAATCTGAGGACCCACAAAAACTCCCTCTTTAATCTTTGCTTCGCTGAGTCGAGGGAATTTTTCATGCAGGTATCGGAATGCTGGCAAAGTCCGGTCAATGGCTTTCACGAAGTTCTTCATCAAACCTAGTTTGATGTGAAGGGGTGGTAGCAAGATTTTCTGAGCCTCAACCAGAGCTGGGTGTTGGATATTCTTCTCTCCAATGGCTACATTCTGCCTGTGAGTCCATTCCTTCCTCATGTAGTGCATTTCCCTTGCTCGGCTATCCCACTCGCATAAGAAACACATGTATTTTGTATATCCTTGCTGCAGTCCCATTAAAAGGGCAACTACCTTCAAATCACCACAGAGGTGCCAGCTGTACTTGTTATACTCAATGGAATTCAGTAGCTGCCTTAAGTTATCGTATGTCTCTTTCATGTGGACAGCATACGCTACTGGAATAGATGGAAGAATGTTTCCATTGTGCAAAAGCACAGCCTTGAGACTCAGTTTCGAAGAGTCCACAAATAGTCTCCATTCTTGTGGGTCATGAGTGATTTTTAAAGCATTCATGAGGCCCTCAATATCGGAACAGAATATCAGATTACTTTCCTTTCTGAAGAAAGGCTCCAATTGCTGGTGGCGCTTTCGATATGCAGTAATTGTGACATCTTCTTCTAGAAGATTCCATTGTTGGAGTCTTGATCCTAGCAATTCTGCCTTGTTCTTTGATAAGTCCAAATCACGAATCAGGTCATTTAGTTCTTCCTGTGTTATTCTGTGTGGGGTTGATGATGCACCACAGTGAAAATCTGGATCACTGCATGCTGATGGACCAGGAGAAGAACAGGTCGACTCACCTTTGTCTTCGTCAGATGAATCAAGAGAATATTCTGCTGGAGGTTCTGGAATAGGAAGTCCCTCACCATGTGGAACTGGTCTCAATGCAGACGGAATGTTTGGGTAGACTATTCTCGACTTCTTTCGCTTCGTTATTCCGCCGGAAAGAGGAGGAACCAAGCAGAAGTAACAGTCATTTAGGTGGTTGCTTGGCTCTCTCCACACCATTGGGACTGCAAACGGCATTGATGACCTTTTGCAATTCAACCACTGTGAAAGCTGTGTTGTACATGTAGCACAGCATATATGCGGAGCCCAAGGCTTGTCTTGGTCACCAACCTTGCATCCGAAGTAAAGATGATATGCCTTCTTCACTTGAGAATTGATACTTTTCTTCTGGTTGGCAAATGTCACTTCCCCACAAATATAGCAAAAATTGTCCGCGGTATTAACACACTTTCGAGGCATTACTGTTCTTTATTGTACGTAAATGGATAAAATAATAAGTTTTATGTAACAGTAGCTTGAACTGTCTCGCACAACGTCTAAAATATTTTAAATGCTGAACCTATCTGATTGGGCTTTATATAGTACACTGCTTACGTCAGCTTCAGCAGCCGCCTGGCATTAGTATAATAGGCCTACACATGTATAGTACACTGCTGACGTCAACTTACTTCAGCAGCCGCATGGCATTAGTATTGCATTGCATCAGAAAATGATGCAATTAACTGTGGATGATGTGAGCATGATGGTATTATGCAATGTTACATCATTATTCCGGATGTTGCTGCAGTCCTACTGGAGAAATTTACACAGTGAAACATAGAAAATGAGGTATATGAATATCTTCAAAACGAGAGCCAATACAAATTTTTCACGGTTATATTCGTGTTCGGCACACCAAAATACTACAGATTAGGGCCTTTTCAAGTCAGTAATGATTTCACTGTTGACCAGTGTAATTAATGCCAATTTCTAATTAAGATATTAAATGCTTTGAAGTTATATGTAGCTTAAACAAACATATACTTCTCACAAATATATTCCTCCCTCTGGAAAGGCCATTTATTCTATATATCCACTTTCCCAGTGCAGAATGGGTGGCCATATAAGAGAGGGACAACTGTAAACTATTGTGCTATTTTATGGACCATGGAAGAATTTTTTTTTTGTGGTTAATATCCATAACATTTTTGTACTCAATAAACTTCCGTTCAGTTATAAAAGATGTATACACCCTGACTATCATTTATTATAGCTGGTATTATTACATGGAATTCAATCCTATATGTTTGTTTTTGTTTGTGCTGTTTTGGGAGCATAGCTCAGCTTACTTGGCACTACATAGCCAGGATTGTGCTGATAAACTGTTAAACAATATATATATATATATATATATATATATATATATATATATATATATATATATACTGATGTAATCATCTTTCAGCAATGTAAAAAATCCATCAACATGGTGCTTCATAGTAATGTATGGCAGAAGTGAAGCAAAAGTATGAATTTGTATGATGTTACATTCTGGAAGATTTACCATAATGTCCATGTTGGTCAAGATTTTTTAAAATAAAAAATGTCACGAGCTTGTCCTTAGCTGTTTTCAGCTTCCACCGATCTTGCGTGGTCATTGTATGTGGCATGAAATGAATTTCATCCTGGAAAAGACCTGGAAATTTTTATTTAGAAAAGCGAAGGAACCATGTACATGGTCATTGTATGTGGCACACTAACACTGATTTCCTAAAGTTTGTTGATCCAGGTGATAATTTTTATGATGCTTTTGTCAGAGTTTATAAAACACAGCACTTAGGCTGCTATCATATCTGAGCCAAAGAATAACATTGTCCACTTTACATGAAAAGATTGTTTCTTAGCCAGATTGCAGTTTTCATCCATATTATGCCTTCATCTTGACCTGATGTTTAGTACTGTCTCAAGCAGTAAAACTAAGGCTGATACTTACTATGGTTTCATTGACATGTATGTAAGCCTACCAATTAATAAAATCTTTTACAGTAACAAACATCTGTACTTAGACACCAATCTTTGTGAAATTTACTGCACTGCTTATTGCTCACAAAAAGAATAAGTTGCCCTTCTCTTTCCCCATTTAACCAACTAACTGTGAGTAGGATAGCCTTCAAGCAGTTGAGCTGTAACAATGTTAGTTAACATTTTCAAAGAAAGAAGCAGATGAAATATTTAAAACTGTCTTTTGAGAGAGAGAAAGAGATTTCAGCTCTTCATGTTGTTTTTTTTTTTAATGTTTTTTTTTATTATACCTTACGGCCCCTGTTTAGCTGAAGCTTTTCTCAAAAAGAGATTAATAAATTAAAGTGATACAGAGAATCAAAATGCAGAGGATACAATGATTATGCATGATGAGCTCTCAAATTACATGTGGATTAAGCTCCAAACACCAGACTTAGTGCTCAGGAATTGGATCTGTTGTCTCCTCTTAGCCTTATTCTTTGCTAACAAGTTATGGCCCACAAAATGATATGGTAAACCTGGTCTATGAAAAGTCCTTTGTAATAAATATGTTGTGGTGTGTACGATAAATCCAACACTTTTGTGTCTTTGCTGTGTAATATTTTATCTGATTTCTTCCATTATAAATTCTAAGAATGAATGGGTGTTGGGGGCATATTCTAAAGAAGCACAGAAATACATCAAAACTTTGATCACTCTCAAACACTTTCTGATTACAGGGGAAATGAGAAGTGGAGTAGATTGATAAAAAACTATATTTGTCTTGAACATCAATGTAGAAACCACTTTTACAAATTAGAAAGACTTTCTGTTATGTATAAGGCTCTTTTTGTTAACAATAGAATTGAAAGAGAGCATTGCCAGAGTTGGTTCATTTCATGATGCACTGACAAGGCTTATTTTTGTCAACGTAGAATTGCAGGAGAGCATTGCCAGAGTTGGTTCATTGTATGATGTACTGATAAGGCTCTTTTTTGTCAACATAGAATTGAAGGAGAGCATTGCCAGAGTTGGTTCATTTTATGATGTACTGATAAGGCTCTTTTTTGTCAACATAGAATTGAAGGAGAGCATTGCCAGAGTTGGTGCTGACATCAAGCAGAAGATAATTGACTCCTTGAAGAGCACATGGCACTCCATCAACAGTTTTGCACAGGCACACCGAAACACTAACACGGCAGAGATTTCTCTGGAGGAACAGGTAGACAGCCAGATGTCCTCAATGGTGCAGGAACTGTCTAAGGATGATGACTCCACATGTAAGTTTGGAACCTTTTGCTGCATATCAATTTAAGAATTAGCCCAGAATTTCTGATTTGCATATTTGATTTGTACCTAAAAATTTCAGTCATGATGTTTAGTGATATTTAGATGCTACAATGTTTAAAACTAACATGGCTAGTATTAGGCAAGCTGGGGTTTTTATAAACACTTGAAATTCATTCTTGCCCCATGTTATTTATGACCAGCTGGTCATTGGTTTGGTACAACTCAAATAGCTCATGTACATGCTCTGAGTCACTTTTTACAGCTACAGGCATCATTTTGGAGAATTTGATTACACATACTTTCAAAATTCCATTTGAAGAATGTTATATAAATTCCTCGAAAAATGCTTAATGGCAGCTTCATTGATAACGTACTTAGTCATTTTTAGGCACAGTCAAGCAAGCGAGGTGATCTGGTTTAAACCGGTTTTGTTGTGTGCTATAATGCAAGAGGGAATGCACCTCTGGTTAGGAAGAAGTTTTACTACAAACATAAACAGAGATGTGACAATGTTTTCATTTATAAATTTATAAACAATGCCCGGGAAAATACCAGCAGCAATTAAAAAAGGGCACACAAGTCCAATAATATGGAGGCATTTTGTAACTTCATATGTATCTTCTGCATGGTATGTTATGTCATTTATTTCAATTCTTACAAAATACTTATTTTTCCCATAGAAATATGTTTCTTCATATATGTAAAAGACAGTAGAAACATGTCTGTCAATTCAGATTTTTTATGTTAAATTTTCCATCATGCTAAATTAACATTTTGAAGAAATGTTAATGTAAAAGTTAAGAAAAAACTTACTGTATATTACTCCTCGATCCCATTCATAGCCAAATATCCATCCATATCTGACCTTGATTCCCCCAGCACTAGTAATAGTTCATTCCAATATCAACTTTCTTGACCCAGTCTAATGCCAAACTGCCATTGTGAAAGTCCATAGCAATTGATTAATTTTGGTCTGGAAGTTTTATTATGACAATCAATATTCACATCACTAAAAAATCACAATGGAATAAACTTTGTTTTAATTATATTATGATTAAATTTTAAATCTAAAATTAGTTTTTAAATTTATATCAGTAAATGCCTTACATGACCCATGTAACTTTTACTACAGAGATAAATAGTGTTACCTATATCTGTTTAACTGTCCATCACATTGTGGTTTGAATTTAGGTCATATCAGGCACTGTGGTAAGTCATCCATCCTTCATTAACACATTTTTGGAATATATATGTATGTATGTATATATTTATATGCACACACACACACACACACACACACACCAGACAGAACAGAAAGTGTTATCCCTGGATTCTGTAGAAGAATGCTTGATAATAAAAGGAAGAATTAATATTTTAATACAATTAATACTATCATACAGGTTAGAACATTTTTAATTCATACTCTATGGAGATTCGAAACCAGGTCCATGGGTAAACTGCACCCATCGCCTTGCCTGCACACACAAGCCCATATTCCCTCATGACTAAGCACACATCACCAAAAAATTATGCTACTCAGTTGATGTTATATGCAGTGTGTAGCAGACACACTCACATGATGACCTAGTAATTAATTCTCTTCTATCTACACAGTCATTATGGATTCCTATGAAAGAAATCAAAGTATATAGAATTAATTATAAAGAATTATTAATATAAACCAGACAGAACAGAAACTGCTATCCCTGGATTCTATAGAAGAATGCTTGATAATAGTAGGCAGAATTAGTATTTTAATGCAAGTAATACTGTCATACTGGATAGAGAATTTTTAATTTGTACTCTATGGAGATTCGTAGCCAGGTCCACTGGTTCCAATCTCCATAGAGTACAAATTAAAAATTCTCTGACCTGTAGGTAGATGAGAATTAATTACTAGGTAGTCATGCAAGTGTATCTGCTACACATGAGTGCATATAACACTGATTGAGTAGCATCATTTTTGGTGATGTGTGCATAGTTGTGATGGAATATGGGGTCATGTGTGCAGGCAAGGTGATGTATTAATATATATATATATATATATATATATATATATATATATATATATATATATATACACACACACACACACTCAGACAGACAGTGGAAGACTGACTGTAACATCAAGGAGATCTGCCTTTCGGATCCATGCACTCCTGTCTTTGTTCTAACAAATAAGCAAGTTCATGGTCATTTTAAAATCTTTTCCTAGTCTTTGGTTTCATTTATCATTGACTGCACTGTAGAATAAAGGAACTTTTCCCTTTAATATCCATTCACTCACTCAGCCATCCAAACAAGGTCAGTGTCTCTTGAAAAGCTTAGTAAGTTTTAGGGTTCAAGTCTTTTGTACATTGGTAAGTCCTGAACCCTGGAAGGCTAGCTATCATACATGTACTATAGAATCAGTAAGTATTATTATTATTCATATTGATATACTTCTACCCTCTATCTGATCCGTATGTAAGGTCAAAGTGAAAGGTCATTTCCAAGTGAAAATTTACATGTATCTGTACCAGACATGGGAGTAGGCAAGACATATAATTCCTTGGAATTTCCTCTGTTTATATATTGTGATGTTACCTGTTTTTATGTTTTTTTCCTACAAATGATTTTTTGAAACTACAGTCTCCCTGATCCATTTGCATTCCTTACGTTTCTAACAGCTATAGCATCTAGTCATGAGGATGAGATTCCTATGGGCCAGCTGAATGAGGGTCGGAGGATCGACTATGTTTTACAAGAGAGGCCAATCGAAAGCTTTAATGATTACGTCTTCTCCCTATCTAGTCATGGATGTTATTGGTAAGATTTGATTACGTCTTCTCCCTATCTAGTCAAGGAAGTTATTGGTAAGATTTTATTATGTCTTCTCGCTATCTAGTCATGGATGTTATTGGTAAGATTTGATTATGTCTTCTCCATATCTAGTCAAGGATGTTATTGGTAAGATTTTATTATGTCTTCTCCCTATCTAGTCATGGATGTTATTGGTAAGATTTGATTACGTCTTCTCCATATCTAGTCAAGGATGTTATTGGTAAGATTTGATTACGTCTTCTCCCTATCTAGTCATGGATGTTATTGGTAAGATATTGATTACGTCTTCTCCCTATTTAGTCATGGATGTTATTGGTAAGATTTGATTATGTCTTCTCCCCATCTAGTCATGGGTGTTATTGGTAAGATTTAATATTACAGCCAAAAGTGAGCATTTGATGTCATACCCACAGCGGCACTTAAAGAATTATTATTATTAGGTTATTTATGTGAGGTTAAAGCTCATCATGCTCCAGTGGTATCATAAATTTATCTGGCTTTTAGCCATACTCCTCACAGGTGTTGCCTCCCCTTGAAAAGAAATCCCCACTGCTGCAATGCTGTAAAACTTTGTGACTGCCTGCAGAAAACTGGACTTTCTTAACTTTGTGACACTTAATTTGGTGAGGAATGTGAAGATTTTGTATAAGATATCAGAGAACAACCTTTTAGGCCAATGATGTGCTAAGTATTTTATGTGTCAGCAGACATAAATCTAATATGATGTCACACAGTGTCCTGCATCTGAACCACCACATTTAGTCTGCTTCCTTTATTTGCATTCCTATGGGGATTTTAGTTTATGCATGTGGAATACAAGATGGAAATAGTCATGGTTATCGTATACTAATCCATGGAGATGATATACAAGTACATAGATCATCTAGAGTTTAGAACATAATGTTAGCAGTGACATATTCTGAAAGAGTTTGATTTCCTTTTGCCAGTGTTATTAACTCTCCATATTGCAGGTGAATTATTTCTCCTAAAATTGTCAGGCAGAATAAAGCCCATGTCAGATTCATTGATATTGATATACCCCATGGTAACATGATATTAGACATGCATATTGATATGCCCCATGATAACATATTAGACATGCATATTGATATACCCCATGGTAACATGATATTAGACATGCATATTGATATACCCCATGGTAACATGATATTAGACATGCATATTGATATGCCCCATGGTAACATGATATTAGACATGCATATTGATATACCCCATGGTAACATGATATTAGACATGCATATTGATATACCCCATGGTAACATGATATTAGACATGCATATTGATATGCCCCATGGTAACATGATATTAGACATGCATATTGATATACCCCATGGTAACATGATATTAGACATGCATATTGATATACCCCATGGTAACATGATATTAGACATGCATATTGATATGCCCCATGGTAACATGATATTAGACATGCATATTGATATACCCCATGGTAACATGATATTAGACATGCATATTGATATGCCCCATGGTAACATATTAGACATGCATATTGATATACCCCATGGTAACATGATATTAGATATGCATATTGATATACCCCATGGTAACATGATATTAGACATGCATATTGATATGCCCCATGGTAACATGATATTAGACATGCATATTGATATACCCCATGGTAACATGATATTAGACATGCATATTGATATACCCCATGATAACATGATATTAGACATGCATATTGATATACCCCATGGTACTATATCAGTACTATATTTTTAAGAATAAACTTGACATATGGTGTCCTTCATATGTACAGCACTTAGGCTCGAAATAAACATCTAAGTGCACCAGGAGTTGACCACTCTGGTGGCCTATGTGGTTAGAGTGTCCACCTCGGATGCAGGAGATTGCAGGTTCAAACACTGGCCAAGTCATACTAAAAACTTTTTAAAATGTTACTAGCAGCTGCCTTGCTTGGCATTCAGCATTAAGAGGTTAGTGTTGGCCTGGTGTCAGGATAATGTGACTGGGTGGGACATGATGCTGCATGTTGGTGGCATGATACCGCAGTGCTAGTTATCACTATGAACTGCCACACTGCAGTCATTGTAGCAATATGACTGAAAAATTGCTAAAGCTACATTACAGATCCAAATTACACAAACCCAGGAGTTAACTCCCATATGAACAATAGTGCACCAGGTAGTTCACATACGCAGCAATTCATTAGAAATCCTTGAAATATTCAGACTGCCTGAAGGATCTGATAATGGCAACATTTAAATTATTAATTCAGTTTAATTATGTTTTGTGGCATACATGTTTATTTATTTGTTCATTTATTTATCTGTCTATCCATTTGCTACCTTTTATTGATCAATTTGATGTACTTGCTAAACCAATCTATTTGTTAATGGTTTTCCTAATATTTGTTTGATCATTTGTTTATTAATCATTTATTCAATCACAAGTAGGAATAAGAATAGTAGAGGAATATATTTAGTTTTTCAAAAGTATTTTGACTTTTTTAATCTCTGAATTTATTAAAAATGGAATTTCTAAATCACATACAACACCCAATTGCATTAACGTTAGGAATTACTTCTGCAACCTCCAGAATCCAGCATTCCAGTAGACGTTAAAATTATGTCTACACCGTCATGGACAAAGGGAAGTAACTCTTACAGATTACCTCCACTTGATCTAGCTAGGTGGCACTCCGTATATTGGATATTGTCAGTTTAAATTTTGCTGCAAACTGTCAACAGGTCTCCAAGAATCAATGGATTTCTATTTTTTAGGTTAGCCATCCAAGTCTTTTTTGGTGATAAGGTCAAACAAACTAGGGGCCCCAAATGGCTGAGTGGTCTAAAACACTCACAGTTACAGATCACTGCTGTCTCACCTCTGCATGGGTTCGAGTCTCTGGCAAGTGGAGACAACAAGGGAGAACCCTTCATATCATCCACTTGGAAATGAAGGCAATCCTCGATGCCTCATATGTTTGACAGGAATGTCTTAATTCATTAATAGTCCTAATCATGTACAGTTCAGTATTAGTAAATTACTTTCACAAACAAGAATGAAGTCACCACAAATATACATCCTGATATGGGACTATCTTTCTTGGTAATCTCAACATCAAAATAAACATTCAGATGTGACACATTCTGGGCAGGCTGAATGTTCTGACCAATTCTCTATCAAGGAGGGGACAGCTGCTGCACAAAGTGTGGTCCCTCTATCCATCACTCTTCCAATGAGCATGCAGCTTGTGGGATCGACTGATGGTATACCTGTTTTTGTGACAAGTCGGAACAACAAGCTGCACACATTCATCTCGCCATTCCCAGATCTGAATGCATGGGCTGTTGATGCCCTTTCAGTTGACTGAGTAAATCTGGGCCTGTGCCTTCCCTTCAGCAGTTTTGATTCTGAAGATAATCCCGCAAATGAGGGGATCAGATTGCCAAATAACCCTGATTTTCCCTCTCCAATTGGAGAGGTCATGATCAGCTTGACTTGACGACAGATGTGCACAGGAAAATCCTACTGACCCTGAAGGGTCTCCAACAGCCATGTCTGCTAATCTTTCACCCACGCCCAGGGAAACATCTACTTTACATATGGCTCTTGTCTGGCAGGCCTTGCACAAGAAGTACTTCCAGTCTTCAGTTGTGGAGATCTCATCACTTATCACTCCACATTTGAAGTATACAAGACTGTGACTGATGTTATGCAAATGATGTCACACCACTGTCAGCCTTCAATTTCCGGCTGACTGACTGTCTTTTTCTCTCAGAAATTAAGAAGCTAGCACTGACATTATTAACTATTAAGGGATATCACTGCATGATTTCTGAAACTTCGACATGATGGGCTTCATAATATTTGCCACAACAATGATCTCTGACTTGCTAACCAACTTTGATCTATCTGAACCTCTCATGCTAACCCTGTTCCTGAAGTGGAATCTATAATGGGCCTTGATATGGCTCAACTCGGCTAAGTTGAAACCTCTATCCACTGTCCCACTGAAGCAACTATCATACGAGTCATTCATCCTAGGAGTAAGCAAGCTCCATGCTCTGTCTGCAGATCAAAACTACCCATCGTTCTGATGGTTCATTTGTATTAGAGACATAACGGGGTTTCATCATAAAGAACGGGCTTCCTTCTACTGGCAACCAGAAAATAACTTTACAGCACATCTAGTCAATAGCCAGTCAGTACTTGAGAGAGGGAAGGCTACAGGAACCAGTACATGGTCTCCATATCCATCCGATTCAGATGTCAGAGGCTTTTCCTCCCACTAAAACCAGCTAAATGGGACAGAATCCCACAAGCATTATCATCTGATCTAAATTGACTTCTCCAGTCTGCATACTCTGATCTCTCATAGGAACAAATATGTCTGATGATTATTTCAGCTCATAAAATATTTTCTGTTTCTATGAGCCTTGTTTTCAGTGCATTTTCTAAATTAAAGATGGAATCGGTTGGTATGCCTGGTCCACATTTTCTTCCTTCAGTTTGCATGATATGGCCTCACAAAACATGGAACTGAGTCTAGTTGGTCATGTGGTTGTTGCCCACACAGTCACCAGACCATGCCAGTCCTGACACAACAACATCCTTGGGTAGGAACTGTCAACATTTGCTGGATTTCTCTGAGAAAAACCTTCCATTATAATAAATTACCAAAACCATGTGTCCACTAGATAGTTCTGTAGACATATATATACTCTTATATTCGTTTGTGTCAGCTATTGTTAGGAATGTTTTATCCTTAAAAGGAGAGTTCTTTTGATCCTACAGGTGCATTTAAGTTGGATGCTTGGCACTTCCTCCTCCTCTTACCTATTCTTCTAATGTTAATAAGATTGGGTATTTGACAAAGGGTATTAGACAATGTATTTGACAAAGGGTATTAGACAATGTATTTGACAAAGGGTATTTGACAAAGGGTATTAGACAATGTATTTGACAAAGGGTATTTGACAAAGGGTATTAGACAATATATTTAACAAAGGGTATTAGACAAAGAAAGGAAATTTTATAGTAAATTATGTTTCTTCAAACATTCTTACCCAATCACAATACTCTAAGTCCCTTCCAACCCTGCCAGCAATGCAGGCATCCTGACTTAGACAGTGCTGAAGTTAAAACCGACAATATCCTACATACAGAGTGCCACCTAGTGGGGTAGGAGGTATCTAAGTTACTTCCCTTTGTCTATACAAAGTATAGACAGAGAGACTTTTTCAAGTCTGGGAGGGCTGGAATCTGTAAGTAATTCCATATATCTAATACAATACATAAGCTGAGTATTCATTTATTGATTTGTTTATTAATTCATAAATTAATTAATGTCTTCAGTATGATTTATTTCTTTGTTTATTCTTTCAGTCTGGTAAATGCATGAAAATAAATTGAAAGTAATATTGTTTATATCTAGAAATAATTTGTTTGTTATATTTGGTTGCAGCTTTATGCTATGGTATGGTATTTAATGTAAAATTGTGTAATATTATGTATTTAATAAATAAGTGAATAATGAAATGAATGAATGAATGAACAAATGGTTGAACAAGAGAATGATCTGCATTATAATTTCAAGACTTATCCAGTAAAAGTGGTCACAGGTGGCTGAGTGGTCAGATACACTCGCGTTTACAGATCACTGACATTTCACATCTGTCTTTGTGGGTTTGAGTCTTGGCTCAATCAATATGGGTATGTGAGAAAGCTTGTCAGTAGCATCCCATAGTTCACTGGTTGTTCTGGAATTTTTTCAGATTCTTCCTCCACCAAACATACTGGCCACCATGTATAGCCTATCATGTGCTGAAAAATGGGATTAAACCTATAAAAATCCCCAAAGAAATCATCCAATAAATGGTCTATTACTTCACACACATTGTTATAATTAATATGTCAATCTAGGCAGTCAGTGTGGTGAACTACAAGGTGTACAATTGTTACTTCACTGTGAACTTGTTCAGTGTGTCTTGTTTAAAGATACTGAACAAAGAGTGCTCAGGGATATCAAGTTCAGTCTTAACCATACTGTAAGCTGGAAGTGTGTTTTAGCAGTTCCCTTCCATAAGACATACCAAGATAGAGAAATGTAAACTCATTAGGGATATTTATGTTAAAAGCCTAGGATGTGTGCTTTTTTTTGTAGTGTCCATAACATACATGGTAGGAAGAAGAATATTGATTTACTTGTATCAATAGTGGTGGTATTGACGATGAGTGTAAGAGAAGACTGTGGTGATGATTGTGATAGTAATATTAGTGGTGATATAATAACACGTAATAAACTAGTATCTGTTCCTCATTTTAGCTCTAATCATTACTGGTAAGTCAGGGAGGAAGTTGATGAGCATATAATCCAAGCCCAGTCCTAGCTGGTTACTGGTGCTTAAATACACATTTTTAGCTCACCTGCACAAAACTGCAGGAGATTTGTACTATACACCTGGTCTTGTAGTTGTCATAGGTGTTACAGAAGTACACCTTTGCATTAGGTGCGTTTCTTGGACACTATTGCTTTTGTAGTTATGACTACATCACTGTACCAAATGTATATGACTGTGACCTCTTTTTACACTTTACTTTTCATGCGGTTTTGCAGTTTAGGTCAATTTTCTTTTACAGACAAGAAAGTAAATCTGTCTTTGGATTCTGAAGATTACTATACCACCATACAAAAAGTATGTCACTGACCTACCTTTCATGATCTAGTGATGAGATAATCATTTGAAATTTATGTCAGTTTCATGGACACATTTGCTTCTAGTCTTGCAAACAGATTTATACCTGCATCTTGGGGAGGACTACACCATAAAGATAGGTCACCATGACCTATTTTTCATGATCTAGTGATTATATTTTGTATATTGTGGTCAATTTCTGGGACTCCATTGCTTGTACTGTCATGATATAGGTACCTGCATCTTTAAGATAATTACGCTATCATGCAAAAAGTAGGTCACTGTGACCTATTTCTTGCCTTACCGTGATCATGTACTCTATTCAGGCTAAGGTAAGTTTCTCCAACACTGGCTTGTACAGTCATAATACTAGATATTTGCATGCATCCTGAGGAGACTGCTCTGGTGGCCAAGTGGTTTGGCGCTCAGCATTAAGAAGTTAGTGTTAGGACTGGTCAGCCTGGTGTCAGGATAATGTGACTGGGTGGGACATCATGCTACATGTCTCCGGCATGATGCCCCAGTGCTAGACATCACTATAAACAGTCACACTGCAGACATCATAGTGATGTGACTGAAAAATTGTTAAAGCTATGTTAAAAATCCAAATCACACACACACACACATCCTGAGGAATAACACACCATGATATAAAAAGTAAGTTGTCATGACCTAAACTTTGCAATTTATTAATTATATACACTTTTTATGTTAACTGTGTTTGTTGTACAAGTTGCATGTGCAGTCATCAAAGTAAATAAATCTACCATTTTGTCATCATGATCAATCGGATTGATTATCCTCAGTATCGACATATACTGGACATTCTTGTGTGTCATTATGTGCAGGTGAGACCGCTCCGGTGGCCTAGTGGTGTGAGACTGCTCTGGTGGCCTAAGTACTTAGAGGATATGCCTCGGATGCAGGAGGTCGTGGGTTCAAACCCCAGCCAAGTCGTACCAAAGACTTATAAAATGATACTAGCAGCTTCCTCGCTGTGCACTCAGCTTTAATATGTTAGTTAGGACTGGTCGACCTGGTGTCAGGACAATGTGACTAGGTGGGACATGATGCTACATGTCTGTGTCATGATGCCCAAGTGCTAGACATCACTATAAACTGCCACATTACAGACATTGTAGCCATGTGACTAAATTTTTTAAAGCTACGTTAAAAATCCAAAACACACACACATGTGCAGGTGAGCTCTGCTGTGTTCTGACAGCTTCATTTTATTTTATTGGTTTTATGCTGTCTTATATCACAGTTTGAGCATGATCCAGAAAAGCTTCCCCTCTTTCCCTGCATTGGTTGTTACTTAAAATATGCATTGAAAGTGTAGAATGCATGCTGATACTGTGAAATGTTTCATATTTAAGGGTGTAAATTTTTGTGGATTTACAAAAAATTATACTTTCTTGGGTACTTCAGTTAGTAAACTGGCAAATCAGTTCATTGTCTTCTGCAGAGGGATCGAAGTTTATTCATTCAGTAAATTTATGGTTAGTAACAACAGTTAAATCCACAAAAAAATCGTTACCTGCAAAAGATGCTGACTTCATAGTATTTGTATTTATTAGATGCATCTACTGCCTCACCCACTGAGACACAGTCATGCTTATAGCTGGTTGAAGCACATAGGATTTTTCATTGATCTTTATAGAGCTATGTAACATATCTTTTCATAAAGCTTTTTGGTGAATTTTTTATGAAACTATTTACATTATGAATAAGTATGGATTATAGTTTATGTTATTTGTTTTCATTCTTATTTATGTTAACATTTCATCAGTTTTGTTTGGGAGTTAATTTGGGTTTGTTGTAAATTTGTTATTGGCTTATAATCTTGACATCAAAACTGATCATTTTGTAAGATGAAAAAAAAATCCTGTGTATGTGTTATTGTTCATTTCTTAGTTTTCAATAAAAGCTTAACACAAAACCTGCAGAAATGACAGTTGGTCTGTGTGGTGCATGTATTTTAAAACTTCAGTTCAGAGACTATCCCCTACTCTCGTTGAAAAAGTGGGTAATCATTTCTCAGTCAGGGTTATGTTTTGAGAAATGAGAAACCATCGGGAGGACTTTATAAAATTTGTATGATGATGCCAAACTGATTTATTATAGCTTACAACAACAACAATAATAATAATGATAATAGTAATAATAATAGTAATGCTTGAACCTGCTGAGGCTACTACTGCTATGATGGAATATTATTTCTGCATGTTTTTGTATGACACTAGATTGAGAACAATTTATTTTTTCTAAACCGATCATAACGTGGTGGAAAGCATCGTATTATGATGTTGTCCATTGGTTTCTGCACAATAACTTGTGTTCTCCACTAATGGGAACTACCCATTGTCAAACTTTGGAAATAGCTTCTAACTGGGATCAAGGAAGAATCATTTCAACTGTATCAACTGAAAGATGAAAAACTGTTTTCTGTTCAGTACATTGACTTGTATGACACGTGTCTTGATCAAACTTGAAAATGGCTTGCACCTGAGGTAGGGAACACAGATATTGACTTTGTGGTCAAAAGGTCAGAGGTTAAGGTAAAAATGATGCAGAAATGAAAACTTGATTCTGCACAATAACTTTAGTTCTTTGTCACCTGCTTTTACCAATCGCTATGGACAGCTTGCATTTTTAGACAGAAAAGACATTGAATGATTTTGAGGTCAATTGTCAAAGGCAAAGGTCATGGACTGAAAGAAGGAATAATTATTGTCACAAAACTAAGTTCAACATGAAATGCCTTGACTAAACTAAGACAAGAAAGATGCCTATTGATTTGAGAGCAAAAAGGTTGGAGGTCAAGGTCATAGTAAATCCAAAAAGATAAATGGTTTCCAAAGAATAACAAAGATTCATAGAAGAAAAATGGTTTCTGCTTAAGTTCAAATATTTAACCAGTCAAAGAGGATTTTACATAAAAGAAATACAGTAGGATTTACAATATTGCAGGCATATCAATGCACCGTTTATGGTGTTTTTGTTTTTGATGTAAAGTTTGTGACTTAAAATACAAATTGTTACTGTATGTTATTTCTCTTTCCTGTTCCATAATTACATGGGTAAATATTTTGCACATCATCGGTAAAGCTTTGTCGGTCAATGAGCTTGTCATTGCTATCATAATTACCTGCCCAACAGTCCTTTCTACTTACAGTTCAACTCGGTAATTAATTCTGTCAGTGAATAGCTTTGTTATATCATATTTAAAATCACTCATTTAACTTCCTAGGTATTTTTCTTCATTCATAGCACCCCACTGCACAGTAAGTTCAGTGTGACGCTTGACAGATTTTACCTGTGTGTGACATTATTCTGTTGTCTGTGTCAACAGGTGTCGACACAGTGGGCATGAGTAAGTGTATGGGGTGCAAAGCATTTAAGCTGGTTAAACTCCAGTGATACATGCAACACATTCAAACTTGTAGGAGGATGTGGGGGCAGCCATCGCATCCAAACAACTAACTTGGATGAATGATAAAGCTAAGAAATGCATGCATCACCACATACAAATCAGATCTTCTTGACACACTTAATTACTGTGCCGGTATGGACATCGTATAATGGCCCATCTGGCCCAGTTGTAGTATCTCACCAATCCAGACAAGCCCTGGTACTGGCTACAGTGAACTTTCTTGACACTTAATTACTGTGCCGGTATGGACATTGTATAATGGCCCATCTGGACCAGTTGTAGTATCTCACCAATCCAGACAAGCCCTGGTACTGGCTACAGTGAACTTTCTTGACACTTAATTACTGTGCCGGTATGGACATTGTATAATGGCCCATCTGGACCAGTTGTAGTATCTCACCAATCCAGACAAGCCCTGGTACTGGCTACAGTGAACTTTCTTGACACTTAATTACTGTGCCGGTATGGACATTGTATAATGGCCCATCTGGACCAGTTGTAGTATCTCACCAACTCAGACAAGCCCTGGTACTGGCTACAGTGAACTTTCTTGGGATAGGAAGTACTGGATGTTGATACCAGACAGTTAACAGCTGCAAACCACACCAGTTCTGACACAGCCTAGACAACCTTCTTGGGATAGAAAGTACTTGATATTGACACCAGACAGCAAACAGCCTAGACAACCTTCTTGGGATAGAAAGTACTTGATATTGACACCAGACAGCAAACAGCCTAGACATATTTCTTTGCTTTCAAGGTGATCTGTTTTCACAGAATACCCATTTACAGCTATAAGGTACAGATATTGCCAGCCACTGACATGGTACTACAGCCCATGTAAACTATTTCTGGTTTTATTGTTTGTAATAATACTTTAAACACATTAACAGCTATATCATGCTTAGAAAATGACAAGGACTATGGGTCAGTCCACATCCTCTAAGTCCCAATGGTACACCAAGACAGCCAACCAATGCTGGCCTGGGCAGGTATTACACCAAAGACCCTCTGATTACAAGTATGATGCTACACAAACTGTGCTACTGTGGCTCCCATTCCTAGATATTTCAACAGTGCATGTAGACTCAACTGATAATTTCCTCGATAGATGTTACTGGGCATAATTACCAGAAGTTAGCTGGCCCTGGACCAAGTCTCCAGCTCTCAAACAATTGTGACTTTACCATCTACCTGCAGGGTACAGTCATCTATTTTCCTGTTATATCATGTGCATAGTGCCACAACCAGAACATTCCCTCACAGCACAGAAAACTTTGCCAATACCAGCATGAATCAGTGGCCCAGCAGAACCATTCCTGGACATTCGTTGACCTCACACAGATCCTGGGACTAACTAAAGTGATCTTTCCTTTGATAGCCAATACTGGACTTGGGCACTAGAAATCAGCCAGCCATGAACCATATCTCATGCTGTGGTACAGTTTTGAACTTGCTATCTACCAATGGGACTAGTTACAGTGATATATCTTCTTTGTAAATTGCGTTCCAGTCAAGAAACACAGATAGTGTCTGACACCTGGTCATATCTTGTCTAGCCCCAGTTCCATCATAGATGCCCAGCATAACCAGCACTGGATTGTGAACCTTTCTTCCATGCTGTCCAATACCAAACCCATGGTAGCATTGCAGACCAGCATTGGACAGGTTTATTATGGATATCAGCTCTGTCTTCACCCTTTACTGGGTATGGCAGCTCTCAATTCCTAGACAGTCAGTACCCTCCTCCCACCTTTTGCCAAAGCTGAAGTGAATGCCTGGAGATCATCATGTCCCATTATTAACAGACTCACAAGCACCATCACTCTTCCTTGATCCGACTTTTTCCAGGGAAGAAGAGTCTTCTGTGTATTAACTGAAATAGTCTTCCATCATTTATCTCCTTCAGCTCCATCAGTGGAACTGATCTAAAATACTGCATTCATAAATCTGTTGAAATCTTTAAAGACCAGTCTTTTTCAACATAGCTTCTTGTCAAGTCAGTGACTTTTTGACTGCTGTAAAAGGCAACTTCAGGACCACTGCATCAGCAAGACTATCATTTCTCAATCCAATCAACTAACCTTGCTTTTTATTAGATGCATGCTGGTCTTCTCCATTGAAGTCCCAACAGTCCCAGTTGTCACCATAGATGATGTGGGTCTGGGCATTTTGATACTTTTCAGTTTGTGCATGGATGGAACCCACTTTTAATATCCAACAACTGGTTCACAATATCATAGTAGATGGCCCCATGCCCAACTTGGTCTCATTTGTTATTTGTCAGTAACCTAAAGACCAGACCCTTTCCACAGCCAGGAGTCAGTCTTGAGTATGGCTCATATACTCCTTACTCATTTGCAGTACTTGCTCTCAAATGACACAGGCCCCCTGATTCATGGGGATGTACAATAGCCCCCAATGTACCCTTGTGTGTATTCTAAAAAGCAACAAACGGATACAGGAGCTGCAGTGGTGCAGTGGTTGGAATGCCTAACTTGCTAGCCAAAAGTGCAGGTTCACATGGTACCATTAAATCAGCCTAGGTCAGCCAATATGGTGCGACCTCCAGCAAACCATTTCCAAGTGTCCAAAGAGTAAATGACATACTTGCATTGCTTTGTCATAAAACACCAGTCAGTCAG